>CM068761.1:8205232-8805232 GCA_035084275.1 Hydrolagus colliei | reverse complement strand
CAAAGGTCATGAATTGAATTCAATTGCTTTTTTAAGTTTTACACCTAATAAATGATAATTGTATATATGTAAGTTACTTTACCATTATCAGAGGTTTTTCATTTACAGAATGTAGAGTCCTGTAGCTCAGTGGTTAGAGCACTCGCCTTACAAGTGAGGGATCTAGGTTGGATTCCAGACAGGGCGAAATGTCGGGCAAGTTTCCTTATTCCACATGCCTAATAATAATCCCTCAAAAAAATTATAAATTGGTCATTGCAATCCACGATTGTTTGTGGGACACTGCTGTGTGCAATTGGCTGCAATGATTCACCCACATATACACAGTCAATTCATTTTGCAGTAAATTCTGTGAAGCACTTTGAGACATCTAGAAGACATCTCAAAGTGCTTCATAGTGCTTCTCAAATCAATTGCAATGATTATTATTTGATATTATTATTTCCTAACGTTCTATGATTATCGTTTCAATTAATTAAGTGTTTCAACATGTCACATCCAAGCTTACATTTCCATTTTATACAATATTTGAGTGACTCTTTTTTTTCCGAAATACTTTGAATTGTAAAAGCAGATGCAGTACTATCACAGAATTAGCTTGCTTTACTTGCAACTAGTTTTCCACGAATCTAATCTAGTTTTCCAATTCAACTGAACTGACAATGTTTTGCAAACATGGCTAAGCCTCAGGCATACTCCCCTGCCATGCCCTGATAATGAGTTGTCCGGGAGGTTGGCAGAGATAAACTCAGAATAAATATGCAAACTCATATGCAACACCACTGCTCTGCTGCCAAAATCCAACCTCGTCTAAAAGCCTCTACTTCTCTTTTTACAAAAGTGAAAAGATGAGGATTGCTCCCATTTCTATACTCAAATTGTCTTATACACTTGGGACGGTATTCAGCAATGTTCTAATAGATGTGTCATGCATGTCAACAAAATATTTCATTCTGTGTGCGGACAATAGAATATAGTGTCTGGGTTTATGGCTGAGGGTCATTCATTGGGCATTTCTTTTGAAATTATTATTTAATCTAAAATTGGAGAAATATAAACAAGATTGCTTGTTTGCTCCACTAACCATGTTAGTAGTTTTTAACAAATACTTGTTCAGCAGTTATGTGCTTAACATATGCAATTGAATGCTATGTTTCAACCACAAAATAGATTGTCAAGCCACTTTAGCAACGTATCTTGTATGTGAAACATTTTGAGGTGTCTCAACAACGATGATAATGTGCCGTAACAAATGCAAGGATTATTATTATTATTAACATCAGATACATTTCCCAGTTGTAATTGATCATTGATGTATTATTTTTCTTAGTTCAAATACAAATAATTTTGAACATTACTCAGTACAAATGCGAAGCCCAACGATTTGCAGTGCTAACTGAATGAGATTCATTTGTCTCTCTAGTTGATTAGGAATAAAATCAGGTTCGGTATCAGAGATGTGAGTTTGTGTATTTTAACCAAAACAAATGCAAATAACCATAGGACCCGATGCTATTTTGTTATCTGCAATGTCACAACATTCTGATGCAGTGCACTTTCTGTACATCTTATTGGTCATTTCTGAGTTTATGTGTTTGTCCTGTTGGTTTTTATCTGATGATGTGGTCCTTTTATCAGCAGCAACAGAGTTAGCCCCTTAAGTAGCCCCGAACCTTGAAGGAGGTATGATCACTAAATTTGATCCGAGTTCAAGAGGATTTAATGAGTTATATTGTATTTGCATGCCTCCTGTGTATAATTTTCTACAATATAAACTCAGATTCACTTTTATTTAAACAGATACGAAGGACGTTCATTGTGAAGTGCAATTACGCATTCCGGAGGACATTTAAAGGTAATTGAGACATTTCATTATGATAGACTGAGGTTTATTTTTAGCTACATTGTATATGAAAGTTTGTGATACTATTTAGGGTTTCTCAAATTAATTATTGAATTATTGACAACTGGGATGTGAAAGGAGAATATAAAAAAGTCCTCTAAGTAAATTGGTAAACATTTCAGATTTCTTAACTGAGTTATGTGTGAATCAATACAATGATAACTCGTTCATTAGCCAGTAATAAGGATTGAGTCATCTGACATGCCCACGAACCATATGGAAAGTATATAAGGGTTTGGGAATGATGAGTTATGCAAAACAAAGGGTGGTTGCATCTACTGGTAAGTGGTTTCTCTTGGTAAAACAACCCTTTTCATTTCTTTACGCATTCTTTCTTCCTCTTTGTATATTCATATTTGCAGGCAGGGATTCATATTGCGTAGCTAGTTGGACTAAATATTACTGCCTACACTATTTCTTTGGTCTCTGTTTATACTTTGACTAGCAAGATCTGAGATTATTGAGAAAATAATTGATTAATCACCTCGTGGCAGTTAGTAGGATCTCGTGAAAGCAAATAGATGGGTCACGTATGCCTACAAAAGTACAATAAATGTTTAAATTTACTGTATATAGCCCCTTCCACACCAGGAGGACATCCAACACTTGATGGTGCTGGCTTGCCAAGTAGGCACTATGTTTGACAATAATTATCTATGAATTGTTTTAAGAAGTGCTCTTTCAAAGTGATAGAACCATGTTAAAATTTGAGTAATTTTGTATCATAATGAATTTGCTGGCATATTTATGAAGGAGATACTTTATTTCAGGTAAACATTCAGTTCCCAAATTGATACCACAGATAGTTTGCTTCTTCCTACCTCGCTGTACAATTACTACATTTCCCTCATGCTCTTGCATGAGGGAAATGTAGTAATTTCCCTCATGCAAGATGTAGTAATTTCCCTGCATTATGGTTGACCATGGACTCGGAATTAGAACCTTACCAAAGATAACTTGAATACTCTTTCTCCCAGTATAAAAATCACTTATAGGAAGGATTGAGTTTGCTCCATGAGATACATCTATCAGCCAAGTATGTTACAACCTGATTAACTGTTTAACTTTTGCCTTTTCAATCGATTTGACATGTCTTTAACCCTGTAAATTAAAGAGCCTAATGGTTATAGTTGTCCATGTTGTAAAAGTATTTTCCTCAAGTTGTGTGGTTACAATTACTTAAGCCCGATTTTTTAATTTTGCAGACAGCTAACTATATTTCAGATGATGATCAGACCACAAAGCATTTTCCTCATCCTGTCTCTGATCCCAATGGCTGTGTTTCAGTGTTTGGAACCTTGCAGGTGTTCCGACAACACTGTTGATTGCAGTGGACAAATGCTAAACCTCAGCACTCTCCCCAAGCACTTTGAAGCCACTACAACAGAGATCAGGCTGAACAACAACAAGTTATTCTCCATCCCCAATGGACTGTTTGACAACTTGCAACACCTGAGGTCGATTTCACTGGATGATAACCCATGGGTATGCGATTGTAATATATTGTACCTGCGATCCTGGCTCCTTAATCAAGAAAGAAGTTTGCAGGATAAGAATATAAAGTGTTATCTGCCAGTTGAGCTTCGTGATAGACGGATCTTGTATCTAACAGAAGATGAGATTGTCCCCACCTGTCAGAAATGGTACTGTACAGTTGCTCTGATTTGTCAGATTGGACTCTTCATCTTTATTATCATTCAAGCCATTCTTTTGATACTCGTGATCATATTTCTCAGGAAATTTGAAGGTTTTTCCAAGGCAGCCATTTTAACTCCACAAGAAGATACCTTTGAGAATGCAATGTGAACACATTATGCAACTAAATTATATGCTATCAAACCCAATAGATAGTTGTTTGACTTGTCAGACGTTCTTTACTGGATTTCCAACCTTTGCACTCTTTTGAACAGTGATGCGAATGTCTTCTTTCTGTCTGAAACAATTGGGTTATATTGTGCTAATATTATGCTATCACTCTGTTGCAAATTTCAAGCTCATATTCACCCTGAGTATTCACCATTGAGCTCAGCACACAGCTGAACAAACATGTACTCAATAACTTTACAAAACACGAAGTGGTTTGGTTCACAAAGAATAAAGTAGTGTATCAGATATAATTGATTGTAGCATACGGGATAAGATCTTTTACGAACTATGGAATACATGTGTAAACCATTCCTACACTTGCAACACATAATTGATTTGTATTGATCCCAGGAACGCTGCTGTCTTAAAGTCTTAAACTCCCTTCAACATAATTTCCACAAAACTTTCATCCAGTCATTGATCAAGTCTGTTTTTCCCCACCTTCAGAATATTACCTGATTCTGTATCTTCCTCACAATAACACAGCTCCAACCCGACCCATTCCTTTATCACCTTTAAGTTTCATTTTTGTATTCTCCTGACGTAAGAGATCCAATTTTTATCATCAAATTATTCGGAGTTCTGCAGCTCACTTACTTTTTATTGCAATCCCGTATCTACCTGCACATGTACTCACTCCTTCCACCCCAGCATGGGTGAATACAATTTTCACCTCTTTGCTCTCTGAAAATGTCACCACAAAGTAGGGTCCGTCGATATGGAAATTTTCCGATTTAGATATATCAATGGGCTCATATCGAGATATACCGAAATATCGATATTTTCGGGTTGTTCGTACTGCGCATGCGCGCGCAGCGTGCGCATTCGGAGTGCGCGCGTATTCGGGGCCTATTTCCTCAGGAGGCAAATATCTTTCTTTGTGTCTCTCACACTCCCTCTCTCCATCTCTGTGTTTTTCTGTCTGTGTCTTTGTGTCTCTCTCCTGTCTCACATCCCTCCCATCTCTATCTATCTATCTGTATATTATCACATCTACCCCATCTCTCCCCCCACACCCCCCCCCCCCCCCCGCCGCCGCCGTCCTTCTCTCCTCCCGCCCCCCCGCCGCCGTCCCTCTCTCCCACCCACCCACCCCCGCCGTCTCTCTCCCCCCCCATCCCCCCCAGCCGTCTCTCTCCCCCTCCCCCCCTGCCGTCTCTCTCACCCTCCCCCCCACCATCTTTCTCTCCCTCCCCTCCCCCAGCCGTCTCTCTCCCACTCCCACCCACCAGGCATCTCTCTCCCCCTCACCCCCACCCCCCAGCCATCTCTCTCCCCCTCACCCCCACCCCACCCAGCCATCTCTCTCCCCTCACCCCTTGCATACCTGTGCGGCTTTGCACTTCGGTCTGCGTTCTGGTAGTTCAGTGTACGCGCATTCTGATTTTTTCCCTCGATATATCGATTTTTTCGATATATTGATATTTTTGAAATGCCCAGATCGGCGTATCTATATGAAAATTATATCAGGTTTTAGCGATATATCGGACCCTACCGTAAAGCATTCTCCCTTCCACACTCCCTCTCTGCTTTCAAAACCCTTCCCCAAATCCACCTTTGGTCATCTCCCTCCTGTTGGGAAAAACAGGTTTAGACATAACATGTATTTATAGGTATCATTCTGTATCCAAATATAACAAACAAATGTATAAACATAGTGAAATTACGTAGTTTTGGCCAGGACCAGATTGCATTCCGCAGGGAACAAATTGGAGTATGGGACCCTGACCCCGGTTGATAAGAAAGGGTAGATACTCCATCACCTTCGAGATATGATAGAGAACTTTGTCCCACTGAATTAATCTACAGTGAGGGTCGAAGTCTGGGAAAAAGAGTATAATTGGAGAAGTTTTGAGGTAGGAAAAAAAGAACGAGGCTCGAGCAGCAGGCAAGGGTGTGCAATGGTTCCAGCTGTGAGTATAGAACCTCTTCACAACTTCTCAGCTGAGTGTAGTGTGAACCTGGTAGTATACTTAGATATCTTTTATGTGACTTATACTTATGCTCGTTACCCTCATTATTATATCTTAAGACTAATACTTTGTGTTGTGATTACGGTATCTAATAACTATGATTTATACCTACATCAAACATTAAACTTAATTATACCTATAAGGATTGTTGGTCATCATTGGAATTCTCGGAATCAGAAATCTCAACTCTCCTAGTACCCTTCCTATCTCTTAGCTCGCTGAAGCCCATGCTTTGCTCTGTCAACTGCTTTGAGATATTTTTCTACTTGAAAGGCTCTCTATAAGTCCAAGCTGTTATTGTTGTACTATTATATATTCATATTACTTATTTGTAGAAGCACAAGTTAATTAATACTGTAAATCTGTTGCTCAAATATTCGATCATGTATTGAAATTGTAACCTTGAAGTAACCTTATCAATTGATTGGGTCAATAGCAAAGGGCACGAGCAGCCTTGAGGGCAGGCCATTAAAGTGAACTCACCCTAACAGGGCGTGAACGGCTCCTGTCTGATTGATGCAAGTGGCAACCAACGGGATGCTGAGTTGATGTGACTGGCGGGGACCGTTAGTACAGAGAGCAAGAGGAGGGCAAAATTCAGGTACTGTCCCCCAACCATTGCAGTTGTTAGTATGCTGATCAGGGCCAGCGCTCCCCAAATTTTGGCCCTAGGCAACCGCCTAGTTCGCCTAAAGGTAGCGCCAGCCCCGCATGCCCCACGCACACTTACAGTGAGGATACCGTGAGTGTCCCTGACTGCTACGGTATGAGATCTGATTGCTGGAATGGTGAATTGTATTGAGAGATACTGGTTGGTTGAGTATGCCGTTTGGTTGGGTACCAGATAAACAAAGTTTTACTTTAATTTCTATTCTGTCTATGCAGAAAAATGTTTACATTACTCTTGGCATCCTCCCAACATGAAAGATGCTTCACCAATGTAAGGTGTTATTATTATTGTTGTATGCAGACATGGGTAGAGCAGCTGAAATGACAACAGTTTTCCTGAAAAATATGTGTCTGTATCTGAACTCAGCTAAAAATCAAGAGAACAAAGTTTTCTCTCTGCTAACAATCCATCCGACTTGTCATGGATTTGGAAGAGTTAACACGCATTTCCCAGCAAGCATTAATGAAAGCCCACAAATCAGAGAGGTCATAGAGATGACATTCATAGGAACAATCACACTGAATTCATTCAAGGCGATTTCTCGGCCAATTTCATATCACTATGTCTAGTGGTTCGTTTCACATTTGCAACTGTAGATGTTCAATTCAAAAAAATTCATGTGAATATATCAAACAATAAATAAAGTGGTTATGCCAGGATGGATCCATATGGCTTCGTAGTTTTCTCTCCCTCACTTTCTATCTCTGATCTTTCTATCCTTATCCACTCTCTTTTTGTGCAATTGGTTTTGTGTCTGGCTCTTGTGAGTTAATTTTCTGTGAATCCTTTCCTTTTTATCTTTTCAGTATTGCATTTCAACCACACTTCTTCATCTAACAACAACAACAAATTTGATTTATGTAGATCTTTCATGTAGGGCTGATGTCCCAAAATGCCGGGAAATAAAAACAACAACAACTTGTAGATATTGTGGCAGCATTAGCAGAATGCGTACCGGTCACAACAACAAAACAAAATTTCAAGGCACTGAACAGTCAGCATGGGGGTGAGAGTGGGGTTGTGGGGGAGAAGTGATGGTATGGGAGAGATAAGAGGACGACTGAAGGCACGGTCGAAAAGAAGGGTCTTGAGTTGGGCCTTGAAGAATGCATGGAAGGGATCAAGGCGAAGGGATTCTAGGCTGGAATTCCAAAGGGTGGGGGCAAAGAGGCTGAAAGCTCAGCGACCGATGATAGAGCGGGTCGGGCAGGAGACATGGAGCAGGCCAGAGCCTGCTGAATGGAGACAGATTGATAAGGTGTCAGCGGGTAGGAGAGGTAAGAGAGGTATCATCCTGCAGGCAAAACACAACTCAAAAGTCCTTTTTCCCACCACCCACCACCTCCTCCGTGCGCCCCCTCAGGCATCTTCAATCTTCACTTCAAATGCGAAGTGCGAGGAGGTCATGAACTTCTTCTCCTCCAAAATCCAAAACATTCACCAGGCAGCCTCATTCTTCTGCTTCTCGTCGACCACAACCAACACCCCCATTATGTCTCCCTCACCCTCCCCGGCATCAGCTCCTACCATGCTCCCCTTCCTACATTCATTCTCCCCATCTCTCCTTCCTCCCTCTCACGCACCATGACCTCTATGAAGCCCACCAACTTCTACCTTGATCCTCTTCCAACCAACTTACTGGTCACCCAGCTCCCCCTCCTCTGCCCACTGCTAGCTGACATCATCAACCAATCACTCTACACACGATCAGTCCCTGACCCCCTGAAAAGTGCTGCCATCACCCCCTTCCTAAAACAACCTTTCCCAGATCCCTATTTCAAACCTGCCTTTCCTTGCCAAAGCACTCAAAAGCATTGTTGCCAACCAACTCCGCTCCCACCTCTCCTCCCACTCCCTTTTCAAACCCCTCCAGTTTGGATTCGGCCCTGCCCATAATTCAGAGATTGCGCTTGTGAAAGTTACAAACGATGTCCTCTCTATCTGTGACCAGGCCTCCTTATCCTCCTGGACGGGTCTGCTGCGTTCAATACAGTCGGCCATGCCATCCTCCTCCACTGCCTGTCCTCCATCATCCACCTCAGTGGGACCACAACTGGCTGGTTCGAGTCCTACCTCCTACCATCAGTGCATCTTCACAAATGGCTTTTCTTCCCGTTCTCACCCGGTTACCTACGGGGTATCCCAAGGATCCATCCTTGGCCCCCCTTCTCTTCCTCATCTATATGCTCCCTTTTGGGATGTGGGCGCAGACATGGGGTACACTTCCACATGTATGCAATATAGGCTAGATAGTACAATTTCTAAATGGTGTGAAGGAACAGAGAGACCTGGGGATTTGTGTTAGTGACTCGTTGAAGGTGGCAGGACAGGTAGACAAGGCTGTTAAGAAGGCATATGGGATACTAGGCTTTATAAATAGGGGTATAGAGTACAAAAGTCAGGAAGTGCTGACTAACCTCTATAGGACTTTGGTGAGGCCTCAGCTGGAATACTGTGTTCAATTCTGGTCACCACACTACAGAAAGGATGTGAAGGCATTGGAAAGGGTACAAAGAAGATTTACTAGGATGGTGCCAGGATTGAGTGACTTCAGCTATGAGGAGAGGCTAGATAGGCTAGGATTATTCTCTCTGGAGCAGAGAAGATTGAGGGGAGACCTAATAGAGGTTTATAAGATCATGAGGGGTTTCGACAGGGCAAATAGAGAAAAACTATTTCCACTCGTGGGTGAATCTGTGACTCGTGGTCACAGATTTAAAATAGTTTCAAGGCGCAGTAGAGGGGAGCTGAGGAGAAATTTTTTCACTCAGCGAGTTGTTCGAATCTGGAATGCATTGCCTGAAAAGGTGGTGGAGGCTGATTCGATAACAACTTTTAAAAGGGAATTAGATCTTTATTTAGGGAGAACGGGTCTATTAGGCTATGGGGAGCGGGCAGGGCAGTGGGATTGAATCGCTCTTTTCAAAGAGCCGGCACAGACTAGATGGGCCGAATGGCCTCCTTTTGTGCCGTAAAATTCTATGATTCTATGATTCTATGATTCTATGCGGATGATACCCAACTCTATTTCTCTACCTCACTTTCCGACCACCAGTCCCCTGATGTTCTGTCAGCCTGCCTGTCAGACATCAGGAGCTGGATGAGTGCAAACTTCCTACAGCTGAATGTTGACAAGATGGAAGCCATATTCTTTGGCTCTTGTCAATGTCTCCATGTTGCACAGCTCTTACCTCCTCCACCTTCCTGGCCTGTCCCTAAAACTCTCCGAACCCGTGTGAAATCTGAGCACCAGGTTCGACCCCCAACTGTTCTTCTTCCCCCACATCCGATCCCTCACCAGCACCGCTTTCTTCCACCTCTACTGGATCGCCCGTCTCTGGCAATATCTCACTCAAAAGCTGTTGAAACCCTGGTCCATGCCTTTGTCACCTCTCAGCTGGACGATTCCAATGCCCTCCTCACTGGTCTCCCCTCCACCACAATCATAAAATCCAACTCATTCAAAACTGTGCCGTCCGCATTCTCACCTGCACCAAACTTTGCTCCCCCATTACTCCAGTCCTTGCCAGACTTCACTGCCTCCTAGAGAGGATTAATTTCAAGATCCTCACCTTTGTCTTCAAATCCCTGGACTCCTCTGCACGCCCTACCTCTCCAACCTCCTCTCTCCTCAAACCAGCACCCGTTACCTTCACTCCACCGAGTCCGGCCTGCTCCGTGTCCCCTGAATCCTCCACTCCACCCTCGGTGGCCATGCTTTCAGCCACTACACCCCGAGGCTTTGGAACTGCTTTCCTCACTGCCTTCGCCTTACCCACTCTCTTCCCAGTTTCAGATCCCAGCTAAAGACCTTGCTCTTTGACCGAGCCTTTGGTCACCTTTCTACTCCTGCCCCTGGCTCGGTTCCCTTGATCCATTGTTCTGAAGCACTTTGAGATGCCGTCTGGTGTGGATGGCACTATATAAATCAAAGTTGCTGTTCTTGTTGTTTTGAAAGGAGGAAGGCTGTGGAGGGCCTTGAAAGTGTGGACAGGGATTTTTAATTTTATCCTCTGAGGACCAGTGCTTTAGGAGGATGTCCCAATACATTTGACAATCTATACTCTCTTGTGAAGTGCCAGTGTGTATTCTCTGTGTTATAATAGCCTTAGTTCAATTTTATTTGGAGAACCATTGGCCATGAACACTGATATAAATTTCCTCCTTTTTTGGAATAGTGCCACGGAATCCTTAGAGGAGGATGACTGAAGGCACCGTCAAAAAGGAGGGTGTTGAGTTGGGTCTTGCAGGATGCATGGAATGCATCAAGGTGAAGGGATTGTAGGCTGGAGTTCCAAAGAGTGGGGGAAGAGAGGCTGAATGTTTAGCCGCTGATGCTAAAGCGGGTAGGGCAAGAGACATGGAGCAGGCCAGAGCCTCCTCAATGGAGACAGGTTGATTGGGTATCAGGGGGTAAGAGAGATAGAAAGGGGGAAGGCTCTGGAGGGCCTTGAAAGTGAGGAAATCATTTTGAATTCTATCCTCTGAGTATGTCCCAATACACCTGACAATGTATACTCTCAAGTCAAGTGGCAGCATGTGTTCTGTGGGTTATAATTGATTTAAATCAATTTTATTTGGGGAATAATTGGCCATGAACACTGAGCTCCGTTTCCTTCTCTTTTGGAATACTGCCATGAGATGCTTGACATTCATCTGGACAGGCAGTTGGGACTTTAGTTTAACACTTCTAAGAAGGAAGCACCTCTGACAATGCAGCACACACCCAGAACTATATTGTGTCTCCTCCCATCTCAGCTCCAGGTCCACCGATGCTTTCTCAGCTTGTCTGACAGACATCAGGGACTGGTTGAGCGCACACTTCATGCAGTTGAATGTGGAGAAGCAATACTCTTTAGCTTCCACTCCTTCACTCCTGCATATCTAAACTCATCAAGCTCCCTGGGTTCTCCCTCAGACTCACTGAACCAGTGCGTAAATTAGGCACCTGATTCGACCCCCCAGCTGTCCATCCTCCCCACATCTGGTCTTTGGCACTTAGCTAAAGCGGTGGATTTGGCCAAGATGGAACTGGATTGACATAGAGTTTCTCTCGAAATTTACTGTATATAATGTCTTCACCACATACTATGTAATTCATATGTTTTGACTTTTCCTGAGTCTGAAGTATATATTGACCTCGATCAGGTGGAATTTGTTGAAAACATGTTGTTTCTGGGCTTCTTATACTCCAAATAAATAATCCAATCTTTAATAATATATTGAAAGTAGTTTTTCAATAGTTTGTTAAAAGAAAAAGAGGGAATGTGAGGAGAATATTTTTCATTCAGCGAGTTGTTCTGATCAGGAATGCATTACCTGAAAGGGTGGAAGAAGCCAGTTCGATAACAACTCTAAAGAGAAACAGATAACTATTTGTAGAGACAGCTGTATGGCTATTGGGACAGAGTGGGGGAAGTGGCAGTGATTCGGACTGCTCTTGTTAAAGATCCAGCAAGACACACCGAGTCAAATGGCCTCATTCGGTACTGTAGTATTCTATGATTCTATGATATTGAATATCGACCTTTAGTATCAGGTGTATATATGTTTAGCGATGTTATAGTTTGCAAAAAAAGGGGAAAACATCAATGTAACCCACTTGCAACGTTGAACCGTTGATACAGCGACACCCGCTCATGTTGATAAATTAGCAACGTCATTGCCGAGCGGAAGTTGGAATCAAACATTTCTGAACAACGAACTCAGAAGATGAAATCCACCAGTTTGTCGTAACATTTAAAATTGCACCAGAATTGTGGAAATGTCTCAATTGGGAAATTGTTTGTTTTATTGAAAATACGGAAAAGCGACTTACAAATTAAGATTGAATTCAAGTGCTCACCCCCCTCCCTCGGATCGCAGACAATGTTAAAGTTTAAAGACCATATTATGTTACAGGCTGACACGAGGTGAGGTTTTCAGCCTCAAAGCCCCTGGAGCGCACAACAGATAACGGAACCAGTTGCTATGAATTACTCTAAATGTAACAGATCCTCCCGTAAGCATGTCTCTAATTTAATCAAATGGTCACTCTTTTATGTCACTTTTGCTCTGAATAATTAAAATAAGATGAAAATCTGATGGTTTGACTGATCGGAAAGAAAATCTGGAACAAAATGAGTGACGGCACAGGGGACAATGCAGAGATATTTTATTATTGTTTGTGTACATGAAGAGAATACCGTGTAAAATTGAGGCAAACGATGTTACCATCGATGTTACTAACATTGTTACCAGTTTAAATACATAAAACAAATCTAAATGGCTCCTTCCCTTCAGTCGGGAAATTTACCGACCAGCGCTGCACATTCCTGATTATGAACAACTGGATCTAGCGATGCTTGTTTTAAGCGGATCTGCCCGAGTCTCGTGTGTGACCAGACAGGAATACAGCTCGTGTGACTCCCACTCGGAGGCTGGCAGAGTCAGATAACTGCTCACACTGTACGTGTTGTCCACCTCCTGCTTGATCGCACTCGTTTCAACACCTTCACTTCTGGCACTGCCATCCACAGTCCACTTGACCTCCACAGCTCCCGGGATAAAATCATTCACCAGACACACCAGGGTCGCCTTGCTCTTTGCTGTGATTTGATCTGGTGACGGCGGAAGGACAGTCACCGAAGGTGCCCGTGGGTCTGGAAAGAAATAATTTTATATTCAGATAATGTCCATTAATTGGTGATACGAAGGACAGTTGAAAAGTAAATAGCAAAAGTTTTTAATCATGATTAATGCCATTGTTCGCCAAATCTACACAACATCTCACATCATTACTGAATAACGCATCACACATTGTTTTCTTGTCTGCTGACAACAATATTGAATACCGACACCGTCCTCCTGTCAAGATATCAAACCAATGTGAAGAGGTTTTGAGGATTATGAGGTTATAAGTGTTTCTCACCACACACTCTATAGTTTATTGTACCATCTGTAGATTCTCACAAATACATTTAGCAATTTAAAAACTGGAATCATCAGAAACGACACCAAATATGTCACATATTGAAAGGGCGTCATATTGATTGAATGCGCACTGATACGTTTTGATTATTAATTGTATATCTGACGAAGCTCATTCACAACGGAGAAGCAAAAAGTGAATGCAAGTAACTGACCCTTTGCACCTACGCCCAAATTGAGGGAAGAAATTAGTCAATCTTTGAGTATTTGGGGGAGTTACAAGAATCCGCAGTCTGCAGGAAACTGGATTGAAACTCCACTACTGTACGGCTGAGCAATGAAGGACTTCACTAAACTCCAAGATCTACATAACAACAATAAATTTTAATAGTAGAGCGCCCGATGACCCGCAGGTCCATGATAATAATACTGTTCCTTGCATTTGTTTTGAACGCCTTATCTAATGTTAGAGACGACTTAGATCACTTCACAGAATGTACGTTGAATTGTTTATATATTTTGGGGGAAGAAACGCCAGCGAGAAAGAATTAAAAGCATCGGAATCGGAAAGCGGTTTGTGCACAAACACGCGGTTCAGTACACCAGGATACAACAAGCTATTTATAGATACAAGCAGAATATTAACATTTATAATGGTAATTAATCCGATTTGCAAACTGTTCTGCAGTTCTTGAGGCAAACTTTTCTGTTACACCTGATCGGGATAATTGTAAATCTACTAATTCTTTAGTCGTCTTTTCTCGTAGAAAATCGCCGTTTCGACCAACAATGCTTTACAGACAACAGCGACAGATAATAAAAACGGGGAAATCCAGGCTAAAAAGCAAAGGGTTCACTTTCCTCGAATGTTGTACGAAGGAAAAGTCACAATATGTATCATAAGCACAATTAGGTAAATTTCAGCAGCTAAATTTCACAATGTATAATTGGGCGGATGAACTACATTGTATTTCTACTAAATATCACTGCACAGTCTATGGGAAATCAACATCTTCAATTTCCGCAATTTGTGTTATATGTTTCTTTGCAATTTATTTCTGTTTGGAGCAGATTGCAGCGCCGCTCAGCCGGTTTCCTCACTTCGCGCTGATTTCACATTGATCACTTCCAGCCAACAGCTTGTGGTGAAACACAAACAACATACTGAGTGTGCTACTGATTGGAATGGTTCTTCCCCCAGTGACACCAAACACGGAATTGGGAGAAAAATACAACATTTCAAACCAACAGAAATACAAATACAGTATGCATTATGTGCAGTATGTGGAAAAACAACACAGAGCCATCTATTAGTGTTATGAATAACACAGGGTTCATTGTACAAGTCTAAATCGTTTCAAAATACAAATTCACTAACTAAAATGACAATATTATTCTGATTATCCTCAAATAACGGATTAGAAGCTAATGTCAAATAATGCTCTGAGAAGCGTCCCTGAGAGATATTCCGTCATAATGCAGGAGAGTTACTCAGTCTATCGGAAGTTTAATTGCTACGATCTCCAGTGCCCTCTGAGATTTCAATCGCTCACAAAACCGAACCCAGGGAGAGTCACCGTATGGAAAGCTGCAGTTTACAATCTTGATCTGAAGCTTCTTCTAAATATCAATGCGGTAATCTGGTAAAAGGAGCCTGGACTTACTTGAATACCATGTGTACAACTGTTACCTCCTGCAGTTCATTCTTTGCCACGATCTCCAGACGGTGGTTCAGTGGATGTGATATATTCTGTCCTTCAATATACACAATGTTAAATATGAACTGTAACCTTTTATCTCGCCTCCCGACGTGAAAGGCGCCACACAAATGTCATCTTGTTGTTGTGCTCTTGATTAATTTAATTCCTTCATGTATACTATAGAATCTTTCACATAAAACCACATCAAAATAACTATCGAAAAGTCGAAACGCAAACTTCATAGTCAATGAGGAATGCTGAATGTCACTTACTTTTCAAATTCAGTTTGGTCCCTTTACCGAACAAGAAGGTATACGGACTGCTGCTATACTGGGCACCACAGTAATAATCCGCCGCGTCCTCCGGCTGCACACCCCCGATGGTCAAATGCATGTTCGATGATCCCGTAGAACCAGTGAATCGATCAGGAATCCCCTGACCTCTGCCGGAGCTACTACCATACTGATACCAAACAAGCACAGGGGCGCTGCCAGGCTTCTGCTGGTACCAGCTCGTGTAGTAGCTGCCGATGCTGCCTCCGGACATGGTACAGGTGATCTTGACGGTGTTTCCCGGGGAGGTTGAGATGGACGGTGGCTGAGTCAGGGTAACAGCCGCGGTTGTTCCTGGAGAAATAACAAGTCACAGATAAGTCACACTGTAGATAGGTCACACTGTAGAACTAACTGTACAAAGTGAAGCTAATTGAGATCAGGGCGGATTCCGCAGCGCTTACCATGCAGACACAGGAGCAAAGCGGCCAGAACTCGGAGCCAATCGCCCATTGTGAACAGTTTGATGAACATCAGAGAAATTAGTGATTCACAGACAAAAGCCACTTTACTGCTCGATTGTAAACTTCTCCTTAAGAACCATCAGGTGATGCAAGTCCCGTTGGATTCATAATTTATGCAAATCACCCTACGGTTGGTATCGTCCAATAGGAATCCTTGTTATGAATAATTGCATTATTGGAGCCATTTTACCGCCTAAATTTCCAAAGATTTTCCACGATAATATTGATACGGTTTCTCAATGAAGAGTTTGATTTAGCAAAGGATTTTAGTTCCACTTGAGACCAAGTGTTTAATGCAAACCAAAGGTACTATTTCATGGGGTCCTGTCATTAAGATATTGGAGGACTCGTCTCCCAAGCGATCAGGCTTGATTCCCATATATGTTCCAAACGATGGGCAATTTAATCATTCATCGTAACCACACAACACACAATTATTTACAGAATCCTGGAAACGTTGTACTCCATTGAATATTAGCATGTATCAAGGCTTTTCCAGCGAGTGAATCCTGCAAGACCACTGGCCCATTTTCACAGGGAATTTTAATGATGTGGAGATTGTCCCGATGTTGGATAATTGTGTCTTACTTTTGCTGGGCAATCAGCAGAATAAGACCAGTTGATTCTTTATAGCCCTCCTTTGGTAAGCACCCGAGAAGAGAGGAACCACAGACATTTGCAAGTACAGTTTGCAGGCTGACCTGCTGCAGTTCTGCACAGGAAGGCACAATTTACAAGGCACGCTCACCATCTTCGAATTATATGTATGTTTTATGGATATTTCACAATATGAACTGTCCAAGTTACCTTCCCACAGGTTCCAGTTCCGATACTACCCTCACACTGGGATTTTCTTTACTTCACTATGCCTTACTGCAGATAGGAACTGTTTCGCGAGGTGAACCTACCCTATCACTCCCACCTTGATTCGTTCTATCCCCGTCTTAATAGCCTAGTCGCAGACGGCGCCTTCAGTCACCCTGCAATCCCCGCCTTCCTGCCCTCCATCGCTCCTGATCCCAAAACAAAATCCCGGGTCCTCATCCCTCACTGTCCAGCACTTGGGACGTCCTCTACATGTGAAACGCGCTATATAAACGTAATTTGATGTTATTATTAATAGAATATGATCTCGATTCCCACTTCCTGATACTGAAAGAACATTTCAGTGCAGAAATGATATAATCGCTGAAATGAGCCAGGGTCTGTTGATCCTCAAGCAGGGAGGACAGTAACTCACCCCGAGACAGTGTATGTGATACATTTATTCGTGTAGTGTTTGCTCTGTTTGTAACTTCTAAGGGTAGTACCACAAATGGCACAAGGCATGGCTAATTTGCGATTTATAGCGCCAAATGATTAATTAATCAGTTGGATATCATCACACGGGAATCTGGTCAGCACCCCGATATCATCCTCCAGCACCATTGTACATTATCTTTTGTTTCTGTCAACCGAAATATCCGTTTGTCGAACGGTTCGCACTTTGGTAAATTCTTCTCTCCTGATCTTGGAAAAGAACATCATCATAAATATATTTTAGGAAGGGTGTCCTCACCATGCTTGAATAAATAAAAATGAAATGTAATCTCCTGCCCGTTTCCCTTTCGTTCTATGCGAGCCTTTCTGATAAAATATTAACAACTATAGCTGTGTAGCGAAATGTAACAGGGACATCGAAACACAAATACACAATTCCGATCTTGTGGAACAAAAACAGCAATCGCTGGGAATATTGAGCAGGTCAGGCAGCATCTATGGAGAAAGCAAAATGTGTCAGCTTTTCGAGTCCACAACCCTTCGTCAGAACTGAATTCCGAGTTGAGATCTGTGGAAGCGGTGCTCACCGCTGGAGGTGTTCACTGTGGAGTTTGCTTTCTCCACAGATGCTGCCTGAGCAGCTGAGTGTTCACAGCGACTCTGCTGTTTTTTTGGTTTGTTTCAGGCTTCCAGCAGTTGCAGTGTTTTGCGTATTGTTCCTAACTTCTGTACAAGTTTCTGGCAGCTTTTATATAATGTGATATGGAACAGGAAATAGATTTATGGTACTCAACACACAGAGCGAAGAGGAGTGCTCAAAATGCATGTTTGGAAGACTATTCGAACATGCGGGCACTGAATTATGCGCATACCTTGATCCAACGACTGATTTCTAACTCAAGTGCAAATGCGCAGAAACACAGAGCAGCTTTCATTTTAACTACAATGCTCTTACATTACCTGTACCCTATTATTGAAAATAAATGTATAATAATACCAAGAGAATAATTATAATTGTGTAGCGCCTTTCACATCAAGTGAATATCCCGAAGGACTGGACAATCAGTGTCTGATCGAAAATGGTAGTCAGGGTGATTGAAGGCATGTTCACAGATGAGGGTGTTGTGACAGGTCTTAACCAAGCCAAGGGAGGGGCGAGGCAGCGGGACTTTGTAATGGAATTCCACAGAGCAGGGTGAAGATGGTAGAGGTCCAATCTGACGATGTGGGTCATGGCGCATATTAACAGGTTGGAACCAGCTGCTCGGAGAGAGTGGGGGGGGTGGTAGAGTTGGTTACAAAGACGCAGAGATGGACGGTGGTGAGCAGCAACAATAACAGGAAGAAAATTACATTTGCAGTACAGTTCAGGTCGGGTGGAGTGTGTGGTCAGAGAGACACAGCCGCCAATGCTTGGGCAGATCAGTTGGGAGACAGGCAGAATGGTGAAGCTTGCAGAGTGGAGGAAGTGGACAGGTTGATAGGGGTCAGAAGGTCAGTGAGGTGACAGATGGCATTCCGTAGAGGGCATTGAATGGGGGTACAAGGATTTTGAATTCTATCGTCTGATGCATGGGGAACCAGTGGAGTTGGTTGAGTGTGGGGGTGATGGGGTCATGGAGGCTGGTGCGTCAGAGTATATGATCTGCAGCGTGTGGAGGGAAGAATTGTGGAGACGCACAAAGGAGGAGTTTTGGTAGGGGTGCCATCAGGAAACAAATGCATTTTTGAGCATTTTGTTGGCATGGGGATGGGGGGGTAGTGAAGCAATGATGGAGTCAAGCAATGTTGCAGGGGTGCTAGGAGGCAGTGTGGGTTATGGCACAGATATGGGGGACAAAGGACAGTTGAGGGTCAAAATTTCCCCAGATTCCCCACTCATTTGGTGAGGTGAAGCATGTATCCAGGCAAGGCCGTACGCAGGGGGGGTGCGACGGGTGCGTACGCACCCCCCCAAATTATAAAAGGTCCACATTTTCCGGGGTAGAGAATTGCATTTTTTATCAAATTTAAATACCAAGTAAATTTATTGAACATTTGTGCAACAATCAGTTCTTCAAAACTATGTATAAATTATAAACACACATCTTTGAATGATTTAGTATTAATATAAAATTATCGAGTCGCACACCAGAATCGGCGTCTCCCCAAAACATACCGCGTCGATAGACCAGTCCATGACGCGGCGAGTCTGTGACTCGTGATTGGATAAACATAGGCGCCAAGACTCAAATCCTCGTTTGGAAATCATCCCGTAAACAGCCACAAGGGGCAGCACCAATTCTGGAGTTAAAATCATCTTTTCATCTGATCACCGTAAGTAAAAATTACTCAAGTTTTGAGAGGTGTGACTGTAATGCTGGCAAACAATGACAACATATTTACAAGCTTCTGAGAACTTAAAGCTTTTGAGAACCCAACAAAAAAGTTATATGCTGGGCGGGAATGCCTATCTTTAAAAAAAATACTCATGGACGTAGGCCTATGCTTTAGCGCCTATTCTATGTGGTGTGTCAATTGGAAATCATCCCGTATACAGTCACTACATAAAAAGGTAGCACCACTTTGTGGAAGCTGAAATCGTATTTTAATCTGATAATGTTAGCAATTGATAATAGTGCCTTAGTACATTGTCGAGATAGCTCAGAGCGCTTCACAGAACGTACTGTAAAGTGGCCAGTTTTTGCCCAGGATTGTCCCACAAACACCGATGGAGTGAGTCACCGATTTTATTTGGGGGCGTTTGTTGGCCAGGACAACAGGAGAGAGACTTCCCTCCGCTTTTCGAGTAGTGTCAGAGGATCTTTTCACATCCATCTAAACAGACGGATCAGACCTCGGTTCAGCATCTCAACCAAAAGAACAGCCTCTAACAATGGGACCCCCCCCCCCCCACAGCACCACATTGAAGTGTCAGCTTCCTCTGTGTGATACCGAGTGCCGACGTGGGGTTTGAACCCACAACTTTCTGACTCAGAGGCCAGAGTGCTATTCACTGTGCCAGGCGACTCGCCAGGTGATGCTGCTGTCTTCTATCACCTGTGGGAAACTTTCTTTCCCTCCTACTCAGTGCCTCTGAATCTGAAGACATTCCCAAGGTCGAGGTTGCATATCTGACTGATTGACAACTGAGATTTATTTTCAGGGTTTGTGGGCAGTGTCACGTAATTGGCTATAACTTAAAGGATTGTTAACCTGCACCTGTTAGAGTTGAGGTCCCCAGAACTGCTG
Source organism: Hydrolagus colliei (assembly GCA_035084275.1). NCBI lineage: Eukaryota > Metazoa > Chordata > Chondrichthyes > Chimaeriformes > Chimaeridae > Hydrolagus > Hydrolagus colliei. The sequence goes on along the minus strand of CM068761.1, from coordinate 8,784,924 downwards.
CCTCACACCAGCGGGATATAAAGGACAGGTGCAGTCGAGTCTGCAAAGCAACAGCTCTTCCTACACAAATCTCTTCAACGTGACTCCTCTGAAAGTCACTCTTTCTCTCTTTGAATAATAATATAATCCGTGCATTTCATGTAGCGAGGTAGGTTAGGGTCGGTCTACCTCGTGTTCTGTGACCGTGCAATGGTTCCCATAGGATAGTAGCACTATGGACAGTTTCCTCCCGGCTTCTCCAGCTATGTCCGCTAAACCTAAGACGCCTCTGCGGTAATGTCTGTGATACCAGTGTGGTGGTGTACCATATAGCTCACTATTTGTCAGATGCTGTCGCCAGTAAACGTTCAGGGCGTCTCTTAGAAGCCTGGTATATACCTCACGAGTCACCTAATCTCCTGGGTTTGCCTAAGTGTCCAGCATTCTGCTCCATATAGGAGCGACTTTCAGCCCTCGCGTTAATGCACATTCATTATAATATGGAAATCGATATTGGTAGAGCGGTTGACGTATTGGCTTCAAAGCGACCGAGGCGTCTCGAATATGGAACGCTATTAAATAATTAATTTCCCCTCCCTTATTTTTTAAAGTATTTTTTCGTCAGATCAGTATTGCTCGATGCCTTTCATTTTGATTCTAAATAAATAAATAAAAACTAACTACACTATTGCTCACAGTTCAACGATATTTTCAGGATAATGCTGATAACAGGCTTGTAGCACGTGTGAATTAACTGTTTGACACTGATTTTCAGTTTCTGTATATTTTCTTGTCTTTTATAAAATTTGCTTTGCTGGAATATCTGAGCACATCATTCATACTTTACTCTTACATTATTGTTCATTACAGTCCGAAATAAATTTAGTCTTAGGATAACAATGCAGAACAACTTATTAATTACCGTCAATCTGTAGTTTATGATCATTTTCTCTATACGCATACATTTATCAAGCATTCGTCATTGTACTGTGTTAATTGGATTGTAATTTACTTTATCGTTCACATTCCTTACATCATCGAGTCAACAATCGTGTTTGCTTTTATCGGCGAACACATTCGACCTTCCCAATTAGACACGGACTACCGGGGAAAATATAAACACTGAATAAATAATGATGCTCTTAAACACCAAGGGCATGAAACATTTACCGTTCATATTGGATCTTCTGAACCGATTAAATAAGACCTCAAACTGTGTAAAACGTCGGAGCCTCGAGGGGGCTTCGGGGGCAGCCCCCAAGCCCCCGGCCATTGTTGGTCCCATCACTAGCAATTCGCACCCCCCCAAAAAAAATCCTGCGTACGGCCCTGTCCAGGGCCAATCAGGGGTAAGGAGGGCCAATCAGGGGTGCCTCAATTTTGATGATGTTCAGTGTTAGAAAATTGCCTCTCATCCAGGACTTGATGTCTGTGCAGTGCCTTGGGACGACGTCCTCCCAACGTGAAAGGCGCTCTATAAATGTAATTTGTTGTTGTTGTTGTTGTTGGCTGTAAGGATGCCATTTCTCCTGGAATCGAGGTTGTTTCTCCTGGAACATAAGCAGTTTCTGTGCCATGAGCAGCATCAAAACATAAATGGAGTATCACATAAAGGAAATGGTACGCGAGGAATGAGCAAGCTGGGAAGCAATGACTCTTCCAAGGATCTTAGAGGCAAAAGGAAGGTTAGAGATCCTCTGGTAGTTGGAAAGCAGGGATGTATCCAGGAAAGATTTGTTCAGAGTGGAGGTGATCATATCTGTTTTGAGGGGATGGGAACAGTGCCATATGGCAAGGAGAGATTGATGGTGTTGGAGAGTAGAGGGTTGAAGAGGTGGAGCTGGGAGGTAAACAGACGGGGGGCATTGTGGTGAATGGAGAACTTGGTGTTTTTCATGGTCAATATGGTGGTGATGAGAGAGGAGGCCTTAATACATTTGAAAATGTGGAAGCAGTAATTGATACGAAGTGTTGCAGGGAGATGGGAATGGATTGGCAGTAAGCAGTGCAGAGGCAGCTGAAAATATTCACTCAATTTAGGATTTGAGGAATTCTAAGCAGCTCCTCACAATCATATTTTGAGGAGAAAAAAATGAGGTGGTTGTGAATGGAGGAGCCAGTTGGTGGCTGAGAATGGGAGACTGGAGTTGTCTTGGGAGATTATCTTGCGTAGAGGAGAATATGGCAGAGGCCGGAATGGAGTGTTATGTTTTACGTGGTTGGACCAGATATGCTGGTGGACTGTTAGGTGAGATTTGAGACTGGTGCATTTAGTGGCACACAATGGACTATTGAGGGAGCATTGAGGTGGCTGAAATATTAGCTTGAGGTTCGTCAGTCGGAGGTGGTTTTGGAGGTGAGGGGTGGCAAGGACATTGAGAGTGGTAGAGAGGGTATTATGGCAGAAAATGTTAACGAGGGATTTGAAGATGAAGACCAGTATTTTGAGCAGTATCCTATAAGTAATGGTAAGCCAGTGGAGTCAAGCAAGTGTGATAGCATCACAGATCCTGGCATAGGAGAGGACATGGGCCACAGAATGCGGGATGATCTGCATCAAGCAGGATATCACAAACAGTCATGAAGTGGATGAGAATTTTAATTAGGAAATTGCTGGCCTGGAGCTCGGGAATGACATGGGATGTTTGCATTTTTTTTTGTGGAGTGATCCGAGATCGTAACCATGGCCAGGCAAACAATGTGGCACTGACAACAATGCAGCCATCCCAATCATCGCAGTAAAGTGTCACCCTAGACAATTTATTTGAAAGGCCTAATGAGGAACTCGAACTTACAATCTTCTGCCACAGAGACTAGAATGCGACAAACTGCGGAATGCTGACAAATTACACTCAAAAGTATGAAAAAGCCCTTCACTTCTTAATGTCAAAAATGGTAAATATCCATTTGGCTGCATCATCCTCCCCTACATCTCTTCCCCACCCCCAAACAACAGCAGTATGCCTTCCTGCCACTATGGGACCTTCAGGTCTTTATTATTTTCAATGTTCAGATCTTGATTAAGCTTAATGTGCTATTTTGCTGAAATATTTGCACATCAATAAAATTTAAACATCAAAGTTTAATTCAAATAGATACATCAGCATGGTCCATGTCTGTGTGTGTCTGTGTGTCTCTCTCTCTGCCTGTCTGAGTGAGTGCGTGTGAGTGTGTGTGTCTGTGGGTCTCTGTGTGTCCATCGTTTGTCTATCATGTGTATGTATGTGTGTGTATATGCGTGTGTGTAAGACAGCACATATGGAATCAAAACCAATATCCAGAGAGCCCAAATCATTGGAAAACAACAATTTATTGGCGGGGGCAGGAGGCTTGCAGTAGGACGTGAAGGCCGCAACGAAGACTCTGATGAACTTGTAGCCAAAAAGAGAAAGAAAAGCTCTGAATCATTGTTTGAACCCTCTCCAGTGCTTCTTCACAACCATTTTTCTGAAAAAAAGCTGATGTAGGACAGATTGCAGGTTAAAGCGGCAAAGTTGAAAATGGAAAGTGAAATAATAGAGAAAAAGAAACCTAGTTTATCACCATCTGAAGATATTGTAGATCCAAGTGATTTGACCTTAGATGAAGAGATGTCCTCAAACTCTGAATGAGAAAGGCTTCCCAATGCCAACCCGTGTAACTCCCTGAGAAGTATGACAGCCATTCACAGGAGTGAGGCAATGCTTTGGAAGACATCTGCCCTGTTCAGTATGGCCGGCAGCCGCCCACCAGATTCCCTAAGTCTCATGTTTTTAATTGCAGGTTTTTAACATTCTCCTTGAGGCAGAGGACAATTGATAATGGCATTTATTATGAGCTCCCACACTGCTGTACACCTGAGATATAAACGCTTCATGCACACCTCACTCTCCCTGAATTTTCATTGTGTTTTCATATCTCTTTTCCTCCTTTAAGCCACTGCACCCTTATCCTCTGGAAATCCCTGCCTCGTCAGCTCCACCTCTCACTCTTTATCGATCTGTAAATCCGGTCGTACCCTCTCCACAACAGGACTGTTCACGGCAAGCATAACTGCGGCAGTGGCTCCTCCATTATCAAATGGGACCGAGGAGAAGTGAGACCACCGTATAAGGCCTGGGTGGTGCTCTCAGGCTTCCCCTGCCATCGAGGTATGCTGGATGGGTACACGCTGTTGTTGTTGCTTTTTTGCTGTTGATTGATCCCCCTTTTGCCCCCTACTCTCTCTCCCCGCCTTTTCTTCCCTCCCTCCCTATCCCGCTTTCTTTCCCCATTTTCCTCCCTTCTTTGCCTCTCTCTACTTTACTTCACTTTTTCTTTCCCCCTCTTCCCTCCTTTCCTTTTACCCCCTCTTTCCCCCCTTTCTTCCTCTCGCTCTTTCACCCCTCCCTCTCTTCTCCCTTTTGTGCCTCTCTTCTACCCTTCCCCTCTTCCTCTTCCTTCCCTTTGCTCCATTTCCCGCATTCTCTCCCTCACATTCTTTTCCCTTTCCCCCCCTCTTCCCCCTTACCCCCTTTCTCCTCCCCATTTCTCCATGACTGAATACACCCCCATCTTTCCCTCTCTCTCCCCACTTACTGCCCTTTCCCCCGCCTTTTTCCTCCCTGAATTTACCCCAACGCACCCCAGGACTGTTTGTGGGACACTGCTGTGTGCAATTGGCTGCCGCGTTTTGCCTACAAATATACCTTCAATTCTCCTACTCTCCTTACCCCTATCCCGTCCCCTGCCCCGTGTTCGTGTCCCGACCTAACTGTTCAGTGCCTTGGGACGTCCTCCCGATGTGAAAGGCGCTCTATAGATGTAATTTGTTGTTGTTGTCCATGTGTTGATGTATTTTTATATCAATACCATGATTTCCAAGAAAGTAAACTGTTCAGGATTAAACTATACATATGTTGGTTAAGTATCATTGATATCTATCTGCTGGTGAAGTTAAACATTTAAATGAGTGTTTGTGGCCTTTCCAATTGGTTAGAATAACAATGAAAAAAAGCTTGTCTTTGGCACTCAGCCAAGGCGTGGGTTTGGCCGAGATTCTAGTTGATTGACAGACGTGGGCTTCACTCAAATTGCGTTGCGGGATATGGATATTCTGGTGGATTTATATCCTCACAAAATAATAATACTGCTAAAAAAATTGTTTTGCATTTTATATTACGCAGTTTACGTACGCTAGAAGTCTCAATGTACTTCACAGACTATACTGTAAATTGGATTGTCTGTATATTTTGTGGGCGAAACACGGCAGCTAATTGTGCACAGCAGATTCCCACAAATAGTTATGCATTGAAATGATTCATTTATTATTTTTTATTTTTTGGAGGGATTTTTTTTTTCGTCTTAATTAAGAAAATCGGCTCACGGTTTCACCGTGGTTGTAATTGAACCCATGTTTCTTACTTGTAGGCCGAGTTACAAGACTCCACCAAATAGGTTAATACTACGTAATTCTTAATTTATTATCAAAATTGCTAATATAATGCTAGTAATATCTTTCATTAATTAGTAATGTCTTTCAAGGAAAAATATTAAGTCTGATGTATGGATAATAAGAATAATCCTTGCGTTTTATATAGCGCTTTTCCCGTAATGTAGTCACAAAGCACTTAATCTGCTTGGATTGGCCTTGGACAAATATACATATGGATGCTGCTGCAGACCTGTTATTTCTGGGCTTCATTTGCAACTTAAATAATCCGATCTTTAATATTATATTGTACTGAATAATGACCTACAACATTGCGTATATAATGCTAGCAATGCTGTAGTTTGCAACACTAGTGGAACACAGACATGCAATTTTTAATCGGTTGATGCAGCGACACCTGCTGATGTTCATAAGCAGCAACAGTTGCCAGGCGGATGTTAGAACCAAACATTTCCGAACAGCCAACATGAAAGACGATATCCACCGGTTTTGTCATAACATGCGAAATGTCAGCAAAATTGTGTCTTAATTGGGTTTAAAATAAATCAATAAATATGGAAAGACGCAGTCAAATTCAGACTGAATTCCCTCCAGACAATCTAAAGTTTTAAATCTAATTATTTTACAGGTTGACACCAGGTGAGATTTTGAAGTTGAAATCCTCTGGATCCCACAATAGAGAACCAAACCTGTTGTTCGCTTGTTGGCACGAATTGCTTCTAGTGTAACAGATCCTCGTGTAAACATGTCTGTGAAGCCATTCCATCAACGATCATTGTTTATGTTGATTTGCCGAATAATAAAACTAAGATAAAAATCGGTTGGTTTGAACAATCGGAAAGAAAATCTGGAAGAAATCGAGTGACGGCACAGAGGAGAATGCAGAGACTTTTTATTATTTTCGGTATTTGTGTAACATGACAAAAGGATGTGAAATCCAACCTAAGGATTCAGGCAAACGATGTGAACCGTGTATTCATTATTACCAGTTTAAATACTTCAAACAAATCTAAAGGATGCCTTCCCTTCAGTCCGGAAATTTACAGAATTTGGCAACTTAGTAGTTTGTGCTTACAATGTTAGTCATTTGTGAACATATTTGACAAAACAAACGTAATCAACAAATATTTCGAAACAGAATAATGATCACTAAAAGTACATTGCAAATAGTACATTCGACCAGCGCTGCACATTCCTGATTAGGAACAACTGGATCTGGCGATGGTTTTTTCCAGCGGATCTGCCCGAGCCTCGTGTGTGACCAGACAGGAATACAGCTCGTGTGACTTCCACTCGGAGGCTGGCAGAGTCAGATAACTGCTCACACTGTACGTGTTGTCCACCTCCTGCTTGATCGCACTCGTTTCAACACCTTCACTTCTGGCACTGCCATCCACAGTCCACTTGACCTCCACAGCTCCCGGGGTAAAATCATTCACCAGACACACCAGGGTCGCCTTGCTCTTTGCTGTGATTTGATCTGGTGACGGCGGAAGGACAGTCACCGAAGGGGCCCGTGGATCTGGAAGGAAAGGATTGTATATTTAGATAATGTCCCCGAAAGACAGTTGAAAACAATACATCAAATATTTTCCTCGCAATAAACTCCACGGCCTATCATATCATCTGTCGATTCTCACGAAAACATTGAACAAATGAGAAACGACACCAACCATTAAATATCATGTCACAGGTAATATGGTCTTGACGTTAAATTGATTGAACGCGCTGTAAAATGTTTAGATCGTTAATTGAATCACTGTTGAAGTTGATTCGCAAAGGAGAAGCAAAAAATAATGCAAGTAATTGACACTTTGCAACTACGCCGAATCTAAGGAAGATCTTTGTCCACATTTGAATACTTTGGAGTTTCAAGAATTTTCAGTCGGGAGGAAACTGGGTTGAATCTCCACTAATGTACTGCTGAACTGTGACGGAGTTCACCAAACTCCAAGTAGATCTAGATAACAACAATTTACAATTGTATAGTGCCTGTTTCATTGACCATTTACAGCTCGATGATAATAACAAGAATTCTTTCATTTTTAGAACGCCTTATCAAGTTTTCGAGATGTCTCACAGCAATTCACAGAATGTGCGGTGAAGTGAATTGATTGTATATTTTGGGGGAACAAACGCGGGAGAAAGAGAATTATAAATACTAAACGCGGTTTGTGTACAAACCCCTGGTTCAATACACCGCGAAATACAACGAGCTTTACAAATGCAAACAGAATATTAGCAATGATATTGGTAACGATTCGTTTGAAGAGGCAACCAATCAGACCTGATTGAGTTCATTATAAATCCGCAAATGTTTGCGTTCTCTCCTCTCCTAATAAATCAACGTTTCGACACACAATGTTTTTCAGACATCAGCGACACGCAATAAAAACCGGACAATCCGGGGTGAAAACCTGACGGTTCACTTTCCTTAAATGCTGTAGGAAGGAAAAGTCAAAATATGAGGCATTTGAGACGCATGTTGATTAATTTTTAGCAGCTTAAAATAGTGATTGCCAATTTCACAATGTTTTGTAGGGCTCATGAAATATATTGTATTATATTTACAATAAAGATCGCTATACTGTCCCCGCGAAATAATAATCTTTAACATCTACAATATGTATAATATTTCTTGGTGCTTTTATTGCTGGTTTGAGAGATTGAACCGCTGCTCAGCCTGTGTCTTCACTGATTCACATTGATCACTTACAGCAACTTGCGGTGAATCACAGGTGATATACTGAATCTCTGCTGCAAATTACAATTGAACTCTCCTCAGTGACACCAACCACGATATTGGGAGGAAATAAAATATTTTAAAGAAGCAGAAATAGGAATACAACTCTACCTGAAAAAATAACACATGGATGATTATTAATGCTGGGAATAACGCAGTGGTTGATTGCGCATGTCTAAATTGTACCAAGATACACATTCGCTCACGAAGCCGACTATCGCATTTTAATTATCCTAAAATAGAGGATGAAAAGTTGATGTCAAATAATGCTCAGAGAAACCTCTCGGAGTTGTTCCGTCATCTGAGCAGCAGTTGAAGAGAGTTACGAGGTCTCTTGGAAGTTTAAATTCTTCAAACATCCAAGTAGTTACAGAACAGAAACATGTCCCCAATATCCAGTTCCCTCTAAGATCTGAAACTCTCACCTATTGGAGCCGAGGGAGACTCACCCTGTGGAAAGTTGCTGTTTATTTTCCTGTGCTGAAGGTTCGGTTAAACATCACCTCATGCTTACAAACCGGGTAAAAGATTGTAATTAAACATATCAATTTATGTAACAAAAACAGAAGTTGCTGGGGAAACTCAGCGGGTCAGGCAGCATCCATGGAGAAAGGAAAAAGAGTCAACGTTTCGGATCTACAACCCTTCGTCAGAACTCAACCTACTTCTGTTTTTGTTTCAGATTCCCAGCATCTGTAGTATTTTGTGGTTTGTATATCAATTCAGTAATTTGGCACTGGAAAGCTCCTCTTCAATTCCAGGTGTGAAACTGTTACATCCTTTCACTGTAGCTGTTCATCCATTACCAGGATCTGCAGACGTTCAGTGAATCTTATATACTTTATTGAGTCTTTGAATATACACAATATTAAAGTAAACTTAACCACCATCATAGTCGGCGTTCGAATGAAAGGCGCTATACGAATGTAATTTTGTTGTTGTTGTCTCCTAATTAATTTAATTCCTTCGCCCAGTTTTCTTCTCACAATTTCTTTGTCTTGTTTCCTACCTTCCCCCCTCAGTCCCAAACTAAAGATCCTCCTCTTCGACCATGCTTTCAGCCGCCGTCCTACACCTTCCCTCATCCCTGCAAACCCCGCCAGCCAACACCCCCACCCCCCCATTTTCATGTCCTGTCTGCTCTGCGCCTTGGGAATTCCTCTCGATGTGAAAGGCGCTCTACACATATAATTTTGTTGCTGTTATTTTGTCATTGCTTGTTTCCTGCAGTATCCTTAATTCTTCAGAGATTCTTATTGAAACTCAGGGTTCACATGTTTCTGAATTCAGAATATCCGAATTCCACGTAAATAAATCACTTACCATTCCGAAGATTACTGCTTAATGCAAACATAACAGGAATATTGTATAACAGAATTAAACACAGAGCGAGGGTAAGGCAGCTAAACATTTATATTGTAAAATGAATCACACAGAACCAGATCAAAATAATTATTGTAAACCCGAGACTCCCCACTTCACAGTCAATGTAGAATCGCAAAAATCACTTACTTTTCAAATTCAGTTTGGTCCCTTTACCGAACACGAAGGTATACGGACTGCTGCTCAAACAAGCACCACAGTAATAATCAGCCGCGTCCTCCGGCTGCAGACCCCTGATGGTCAAATGCATGTCCGATGATCCCGTAGAACCAGTGAATCGATCAGGAATCCCCTGACCTCTGGTGGAGTCATAATCACGCCAAACAAGCACAGGGGCGCTGCCAGGCTTCTGCTGGTACCAGCTCGTGTAGTAGCTGCCGATGCTGCCTCCGGACATGGTACAGGTGATCTTGACGGTGTTTCCCGGGGAGGTTGAGATGGACGGTGGCTGAGTCAGGGTAACAGCTGCGGTTGTTCCTGGAGAAATAACAAGTCACAGATAAGTCACACTGTAGATAGGTCACACTGTAGATAGGTCACACTGTAGACAGGTCACACTGTAGAACTAACTGTACAAAGTGAAGGTAATTGAGATCAGTGCGGATTCCGCAGCGCTTACCATGCAGACACAGGAGCAAAGCGGCCAGAACACGGAGCCAATCGCCCATTGTGAACAGTTTGACGAAGATCTGAAGAGAAATGAGGGATTTTCCAGACAAAAGCCACTTCAGTGTTTGATCCAAACTTCTCCTTAAGAACCATCAGGTGATGCAAATTCAGTTGAATTGATAGATTATGCAAATCATCCCCCGGGTTGCATTGTCCAATAGTAAAACTTGCTCTCAGCAGTAAACTGAATATCATGCAGATTTTAGGCATTTTACTGCCCATATTTGAAAAGATATTGCATGATAATATTATACAACGTTTCTCCCTGAAGAGTTTGATTGATCAAATCATTTTATTTCCAGTAAGAAACAAAGTATTTAATGTAAACTGAAGATACATGGCGTCCTCCAGCAAAGTTGTTAGAGGAGTAGCCTCGGAAGCATAGGACCTGGGCGGATTCACTGGCGGGTTGTAAAGTTGTCAAATTTTCAATATATACTGTGGTTTCTCTATCCACCATTGTATCTAGGACTCTGCAGAGTGGCATCGGCTGCCTTGAGTCGCCCAGAAAATGTACAATGAGTTCACTTGACAGCTTCGAAAATATTTAATTAACACTGTTAGTTAAATATTAACAGTGTGCTTTTCATTGTGTGAATCCCGGAAGACCACTTGCCCAAGTTCACAGGGAATGTCAATGTTGGGGAGTTTTTTCTGATAATTTCGGATAATTGTTTCTGCATTTTGTTGACTTCTGGCTAATCTGTAGAATAAGCCCGGCTGTTTTTTGATAGCCCTCGGTTGCCTAATAACCGGATAAGCGAGGGACCAACAACATTTGCAGTTACAGTTTGCAGACTGACTTGCTACAGTTGATATGCTGCACATCTGCACAGAAAGCCACACTTTTCAAGCGACGCCCACCATCTTCAAACTATGTGTACGGTTTATAGATATTTCACAATATGAACTGTCCAAGTTACCATCGCACAGTTTTCAGGCCCGATCCTACCCTCACACTGGGATTTTCTTGACTCCTACTTTGCGTTCCTGCATGCGAGATATTTTTCTCCAGATGAACCTATCACCCCCCACCATCCCTCCGCTACATTTGCTCCACATTTGCTCCACATCTCACAGAGGCTAAAGTCAAAATTTCTCAACATCGACTTCAAAGATCCCTACGGCCTTGTTCCTTCCTACCTCTGTTCACTCCCTCCCTTGATTCCTTCTATACGCGTCGTAAAACCCTTCAGTCCCAACATGCCTTGCCCTCCAAAACCTCTGATCCCACCTCACTATCAATATCTAGGTATAGATAGGCTACAGGAGATATAGATAGGCTAGGGGAGTGGGTAAGTAGGTGGCAGATGGAATTCAATGTCAGCAAGTGTGAAATTATTCACCTAGGTAGCAAGAATAAAACAATAGATTATTTTCTACATGGGGAGAAGTTAGATAGTATCAGTGTTCAAAGGGATTTGGGTGTCCTTGTAAACGAGTCCCAAAAAGTTAGTTTGCAGGTGCAGCAAGCAACTAAGAAGGCGAACGGCATGCTAGCGTTCATTTCAAAAGGTTTAGAGTGCAAGAGTAGGGAAGTCTTGCTGCAACTGTACAGAGCTTTGGTGATACCACACCTAGAGTATTGTATGCAGTTTCGGGCTCCTTAATTAAAAAATGACACACTTGCCTTAGAGGGGGTGCAGCGTAGATTCACTAGGTTAGTTCCTGGGATGAGGGGACTATAAGGATAGGTTGAATAAACCAGGGCTGTATTTTCCAGAGTACAGAAGGATTAGATGGGATCTTATTGAAACATATAAGGTTATTAAATGGCAAGATAAAGTAGATATTGAGAGATTGGTAGGAGAACCTATAGCCAGGTTTCACAGTCTTAAAATTAAGGGTCACCCTTTCAGAAGAGAGTTGAGGAAACATTTCTTCACTCAGAGGGCAGTGGATTTGTGGAACTCATTACCCCAAATGGTTATAGATGCTCAGTCGTTGAACATTTTCAAGGCTGAGACAGATAGATTTTTGAAAAATAGGGAAATTAGGGGTATGGGGATAGGGCAGGTAATCAGAGTTAGATGAGACGATCAGCCATGATCTTATTGAATGGCGGAACAGACTCGAAGGGCTAAATGGCTTACTCCTGCTCCTAATTCTTATGTTCTTGTCTTTTAATGAATGTTCCCCTCAGCATGCTTAAGTAAACAACAATGAATTGCAATGTCCTGCCCATTACCGCTATGCACTGTGACACATGAGTTTGGTCAGCTGAAACATTAACAGCTGTAAGTCTTTTTTCCTCCTAGGTAACAGAGATGCGATGGTATCAAATCATAAATACGCAAGACCGATCTTCTGGAACAAGCACAGACATCGCTGGGATCACTGAGTTCTGAGTTGGGGACTGATGAAGGGTCATGCACCCGAAACAATGACGCATTGTATTTTCTCCATAGAAAATACAATGTTCCCAGCGACTCCCGTTTTGCTTTCAGCAGCTGCAGCTTCAGTAATTTGCATTTTGTTCTGATGTTCTGGACATGTTCCTGACACCTATTAGATGATGCGATATAGAATAGGAAACAGGTTTATGTTATTCAACCTACTGAAGGACAGTGTGTTGTCTCCCACATACATACAGTGAATTCACGAGATTTGTGGGCAAAACGTGGCAGCTAAATCTAATATGTAGTGAAAGTGGGTAAGGAGAAAATGTCATGGCAGACCTTGTCACTCACATCTTAGCCATGACCACGTACCCTGCATGCTGATGCCATCCCACTGATTGCTTGCTTCCCGGCTCTGCATGCACGTTTTGGCTGCTGCCCCCATCGAGCATCGCCCTGATATCATATCCATATCCAAAGCTTCCCTTGGACTTTCTGCTATTCCTCTGGCTGATTGCACTCTTTTGAGCACCTCACTCTCTGCCATCCCTCTCTGCCACTGAAAATTATTTTGGTCTACCACCTTCCCTACAACCCCTGGCTCCTTCTTCTCTCATCTTTTTTCTCTCTTCCCTGTCCCCCTCTTCTGAATGCCTGCTCATAATGGGTGACATCAAACTCCACCTAAACTCCCTTTCCACCACAGCTTCTGACTCCACTGTTCTCCTCTCCTCCCTAAACCTCACCCACCTTCGCATAAATTCAGCATCCCAGAAGTGTGGCCATGCCCTGTAACTCGCCATCACACATGCCAATTACATTTCCCGACCTGAGGATAATGGACAAGGCCATTTCTAATAAAATAATGCTGAAGTCGTTTTTTCCACTACCCACTACCTCCTCTGTGTGACAATCTGGCCTCCTCAAACTTCATATCAAATATTAAGTTTGTGGAGATCAAGGACAAAAATAAATAATAGTTGCCATGCAGCATCATGCTCTTGCCTTTTGTTGCCCAACATCACCGCCTCTTCATTCCCCTCACCCTCCCCATCATCAGCTTCTACCACACCCCCATCCTACATTCCTTCCTCCCCATCTCTCTTTCCCCTTTCTCATCCATCATCATTTCTCTGAAATCCACCACCTGTTGCCTCGACCCACTTCCCACCATTTTGCTGGTCACCCAGCTCCCCCTTTTCTGCCCACTGCTGGTTGATGTCATCAATCTGTCCCTCTCCTCAGGATCAGTTCATGCCGCACTCATAACTGCTGCCATCACTCCCATCCTCAAAACATCTTCCCTAGCTCCCTCAATCCCAAGCCACTTTGGCCCTATTCCAAACTTGCACTTCACTGCCAAAGTCATGGCATCTGGTTTCCGTCCTGCCCACAGTGCAGAGACTGCGCTTGTGAACATCACAAATGACATCCTCTCTACCTGTGACAGGGGCTCCCTCTACCTCCTTGTCCTCCCGGACCTCTCTGCCGCTTTCGACACAGTCGATTGCCACATCCTCTTCCACCCCCTGTCATCTGTCATCCATCGCAATGGGACCGCCCTCACCTGGTTTGAGTCCTACATCACAAACCACCAGCAGTACATCTCCACAAATAGCTTTTCCACCTGATCTCACCCGTTTACCTGCGTGCTACCCCCAGAATCCATCTTTGACCCCCTCCTCTTCCTAATCTATATGCTCCCTCTTGGGTATCTCATCCGCAGACATGGGGGACATTTCCATATGTGTATGACACCTATCTCTATTTTTCCACTTCACTTTGCGACCCCCAATCACCTGATATTCGGTCAGCCTGCCTATTAAAAATCAGGAGCTGGATGAGAAGGAATTTCCTTCAGCTAAATGTTAACAAGTTTGAATCCATACAATTTTGCTCTTGTTAGCATCATTAATTGCACAGTTCTCAACGTTTCCACCTACCTGACCTGCCACTTAAATTCTCTGAACCCGTACCTAACCTAGCCGTCAAGTTCGACCACCAATTATTCTTTCTACCACACATCCAGTCCCTCACCAGCAGTGCTTTCTTCTATTTCTGATGTGATCGTCTGTCTTTGCCATTATTTCATCCCAAATGCTGGCAAAACGCTGGTCCACGCCCAGGGCCAGCACTACCATTAGGCAAACTAGGCAGTCACCTAAGGTGCCAATATTTTGGAAGCACCAAAATTTTGTTGGCGCCGGCCCTGCTTCGACACCTGCAACATGCTTCGCCGCAGCAGCTCTGAACCCAGCAGGAGTGGGGATGGCAGCAGACAGATATCAGTGAGGTGACGTCTCCCGCTCAACAGCTCTCCTCCCGGCGAGTGGGAGGACAGGGCTCCACTGGAGTTCAGATCACAGGCGAGGAGCTGCTCCAGGGATGGGCACAGGACAAGGTACAGTAAAAGCCCGTTTATCCGGCACGCCTGGTGGGGGGCGAGTGTGGGTAACTAATTGACTGTGCCGGATAATCGGACAGGAAGTTTCCGAAAACCCAAAACAAAAAATTTACTTATTTTAAAACTTACTATATTAATAATATACTAAATAGTAACAGAATAGCATATAGCTACTTACCAATAAAGATTTCAGCACACTCAGTAAAAACTAGGTAAAACAGCATTTTTTACCGATCGGTAAAAACCTCCAAGTTCGTAAGTTTAATAAGTGCGCATGCGCACGCATGAGCAAATTGAGCATACTCGCGATTTCTGGAATGGAGAATTGCCACGAAGTGGGGGTTGAGCAATCCGTTTAATCGGGTCATGGCTAAACAGGCTTTTACTGTATGTAGCAATGTGAGGGGTAGGCGCCGTTACTGGAAAGTTACTGGGGGGTGCACATCTGAAGGCTCGCCTAGGCCATGAAAGAGCCTTGTGCAGACCCTGTCGATGCCTTTTTCACCTCTCAGCTGAACTATTCAAATGCCCTTCTCGCTGTCTCCTCTACGCTTCCATTCATAGAATACAGGTGATGCAGAATTCTGTCGCATACCAAACACCACAATCTGATTACTCCAGTACATGCCAGATTGCACTGGCTCCATATCCTGGAGAGGATCCATTTCAATATCCTCACTCTTGCTTTCAAATTCCTCCACTGCTCTGAATGCCCCTTCTCTCTGACCTCCTGTGTCCTCCCAGCAGTACCCGTTGACTTCACTCCACCGGATCGGGCCTCCTCCTTGTTCCCCGAATCCTCCATTCCACCAGTGGTGGCTGTGCCTTCAGCCATTATGCCCCAAGGTTCTGGAACTCCTTTCCTCATTCCCTTCGACTCAATGCCTCTCTTCCAACTTTCAGCTCTTGTCTAATGACCTTTCTTATCGACTGTGCAGAGAGATTGCAGGACGACTTAATGCACAGTTGCAAAGGAGGTTGTTGAGTTGGGTCTTGTAGGATGCATGGAAGGCATCAAGGTGAAGGGATTGTAATGGAGTTCCAAAGGGTAGGGGCCTAGAGACTAAATATTTAGCCGCCAATGCTAGAGTGGGTCGGGCAAGACATGGACAAGGCTATAGCCTGATGTATGGAGACAGGTTGATAGGGTGTCAGTGGGTAAGAGAGGTAGGAAGGGGCAAGGCTCTGCAGGGCCTTGAAAGTGAGCAAAGTGTTTTGAATTCTATCCTCTGAGGATGTCCCAATACACTTGGCAACATGTACTCTCAAGACAAGTGGCAGTGTGTGTTCTGTGTGTTATAATACCTTATGGATCAATATTATTTGGGGAATTATTGGCCATGAACACTGAAATAAATTTCCTTCTCTTTTTGAATAGTGCCCTGAGATGCTTGACATTCAGGTGGACAGGCAGTTTGGACTTTGGTTTGGCACTTGTAAGATGGAAGGACCGCTGACAATGCATCACACACCTAGAACTGTATTTTGTTTCCTCCTGTCTTGACCCCAGGTCCGCAGATGTTGGATCTGATTGTCTGGGCCTGATTGAGTGCACATTCGTTGCAGCTGAATGTGGAGAAGCCATCCTCGTTAGCTCCCATCAATGTCTTCACTCCTGCAGAGTGATCTAAAGTCATCAAGCTCCCTGAGCTCTCCTTCAGATTCACTGAACTACTGTATAATCTATGTATCCAATTCGACCCCAGCTCTTCATCCTTCCCCACAGCTGGTCCCCGACCAGGAACACCTTCCTCCACTTCTGCCTGCTTCATTCTGGACTGCTTCACTTCCTGCTTTGAACCACATCCTACCCTGCCCCCGAGCCCCCCCTGCCTTATGACCTCCATACTCCCTGGTCCCTATCTCCAGCTTGGAGATACTGAAATACTGTCTGAGCAGCGTCTTGGCACATTGTGCAATACAGATCTATTTTTCATGTTGCTATTCTTGACGCTGTGTATATGAGACATGCTGAAACTGACTGATAGGAATAGGGAAACCTGGATGCTGGCCTTATCGTGTGCCTGAGTGATGTGACCCACACTAAGCGGGAGAGACATGGGTGAGGATGGCTGAACTCCAAAATGTTTGTCACTTTCACTTTTTATGCTCTTACTCGTGGTTTTAAGAACTGGGTTTTGCAGAAAAGGGTCTTTCACTGACTGCATGCCCCTTACATGAATTGTTGAGTTCAATTTTCATCTATTTTACTTATAAAACATATTCTTCACTTCTTTATTACCTTCACTGTTCATATCATTAGGTTGCATTCTGTTGACATTCTGCTTAAGTATGTGTATGTCAATGCATAATATATATGGAAATACTTAGTCAGTGTGTTCCAATCTGCTGAAGTATTCCATGTGATTATTTCGCAAAGAAAATACGTCAAGATTTTTACGTGTTGATTAAGTTTAATTGACATATGTTTGTGAAGTTAAATGTTTAATTATATTTGTGTGGCCTTTCTAATGGATAGAATAATATGAAAATAATCTGTATTTGGCACTCAGCCAAATAGGTAGGTTTGCCCAAAATAGTATTGGATTGACATGTGTTCTTCTGGAGCTCGTCTCAAAATTTTAATTTTTTTCAAATGGATGTACAGTATACTTCACAGCATACTGTGTAATTCATCTAGTTTGACGCTTGCTTTATATAATAAATGGAAGAAGTCTGAAGTATGGATTGACCTCAACCATGTAGAATTTGGTGAAAACATGTTGTTTCTTGGTTTCAAATAAATAATCCAATCCTTAGAAAAGTAGCTTTTAAATAGTTTTTAAAAGAAAGAGTGGGAAGGTGAGATTTGTTTACACAAAGCGAGTTCTTCTGATCAGGAATGCATTGCCTGAAAGGGTGGTTGAAGATAATAACTTTTAAGAGGGAAACAGATAATTGTTTGTGGGGACAGGTGAGTATGGCTATTGGGACAGAGTGTGGGCAGTGGCGGGGATTCTGACTGCTCTTATTGAAGGGGCAGCAAGACACAATGAGACAAATGGCCTCCTTCTGACCCGATAATTCTATATTTCTATGATATTGAATATCGACCTTCAGTATCAGGTGTTTAGCAATGTTGTAGTTTGCAATATAAGGGGAAAACATCAATGTAACCCACTTGCAACGTTGAACCGTTGATACAGCGACACCTGCTCATGTTGATAAATCAGAAACCTCATTGCCAAGCGGAAATTGAAGCCAAACATATCTGAACGACACTCTCAAAAGATGAAATCTACCAGTTTGCCGTAACATTTAAAATTGCACCAGAATTGTGGAAATGTCTTAATTGGGAAGTTGTTTGTTTTATTGAAAATACGGAAAAGCGACTTACAAATTAAGACTGAATTCAAGATCTCCCCTCCCTCCCTCCCTCCCTCCCTCCCTCCCTCCCTCCCTCCCTCCCTCCCTCCCTCCCTCCCTCCCTCCCTCCCTCCCTCCCTCCCTCCCTCCCTCCCTCCCTCCCTCCCTCCCTCCCTCCCTCCCTCCCTCCCTCCCTCCCTCCCTCCCTCTCTCCCTCTCTCTCTCCGTCCCTCCCTCCCTCCCTCGCTGCCTCCCTCCCTCGCTCCCTCCCTCCCTCCCTCCCTCCCGTTCCTCCATCCCTCCCTCCCTCCCTCCGATCGCAGACAATGTTAAAGTTTAAGACCAAATTATCCTTCAGGCTGATACCCGGTGAGATGTTGAGCCTGGAAGCCCCAGGAGCACACAATAGATAATAAACATGTTGCGGGAGAATGTTCCACTTCTGCCCCCTCATTGCTATGAATTACTATTAGTGTAATAGTTCTGCCCGTAAGGCAACAAATCTGTAAACCAAACCAGCAAACGGTCGCTGTTTTAAGTAAGTTTTTTTTCTGAATTATGCAACTAAAATGAAAATCTGATGGTTTGACTAATCGGAAAGAAAATTGTAACAAAACGAATGACAGCACAGAGGACAATGCAGAGATATTTTATTATTGTTCGATGTTTGTGTAAATAAGGAGAACACGATGTAAAATTTAACCTGAGGATTCCAGCAAACGATGTGAACTGTGTATTCCTTGTTACCAGTTTAAATACATGAAACAAATCTAAAGTGATCCTTCCCTTCTTTGGGGAAATATACCGAATTTGGTTATTTGGCAGTTTGCGCTTAAATGTTTGTCATTTGGGAAAATGTTTGTCAAAATAAACATAATCATCAAAATAGTTCAAAACACAATTATTAAAGGTAGATTGCAATTAGTAGATTCGACCAGCGCCGCACATTCCTGATTAGGAACAACTGGATCTGGCGATGGTTTTTTCCAGCGGAGTCCCCCGAGTCTCGTGTTTGACCAGACAGGAATACAGCTCGTGTGACTCCCACTCGGAGGCTGGCAGAGTCAGATAACTGCTCACACTGTACGTGTTGTCCACCTCCTGCTTGATCGCACTCGTTTCAACACCTTCACTTCTGGCACTGCCATCCACAGTCCACTTGACCTCCACAGCTCCCGGGTTAAAATCATTCACCAGACACACCAGGGTCGCCTTGCTCTTTGCTGTGATTTGATCTGGTGACGGCGGAAGGACAGTCACCGAAGGGGCCCGTGGGTCTGGAATTAAAGGATTGTATATTCAGATAATGTCCATTATTCGATAATCCGAAAGACAGTTGAAAATGAAATAGCTATGAAAGCAACAAATGGGATTTATATAGCGCTCTCCGTGCCAAACGCCGTTTTAGAGTGTTTAGCAAAAGGTTTTACTCATAATACCCTCGTTCAACCGATCTACAAAACAAATCACATCATTACTACTTAATAACACATTTACCCACGTTTTCTTGTCTGTTGCCGAAAATATTTAACAGTGACTCTGTCCTGCTATAAAGATATCAAACCAATGTGAAGAGACTTTAAGGAGCATGAGGTTAAATGCTCACCTGTGTTTCTCACCAAACACACACTAGTTTATTATATCATCTGTAGATTCTCACAAACGCATTTAACAAATAAAGACTGCCATCGTCAGAATCGACACCAAACATTAACTGTGTCACAGGAAATATGATCTGGGCGTCATATTGATTGAAAGGGCAGGAAAACGTTTTGATTATTAATGGTATTTCTGACGAAGCTCATTCAAAGCGAAGAAGCAAAAATGAATCCTTTGCAACTATGGCTTATCGGAAGAAATGTGTCAACCTTTGAATAGCTTTGTGAGTTTAAAGAATTGTTTGTCCGTAGGAATCTGGATTAAATTTCCTATTACCGTAAGGCTGAGCTGTGACGGACTGCAGCAAACACCAAATAGCTCTACATCACAATAATTTACAAATGTAAGGTGCCTTTCACATTGACCATTTACAGCTCGATGATAATGACGATAATCCTTTCATTTTTAGAACAAGACTTCGAGACGTCTCACAGCAATTCACACAATGTGAAGTGAATTGATTGTATATTTTGGGGAACAAACGCGGGAGAAAGAGAATTAAAAGTAACAGTATCGGAAAACAGTTTGTGCATAAAGCCCTGATTCAATACACCACGAAATGCAACCAGCTATTTATAAATACAACCACAATAACAACAATCATATTTGTAACTAGTCGGTTTGAAGACGCCAGCTTAGCAGTGACATTGGATCGGGATCATTCTAAATCCGCAAATTCCTGCATCCTCTCTTCTCAAACAAAATCACCGTTTCGACCCTTAATGTTTTACGGCTACAGATGATTAAACAAACGTGAAAATTCGGGGTAAAAACCATATGGTTCACTTTACTCAAATGCTGTATGAAGGAAAAGTCATAATATGGAGCAGTTGAGAAGCACACTGACTAAATTTTAGCAGCTGAAGAAAGTGATTGCCAATTTCACAAAGTTGTATTGGTCTCTTTATTGTGCTCTCTATTGTGCATTGTGTTTATAATCAATATCGCGGCACTGTCTATGGGAAATAAACATCTTCAATATCCACAATATGTTTTATATTTCTTAGTGCTTTATTTCTGTTTTGAACAGATTGACCCGCTGCTCAGCCTGTATCTTCACTTTGCGCTGATTCAGATTGATTTACAGCAATGTATGCTGAAACAAATTTGACGTGACTTAGTCTCTGTTGCCAATTGCAATGGTGAATCCCTCAGTGACATCAACCACGGTATTGGGAGCAAATAAAACATTTTAAAGAAGCAGAAATAGGAATAAAGCTCTACCTGAAAAAATAACACATGGACGACTATTAATGGTGGGAATAACACAGTGGTTCATTGCACGAGTCTACATTACACCAAGATACAAGCTACTAAGCCGACTATAACATTTTGATCATCCCAAAATAATGGAGGATAAGCTAATGTCAAATAATACTAAAAGAAACCTATCAGAGTTGTTCTGTCATCTGACCAGCAGTTGAAGAGAGTTACTAGGTCACTTGGAAGTTTAAATGCTTCAAGCATCAAAAGTAGTTACTTGTTTAATAGATGTTTGGCTATACATGACCTCATGCTTACAAACCGGGGTGATTAAACATATGAATTCATTAATCTGGCACTCGAAAGCTCGATTCCAGACGTGAAACTGTTACCTGGTTTCACTGGAGCAGTTCATTCATTACAAGAATCTCCAGACGGTGGATTATTGAATCTTATATATTCAGTCCTTCAATAGACACAATGTTAAAGTAAATTTAACCACCATTATGCTCCGCGCTCGACGCGACATGCGCCATAGAAATGTAATTTTGTAGTTGTTGTGCTCTTGATTAATTCATTCGTCTACGTTTTTTTGCCCAGAATTACTTCGCCTGGCTTCCTATCTTGCCTCCTTCAAATTCAAACTGATGATGCTGCTCCTCGACTAAACCATCAGCCTCAGTCTTACACCTCTGCTCTCCCTCATCCCTGCTCTCCCCACACCGCACCCAGCCAACACCCCACACACTATTCCCCCCCTCCCCCACATTCTGGTGTCCTGACCCCTGTCTGCTAGGCGCCTTTGGAATTCCTCTCGATGTGAAATGCACTCTATAAATACAATTTTATTGCTGTTATTTTGCCATTGCTTGTTTCCTGCAATATCCTTAATTCTTTAGAGATTCTTAATGAAACTCAGGGTTCACGTGTTTCTGAATTCAGAATATCCGAATACCACGTAAATAAATCACTTACCATTCCGAAGATTACTGCTCAATGCAAACATAACAGGAATATTGTATAACAGAATTAAACACAGAGCGAGGGTAAGGCAGCTAAACATTTATATTGTAAAATGAATCACAAAGAACCAGGTCAAAATAATTATTGTAAACCCGAGACTCCCCACTTCACAGTCAATGTAGAATCGCAAAAATCACTTACTTTTCAAATTCAGTTTGGTCCCTTTACCGAACACGAAGGTATACGGACTGCTGCGCAAACCAGCACCACAGTAATAATCAGCCGCGTCCTCCGGCTGCAGACCCCTGATGGTCAAATGCATGTCCGATGATCCCGTAGAACCAGTGAATCGATCAGGAATCCCCTGACCTCTGGTGGAGTCATAATCACGCCAAACAAGCACAGGGGCGCTGCCAGGCTTCTGCTGGTACCAGCTCGTGTAGTAGCTGCCGATGCTGCCTCCGGACATGGTACAGGTGATCTTGACGGTGTTTCCCGGGGAGGTTGAGATGGACGGTGGCTGAGTCAGGGTAACAGCTGCGGTTGTTCCTGGAGAAATAACAAGTCACAGATAAGTCACACTGTAGATAAGTCACACTGTAGATAGGTCACACTGTAGAACTAACTGTACAAAGTGAAGCTAATTGAGATCAGTGCGGATTCCGCAGCGCTTACCATGTAGACAAAGGAGCAAAGCGGCCAGAACTCGGAGCCAATCGCCCATTGTGAACAGTTTGACGAAGATCTGAAGAGAGATGAGGGATTTTCCAGACAAAAGCCACATCAGTGTTTGATCCAAACTTCTCCTTAAGAACCATCAGGTGATGCAAATTTAGTTGAATTGATAGATTATGCAAATCATCCCCCGGGTTGCATTGTCCAATAGTAAACTTGCTCTCAGCAGTAAACGGAATATCATGCAGATTTCAGGCATTTTAATGCCCATATTTCAAAAGATATTGCATGATAATATTATATAACGTTTCTCCCTGAAGAGTTTGATTGATCAAATCATTTTATTTCCAGTAAGAAACAAAGTATTTAATGTAAACTGAAGGTACATGGCGTCCTCCAGCAAAGTTGTTAGAGGAGTAGTCTCGGAAGCATAGGATCTGGGCGGAATCACTGGCAGGTTATAAAGTTGTCAAATTTTCAAAATATACTGTAGTTTCTCTATCCAACATTGTATCTAGGACTCTGCAGAGTGACATCGGCTGCCTTGAGTCGCCCAGAAAATGTACAAGAGTTCAATTGACAGCTTTGAAACGTCCAGAAGACATTGTAACGCACCTTATCATAGGCAAGGATTATTACCATTAATAGTATTCACACAACAAACAATTATTTACAGGACCCTGGAAATGCTGGATCCCATTAAATATTAACAGTGTGCTTTTCAGTGTGTGAATCCCGGAAGACCACTTGCCCAAGTTCACAGGGAATGTCAATGTTGGGGAGTTTTTTCTGATGTGGGATAATTGTTTCTGCATTTTGTCGACTTCTGGCCAATCAGCAGAATAAGCCCGGCTGTTTTTTGATAACCCTCGGTTGGCTAATAACCGGATAAGCGAGGGACAAAGAACATTTGCAGTTACAGTTGGCAGACTGACTTGCTACATTTGATCTGCTGCAGATCCGCACAGAAAGCCACACTTTTCAAGCGACGCCCACCACCTTCAAAATATGGGTACGGTTTATAGATATTTCACAATATGAACTGTCCAAGTTACCATCGCACAGTTTTCAGGTCCGATCCTACTCTCATACTGGGATTTTCTTGACTCCTACTTTGCCTTCCTGCATGCGGGATATTTTTCTCTGGATGAACCTGTTAACCCCCACCATCGCTCCGCTCCATTTCCTCAACATTTGCTCCACATCTCACAGAGGCAAAAGTCAAAAATTCTCAACGTCGACTTCAAAGTTCCCTACGGCCTTGTTCCTTCCTACCTCTGTTCACTCCCTCCCTTGATTTCTTCTATACGCATCGTAAAACGCTTCAATCCCAATATGCCCTGCCCTCCACAACCTCTGATCCGACCTCACTATCAATATCTTGGTATAGATAGGCTACAGGAGATATAGATGGGCTAGGGGAGTGGGCAAGTAGGTGGCAGATGGAATTCAATGTCAGCAAGTGTGACATTATTCACCTAGGTAGCAAGATTAAACAATAGATTATTTTCTACATGGGGAGAAGTTAGATAGTATTAGTGTTCAAAGGAATTTGGGTGTCCTTGTAAACGAGTCCCAAAAAGTTAGTTTGCAGGCGCAGGAAGCAACTAAGAAGGCGACTAAGCAACTAAGAAGGCTAGCGTTCATTTCAAAAGGTTTAGAGTGCAAGAGTAGGTAAGTCTTGCTGCAACTGTGCAGTGTTTTGGTGATACTCCACATAGAGTATTATATACAGTTTTGGTCTCCGTATTTAAAAAATGACATACTTGCCTTAGAGGGGGTGCAGTGTAGATTCACTAGGTTAGTTCCTGGGATGAGGGGACTGAGGGGACTATAAGGATAGGTTGAATAAACCAGGGCTGTATTTTCCAGAGTACAGAAGAATTAGAGGGGATCTTATTGAAACATATAAGATTCTTAAAGGGCAAGATAAAGTAGACAGTGAGGGATTGTTTCCCCTTGTAGGAGAATCTATAGCCAGGTTTCACAGTCTTAAAATTAAGGGTCACCCTTTCAGAAGAGAGTTGAGGAAACATTTCTTCACTCAGAGGGCAGTGAATTTATGGAATTCATTACCCCATATGGTTATAGATGCTCAGTCGTTGAACATTTTCAAGGCTGAGACTGATAGATTTTTGAAAAATAGGGAGATTAGGGGTATGGGGATAGGGCAGGTAATCAGAGATAGATGAGACGATCAGCCATGATCTTATTGAATGGCGGAACAGACTCGAAGGGCTAAATGGCTTACTCCTGCTCCTAATGCTTATGTTCTTATCTTTTAATGAATGTTCCCCTCAGCATGCTTAAGTAAACAACAATGAATTGCAATGTCCTGCCCATTACCGCTATGCACTGTGACACATTAGTTTTTTCAGATGAAACATTAACAGCTGTAAGTCATATTTCCTCCTAGGTAACAGAGGTGCGATGGTATCAAATCATAAATACGCAATTCCGATCTTCTGGAAGACAGACAGACATCGCTGGGATCACAGAGTTCTGAGTTGGGGACTGATGAAGGGTCATGCACCCGAAACAATGACGCATTTTATTTTCTCCATAGATGCTACCTGATCAGCAAAGTGTTCCCAGCGTCTGCCGTTTCGCTTTCAGCAGCTGCAGCTTCAGTAATTTGCGTTTTGTTCTGATGTTCTGGACATGTTCCTGACACCTATTAGATGATGCGATATAGAATAGGAAACAGGTTTATGTTATTCAACCTACAGAAGGACAGTGTGTTGTCTCCCACATATATACAGTGAATTCACGAGATTTGTGGGCAAAACGTGGCAGCTAAAACTATTATGTAGTGAAAGTGGGTAAGGAGAAAATGTCATGGCAGACCTTGTCACTCACATCTTAGCCATGACCACGTACCATGCATGCTGATGCCATCCCACTGATTGCTTGCTTCCCGGCTCTGCATGCACGTTTTGGCTGCTGCCCCGACTTGAGCATCGCCCTGATATCATATCCATATCCAAAGCTTCACTTGGACTTTCTGCTATTCCTCTGGCTGCTTGCACTCTTTTGAGCACCTCACTCTCTGCCATCCCTCTCTGCCACTGAAAATTATTTTTGTCTACCACCTTCCCTAACCACAACCCCAGCCTCGGTCTCAGCCCTGGCCAGGCTCCAGACTGCAGCGCCTCTGCATCCCCCAGCCGCGGCCTCACATGCCTTGGGATGATGCCGCCCCATTGACCCTCGCTCCTGGTCTCCCACGTGCGCAATATGGCTGCCGCCATGACCCGAGCTTCCCTCCCCCTCCTCAAGTTTTTCCCCCCAACCCCCCCTCTTCCTTATTCCTTCTTTACCCTTCTTTCTCTTAGCCCCCCTCGCCTACTGTCCCTGCTCGACCCTCCCACCGCTTCCCTCTGTTCCAGTATTGGAATCCTCCGTCGGGCTTACCGTGGCACTCGGCGTTGGTTGTCCAATAGCAGCCACACCAAGTGCCCTGTACCCCACCATCACCACCAGCCCCACCGGACACAAACCCGGGGGGTTAACCTCTCTTCCCTTATTCAGATCCCCACCTTCCCCACCGACCATCCCAGTCCCCCCCTCACACCCCTCGGCTGTTTCCGCATCGGCCCCCAAAATGTCCGCTCTGTGTGCAACAAGACCCTGGCCATCAACGATCTCGTCCTTGATGAGAACGTTGACATGATGGCCCTGACGGAGACTTGCATGACCCCAGGCGACACTTTCCCCCTTGTTGAAGCCACACCACCCAACTATACATTCCACCGTGCTCCTCGATCCAACTGTCGTGGCGGTGGCGTGGCCCTCATTTCAAAGTCATCCCTCGCCGTATCCCCCTACTCCTCCGGCTCCTTCCCCTCTTTTGAACAGCTCACCCTTTCTCACTCCTCCCACCATTCTTTCAAAATTTTATAGTTTATCGCCCCCCCAAACCCTCCCCCACTTTCATTTCAGATTTTTCTTCACTTTTAACCTCCCTTTGCGCCTCCTCTGATCGCCTTATTATTCTTGGCGATTTCAACCTCCATTTCACCCCCTCCTGCCCCATTTCCTTTGAATTTTCCTCTTTACTTTCGTCTTTCAACTTCTCCCTTCATATTAACACTGCCATCCACACCCAACGGCCATCCGCTCGATCTGGTGATCACCCGAGGCCTCAACGTCTCTGGCGTCACCATCACAGACAAGGCGATTTCCGACCATTCTTTCATTTCCTGCAACACCTCTATCCCTCCCCCCTCCACCTCCAAACCGACCACCATCTTCTACCGGCCCTGGAAGAAGATTCCCCCTCAAAGTTTCACCTCTGCCCTAGAAACCTACGATCTCTACCCACAATGGCACTTCATTTGCACCCACCCATCCTCCGCCTCCACCGCCCTCCACAATACCCTCTCCACTACCGTCGACACCCTGGCCCCCTTCACCTCCAAAACCGTCTCCCATTCCCGATCATCACCGTGGTACACAACTCACCTCCGTTCCCTCAAAAGCCAAGCGAGAGCAGTTGAACGCACCTGGCTCAAATCTGGCCTCACGGTCCACCGGCAAATGCTGATAAATCACATTTAAAAGTACGAAAAAGTCCTAGACTTCTTCAGCTCAAAAATCGTAAATATCCATTTGGCTACATTGTCCTCCCTTACATCTCTTCCCCATCCCCAAACACACCATGCCTTCCTGCCACGATGGCAGTTTATGGTCTTTATTACTTTCAATGTTCAGATCTTCATTAAGATTAATGTGCTAATCTGCTAAACTATTTACACATCAAAGTTTAATTTGAATGGATACATTAGCATGCTCCATGTGTTGATGTATTTCTATATCAATACCATGTGATTATTTCCAAGAAAGTAAGATGTTCAAGATTAAACCATACATAAATTGGTTAAGTTTCATTGATATATATCTGCTCGTGAAGTTAAACATTCCAATTAGTGTTTGTGGCCTTTCTAATTGGTTAGAGTAAGAATGACAAAAACTTGTCTTTGGCATTTAGCCAAGGTGTGGGATTAGCCAACATTCTAGTTGATTGACAAACTTCCTCTGTGGGCGTCATTCAAAATGCGTTGCGGGATATAATGGATTTATATTTATATTCTCGCAAAATAGTAACAATAGTAAAATAAATATTTGTATTTCATCTACCGCTGTTCATGTATGCTAGATGGCTCAATGTATTTCACAGACTACACTGTAAAGTGAATTGTCTGTATATTTTGTGGCGCAACACGGCAGCTAATTGTGCACAGCAGATTCCCACAAATAGTTATGGATTGAAATGACTGATTTCTTATTATTATTTATTTTTACTCTTTGGATGGATTATTTGTTGTCGGCTGAGTTCAGGAAACAGGCCTAATGTTTCACCCTGGCTGGAATTAAATCCGTGTATCTCACATGTAGGTCAAGTTACAGGAGTCCACCAAATAAACTACTACTACATTATTCGTAATTTATTATCAAAATTGCGTATGTAACGCTAGTAATGTTTTATCTCTTTCAAAGAAAAATATTAAGTCTGATGTATGGATAATAAGAATAATCCTTGCGTTTTGTATAGCGCTTTTCCCGTAATGTAGTCACAAAGCACTTAATCTGCTTGGATTGGCCTTGGACAATTATACATATGGATGTTGCTGCAGACCTGTTGTTTCTGGGCTTCATTTACAACTTAAATAATCCGATCTTTAATATTATATTGCACTGAATAATGACCTACAACATTGCGTATATAATGCTAGCAATGCTGTAGTTTGCAACACTAGTGGAACACACACATGCAATTTTAATCGGTTGATGCAGCGACACCTGCTGATGTTCATAAGCAGCAACAGTTGCCAGGCGGATGTTAGAACCAAACATTTCCGAACAGCCAACATGAAAGACGATATCCACCAGTTTTGTCGTAACATGCGAAACGTCATCAGAATTGGGTCTTAATTGGGTTTAAAACAAATCAATAAATACGGAAAGACACAGTCAAATTCAGATTGAATTCCCTCCAGATAATCCAAAGTTTAAAATGTAGTTATCTTACAAGTTGACACCAGGTGAGATTTTGAAGCTGAAATCCTCTGGATCCCACAACAGAGAACCAAACCTGTTGTTCCCTTGTTGCTACGAATTGCTTCTAGTGTAACATATCCTCGTTTAAACATATCTGTGAAGCAATTCCATCAACGATCATTGCTTATGTTGATTTACCGAATAATAAAACTAAGATAAAAATCGGTTGGTTTGAACAATCGTGAAGAAAATCTGGAAGAAATCGAGTGACTGTACAGAGGAGAATGCAGAGACTTTTTATTATTTTTCGGTATTTGTGTAACATGACACAAGGATGTGGAATCCAACCTAAGGATTTAGGCAAACGATGTGAACCGTGTATTCATTATTACTAGTTTAAATACTTCAAACAAATCTAAAGGATGCCTTCCCTTCAGTCGGGAAATTTACAGAATTTGGCAATTTAAGTTTTTGCTTGCAATGTTAGTCATTTGGGAAAATATTTGATAAAACAAACGTAATCAACAAATATTTGAAAACAGAATAATAATCATTAAAAGTACATTGCAAATAGTACATTCGACCAGCGCTGCACATTCTTGATTAGGAACAACTGGATCTGGCGATGGGTTTTTCCAGCGGAGTCCCCCGAGTCTCGTGTGTGACCAGACAGGAATACAGCTCGTGTGTCTCCCACTCGGAGGCTGGCAGAGTCAGATAACTGCTCACACTGTACGTGTTGTCCACCTCCTGCTTGATCGCACTCGTTTCAACACCTTCACTTCTGGCACTGCCATCCACAGTCCACTTGACCTCCACAGCTCCCGGGGTAAAATCATTCACCAGACACACCAGGGTCGCCTTGCGCTTTGCTGTGATTTAATCTGGTGACGGCGGAAGGACAGTCACCGAAGGGGCCCGTGGGTCTGGAAATAAAGATTTTATCTTCAGATAATGTCCATTATTTGATGACCCGAACGACAATTCAAAACAAAACATGAAATATTTTCCTCGCAACACACCCCATAGCCTACTATATCATCTGTCGATTCTCACGAAAACATTTAACTGATCAGAAATGACCACAACCATCAAATATCATGTCACACACAGTTAATATGGTTCTGGCGCTTTTTTGATTGAACCAACTGTAACAAGTTTAGATTATTAATTGAATCTCTGAAGAAGCTCATTCGCAAAAGAGAATCAAACATGATTGCAAATAACTGACACTTTGCAACTATGGCCAATCTAGAGAAGATATTTGTCAAAGGTTGAATAATTTTAGAGTTTGCAGAATTCTCAGTCGGGGCGAAACTGGATTGAATCTCCACTAATTTACTGCTGAACTGTGACGGAGTTCACCAAACTCTAAGTAGATCTAGATAACAACAATTTACAATTGTATAGTGCCTGTATCATTGACCATTTACAGCTCGATGATAATAACATGAATTCTTTCATTTGCAAGAACGCCGTATCAAGTTTTCAAGATGTCTCACAGCAACTCACGCGAAAGTACGATGAAGTGAATTGATTGTATATTTGGGGGGAAGTAACGTGGGAGAAAGAGAATTAAAAGTACCAGAATGGGAAAGTGGTTTGTGTACAAACCCCTGGTTCAATACACTGCGAAATACAACCAACTATTTATAAATAGAACCAGAATATTAATGATGATATTGGTAACGAATCGATTTGAAGATTAGCAGTTAGACCTGATCGGGTTCATTGCAAATCCATAAAGTTTTCGCCCTCTCCTATCAAAATAAATCACCGTTTCGACACACAATGTTTTGTAGACATCAGCAACAGGCAATAAAAACCGGACAATCCAGTGAAAACCTGAGGGTTCACTTTCCTGAAATGCTGTAGGAAGGAAATGTCAAAATATATGAGACGCACATTTACTAAATTTTAGAAACTTAAAATAGTGATTCACAAAGTTTTATTGGGCCCATGAAATATATTGTATTGTATTTACAATAAATATCGCTGCAATATCTACGCGAAATAATAATCTTTAATATCTACAATATGTATTATATTTCGTGGTGCTTTTATTTCTGGTTTGAGAGATTGAACCGCTGCTCAGCCTGTGTCTTCACTGATTCACATCGATCACTTACAGCAACTTGCGGTGAAACACAGGTGGCATTATTGAATCACTGCTGCAAATTGCAATTGTATTCTCCTCGGTGACATCAACCACGATATTGGGAGAAAATAAAGCATTTAAAGAAGCAGAAACAGGAATACAACTCTACCTGAAAAAATAACACATGGATGATTATTAATGTCGCGAATTATGCAGTAGTTCATTGCTCAAGTCTAAATTGTACCAAAATACACATTCACTCACGAAGCCGACTATCATATTTTAATTATCCTAAAATAGAGGATGAAAAGTTGATGTCAAATAAAGCTCAGAGAAACCTCTCGGAGTTCTTCCGTCATCTGAGCAGCAGTTGAAGAGATTTACGAGGTCTCTTGGAAGTTTAACTTCTTCAAACATCCAAGTAGTTACAGAACAGAAACATGTCCCCAATATCCAGTTCCCTCTAAGATCTGAAACTCTCACCTATTGGAGCCGAGGGAGACTCACCCTGTGGAAAGTTGCTGTTTATTTTCCTGTGCTGAAGGATCGGTTAAACATCACCTCTGCTTACAAACCGAGGAAAACAACAAAACGAAATTACAATATACTACAGATGCTGGGAATCTGAAACATAAACAGAAGTTGCTGGAGAATCTCATACAAGAAACTCACAAAACAAAATTACAGTGGTATAGCGCCTTTCACTTCAGGAGGACGCCGCTGAAAAGATTGTGATTAAACATATTAATTAAATATTCTGGCACTAGAGAGCTCTTCTTCAATTCCAGGTATGAAACTGTTACCGGTACTTGCTTTCACTGTGGCAGTTCATTCATTACCAGAATCTGCAGACGGTGGATGACGATGAATTAATTTTGTATACAGTAACTGCAAGGCCGTACGCAGGGGGGGTGCGACGGGTGCGTACGCAC
The DNA here is from genome assembly GCA_035084275.1 of Hydrolagus colliei. NCBI lineage: Eukaryota > Metazoa > Chordata > Chondrichthyes > Chimaeriformes > Chimaeridae > Hydrolagus > Hydrolagus colliei. The sequence continues at coordinate 8,753,161 of CM068761.1, read as the reverse complement.
CCCCCCAAATTATAAAAGGTCCACATTTTCCGGGGTAGAGAATTGTATTTTTTATCAAATTTAAATACCAAGTAAATTTATTGAACATTTGTGTAACAATCAGTTCTTCAAAACTATGTATAAATTATAAATACACATCTTTGAATGATTTAGTATTAATATAAAATTATCGAGTCGCACACCAGAATCGGCGTCTACCCCAAAACATACCGCGTGGATAGACCAGTCCATGACGCGGCGAGTCTGTGACTCGTGACTGCATAAACATGGGCGCCAAGACTCAAACCCATCCTCGTTTGGAAATCATCCCGTAAACAGCCACAAGGGGCAGCACCACTACTGGAAGTTAAATCATCTTTTCATCTGATCACCGTAAGTAAAAATTACTCAAGTGTTGAGAGGTGTGACTGTAATGCTAGCAAACAATGACAACATATTTACAAGCTTCTGAGAACTTAAAGCTTTTGAGAACCCAACAAGAATGTTATATGTGTCTGGACGGGAATGCCTATCTTTAAAAAAAGATACTCATGGACATAGACCTAGGCTTTAGCGCCTATTCTACGTGGTGTGTCAATCGGAAATCATCCCGTATACAGTCACTACATAAAAAGGTAGCACCACTTTGTGGAAGCTGAAATCGTATTTTAATCTGATAAATGTAAGTAAAAATGACTTAAGTTTTGATAGGCGTGTTTCTGAAATATCACGTTTCTTGTTTTGTCTTGATTATCACATTTGATTTATATTATTAAAAATGTATTCCGGTAATTAAAAATTGCTTTTAGAGACGTCCACTGGCGTGCAAAAAACATATGGCCGCAAAGTAAACAGTGCTACTTTATTTCACTTTCAGTTTTGTACCCAGAGTGAAAAAACATCAATGTCGCACGAATTTGGCATAAAAAAAGCTGATCGAGCGAACTCTGGCATTGTCCATAGCACTATGGACAGTTTCCTCCCGGCTTCTCCAGCTATGTCCGCTAAACCTAAGACGCCTCTGCAGTAATGTCTGTGATACCAGTGTGGTAGTGTACCATATAGCTCACTATTTGTCTGATGCTGTCGCCAGTAAACGTTCAGGGCGTCTCTTAGAAGCCTGGTATAAACCTCACGAGTCACCTAATCTCCTGGTCGAGGTTTGCCTAACTGTCCAGCATTCTGCTCCGTATAGGAGCGACTTTCAGCCCTCGCCTTAATGCACATTCATTATAATATGGAAATCGATATTGGTAGAGCGGTTGACGTATTGGCTTCAAAGCGACCGAGGCGTCTCGAATACGGAACGCTATTAAAGAATTAATTTCCCCTCCCTTATTTTTTCAAGTATTTTTTCGTCAGATCAGTATTGCTTGATGGGTCACTTCCTTTAATTTTGATTCTAAATAAATAAATAAAAACTAACTACACTATTGCTCACAGTTCAACGATATTTTCAGGATAATGCTGATAACAGGCTTGTAACACGTGTGAATTAACTGTTTGACACTGATTTTCAGTTTCTGTATATTTTCTTGTCTTTTATAAAATTTGCTTTGCTGGAATATCTGAGCACATAATTCATACTTTACTCTTACATTATTGTTCATTACAGTCCGAAAGAAATTTAGTCTTAGGATAACAATGCAGAACAACTTATTAATTACCGTCAATCTGTAGTTTATGATCATTTTCTCTATACGCATACATTTATCAAGCATTCGTCATTGTACTGTGTTAATTGGATTGTAATTTACTTTATCGTTCGCATTCCTTACATCATCGAGTCAACAGTCGTGTTGGCTTTTATCGGCGAACACATTCGACCTTCCCAATTAGACACGGACTACCGGGGAAAATATAAACACTGAATAAATAATGATGCTCTTAAACACCAAGGGCATGAAACATTTACCGTTCATATTAGATCTTCTGAATCGATTAAATAAGACCTCAAACTGTGTAAAACGTCGGAGCCTCGAGGGGGCTTCGGGGGCAGCCCGCAAACCGCCGACCATTGTTGGTCCCATCACTAGCAATTCGCACCCCCCCAAAAAAAATCCTGCGTACGGCCCTGCAATACCTTATCAATACCATGTCATTATTTCCAGGAAAATGTGTTGGATAAGATTACACATGTTGATTACGTTTTATTGATATATGTGAAGTCAAATGTTTTAGTGTGTGTATGTGGCCTCTCTAATAGAGTAACAATGAAAGAAGTATGCCTTTGGCACTCAGCCAAGGCGTGCGATTGGCAAAGATGGCATTTGATTGGTGGTGTGTTGTAGTTTGTAATGAAAGGGGAAGAAGTAGTGAAACACACATACAACTTTGATCAGTTGATACAGCGATATCTGCTGATATTAATAAATCAGCCAAGCTGTTGCGAGGCGGAAGTCAGAATCAAACAGCAGACGTCCAGCATTTTGTCATGACATTTAAATTTCTGCAGAATTGTGAAGAAAATAATTTCAGGTTTAATTGGAAAGTTGGCTCTTTTAAAAAAAAAAAACGCAGAAAAACGACTTGCAAATGAAGAATGGATTCAACATCCGCCCTCCTTTCGTCCGAATCCAGATAATAATAAAGTTTAACACAAAACGATCTTACAATCTCTAACTGGTTTGGAGTGATGGGTATTACACTCAGTAGGGTACAATAGAAAGCTAAAATTGAATAGTGTAGCTCAATGGTTAGAGTACTCGCCTTACAAGCGTGAGACCTGTGTTTCGAATTCAGGCAGATCAGGGCAAGTTTTCTTATTCCACACCCCTAATAATAAGCCGTCCTCCTAAAAAACTATAATAAATTGGTCATTTCAATTCACTACTGTTTGTGGGACACTGCTGTGCGCAATTGGCTGCCACGTTTCGACCGCAAATACACAGTCAATTCACTTTACAGTATATTCTATGAAGCACTTTGAGATGTCTAGAAGCCTTGAAAAGTGCTATGTCAAATGTAAGGATTATTTTTAAAATAACATACAGGGAAATATTCAATTCCTGCTCACTTGTTGCTATGATTTATCACCAGTGTAATATTTTCTCCGCTAGATTGCACGTCTGTAAACCAAGTCCATAAAAATGGACGCTGCTTTATGTTTTACCCATGTGCTGAATAATACAAATAAGATGAAAACCTCATTGTTTGACTAAAAGAAAGAAAATCTGGAAGTAAATGAGCGACGCACAAAGGACAATGCAAATATATTTTATGGTTGTCCGAACACTTAGAATTGAACCTATGGATTCCAGCAAACGATATGAACTGCATATTAATTGTTAGCTGTTTGGGAAGTGTATGACGCAAAACCATCTACAAAATATTAAAAAACAAATTTTCATTATTATTGAAGGTAGGTTGGCTAAAATGAAATAATTGCGAGTTGAGCTACGCATTCCCGATTTAGATACAACTGGATCTAGCGATGGTTGTTTTAAGCGGAGTCCCCCGAGCCTCGTGTTTGACCAGACAGGAATACAGCTCGTGTGACTCCCACTCGGAGGCTGGCAGAGTCAGATAACTGCTCACACTGTACGTGTTGTCCACCTCCTGCTTGATCGCACTCGTTTCAACACCTTCACTTCTGGCACTGCCATCCACAGTCCACTTGACCTCCACAGCTCCCGGGGTAAAATCATTCACCAGACACACCAGGGTCGCCTTGCTCTTCGCTGTGATTTGTTCTGGTGGCGGCGGAAGGACAGTCACCGAAGGGGCCCGTGGGTCTGGAAGGAAAGGATAATGTTCATTATTTGATGACCGAAGATCAGTTGAAAACTAAATATTAAATATACTGAATCATAATGTCCTTGTTCAAAGGATCTACGCAACACGTTTCACATTATTACTGAAAAACATATCATGCAGTCTTTTCTTGTCCGCAATAATGTTGAGCAATGACAATTCCCGCGTAAAAAGATATGAAATCAATGTGAAGTGATTAGTGTTGGTAAGGTTTGCTCACCACATACTCTGTATCTTATTATAGCATCAGTAGTTTGACACAAATACATTTAAGAAGATAAACACCGCAATAATCAGAAAAGATTCCAGACGCTAAATATTTAAATGCTACAAGGAATATGGCAAATGAGCCAAAGATTGAAGACGCATTAACACTTTTGATTATTACAGTAATTATATCTTTGACGAAGATCATTCCCAAGGAAGAGAACGGATAAAACTCGCACATTCCTTTATCGTCCAATTAAAAAAATAACCGCCTTTTCGACCAACAATATTTTACAAGCAAGAGCGGCAGGTGTTAAAAACGTGAACATCTCGGGGTAAAAGAGAAGGCTCGCTTTTCTCAAACGCTGTATGAAAGAAAATGTACAAAGCACCTGAGAAGCACAATTACATAAAAATTTCAGCAGCTGAAGAGAATTACTGCCAATTTCACAATGTTTTATTGCTTGAATTATGTTGGATTGTATTTATAAATAGCGATCCATATTCTATAGGAAATAAACATATTACATTTACACCAGTTACATAACGTTTTTCTTCGTACGTTCATTTTTGCTTTGACCAAATGAAGCTGCTCCTCAGTCTGTGTCTTCACTCAGACACCTGCCACTACAGCCAACTTGCGGTAAAACACAAGTAACATTGTTGAGTCTCTGCTTCTAATTGCAATGGTGTTCCCCTCACTGATATCAAACACGGAATTGGGAGAAAATAAAACATTTTAAACAAGCAGAAATTCGAATATAATTCTGCGGGAAAAGAATAATATGGAGTCTCCTATTAATGGGAGAAATAACAGTGTCTAAATTACACAAGTCTAAATAGTATAAAAATACATTTTCACTCACTGAGCCGATTATAGCATTTCAATTATTCAAACAATAATGGATTAGATATTAATATGAAATAATTGTCAGATAAACCTCTCTTACGGTTATGTTCAGTTGTCTGGATATCAATTGAAGAGTTTCTTGGAAGTCGAAATTCTTGGAATACTTGGTTTCTTGGAAGTCGAAATTCTTCAAATATGAAATTATTTACAAACCAGAAACATTTCCTCGGTATCTGGTTCCCTCTGAAATTTGAACCGCTCACCAATTAGAGCATTAGAGTCCAGGGAGAGTCACCCTATGGAAAGCTGTTCATCTATCTGTGCTGAAGGTTCTCAAAAATAATAATAATCTTTGCATTTGATTCAGCGCTTTTCACTTATTCTGGACATCTCAAAGCGCTTCACAGAATATTCTGTTGTGAATTATTTTATATTTGTGGCAAAACGCGGCAGCCAATCCCACACAGCAGTGTCCCACAAGCAGCCGTGAATTGAAATGACCAATTTATTATTATTTTCGTGGACGGATTATTATTAGGTGTGTGAAGTAAGGAAAGTTGCCCAAGGTTTCATCCTGCCGGCAATTGAACCCAAGTGTCTCGCTTTTAAATATCATCTCATGCGTACAGACTCCGGGAAGAAAAAAATGACTTATCCATGTAAATGACTTATCCTGGCACCAGGTATGAAACTGTTATCTCCTTTCCTTGTCGCTCATTATTTACCAGGATCTCTAGATGGCAGTGCAGTGGATCTCGGATATTCGGTCTTTCAGTATACTGTACCATTTAACTCTGCGTGACTAATGTAGTTGGTTCCTCCACGTTTCAGCTTTTGCTAATTTCCTACACAGTTCGCCTTAATTCATCAGAAATTGTCAATTAAACTCAGGATTCGCATATTTGTTTTACCCGAAATATTATTTCATTCTCGAAATAAAAAAATTCAATTAATCAAACTCTTCAGGGATAAACATCAAACTGTCCCGCGTGAAGGGCGAAATATAATTGCAAGTTGTTGTTTGTTTCTTCAAAATATCAGATCTCCACATAATTTTTTTAAATTCAGAAGCTTGTGGGCATAAGATTATGAAAACATACCGTGAAGGATACAAATATTCATGTGTTACTTTGAAGTAGAACCAGAAAAAAATAGCCATCGAAAAGTCGAAACAATCCCCTGCAAAGTATACAATGTCAAAGATCACTTACTTCGCAAACTCAGCCTGGTCCCTTTACCGAACAAGACGTTATATGGACTGTTGGTATACCCGGCACCACAGTAATAATCGGCGGCGTCCTCCGGCTGCACACCGCTGATGGTTAGATCCATGCGGTTGCTCGATGAGTCCACAGAACCGGCGAATCGATCAGGAATCCCCTGACCTTTGTTGCCGTTCTCATCCCAAACAAACACAGGGGCGCTGCCAGGCTTCTGCTGGTACCAGCTCACGAGGTAGCTGTCGATATCTTCTCCGGACATGGTACAGGTGATCTTGACGGTGTTTCCCGGGGAGGTTGAGATGGACGGTGGCTGAGTCAGGGTAACAGCTGCGGTTGTTCCTGGAGAAATAACAAGTCACAGATAAGTCACACTGTAGATAGGTCACACTGTAGAGAGGTCACACTGTAGATAGGTCACATTATAGAACTGTACACAATCATTGTAATTGAGATCAGTGCGGATTCCGCAGCGCTTACCATGCAGACACAGGAGCAAAGCGGCCAGAACTCGGAACCAATCGCCCATTGTGAACAGTTTGATGACGACCTGAGAGATGAGGGATTTTCTAGACAAAAGCCACTTTACTGCTCGATTGTAAACTTCTGCTTATGAACCATCAGGTGATGCAAGTCCAGATGAAATCATTAGCTATGCAAATCACTTTCGGGGATGCATCGTCCAATAGGTTTGAGTCCTTGATCTAAATGGGAAATTGAACACCGTCCAGATTTCAGTAATTTTACTGCCCACATTTCAAAGCACTTTTCATAATACTATTGCATATCATGTCTCCGTGAAGAGTTTGAATCACTTAAGATCTTTTATTTCCAGTACTTAATTTAAAATCAACCAGCATTAAATAATCCCTAAGTATTCATAGCATACTGTTAACGTCTGATTCCATTCAATATAAATATATGTTATGGGTTATAGTGTATGAATCCTGGAAGATCTTTCCATTATTCCCGTAGAATTACACTAGTGACGTTTGTACCGAAGTTGGATAATTTGTTGCTGAGAATCCTTCATCGTTTTACGCAGATACAGTTTGCAAGCTGTGAGATACAGACCTGTACGGAAGGTCACACTACACTTATGCTTTCAGATCGTTGATGCTTTTAGATCACTGAACTATGCAGCCAATATAATTATTTAGTTATATAGAGATACAATATCATTGTATTTGATATAAAAGGTCACCTTCCCACAAGTACCAGCCCCATCCTTCCCTCACACCTCATTCCCACTTTGCGATGCTTAACAGAATTGTTTTCGCTGGAAACGTTATAAATGGTGAAGCGCCCCGAGATCTGGTGACCGAAGATCACCATAGGTGTGCGTTATGTTAGTAATGCAGTTTTGTGTTGTTTGGAATTCCGTAGGGTGGAGTGGTCGAGTTGGACAAGCGGTGTGTAGCTTGCCAGGAAATACATTTAATGACAAATATGGTTTTATCTGTATAATCTCTAGCAGCGCCACAAAAGATAATATGACCACAAAGGATATTATACTATAGCCAACCTGCCCCTAATACTTTGCAGATTACGATGGGGGGTGTGGGGGAAGAGAGGAATCATTCAATTCCATCCCCAGGGAAATTGACATATTAATAATCCTCACCTTTGATATAGTGCCTATCATGGCTCAAAGAGTTTCATAGAATATACTTCAAAGTGAATTGTGCTCAAACAGCGGCAGCCAAGGGTGCATTGTATAATGCTTCACTAAACATATATTGTTGCTAAACGTGGCAACAAATTCGAACAAAGTGAAGTATCAAAAACAGCCATGAAGTGTAGGAAATACATTGTCTTCTCTTTTCCACAGTGACGAGGGATGTTAAACATCTGCCATGAACAGAAAAACTGAATGATACTTCCAACGATGAAGCACATTCCCATCATTGTATTAGAGTGTCAATCCAGACAACATGACTTGAAAGGCCTAACGTGGGACTTGAACCCACAGTCTTTTGCATTAAAGTTTAGATGCTACCAACTGTGCCACGCTGACACATCTGCACTTTCCTCTGAAAAAGAGCTGGAGACCTACCCTGTTCTTTCTCCAGATTTATTTTAATTATTTAGGGATCTGGTCAAACTTTCCATTCATTGATGGGACATGAAAACAAGCCATTGTCATTATAGAAGGGTATCATTTCGCCCATCCTCTCTGCATCACTACTACCCTGGTTGTTTTGTTAAATTAGTACACTGGTATTTCTATTCTGTTCCAGCTCTTTCTCTATATTCTTCAATGTTTCCACTTCTCTTTTCAGTGATTCAGTCTCTATGTCAACCTGTTGCACCTGTTGAACATTTTAATAACGTTTATTTAATCTAATGTTCAATTACCTTATTTGCTCCAACTATGTTGAGACACCTGTACATTTATTTTGGTCACCTAGGTGCCTCCCATATGTGGAAAACTATTCCAATGCTAATGCACCTCCAAACTAAGAGAACTACATGTGCATTACCAGCTGTGCACAGAGATTTTCCCGTGTGTGGAATGGAGTGTGCAATCTCTCTAGAGTGACGTATCCTACTTACCGGTATGTAATTCCAGAAAGTATGAGCTGCACGTTGGCAAGAGCCACATCTTGATGACCAAATCTCAATCCTCTCTCTACACTGGAACTATTCACACACACTTAAAAACAGTTATCATCATCTCCCACCAAAAAACTTTGTTTCACCCACCTCTGTTCTCAAACTGCTATCCCATCCCCAAACTTGCTTTTGTTTCCAAGTTCCTACAATGAGTCCGGTTCACTCTTACTCCCCCACCTTGTATGAGACCCGCCAATCCATTTTGTGCTGTCTACAGTACATAGACAGGCTTTGTCACACTTACAAATTACATGTTGTCCATTTGTGACCATGTTCCCACTGTCTCCTAGTGTTCCTCAATATTTTTGACATCTTCCGCAGTGCTGCCATTCTATACTTCTCGTCTGCTTCTGCTCCAAGATCCGCCTTCATGGTCTGTCATTGCCTGGTTTCACTTCTACCTTTACCATTGGCTCTAATTTCTGTCTACGTTTGGTTTTTCCTTCACCCTTTGCATCATTATGAGCAGCATTCCCGACAGCTTCATCATTAGTCCTCTCCTCTTTAATATTACATTCTCCCACTGCTATCTGATGTCAGGCATCCAGTCCTGATGAAAGTCAACTTTCTACATTTGAATATTGATACGATGAAGGCTCTGCTTCTTGGCTCCTACCAATGCATTCTCACCTCAGGTACTGACTGCATCATTATTCCTCATCATACATGAACTCGCCACCTCACAGAACCAATACAGAAAGTTGCTGTTTTGTTCGTCCTACATCTGTGCCTTTTCCAATTCAGCCTTGCCCACCTCCACATAATTGCCTGCCTTTCCCCCCAAGCACATCCATTAATCACATTTACTTTAATCACGTTGTGGCTTGACTATGCTAAACTAACTTCCAGCTTTTCAGGCCTCCCAACTCTGTGCTCCACAGGCTCTCCAGAAGCTAGAGGAATAAGCTTGTGATTCTTAACCTCACTTTTCAAGCCATCCATGGTTCTGCTCCATCTGACTGCTACAATTTTACCTACCTTTCTCTCCCTATGGTTGGTGCGCAGTAGCCTGCTCCATATACTATGCCCTACCTGTCGCAGCAGTTCAGCATTCAGTCTTTCAGCCTCTAGAATCCCATTCTTTCACCTTGCCACATCCCTCCGCTCCTTGAAAGCCCAGCTCAAGATGTTACTCTTTGACCATGCCTTAGGTCACCCTTCCTTTTTTTTAATTTGATATCTAACACGCGCATTTTTCAGGCTTCATTAGGTAACCATTAGATTCCAGGAACTCCATGTGAGCCTCTTCATCACCATGTGAAACACTACAATACTCTTGCCTATAGCTTGAAGGCACAGCAATGTCTACAATGGACTTTCATAATGGAGAACAAAAACAGCATTTAAATAATGCCCTTCACGCAGTGGTTAGTAGAGTGGGGAGAAAGTAGGTCAGAAAGCTAAGGAGATACTTGTGCATGAAGATGTTCATAGAATCGTAGAATCATACAGCAGAGACAGAAGGCCATTCTGGGCATTATGTTTGTGCCAGCTGTTTGAAAAAGGGTAATCCTAATCAAACCTTCTCCCCCGTGATCTCCACATAGCCCTGCAATCTGTCCTCCTCAAATAACTATGAATTTCTCTCTAAACAGTTGTTATCAAATAATCTTCCACCACCCTTTCAGGCAATGCAATCCAGATGCGAACAACACGATGTTTGAAAAACTTTCTCCTTGTCTCCCCTCTACTTCTCTTAACAACTACTTTAAATTAATGTCCTCGGGTTACCAATCCAGTTGCCAGTGGAAATAGTTGCTTCTTGTTCACTGTCTTGAATCCCCTGATAATTTTGAAATCTTCTACTAAATCTCCTCTTAAACTTCACGGTTAACTTTCTCGGGTTTGTGGATGAGAAACAAGATGTTTAAAAAAAGTTAATATTTTGTGTTAGATTTCAGCAAACTGCCGCCCGAATATCCAGCATATTCAACTAACTACTCAAGATTAAGGCCCATGGGATTAATGGGAACATATTAACCTAGATAAAAGAATGGCTATCGGGTAGTAAGCAGAGAGTAGGATGCCCCAATGCGCTGAACAGTTAGGTCAGGATCCATGTGGGGGGTCGGGGGTTGGGGTGGGGACCGGGGGATGGTAGGGGAAGGGGGAAGGAGGAGAGTTAGGAGGGCAGAAGAAGGTACGGTTGAAGAGAAATGTCTTTAGAATCGCTTGAAGGACGAAACGGCAGAAGTGATGTGAAGGGATTGTGGGATGAAGTTCCAGAGTGTGGGGGCAGAGTGGCTGAAAGCCCAGCCACGAATGCTATGGTAGTTCGGGCAGGGGACATGGAGCAGGTCAGAGCCCACTGAACGGAGGGGAAAGGCAGGCTGATATGGATAGTTCAGTAGCCCAAGTGGAATTTCTGCTCAAATATTCTCCAAAATCACAAATTTGCATTTGATATTTTTCATAGCAACAGGAAGAGCAACAATACTCTGCAAAATAAAACTGCAAAATGTGACCGTAACATTGATGAAAAGCAATGATGGCAAGTTCCTTCTATATTATACCCCTTCCACAGGCCAATCTCACTGAATGCGACATATGGATGGCGTTGGACACTGAATAAGGGAATGATGAGCCCAGAAATGTGTTTGAGGTATATTCCTCAAGAACAAAGCACTTCACTTTCAGCATGCAAGTGGCACAATACCTTATGCATTTTTCTGTTGATAGCGCATCGATGATTCACAAACAGTTATGGATTCAGTGACCAATTTATTACTATTATTGTTTTGTTGGAATGAATTAGTACCCATGGAAAAGCAAGCCAACTTTCAACAAGGTTGCTGCTAACTGCTAGGTAAATAGAAATATGTAGAGTAAGGAAACATGTCCAACATTTTGCCCTGAAGGGAATTGAAGAATGAAGACAATAAACAATATTGCAGAAATTGAATGGTGTCTAAGAATAGTGCAACCATCATACTGTCAATTGAAATACCTCTGGAATATTGCTTAAAGCTTCAGAATAACTCTGAATATCCTGCCTTTAGTTTAGAAATGTTTATTCCAGACGGAAATAATCAATAAATAGTATTATTATGGCCACGCTCCCCCCTACCTCTGTGACCTCCTTCCCCCTACCAACCTACCTGCTCCCTCCACTCAGTAGCTCCAACCTGTTTCACGTCACCTGCCTAGCCTGCCGCACTATTGGAAGGCCTTTAACACTCCGCTTCCACCCTCTGGAACGCTATGCCACAGTCCCTGCATTGTGCCCCATCCCTTGCCTTCTTCAAGACCCACCTCAAGACCCACCTCTTCGACCTTGCTTTTCAATCTCCTTCCTCCCCTGCCCTCCAATTTCCTCAATGCCTATCAGTCCAGGTGTGAATTACTGTCTATCCAACACCTTGGGAAGTCCTCCCTAAGTGATAGGCGCTATACAAATACAACTTTGTTGTTGTATTAAAAGACACAGTTGCACCGATGATTGTAGGTTTAACATGTGATTTATTTTGCTACATACATTCCACAATCAATTTGCAGATCAATATATTTTCTGTTTTCCCAAATTCCTTATTCCTTACTTAGAAGCACTTGGGATAGCCACATCAATAATATTGCATGTCAGTTCGCTTTGGGATCTTTTTGATGGTAAAAGATAACTCTTCTTATTTTATTATTGTTGTACTTTATATTTTGATGAGTTCTAATGGTTATAGTAAACCCGACTGACGAAAGAAATATCATTTGTGATTACATTGATGGTTGAAGCTCTGAGGTGAGGCAGTGCAATAGTGAAGTCTGTTCAATAGTGCCAATTTCAAAGAAAAACATGTTTAAAGACTTAAATGTGTACTGATGCTTTATGATTGATAAAATGAGACTACTTGATGTAAAAATAACAGTTTCTGCCATAACAAAATTTATTCCTATTTACACGGTGAAACTATGATGACTCAGGAGCTACTAAAATAAAATACAAAACGATCCTGAAGGATGGTCAAAATAAACTTGTTAAATTTCATCTCTCCATTAAGAACAATCGACACTTCGACTCACAAATCAGCCTACGGATCACAATGCTTGTACCGAATACATGGGTCATGGGTACTGGTTGGTACTAATAACCAGTAATAGATGCAAATTCTCAGATAAAGGAAGTAACACGTTATCTCTTCTGGAATGTAGGAAACAGTTTGTTTACTGTCGGTTGTGTTGAGTTTGTCAATAATCATTGGTGATATTAGTTCCATCTCTTGTCTATTTTTTTCCCCAATCATTCAATTCTCCTGATTTAAACATAAATGCCCACCAGCATATTATCCACATATACTGGGTCATTCAGACATGATTTTTGTATGTTTACAATTCTAAAAGTTTACTTGAAAATGGTGCGAGCTTCTGCATTACTTCACCAACTGCTGTGGTTTGGACGTTACAGAAACATTGTTATCTTGTCACTCTCTTATGCTAATTCCAGTTAAATAATCCAACATTTTATATTTGTTTCACCATTGATCTACCATATCATATGCACAATATGATACCTACCCATGTAACATTTTGCAACAAATGGTAAATTTTAACATAAACATTATACAGCCTTGGACTGTTGATATAAACGTCAGTAACACATGCAGTGTTAATATGTCAATGGAACCTGAGCAAAGGGACCTTGGAAGGGAAATCAATACTTGTCAACAATGGATTTGGGGCATCATGCACGTCGCTGGACACTTTAGATTTATATTGTTTTGTTCAACATTAACGTCGCTACTAAATACTGCAATACAATATTTCACATGCTCTTAACCTGGAAGAATGTTTGTTACTTAATAGAAACATTGCGGAAATATTTTTAAATCAGTGCCATATTCTGTAGAACCTAGAATGGGGCCACAAACAAATTGAATACTGTACGTTTATTCCCTTGGTCCTATAAATTCCTAGTGCCATATTTCATCATCTAGGGCGGAATTTTGTGTGTGTAGTTCCATCGAATCATTAAATATTTACTGCTTATGAATAAATAAAAAATAATGGTTTGTACAAGAGAAGAACTGGAAGAAATAGAGTCAGAGCACAGACGAAAATTACAGTCATGTTTTAAAATGAGGTATTTGTTATTGTTGTAATGTTACACAAGGGTTTGATCATTGTACAGTGAAGATGCACACTCAATTCCATCAAAATGTCTGCGTGTTACTGTTGCCGATTTCAAGGCATTACTGAAAAACAACTAAGAGTTTCCTTCCTTCTGGCAGGATATTTAAGGAAAGTATTTGCAAAATGAATTCGTTTGCTGCTTTGGACACTTCTGATACAATGAACACAATCTCCATAAGATTACATAGCACAATTATTATCATTAAAGATTGCCAATCGTACTAGCGCTGGCGCATGTGGTGACCGTTTTTGTTGGGAAACAGGGTAGCATTTGCAGCAGTAGAATTCCACAACAGCAACAAAATTACATTTATAGAGCGACTTTCACGTCGGGAAGATGTCCCAAGTTGCTGAACAGTCAGGTCGGTACCCAAGCAAGGGACAAGGGCAGGGTAGGTGAGAGCGGTGGGAGACAGTTAAGAGGGGAGGGAGAGAGTTAGGAGAGCAGTCGAAGGCATGGTCAAAGAGGAGGATCTTGAGATTGGCTTAGAAAGAGGCGAGGGAGGGAGCAAGGTGAACGCATCGTGGGATGGAGTTCCAGAGTGTGGGGGCAGAGAGGTTGATGGTAAGGAGGGTTGGGGAGGGCACATGGAGCAGTGCCCGCTGAACAGATGGGGCGGGAAGTTCATAGGGGGACAACAGGTCAGAGGGGTTGGTGGGGGGGGGGGGGGGGGAGCAACGTCATGAATGGCCTTGAAGGCGAGGATGAGAATCTTGAATTCGATCCTCTGGGGAATGGGGATCCAATGGAGCGGGGCAAGGGTGGGAGTGATGTGGTCACAGAGCTTGATGTGGGTGAGGACATGAGCTACAGAGTTCTGGATGATCTGCAGCTTGTGCAAGGAAGAACCAGGAAGGCCAATGAGGAGGGAGTTTCCACAGTTGAGCCTTGGTATGATGAATGCATGGCAAGGGTTTCGGCAGTCTGAGGGGTGAGACAGTGGCGAAATCTGGCGATGTTGCAAAGGTGGGAGAAACTAATACTGGTCATGGCCTGGATGTGTCCTTGACTGGTCTGATGATACCTCCTCTCCCACCTTGAGGTAATTGAAAGGGGAAAGAACGTTTCTCCCGGATTCCTGGACTCAGGTGGGGATAATAAATTTATAAAAAAATAAAATTATGTTTTGATAATAATAATCATCCTTGAAACAAAAATTTAACTCATTTATAATTTGGTCTGGAGCAAACTGTTTAATTTCTTCTGAGACAGTGCCTACTACCACCGGATTGCAGTCTATACCACTGGTCCTCACGCTGTCCTGACGAATGTAGGACAACTTGGCTAGAAATTTCACTTGTGTCCAGATTTACTGTTGTAATGTAGCACTTTAGAGTTTGCAGAACTTTTCCACTTCTTAAATTCATATTCAATGTTAAAAAATGTTTTCTGTAGTTTTAAAATTATTTCCAACAAAGTTAAAAATGAAGGATCTTATTTAAGCACGTAACAAATCCTGCATGTTCTGAAATGATTTGTCATTACATCTAGGTCTAGGTGGAATCTCTATCCGCATATTCGCTAAGACTATTGAAGTGGAATGAATCTGAAAACATAATGGAAACAATGAACATTATTGGAAAAATGGAAACAACAATCTAAGTAAGAATAGTGCTGTCAGTAGAAGTAGTTCTAGAGAATGTACAAAACCACATTAAAACATCTTGGTACTCGGAAAATATTTCAAGAAATATATATGTCAGACTAAAACAAACCCTTTTAAATTGTTTCCATCCAAAAAAGAGCACAAATTTCAGTCTGTTCATATAAATTTCCATGTATTGTTTGCACATTTTTTGGAACCTCTGTGTATTTGGATACACTTAAACATTTTGATGGTTGTCATATTCCGAAGGCAACACTTTGGATAATAGAACAACATAACGTGGTTAATCGTATGGCAGCATGACCAACTGAATGGTCTTCCACTCTAACAGAATCGGCTGGTCTGTCACCAGCAATGCCTTTGATGACTGTCAGACAGATTGACTCAGAAATCAGCTGGATGAGAATGCAATAGAATATTCCAAAATTCTATTTCCAAGGACATCATCAATAAATCAGATAAGATCAATATAGACGTCAATTACACACTCCCCTACCAACCCCCCCCCAACTTTGGCAATTGACTTCAGGCGAATCAAACGGCTGATATGTCACATGGTATCAACATGAAACCATTCCTGAGTGGTTGAAGGGAGAACAATTCAGAACATATCTACGCAAACATTATTCCAGTGTTCCCTAAGGAGATGGTTAAAGCAGGAAGTGCAGATTCTTTCAAACACAGATTAGAATAGTGAAATCACGAGATTAGACATTATTGGACATAGTCCATATGTAGTTGAGGACATACATGCATGCGACTGACAGGGAGGTGAACTTGATGAACCTTGATCTTTTTTTATCAAGCATTTCTTATGTTCTTATGTACTCTGATTTTGCAGGACAGTTGATTTACAAATAAATATGCATTCCAGCACCGCATCTATATTTCTCAATGTTTTATTTCCCTTTTCAATGATCAGGTCCTGGATGACAGCTAATTTTCTCCAGTTGGACATTCATAGGGCGGACACCCTCTTATTTGGCTCCTATCAGCAATTGTTCGTGCCAGGCTCTGACAACGTCACTGTTGACAGTTGTACACATCACCTCAAAGAGTCAGTACCAAATCTTGGTATTGTGTTCAACCCTCATTGATCATTTTATCCCCACATCAACACCTGAAACCGTTCTGTGTGCCTCACTCCCATTACATTACCAACCTCTGCCACTGCCTCCCTCATCAACATGCCGAGACCATCATTCATCCATTTATCACATCCAGGCTTGGCTACACTACTTCCTGCAAGTAGGCCTTCACCCTTCTGGCCACATCCTCGACAATTCCATCCAGGAATCCTTTCACCTTGCCCTGCCTTCCCTCGTTAAACGTTCATCTCAAGTCCTTTATCTTTGATCATGCCTTTGTGATCCTTTCACCCCATCCCCATTGATTCCAACCCCAGCAAGGATGCAAAACCTTGACTGTCCAGAACTTTGGTACATAATCCCAACATGAATCACGCTGCATAAATACAACTTGTTTTTGCTTTTGCTTATTATTATCGTATGGTGGAGAACCTGCCATAAGATTAACCTAAATTTGATTGTCTGAAGTACATTGCCTCAGAGACATCTCACCCCAAAGCTGACTTCACTAACTTTTCTTCTCGAAGATGTGGGCTTGGGTTTTGGCTGCCTTGGGGGTGAGGTATATTGGAAGTCAGGCAATTTGACAGCGAACACATCCCGGTAAAATTAAAGTACTGTAGTAACATGCATATTCCCGCAGGTGGCACCAAAAGTGATAATCTACAATGAATAAATGATAGAATCTAACATCAAATTGAACATCTGTCATGATTTTTATCGGCTCATCTAGGGCTAACAATGAAGCCCACTGTTGAGGGTATTGGTGCATTACCAGAGTTTTTATTCTTTTAACAAGCTGCTAAACCAAGTTGCTATTTCCTCGGGCAGACATAACCACTTCTGTAACATTAATTGAAAAAGAACGTTTCTGTTACAGTCCTGGCCACAAGATACACAAGATTAATAAGTATTTTTATTCTTGACTCCTTGAGTGATTTTGCTGCCACAATCAACTACTATGTTTGGCTACAAAACAGTAACCGCAAGTAACAACAAACAAGTAGATTTTATGAGAGTTAGAAGAGCTATATTGAAATTGTCATTCACTCAAAATTATTGCCTCTGTGAGCCTGAGGAAACGCTTTGATTTATTGCGAGACAGCGGCCTCTAGCGATCGAGTGTTTGAGTTGAATACAATTCTTCTGCTCCTCGCCCTGATTCTGCCCACATCTTGTCTTTCAGAAGTTACGAAATACAAGGTGGGTCAAAATGTACACTAGTAATGTAGCATTTTACAGGTTTCAAAAATTGTCAGCCTGTTAAATTCATAGTCAATTTTGAGAATTACTTTCTGTAGGTCAACAGATCCAGGTGGAATGTCGACACAAACATTCACGAATTGCATGGAATTTTTTTAAAAAAAATTCACATACAAACAGGACAAAGGACAATACTTCGAATAACAACACTGCAAAATTTGGTTCTTTGTTATAATATCTGCTTTGTAACAGTTTAACATTCTATCTCTATGTACTGGTTATGCCCCCTGATATAATAATGATTCTAAATATATTGATCGGTTTCTGCAGTTGTTATAAATCGATTGAATAAAACAAATCTCCTCTGAGACTGCAGTGACTGTGGGACTGTGAGGTGAATCAGCCTCATGTCACAAGGCTGCCATCAGCTGATGGCTTTACAATGATGCCGATTCCAAAGGAAAAAAAAATGATGAATAGTTAAACGTATATTATTGCATTATGACCGTGATCGTTGAAGGGATTTCATAAATAGCGTTATCTAAACCAACACTTTATACCTTATCAAAATATATTCTGTCCACACTTTTTGGAATTGCATCCCACAATCTCTTCGCCTTGTCTCCTTCAAGGCCCGACTGAACTGTGCCTCGTACATCTGTCTCCCCTCATCGCAACCTGACACCCACCTTTTCACCATACCTTCAGGCGCCTTCGTATCTCACTGCCCTTCCCCCATCCCAACCCTCCCCCCCTCTCCCATACTCTGGTCCTTACCCCAGATTGTTCAGTGTGTTGGGGTGTCCAACGACGTGAGAGGCGAAATTTAGTTGGTGTTAGAAGCATTGATGCCACTAAAATAAGATAGAAAGTGTGCCTGAAAGGGGTCCAAAATAAACTTGTTGAATCCGCCTCCCTCCCCCATCAAGAACAATCATCACTGGCAGCTTTGACTCACAAAATTAGCGCATGATTCAGAATGCCTGGTGGTGGTTGTTGGGCCTCGTTGGATCTGACAACCATTCAAAACCATTAATAGATGAAAATGTTGAGATTACGGGAGTACCATACTGTGCTGTATCCCGTGAATGTACACAACGGCCCTCTGAATGTCGGTTGTGTTGAGTGTTTCGAATTTTATTGTTTTAAACGGTTCCTTCAATTGTACTACTCTCTCCTAACAAATCAATTCTCCCAATTCAAATATAAATACCCACTATTCGACCAGATCTAGGGGTAATGCTGCAAAGAGGAAGTTGCTATGGTTCGCAACAGACTTGGGCGCAAAGCCCACGAGGGAGGGGTGTGTGTTGTACATCAACCCTATACATCAATACTGTACATCAACCCAGATTTGATGTACAGTACTGTTAGGACAGAGCGGTTCATATGCGCTCAGCCAGTAACAACAATCATGACTTAATATTTAACGTTGTGCAATATTTTGTAACTCGCATTCATTTTAATATATTTTCAGTTTGATTTGAACGTCTTTTTTTTAAGAACGACATGAAAAGGCTCCAAACTAACGACCGAAATTAAGATTTCCCCAAAATTTTAAGCGAGCAACTTTAAACACATCTAAGTACTGTGTGTATGCTTCATTAAAAAAAATTGTGGTACGAACAAAAAAACCTATGAAATCAAGAAAAGATTTGCGTGGAAAAGAGCCACGACACGGACGGCAATGGAAGAATCATTTTATTAAGCTATAGTATTTGTTATTTCTGTAATGTTACATATGCGGCTTGATCAAGGCAGCTTGAACCTGCAGTAAAAAAGAACCAATCAGATCCAGCAAACTGCCAAGTATTATTCTTGTCAGATTTATTACAATACTTAAAAATCTAAGAGTTTCTTGTTCTCCATCGGGAAATTCACCTTATGCGTAAACACTTTAAACACGATTGTTATTATTGAAGGTAGATTGTCAATGATACATTCCCTTAGCGCTGCACATTCCTGATTTAGATACAACTGGATCTGGCGATGGTTTTTTCCAGCGGAGTCCCCCGAGTCTCGTGTTTGACCAGACAGGAATACAGCTCGTGTGACTCCCACTCGGAGGCTGGCAGAGTCAGATAACTGCTCACACTGTACCTGTTGTCCACCTCCTGCTTGATCGCACTCGTTTCAACAACTTCACTTCTGGCACTGCCATCCACAGTCCACTTGACCTCCACAGCTCCCGGGGTAAAATCATTCACCAGACACACCAGGGTCGCCTTACCCTTTGCTGTGATTTGATCTGGTGATGGCGGAAGGACAGTCACCGAAGGGGCCCGTGGGTCTGGAAGGAAAATATTTAATATTCAGATCCTGTTCATAATACGATCAATAGAAATAGCTGAAATTTTATTTCAACATCTTAATACTACAATAGCAGGACACAACTTCAGGATCGCTACTGAATGCTGCAATACCGAATTTCACATTAATGTAAATGAAAAAACATTTTCTTGTCCAGATTTATTGATGGTCCCATTCAATTTTGACAAAGTACAACTATCATCATCAATAACAATATTGTATTTGTTCAGGGCCTTTCACAGCTGATGGACAAATGTCGGCGTTGTTCATCATACCCCATTCCATTACATTATCAGTAATTTGTTAATGCGCAGTTAAATGGGAACAAAGCGTTGAAATAGTCCTGTATTTAATAAATACAATACATCATTTATCAGAAATAACATAAAACACTAAATATCTGTCACGGGTATTATATAGCAGGAGCAGCTGACTGGAAGCGCAGTATTGTTAATTGTCTCCATGTTTCCATTCCGTTTCCAGGGAAAGAACGTTTACTAAATGCATATAAATATGCATATAAACAACGCATTAATTCAGAATTTAGTAATTCTCAAGATCAAATTGAATCTTTTGGGATCGATTTTGAGATACGGATACAAATACAGTAACAGAAAAATGCTTTCATCCCCACTATAAATCAGCAGCTCCAGAAGTAACATTTCACGGGCACCGGCCTCAGTTAGCAAAAACGTGAAAATCCGAAAAAAATAAAAATAAACAGGTAGACAGATACATGAACGAAAGAACGTTTCTCTTTTCACCAACACTGCCAATTCAAGCAGATTCCGATATTTCAATCTACAGTGCAGTTAATATGTAGGTCTCCTTAACTTGACGACCAAGAGGACTAACAGCAAACTTAATTTCTAAGGGAAAACATATATTTTCTATTATGACCAGATTGAGCCGCCTCTGCCTCGGCGATGACTCCCATTTGATCACTTACAGCAACTTGTGGTGAAACACGTGGCGTTACTTAATCCCTGGAGTGATGTTCCAATGCGAGATATCAGATACGGAATTGGGACAAAATAAAACATTTACAAAAATCTAAAATCTGACGAGAATGGCGCGAAACAAAATCTTAAAATAGAAACGCATTTTAATGGGAGTGATGCGGAGAAAACAAAGCATGTTAAGAAATCCGAATGCAATTATGCACAGAAAAAATGTTGAACCGGAAAGACTGTGAAACGGGAGAATAACATAGGGGTTACACACTCACGTAGCGCATTATAGCGTTTGAATGATTCTAAAATTAATCGATTATATTTGAATGCGAAACCTCAAAGCTATTGTATACTCACCGAGGTATTCTCAATCATCTGGGTACCAGTTAAACAGTTTTACTCCTCTCACGGCAATTAAGCATTCACCAAATGTTTAGCTAGATACACAAAAGCAGCATTTACACGGTATCTGGGTCACTTTGGGATTTCAACAGCACACCAATCGGTCCAGCAGAGCCCAGCGAGTATTACTCTGCGGACACTTGCTGTTTATCTCCTTGAACCCATCCAATCAGGTTTCCGCCCAATTCACAGCGCATAAATTGCCCTAGTTAAGGTTACAAATGGCATACTAACCGCCTGTGACCAGGGCTCCCTCTGCCTCCTCGTCCTCTTTGACCTGTCTGCTGCGTTCGACACAGTCGATCACAGCAACCTAGGGAAAGGCGATATATCGGTATATCACCAAAACCCGACATGATTTTCATATCGATATTCCGATATAGACGTTTAAAAATACCGATATATCGAAACACGGTATATCGAGGTACAAAATCGGGATGCGAGCACAATCAACTACAAGATCCAGAATGCTCATCTCTATACACAATGCACAGACCGAGATGCAAAGCCGCCATCTTGTATTAATAGTCCTGGAATACAACATACAGGTATGCAAGGGGTGGGGGGAGAGAGACGGCTGTGGGTGGGGTGTGAGGGGGAGAGAGACGGCTGGGGGGGGGTTGAGGGGGAGAGAGACGGCTGGGGGGAGGGGGAGATAGACGGCTGGGGGGGGAGAGGGGGAGAGAGACGGCTGGGGGGGGAGAGGGGGAGAGGGACGTTTGGGGGGGGAGAGGGGGAGAGAGACGGCTGGAGGGGGGGGGAGGAGAGGGGGAGAGACGGCTTGAGGGCGGGGGAGGAGAGAGGGAGAGAGACGGCTGGGGGGAGGGGTGATAGACGGCTGGGGGGGGGGGAGAGAGACGGCTTGCGGGGGAGGGAGAGAGAGACGGCGGGGTGGGGTGGGGGGGAGGAGAGAGGGAGAGAGACGGCTGGGGGGAGGGTGAGAGAGACGGCTGGGGGGGGAGGGAGAGAGAGACGGCGGGGGGGGGGGGGGGGGGGCGGAGGAGAGGGGGAGAGAGACGGCTGTGGGGAGGGGGAGAGAGACGGCTGGGGGGGGAGGGAGAGAGAGACGGCGGGGGGAGGGTGGGGAGAGACGGGGTGGATGTGATAATATACAGATAGATAGAGATGGGGGGGTATGTGAGAGACGAGAGAGGGAGAGAGACAAAGGGAGACACAGACAGAAAAACACAGAGATGGAGAGAGTGAGAGACACAGAGAGAGAAAGATATTTACCTCCTGAGAAGATAGGCCCTGAATGCGCGCGCATCCGGAATGCGTGCGCACCCGGAATGCGCGCACACCCCGAATGCGCGCGCGCATGCGCAGTAGGAAAAAAAGGAAATATCGGTATTTCGGTATATCTCGATATGAGCCAACCGATATATCCATATCCGGAAAATTCCCATATCGCCGTTCCCTATCCTCCTCCTCCAAAGTCTTTCCTCCCACCTCAACCTTCAAGCCACAGTCCTTGACTGATTCCATTCCTACCTGACCCACCGTTTACACTTTGTTTCTTCCAACGGGTTTTCCTCAAACCCCCGCACACTTTCTCATGGCGTCCCTCAGGGCACTTTCCTAGGTCCCCTCCTTTTCACCCTTTACACGCTCCCTCTGGGCGATGTCATCCGCAAACATGGGATAAATTTCCACATGTATGCAGACGACATCCAGCTGTACCTTTCTGCCTCATCCCTCAACCCCCAGACCAGCATGTCTGTCCGACATCGAGTCCTGGACGTGGGTCAACTTCCTGCAATTGAACGTGAGTAAGACCGAGGCCCTCCTGATCGGCTCAAGCCAGCGCCTGCGCACATCGGGCGCTGCCAGCCTCAAAATCCAAGGGTGTACTCTCCACCTCACAAAGCCAATCAGGAACCTCGGCATCACGTTCGATCAAAAACTCTCTTTCCTCCCCCACATCCGTGCCTTGACCGGCACCGTTTATTTCCACCTGCGCAACATTGCCAGGCTCCGCAACTATCTTACCCCCCACGCTGCCGAAACACTCGTGCACGCATTCATCACCTCGAGGCTGGACTACGGAAACTCTCTCCTCGTCGGCCTCCCCAGTTCCTCCATTCACAGGCTGCAGGTCATCCAAAACTCTGCAGCCCGTGTATTATCCCGCACCCGCCTCCGCGGCCATATAACCCCCAACCTCGCCCGTCTCCATTGGCTCCCCATTCTCCAGAGGATCGAGTTCAAGATCCTCGTCCTCACCTTCAAGGTCTTACACGGCCTTGCTCCGCCCTATTTAACCAATCTACTTTCCGACCAGAACTCGGAGGCAGTCGCCCATCGTGAATGGTTGGATGACGCTCAGAGAGATGAAAGATTTTTCTAGCCAAAAGCCACTTTACTGCTTGATTCCAAACTTCTCAACAACAACAAAAACAAGTTACACTTATAGAGCGCCTTTCACGTCGGGAGGACGTCCCAAGGCACTGCACAGGAGGCGTGTGACACGACCTGGGAGGCGAGTGTTTGGGAAGGGGTGAGACACGAAGTGGAGGTCGAAAAATTCGGGGTGGAACAAAAGGCACGGTCGAAGAGGAAAGTCTTCAAACCGGCCTTGAAAGAGGAAAGGGAAGAAACTAAATGGAGGGATTGGGGGAAGGTGTTCCATAGGGTGGGAGCGGAGAAACTGAAGGCCCGGCCTACGATGGTGGGGCGGTTGAGGCGGGTGGCTTGGAGCAGGCCAAGTCCTGTTGAACGGTGGGTCCAGGTGGGCTTGTAGGGGGAAAGTAAATTAGTTAAGCAGGGCGGGGCAAGAACCATCAGCTTTTGCAAGTCCAATTGAATTCATTGGTTATGCAAACCACCCTCCTGATTGCACTGTCCTATGGGAATCCTTGTTCTGAGCCAGAGATTGAAGATTATGCAGATTATAGACATTTTACTGCCCATTTTCCCAAAAGGCATAGCGTTTCCGCCCGACGAGTTTGATTAATTGAAGCTTATTTTCATTTCCAGTATGAAACCGTTTTGTAAAATTAAAGCCAACAGCACCCAATCTTCAGTTATTTACACAATCGTAGAAGGCACATATCCTGACTTTCAAGTTTGTGAATCTTACAAGATCTCTCGTCTGGGTTCACAGGGAATCACACTGTTGTGCAGCTTGTTCCAATGTTGGATAATTTGTTGGTAGAAATGTTTCATCTTTCGACTCAGTTACAATTTCCACACTGAGATGCCACACCTGACCTGATACAGACCTGCAGACAAGTTTTGTGGGGGGGGCTTTAAACTAATCCCGGGGGGTGAGGGTGGGAAACTGATCAGTAGTTCAGATACGGGAGGGGTAGCAAAGAGGACAGGGGTAAGGGTAAGACGGGAGAAAAGTGCAGAGGAAGTAATTTGTGCCTTAGAGTGCATGTATGTAAATGCACGAAGTTTGAGAAATAAAATTGGTGAGCTGCTGCAGGCTCAGGTTGCTGCGTGGCGATATGATGTTATAGCAGTAACAGAGACTTGGCTCCAGCATGGGCAGGAATGGGAGTTGAACGTTCCTGGTTATAATGTATTCAGGAGGGATAGAGAAGGGAGAAAAGGGGGCGGGGTGGCAATTTTAGTTATGGACTCAGTGACTGCCTTAGAAAGGAACGAGGTGGAAGAAGGACTAAAAACCGAATCTATCTGGTTAGAAATGAAGAATAAAAAAGGTGCAGTTACACTGTTAGGGGTAAACTATAGACCACCAAATAGTGGGGAGGAGATAGACAAGCAGATCTGCAAGCGTATCACGGAGAAATGCAGAGCTAATAGAGTAGTGATAATGGGTGACTTCAACTATCCCAACATAGACTGGCAGAATAGTAGAGTAACGGGCAAGGAGGGAGAAGAATTCCTGAAGTGTGTGCAGGACAACTTTCTTGATCAGTATGTTTCCAGTCCAACGAGGAAAGAAGCATTGCTGGATCTAGTTTTGGGAAATGAGGTAGGGCAAGTTCAACAGGTTTCTGTAGGTGAGCATCTAGCGAATAGTGACCACAATATCGTTAGATTCAGAATAATTATGGAAAGGGATAAGGAATGATCACAGGTGAGGACACTCAACTGGAAAACGGCTAATTTCAATGAGTTGAGGTGGGACCTAGCCAAGGTGGATTGGAAAGAAAAATTGGCAGGTAAGACAACTAACGAGCAGTGGGCAGCGTTCAAAGAGGAGATAGTTCAGGCACAGGTCAAAAGCATCCCCACAAAGGTGAAATGTAAGGCATCCAAACCTCCCTGGATGACTAAGGAAATCGGGGCCAAAATAAAACAAAAAAAAGAGGCTTATGATAAGTGTCAGGCTCAAAATTCAGAAGGGTACCAAGCAGAATATAGGAAGTGTAGGATAGAACTAAAAAAGGAAGTGAGAGGGGCAAAGAGACTGCATGAAAAACAATTAGCGAGTAAGATTAAGGGGAACCCTAAGGTTTTTTACCAACATATTAAGAGTAAAAAGTTGGTCAAGGATAGGGTGGGGCCAATTAGGGAACTAGGAGGAAATCTCATTGTGGAGGCAGAGGGCATGGCTGATGTACTGAATGAGTACTTCGCCTCTGTCTTCACAAAAGAAAAGGATACAGCCAATGCCATGGTATTAGAGGAGAGGGTAGGAGAAATCGATAGAATAATTATAACCAGAGAGGAAGTTCTAAAATGGTTGACGTTGCTCAAGGTGGATAAGTCACCTGGTCTGGATGGGATGCACCCTAGGTTACTAAGTGAGGCACGGGAACAAATAGCAGGGACTCTGGCCACGATCTTTCAATCTTCCTTGGACACAGGGGTCGTGCCAGAGGACTGGAGGATAGCTAATGTTACTCCCTTGTATAAAAAGGGGCAGAAGGACAAGCCTGGTAACTACAGACCAGTCAGTCGAACGTCGGTAGTGGGCAAACTTCTAGAGTCCATAATCAGGGACAAGGTAGATCTTCTACCTAATAGAGGTTTATAAGATCATGAGGGGTTTCGACAGGGCAAATAGAGAAAAACTATTTCCACTCGTGGGTGAATCTGTGACTCGTGGTCACAGATTATAATAGTTTCAAGGCGCAGTAGAGGGGAGCTGAGGAGAAATTTTTTCACTCAGCGAGTTGTTCGAATCTGGAATGCATTGCCTGAAAAGGTGGAGGAGCCTGATTCGATAACAACTTTTAAAAGGGAATTAGATCTTTATTTAGGGAGAACGGGGCTATTAGGCTATGGGGAGCGGGCAGGGCAGTGGGATTGAATCGCTCTTTTCAAAGAGCCGGCACAGACTAGATGGGCCGAATGGCCTCCTTTTGTGCCGTAAAATTCTATGGTTCTATGATTCTATGATTCACTTAGAAAGATATAGGCTAATAAAGGACAGTCAACATGGATTTGTTAAAGGCAAATCTTGCCTTACAAATCTGATAGAATTTTTTGATGAGGTAACGGAATGGGTGGATAATGGTAGCGCAGTTGATGTAGTTTACATGGACTTTCAAAAGGCATTTGACAAAGTGCCTCATGAGAGACTTATTATGAAATTAAAGGCCCATGGCGTAAAAGGGACAGTGGCTGCGTGGATCCACAACTGGCTGTGAGACAGAAAGCAGAGAATTGTAGTGAGCGGCTGTTTTTCAGATTGGAGGGAAGTGAGCAGTGGTGTGCCACAGGGATCGGTTTTGGGACCATTGCTGTTTGTAATCTACATCAATGATCTGGACTTGGGTGTACGGAGTACAGTTTCCAAGTTTGCAGATGACACTACGTTAGGGAGATTAGTAAATAGTGAGGAGGATAGTAGCCATCTGCAAGTGGATATAGACAAATTGGTAAAGTGGGCAGACACATGGCAGATGAAGTTTAATGCAGAGAAGTGTGAGGTGATGCATTTTGGGAGAAGAAATGAAGTGAGGCAATATAGGCTAGATAGTACAATTTTAAATGGTGTGAAGGAACAGAGAGACCTGGGGATTTGTGTTAGTGACTCGTTGAAGGTGGCAGGACAGGTTGACAAGGCTGTTAAGAAGACATATGGGATATTAGGCTTTATAAACAGGGGTATAGAGTACAAAAGTCAGGAAGTGCTGACTAACCTCTATAAGACTTTGGTGAGGCCTCAGCTGGAATACTGTGTTCAATTCTGGTCACCACACTACAGAAAGGATGTGAAGGCATTGGAAAGGGTACAAAGAAGATTTACTGGGATGGTGCCAGGATTGAGGGACTTCAGCTATGAGGAGAGGCTAGAAAAGCTAGGGTTATTCTCTCTGGAGCAGAGAAGATTGAGGGGAGACCTAATAGAGGTTTATAAGATCATGAGGGGTTTCGACAGGGCAAATAGAGAAAAACTATTTCCACTCGTGGGTGAATCTGTGACTCGTGGTCACAGATTTAAAATAGTTTCAAGGCGAAGTAGAGGGGAGCTGAGGAGAAATTTGTTCACTCAGCGAGTTGTTCGAATCTGGAATGCATTGCCTGAAAAGGTGGTGGAGGCTGATTCGATAACAACTTTTAAAAGGGAAATAGATCTTTATTTAGGGAGAACAGGTCTATTACGCTATGGGGAGTGGGCAGGGCAGTGGGATTGAATCGCTCTTTTCAAAGAGCCGGCACAGACTAGATGGGCCGAATGGCCTCCTTTTGTGCCGTAAAATTCTATGAATCTATGAATTGCTATGCGCAATTGATTGCCACGTTTTGCCTACAAATCTACGATTAATTCACTGTACAGTTTATTCCGTGAAGCTCTTTAAGATGGATAGAAGACGTGAAATGCGTTATGTCAAATGCAAGAATTATTATTATTATCTATGCCTAATAGTCTCCAGAATAAGGTAAGACAGAGGAGAGAGGGGCCTGAAATTCCATTCCAGTCACAGGGAAATTGCCAACGTGCCACAAACACATCATTACTTTATATTATTGGACATTGATTGATTAAATCTGATCAGTTTTGAGGAGACTCAGATCGGCTGTTCACCACCCCCCCCCCCCCCCCCACCCATCCCCCCGCCCCCCCCCCCCCCCCCCACCCCACACACACAAATAGACATCCACGCTGTTTGCTTTGACTTTTGGATACGTATTGCTTGTTCCGAAAGGGAGATTTTCATGGGGACACTCGTGGAAGGAAATATATAGGTTCCAGTAGATATTGTGGACGACTGTCTGGAAGTACTGCTTTGTGGCACATGTATTAAATTAAAAAATGACTAACTAACGATTTCTGACGCCAAATATTAATTGAATCAGTTCAGTATCCTCACACAGGAATCTGGTCAGCGATCAGATATCATTCCCCACCTACTTTTATGATTAACTATATTTTTGTTTCTTTCATCTGAAATAGTGGGTTGAGGCTGCACTGTGCGAAAGCTTTGCACTTTGGTAAATTGCGAAATTTCCAATCAAATGTCAGATAATATCCGATACGAATTTCTCTTCTAATCTTGGAAAATAACCTCGTACTAAATATGTTTGCAATGAAAATTGGCTTCACCAGGGTTGAATAAACCATAACGTGCCAATGCCTCTGCCTCATTTTGCCCTATAGTACTGGAGATTCTAGGATGAAACATCAACAGCTGTAAGTCTGTATTTGCCGGCACACTGAAGCCATGGTTTGGGAATCCACCCACAATTAATTTACCTTGCTCCCTCGCTTGCTTCCGTAGACACGGGTGTCATACTTATTAGTTGTTCGGGTAGGGAGATTTTCCTAGAGACACTCGAGGAAGGGAAAATATAGGTTTGAGTAGACAGCAATTTCTCATCCTAACTATTAAGTGAATGAAGTCGAAAACCTCCTGCATGTACTGCGATAGAAATTTTAAAAATAGATGATAGTATGATAGTTTCAGATCGTACCTTTCATTTCCGGAGGACGTTTCATGATGCCTCACTAGATATATCATATATATTGGTTATGCACGTGTGGATGTCAACTTGTGTGTGGTAACGTCTTACAAACAGCCTTAAAGTGAATGATGATTTTATTTTGAGGAATTGTAGGACAGGACACCAGATCTTTTCTTCTTCATTTACATGTGATCCTTAACATATACATCAACAAACATATGAGATTTTTTTTGAAGTCTAAGTGAAAGGATCGCACCTCTAAAAATCCCCAGGATTGCATTGCAGTCGGTGATTTACCCAGGTCTTCAGTTTTCTTACTATTATTTTGGTAATAGGTCATAATTATTCCACGTAGTCAACTTGTGATTGTGGGGTAAGAAGTATGACGGTCAGCCCATTCTACTTGTACCTTTATTTTGTAGGGCAGTTGATTTACAAATAAACATGTGATAAGCTCTTTCTCGATTTTCTTCAATGTTTTTACATCCTGTTTCAGTGTCCAATTCCTGGATGACAACCAACTTTCTCCATTCCCATGTTGATAGGGTGGAAGCCCTCCGACTTGACTTCCATCAGCACTTCCACACCTCAGGCTCTGAAAAAGTCAATCTTGACAGATACACTCTTCACCTCACAGAGCCAACCTTAGTGTCACGTTCAACCCTGATCATTCGTTTTTCCCCTCATCTATGTAATCAATCGATCTGCGATATCTTGCACTTCCACTACATTGCCTAACTCTACCACTGCCACTCTACTCACACTGCTCCAGACAATAATTCATGCATTCATCACGTCCAGGCTCTACTTTGTTAACTATCTGGAGATGGACTTTCACCCTTTTTGGCCACGCCATTGAGAACACCATCCAGTAATATTTTTCCCTTGCGAGGCCTTTCCTGCTTGAAGGCTCATTTTAAGCCATTTGATTTGACAGTGCCTTGGTCACCAATCCACCCCATCCCCATTGATTCCAATCCCAGCTCGATTGCATCCTCTTGACTGTCTACCAATTTGGTACAAATCACTATATGAAACCCGTTGCATAAATGCTGTTGTCTGTCATTATTATTGCCTTGTACTACAGTGAAGCACCTGCCATAAGAGTAAACTGAATTTGATGATCTGAAGTACATTGCATTGAAGCCATCTCACCTCAAATGAGACCTCACGAATCTCAATTCCTGAAGAATTGGACAAAGGATTTGGCAGCTTGGGGTGAGGTGTATTGGAAGCTGGCAGTGTGATGAAGCACACCCATTGTAACATCCATATTCCCATTATTGACAACGATTATGATAATCTACAATAAATACATGATACAATAGCATGTCAAATTGAACATCTGTCTTGATTTTCACAGTCTAAATTACGGCTAACAATGCACTCAATTGTTGAGGATATTGGTGCATTACCAGAGCTTTCATTCCTTCAATAAGATACTAAACCAAGTTGCTGTTTCCTCAGGTGGACATCAATGTGTCTGTTACATTAACTCAAAAGAAAAAGAACATTTTTCATGGAGTCCTGACTAACTACCATACATAAGATTAGTAATAATAATTATCCTTGCACTTGATATAGTGCTTTTCACATCTTCTGTACATTTCAAAGTGCTTCACAGAACATGCTGTAAGATGAATATTTGCTTGTGGGTGAAACGCAACAGCCAATTGCACATGGCACTGTTCCACAAACCGTCATGGATAGAATTGCGAATAAAAATTTCTGAGGGGTTATTATTATCCATGTGGAATAAGAAACTTTCCCAAGGTGTTGCCCTGCCTCGAATCGAACCCAGGTCTCTCGCTTATTAGGCAAGTGTTCTAACCACTGAACTACAGGACTCCAATTAGTTTTATTGTTCTTGATTCGTTGTGTGATTCTACTGCTGCAAACAACTACCGTGTTTGGTTACAAAAACAGTCACTACAAGTAAAAACAATATATGTAGGTTTAAGAAGCACTATAAATTAGAAATTGATCCATTCAAAATTGTTGCCTCTGGAATACTGAGCAAACTGTTTTACTTATTGTGAGGTAGCGCCCTCTACAGATCGAATGTTTGATGAATACTTATGCTCCTTGCCCAGATTCTGTCGATAGCTGGTCTGAATGGTTGGGTAGAAATACAAGATGGGTCAAAATATATCCTGTTAATGTAAAACGTTACAGTTTTCAAAAATTGTCACCCTGCTTACTTCATGTTTAACTTTGAGAACCGTTTTCTGTACTTCAATAAAGCAGGCTTGAATTTTTACTCAAACATTCACGAACGACAACAAAATTACATTTATAGAGTGCCTTTCACGTTGGGAGGATGTCCCAAGCCACTGAACTGTCAGGACGGACCCAAGGAAGGGTAAGGGGCAGGGCAGACGGGACGGGAAGGGGACAGTTAAGATGGGAGGCAGAGAGTTGAAAGGGTAGTAGAATGCACGGCGGTAGAAGAGGAAGGTCTTGAGACTGGCCTTGAAGGAGGAGAGGGAGGGAGAGAGGTGAAGGGACTGTGGGATGGAATTCCACAGTATGGGAGCAGAGAGCCTGAAGCCTGTGAATACAGGATACAGAGTGAGGAGGGAACTAAGAAAGTGGAACAGAGTGAGAATACCGTTAGGGAATTTGGTGAGAGTGAGAAATCTGTGATTGAGGGGAAAAGAGATGCACAATTATAAAATGTATAATAGTTGCAGTAAAACAATACAAGCATGTTGGGAGTATGGGCAGGGCAGGGCAAGAATGCTCAAGCATGGGCGGGAATGGGAGTTGAACATTCCTGGTTATAAGGTATTCAGGAGGGATAGAGAAGGGAGAAAAGGGGGCGGGGTGGCAATTTTAGTTAAGGACTCAGTGACTGCCTTAGAAAGGAACGAGGTGGAAGAAGGACTAAAAACCGAATCTATCTGGTTAGAAATGAGGAATAAAAAAGGTGCAGTTACACTATTAGGGGTATACTATAGACCACCAAATAGTGGGGAGGAGATTGACAAGCAGATCTGCAAGCGTATCACGGAGAAATGCAGAGCTAATAGGGTAGCGATAATGGGTGACTTCAACTATCCCAACATAAACTGGCAGAATAGTAGGGTAAAGGGCAAGGAGGGAGAAGAATTCCTGAAGTGTGTGCAGGACAACTTTCTTGATCAGTATGTTTCCAGTCCGACGAGGAAAGAAGCATTGCTGGATCTAGTTTTGGGAAATGAGGTAGGGCAAGTTCAACAGGTTTTCTGTAGGTGAGCAACTAGGGAATAGTGACCACAATATCGTTAGATTCAGAATAATTATGGAAAGGGATAAGGAACGATCACAGGTGAGGACACTCAACTGGAAAACGGCTAATTTCAATGATGTGAGGTGGGACCTAGCCAAGGTGGATTGGAAAGCAAAATTGGCAGGTAAGACGACTAACAAGCAGTGGGCAGCGTTCAAAGAGGAGATAGTTCAGGCACAGGTCAAAAGCATCCCCACAAAGGTGAAATGTAAGGCATCCAAACCTCCCTGGATGACTAAGGAAATCGGGGCCAAAATAAACCAAAAAAAAGAGGCGTATGATAATTGTCAGGCTCAAAATTCAGAAGGGAACCAAGCAGAATATAGGAAGTGTAGGATAGAACTAAAAAAGGAAGTTAGAGGGGCAAAGAGACTGCATGAGAAACAATTAGCGAGTAAGATTAAGGGGAACCCTAAGATTTTTTTAGCAACATACTAAGAGTAAAAGGTTGGTCAAGGATAGGGTGGGGCCAATTAGGGACCTAGGAGGAAATCTCATTGTGGAGGCAGAGGGCATGGCTGATGTACTGAATGAGTACTTCGCCTCTGTCTTCACAAACGAAAAGGATACAGCCAATGCCATAGTATTGGAGGAGAGGGTAGGAGAAATGGATAGAATAATTATAACCAGAGAGGAAGTGCTAAAAATGTTGACGTCGCTCAAGGTGGATAAGTCAACTGGTCCGGATGGGATGCACCCTTGGGTACAAAGGGAGGCACGGGAGCAAATAGCAGAGACTCTGGCCACGATCTTTCAATCTTCCTTGGACACAGGGGTCATGCCAGAGGACTGGAGGATAGCTAATGTTACTCCCTTGTATAAAAAGGGGCAGAAGGACAAGCCTGGTAACTACAGATCAGTCAGTCTAACGTCGGTAGTGGGCAAACTTCTAGAGTCCATAATCAGGGGCAAGGTAGATCTTCACTTAGAAAGATACAGGCTAATAAAGGACAGTCAACATGGATTTGTCAAAGGCAAATCTTGCCTTACAAATCTGATAGAATTTTTTGATGTGGTAAAGGAATGGGTGGATAATGGTAGCGCAGTTGATGTAGTTTACATGGACTTTCAAAAGGCATTTGACAAAGTGCCACATGAGAGACTTATTCGAAAATTAAAGGCCCACGGCGTAAAAGGGACAGTGGCAGAGTGGATCCACAACTGGCTGCGAGACAGAAAGCAGAGAATTTTAGTGAGCGGCTGTTTTTCAGACTGGACGGAAGTGTGCAGTGGTGTGCCACAGGGATCGGTTTTGGGACCATTGCTCTTTGTAATCTACATCAATGATCTGGACTTGGGTGTAGGGAGTACAGTTTCCAAGTTTGCAGATGACACTAAGTTAGGGAGAATAGTAAATAGTGAGGAGGATAGTAGCCATCTGCAAGAGGATATAGACAAATTGGTAAAGTGGGCAGACACATGGCAGATGAAGTTTAATGCAGAGAAGTGTGAGGTGATGCATTTTGGGAGAAGAAATGAAGGGAGGCAATATAGGCTAGATAGTACAATTTTAAATGCTGTGATGGAACAGAGAGACCTGGGGATTTGTGTTAGTGACTCGTTGAAGGTGGCAGGACAGGTAGACAAGGCTGTTAAGAAGGCATATGGGATACTAGGCTTTATAAATAGGTGTATAGTGTACAAAAGTCAGGAAGTGCTGACTAACCTCTACAAAACTTTGGTGAGGCCTCAGCTGGAATACTGTGTTCACTTCTGGTCACCACACTACAGAAAGGATGTGAAGGCATTGGAAAGGGTACAAAGAAGATTTACTAGGATGGTGCCAGGATTGAGGGACTTCAGCTATGAGGAGAGGCTAGAAAAGCTAGGGTTATTCTCTCTGGAGCAGAGAAGATTGAGGGGAGACCTAATAGAGTTTTATAAGATGATGAGGGGTTTCGACAAGGCAAATAGAGAAAAACTATTTCCACTCGTGGGCGAATCTGTGACTCGTGGTCACAGATTTAAAATAGTTTCAAGGCGAAGTAGAGGGGAGCTGAGGAGAATTTCTTTCACTCAGCGAGTTGTTCGAATCTGGAATGCATTGCCTGAAAAGGTGGTGGAGGCTGATTCGATATCAACTTTTAAAAGGGAATTAGATCTTTATTTAGGGAGAACAGGTCTATTAGGCTATGGGGAGCGGGCAGGGCAGTGGGATTGAATTGCTCTTTTCAAAGAACCGGCACATACTAGATGGGCCGAATGGCCTCCTTTTGTGCCGTAAAATTCTATGAATCTATGTCCGGGCAGCTGAGACCAGTAGCCTGCTCAAGGTGTGACGTGTGGGAACTCCGAGATGGTTTGTGTACCATTTCCTACACGTGAGTGTAGGAAATGGCACAGACATGATGTGCCGAATGGCTTCTTCCTGTGCTGTATAATTCTATAAAATGCCTCAAGCAGCTCGATCTTGAGCTCAGGGTTTCTGAGCTGATGTCATTACATGGCAACTTTACAACAGGATGCTGAGGAGTATGCTGAGGAGTCCATGGCTTGAACATATCAGGAGTTGGTCACTCCACAGCTACAGAGAGCCCAGAAGGACAACGCCATATCACGACAGTAGATTCTTTTAATTTCCATACAACCAAGAAGAGAGTGTAAATAGTCTAACTGCCAAATTTGGTCATAACGTTGATAAAAAGGAACAACAACAACTTACATCTATATAGCGCCCTTTACACATGTATTCATACAGATTGCTTCTCATGAATGGGTTTGGATACCAATCAAAGAAGAGGTTAAATAAATACTGAGGCACATTCATAAAAATAATACATGCCATAAGTTGCATAATGTTATATGCATTCTTTGTTTCCTGTTACAATTTTTCACCAAAAATTCTGAATGAAAACATTCAATAATATTGCAAAATTGAACTGAGTCTAAGAAAAGTGGTATCAATGCAAATACTTCCAGGTGTTTACACACGAGATGCTTAAAGCCACAGAATAATACCTGAACAAGTCGGTATTGTTTTAGAAACCTTGCACATTCAGTTTGCAGATCAATATATTTCCCTCATCTTCCCCAGTTCTTTATTTTTTCCATTGAGTCATATGGGATAGCCACACAAATTGTACTAGAAATATATTGATAGGATTCTGCGATTGCTATGAATTAATAGAACAACCAATCTTTCCTGTGATTGCAGCGATTGTTGGGTTATGAGGTGAGGTAGCCTCACGTCACAGGGTTGCCATCAGCTGTAATCTTTAGAATGATTCCGACTTCAAAGAATAATATGATAATTACTTAAACGTATATTGCTGCATTGCATTACAGTGATTTCCTAAATATCGGTTTCTGAAACAACACTTTATGTTGTATCAAAATGTATCCTCACTTGATAGAGAATTTGTGAGCAGCACACCCTTCCATCACCTCCACAATATGCCATGACTAGCACCGCCTTCCACCACCACAATATTGCTTGTCTGCATCCTGCATCACCCCTCAGGCAGCTAAAACCCTGACACATGTGTTTGTCATCTCTAGATTTACCTACGGCAACTCCCTTCTTGCCAGCCTCCACAACTCTTCCTTCCACACGCTGCAGATCATCCAAAACTCTGCAGCTCATGTCCTCTCCAGCACCAGGCTACATCATCCCATCAACCCCACCCTTGACCAGCTCCACTGGCTCCCCATTCTTCCGATAATTTTGTTGTTGCTATTCTCCTCACCTTCAAGGACCTCAACCTCCTTTCCCCTTCCTACGTCTCTAGCTTGTTGACACTCTATCAATCTGTCTACTATGTCAGATCAGCACGCTCTGGTCCTCTGCATGTCTCCCACCTGAGCTGCCCTACCATCAGTGGCTGGGCCATCAGTCTCTCTACCCGAATACTTTACAACTCCATCCCACAATCCCTTTGCCTTGTTCCCTCATGTACATGTACATGTAAATTGCTGTCTCACATAAAAACTGTGCTTGGAGCCTTGGACAGTGGTCTGGGAAGAGATGAAAGGGCAGTTATTGTGCCTCCTGCACTGGAATGCGAAGGTGCTTTGGGCAGCTTGACTAGCATAAATCTGTTTTTACAATTCCGGTTCCCGATCACTTCACAATATAGCTGCCAGGAACATGTCCAGAAGATCAGATTTAAGTCAGGATCTGAGTGTGTTGCATGGGGATGGGGCAGGCAGGTTTGGTATGAAGAAGGGCAGAGAAGTAGGTGGCCATCTTAATGCACAGTTGACAAGAGAAGACCACACTTGAAGGATGCAAGGGAGGGAGCAAGACGAAGGGATTGTGTAATGCAGTTCCAAAGCATGGCGTCAGATTGGGGGAAAATATAGGCTTCCAATGGATAATGTTTGTCCAAAAGTCTCCACGATTATGGAGCAATATGAGGCAGAGGCAGTCTAATTCACAGTGATTTAGTTAAACATGGTGAAGCCAACATTCATTACAAATATATTTACTAGCAGGTTGCTTTCCAAATTCAGAAGGGAACATTAGTATCCAGTATTATCCGACATTAGATTCGAAATTTAGCAATTTACCAAAGTGCAAAACTTTCCACTCAATACAACCTCAACTCACTCTCTTCTAGAGTCTAGACATTTCAAAGCGCTTCACATATTGTACAGTACTGTAAAGTGAATTAATTGTATATTTGTGGGTGAACCGTGGCAGCCATTTGTGCAAAGCAGTGTCCCAAAAACGGTCGTGAATTGAGTGACCGAATTATCATTTTGTTTTTGGAGGGATTATTATGAGGCATGTGGAGTAAGCCAAAGTTTCACCCGAACCGGAATTGAACCCAGGTCTCTTGCTTGTAAGGCGAGTGCTCTATCCACTGAGCTACAGTACTCTACGATATATTCACAATATGTTCTGCGAAGTAGGATTTCTCGATACTCGTTCAAAACATTAACTCAAACCTATACTTTTCCTTCCATTAGTTTCTTCAAGAAAATCTCTGTTTCGAAACAAGAAATAAGCAGCACAAAACCAAAACAAACCCGTATCGATATTTATTGCGTGTGTGTGTGGAGGTGGGGTGTAGGGGGTGAGAAATAGCAGATGGCACTCACTCTGCAACTCTTCAAAGGTGATCAGATTTAACAAATCAATGTCGAATAATATGAGGTAATAATTTATCAGTGATATATTGGTGACACGTTCGTAAGGAAATTTCCAGGGCCGTCTTTCCATTTCAAACCGCCGTATTCTGGAATGTGTTAGGTACAGATTGACTACATCCAAGGCCTGGGCATCCGTCATTTGTGGCGTTAACCTTCGAACAGGACAAACACTGTATGAATGATATATCACGAATATCTATCTTTAAGCACGGAGCTTTGCTCCAGGCTAATTCAATGGATACATGGCTCCATTCAGCGTTTATGAAGTTTCTTGAGGGAAATGTTCCTTTAGAATCTTGCTGTTATGAAACGAGCTCGTATTCTGCTAAATAAAACCAGATCAAGTCTGCAGTGCGGCATAGCGTAGTAACGAGAATCCCAGTGTCAGAGATAGGGCGAGGGCTGATACCTGGCGGAAGGTGATTTGAACAATTTACAGTATATATTTTAAA
This sequence comes from Hydrolagus colliei, assembly GCA_035084275.1. Lineage (NCBI taxonomy): Eukaryota > Metazoa > Chordata > Chondrichthyes > Chimaeriformes > Chimaeridae > Hydrolagus > Hydrolagus colliei. The sequence continues at coordinate 8,715,211 of CM068761.1, read as the reverse complement.
AAAACAATTTTCAGTATATGGAGTTTGTGGCAGCCTGGCACCAGCTATAATGTGTGACTTTCTCTGCAGTCATCTACAAGGTCAGGTGTGGCATATCAGCAGGGCCGTACGCAGGATTTTTTTTGGGGGGGTGCGAATTGCTAGTGATGGGACCAACAATGGCCGGGGGCTTGGGGGCTGCCCCTGAAGCCCCCTCGAGGTTCCGACGTTTTACACAGTTTGAGGTCTTATTTAATCGATTCAGAAGATCTAATATGAACGGTATTTATGCCCTTGGTGTTTAAGAGCATCATTATTTATTCAGTGTTTTTATTTTCCTCGGTAGTCCGTGTCTAATTGGGAAGTTCGATTGTGTTCGCCGATAAAAGCAAACACGATTGTTGACTCGATGATGTAAGGAATGCGAACGATAAAGTAAATTACAATCCAATTAACACAGTACAATGACGAATGCTTGATAAATGTAGGCGTATAGAGAAAATGATCATAAACTACAGATTGACGGTAATTAATAAGTTGTTCTGCATTGTTATCCTAAGACTAAATTTCTTTCGGACTGTAATGAAAAATAATGTAAGAGTAAAGTATGAATGATGTGCTCAGAAATTCCAGCAAAGCAAATTTTATAAAAGACAAGAAAATATACAGAAACTGAAAATCAGTGTAAAACAGTTAATTCACACGTTTTACAAGCCTGTTATCAGCATTATCCTGAAAATATCGTTGAACTGTGAGCAATAGTGTAGTTAGTTTTTATTTATTTAGAATCAAAATTAAAGGAAGTGACCCATCAAGCAATACTGATCTGACGAAAAAATACTTGAAAAAATAAGGGAGGGGAAATTAATTATTTAATAGCGTTCCGTATTCGAGATGCCTCGGTCGCTTTGAAGCGAATACGTCAACCGCTCTACCAATATCGATTTCCATATTATAATGAATGTGCATTAACGCGAGGGCTGAAAGTCGCTCCTATATGGAGCAGAATGCTGGAAACTTAGGCAAACCCAGGAGATTAGGTGACTCGTGAGGTATACACCAGGCTTCTAAGAGACGCCCTGAATGTTTACTGGCGACAGCATCTGACAAATAGTGAGCTATATGGTACACCACCACACTGGTATCACAGACATTACCGCAGAGGCGTCTTAGGTTTAGCGGACATAGCTGGAGAAGCCGGGAGGAAACTGTCCATAGTCCTACTATCCTATGGGAACCATTGCACGGTCACAGAACACGAGGTAGACCGACCCTAACCTACCTCGCTACATGAAATGCACGGATTATATTATTATTCAAAGAGAGAAAGAGTGACTTTCAGAGGAGTCACGTTGAAGAGATTTGTGTAGGAAGAGCTGTTGCTTTGCAGACTCGACTGCACCTGTCCTTTATATCCCGCTGGTGTGAGGCAGCAGTTCTGGGGACCTCAACTCTAACAGGTGCAGGTTAACAATCCTTTAAGTTATAGCCAATTACGTGACACTGCCCACAAACCCTGAAAATAAATCTCAGTTGTCAATCAGTCAGATATGCAACCTCGACCTTGGGAATGTCTTCAGATTCAGAGGCACTGAGTAGGAGGGAAAGAAAGTTTCCCACAGGTGATAGAAGACAGCAGCATCACCTGGCGAGTCGCCTGGCACAGTGAATAGCACTCTGGCCTCTGAGTCAGAAAGTTATGGGTTCAAACCCCACGTCGGCACTCGGTATCACACAGAGGAAGCTGACACTTCAATGTGGTGCTGTGTGTGGGGGTGTCCCATTGTTAGAGGCTCTGTTCTTTTGGTTGAGATGCTGAACCGAGGTCTGATCCGTCTGTTTAGATGGATGTGAAAAGATCCTCTGACACTACTCGAAAAGCGGAGGGAAGTCTCCCTCCTGTTGTCCTGGCCAACAAACGCCCCCAAATAAAATCGGTGACTCACTCCATCGGTGTTTGTGGGACAATCCTGGGCAAAAACTGGCCACTTTACAGTACGTTCTGTGAAGCGCTCTGAGCTGTCTCGACAATGTACTAAGGCACTATTATCAATTGCTAACATTATCAGATTAAAATACGATTTCAGCTTCCACAAAGTGGTGCTACCTTTTTATGTAGTGACTGTATACGGGATGATTTCCGATTGACACACCATGTAGAATAGGCGCTAAAGCCTAGGTCTATGTCCATGAGTATTTTTTTTAAAGATAGGCATTCCCGTCCAGCATATAACTTTTTTGTTGGGTTCTCAAAAGCTTTAATTTCTCAGAAGCTTGTAAATATGTTGTCATTGTTTGCTAGCATTACAGTCACACCTCTCAAAACTTGAGTCATTTTTACTTACGGTGATCAGATGAAAAGATGATTTTAACTCCAGCATTGGTGCTGTCCCTTTGTGGCTGTTTACGGGATGATTTCCAAACGAGGATTTGAGTCTTGGCGCCTATGTTTATCCAATCACGAGTCACAGACTCGCCGCGTCATGGACTGGTCTATTGACGCGGTATGTTTTGGGGTAGACGCCGATTCTGGTGTGCGACTCGATAATTTTATATTAATACTAAATCATTCAAAGATGTGAGTTTATAATTTATATATAGTTTTGAAGAACTGATTGTTACTCAAATGTTCAATAAATTTACTTGGTATTTAAATTTGATAAAAAAATGCAATTCTCTACCCCGGAAAATGTGGACCTTTTATAATTTGGGGGGGTGCGTACGCACCCGTCGCACCCCCCCTGCGTACGGCCTTGATATCAGTGTGTAAACTGTAACTGAATGGAACGATGAAGCATTCTCAGCCACAAATCGGAATAAGGTTTATATGTGTAACTCACTGTGAGCATTAACAGGAAACCTTGCAGGATCCACACACATCAAAACCATGGACTGTATGATTATATCATGGAATAAGCCGTCTGCACGATTCTGTATATAATTCAAGTTTGTATTATCATCTTAATGTTCACAATAAAATTGTGTTTCATATTGGATTTCAAAATCAGATTCAATTAATCAAAGTCTTCAGGGGGTAACTTTATACAATATTACCTTGAAATGTCGTTTGAAAAGTGGGCAGTAAAGCGGCTCAAATCTGCATGATCGTCAATCTCCTGCTGAGAACAAGTTTTCCTATTGGACGATGCAACCCAGATGATGATTTGCATAATTTATGAATTCAACTGGACTTGCATCACCTGATGGTTCTTAAGGAGAAGTTTACAATCGAGCAGTAAAGTGGCTTTTGTCTGTGAATCACTAATTTCTCTGATGTTCATCAAACTGTTCACAATGGACGATTGGCTCCGAGTTCTGGCCGCTTTGCTCCTGTGTCTGCATGGTAAGCGCTGCGGAATCCGCACTTATCTCAATTACCTTCACTTTGTACAGTTAGTTCTACAGTGTGACCTCGCTACAGTGTGACCTATCTACAGTGTGACTTATCTGTGACTTGTTATTTCTCCAGGAACAACTGCGGCTGTTACCCTGACTCAGCCACCGTCCATCTCAACCTCCCCGGGAAACACCGTCAAGTTCACCTGTACCATGTCCGGAGGCAGCATCCGCAGCTACTACACGAGCTGGTACCAGCAGAAGCCTGGCAGCGCCCCTGTGTTTGTTTGGTATGGGAGCTCCAGCAGAGGTCAGGGGATTCCTGATCGATTCACTGGTTCTGTGGACTCATCGAGCAGCGCCATGCATTTAACCATCAGCGGTGTGCAGCCGGAGGACGCCGCCGATTACTACTGTGGTGCCGCAAGCAGTGGTGTGTTCACCTTCGGCAAAGGGACCCAGTTGAGTTTGAAAGGTAAGTAATTTTGACATTCTACAATTCGCACGTGGTTGGTTCGACTTTTCCAATTATTTATTATTTTGATCTAGTTCTCCTTCAAAGATTCTTCAGTATAAATGTGCGTTTTTCTGCGTTCTATTCTCTTTTACACTATTCGTGTAAAAAGTTGCTTCTGGCTATAATCTTCGCTATGATAAGCTCTTTTTGTGGATTTCGTAAATTTTGAAGAATCAAGAATGCGATCGTTGTGGTTAATTGAGATTCTCTGAAGAATTAAGGTGCATAATACAGAAAACGAGCAAGGCAAAAGTCCTGAGGAGTTAGATGGTGATGAGCATTTTGTTTAGCAATCTGCACATTGAAGGACTGTGGATATGAGATTGACTGGACCACCGTCCAGATATCCTGGTACACATTGAGTTGCAACAGGGAAATTAGTTTGTAGTTTACAGTTGGGGTTGAAGATCTGACTTCTGGTGCATTTATATACTTACTTCTGAGTTTGTTTCCCCTGATTTGTAAGCACGATTTGATACAGGGTATTTAAAAGACTATCCAGCACAGAATATAAGCTGCAGCCCTCCATAGAATAACTATTGCTGGGCTCCAATGGACAGATTGGTGAGGGGTTCAAATCTCAGGGGGAACAGGATACAGTGGAGGTGGTTGTCTGTAACTACTTAAACATTTGGGGAATTACAAGCTCTTTGAGACTGACCAACACTCTTCAACTGGGACACGTTTGACCGAGAATACTTCTCGGAGAGTATTCTCTGACCATCATTTCCCATTCAAACCTAATCTATTATTTTTCGGATAATTCATCTATTTTAGTCGGCTAAATGAGTGAGTAACAACTGTTTTAGGCTTCCAATTAAGAGTTTCAATAACTTTTTTTTTGCGCACTGTTCTACTCAGATTCTTACAAATCTTTTCTATTCTCGACACTACTACTTCCAGCAAAACATTATTCTGTTTTAATATTTTAATCGCACCTTTCACTTCTGATTTCTGTATTTTCAAAATGTTTTACTTTCTTCAAATTCAATGTTTCATGTATCTGATGGAAGCACCATTATAGAGACTCAGTAATATTATGCGTTTCATCAAAAATTGCTATACGTGGTCAGATGGGAATCAGCCCAGAGTGAAGACACAGTCTGAGCTGGGGATCAATCTGATGAAAACAGAGGATATATTTTTTCCACTAGAAGCTAAATTTATTATTTTCCCTTAGTCGCCAAGTTAAGCAGTTCCTGATCTACGTATTAATTGTAATTGTAGTGCGCTATAAATTACGAATTTATCAATAAATACAGTGCAAAATAAATTAAGGTGAAATCGGAACTCTTCCGCAGCGAATCAAATATTAGAATCTCATTTTGCTCCTGATTCGGTTTTCTGTGCACAGTATACAAGGGAAGCACTATTTTAGTCGCATTTTCACGTTTTTGCTCTCTGCTGCTGGTGCCTATAAAACCCTTATCGCTGTAGCGTGTAATTTACAGTTGGGGTGACTGTTGACTGTTATCTGTAGCCATATCGCATTATCGTTCGGAAAAAGGCTCGCGTTGATGTTGAGAATTTCTGATATACCGGTTGCACATAACATTTTGTTCTACAGATAAGAAACGACCTCCAGCCATGAAGCGTGATTTTTTCATGCCCAAACACCTCCGAAAGATGAGAGCTCCCTTCACAGGGAAGGTTAAATTGTGCAGAATTGGATTTAGAGCTGAGCAAATAGCGTCTACGCAGAAATAATCGGAATAGGGTGTTGAACAATTTTCTCTGCGTTGTGACTCGAAACTCTGTATACAATTAAATAATAATTATCATTATTGCAGTTGATATGGCACTTTTTACGTCTTCCAGATGTCTCGAAGCGCTTCATAGAATACACTGTAAAGCATATTGACTGTGTATATAGGGGTGAAACGTGGCAGCCAATTGCGGGACACAGCAGACATGGTCCACAAATAGACATGGGCTAAAATTATTTATTTTTAGGAATTTTGGCAGATATGTAGAGTAAGAAATCTTGTCCAAGATTTCACCCTCACCTGTCGGGAATTGAACCCAGGTCGCTCGCTTGTAAGGCGAGTGCTCTGATCACTGAGATACATAATGGAATATTTGAACGCTTGGTCCCCACTAACCGCTGATCAGCAAACTATTAATAGTATAATAATGAATGGTATATCATGAGGCAATTTTCAATCACTGGTGAACCCAACACCGATTGTTCCGTTTATATATAGTAATTATACTTTGTCACAATTGAAAAGTACCATCCAAACCATTACGCACGAAAACATGTTACAATTGACAACAAAGTGAAACACAGTACTGCACTGCAATAATTACTAGTGATTTTGAAGTTGTGTTGTACGATCGAACAGGACAATTATAAACTTAAGATATTAAAACACATTGTAACAATCTTTACTCATAATGTAATGGACATGATCTGAACTTAAAATATTTTCCTTCCAGACCCACGGGCCCCTTCGGTGACTGTCCTTCCGCCGTCACCATATCAAATCACAGCAAAGAGCAAGGCGACCCTGGTGTGTCTGGTGAATGATTTTACCCCGGGAGCTGTGGAGGTCAAGTGGACTGTGGATGGCAGTGCCAGAAGTGAAGGTGTTGAAACGAGTGCGATCAAGCAGGAGGTGGACAACACGTACAGTGTGAGCAGTTATCTGACTCTGCCAGCCTCCGAGTGGGAGTCACACGAGCTGTATTCCTGTCTGGTCAAACACGAGGCTCGGGCAGATCCGCTTAAAACAAGCATCGCTAGATCCAGTTGTATCTAAATCAGGAATATACAGCGCTCGTCGGAAGTATTTTTGCAATCTATGTTGAATACTAATAATTGTGTTTCTATACTTTAGGAATTTAAATTCATTTTGTCAGGAATGTCGAAATTGAGAAACAAGTTTGCTTAAACACCTTCGGTAAATTACCGGTGGGAAAGAAAGAAGCTCTTGGAGTTTTAAGTATTGTATTAAAACCCGCAACAATGGTTTGTCTGTTTGCTGCAATTTAATGGTTCTATTTTGCAGTGTTCACACTGCATCGATGAAGCACCCCCCTGTGTAACATTACATAAATAAGAAATACCACAGTCTAATAAAATGTCTCTTTCATTGCCCTCTGTGTCGTGGCTCTTTTTCTTCAATTTTGTCTCTTGATTTAATTCATTTTATGTTTATACCACGAAGTGATTTTTGTTTGTCTATACCACGTTTTGAGATTACACGAGCACATAATATTTAGATGTGTTTAAAATTGAAAGCGCAGAATTTTGGAAAGACCTTAATTTGGGTCGTTAGTGAGCAGCCTTTTCACTTTGTTCTTAAAAATAATTAACTTTCAAATCGAAATGAAAATCAATTAATATCAAAATGAATTGAATATATTGCACGATGTTAAATATTAAGTCATGATCGCTCTTATAGGCTAAACGCACGTGAAATGCTCTGCCCCAACAATGGTGTACATCCACTTTAGGTTTGAAGCCAATTCACTGAAATACTTTTGCCCGCTCCCTCTCCAACCTGCCATTGTCTGTAGTAATAGATCAACGTATTGATAATATTAATGATAACTGCATTTGATATAACGCTTTTCACACTTGTTCGATGTCTCAGCGTGCTTCACAGAATAAACGGTTAAGTGAATTGACTGTATGTATGTGGGCGAAACGCGGCAGCTAATTACGCATGACCGTGTCCTACAAAAAGTCTTGGAATTCTTTTTTTAGAGAGAGATTAGTATCAGGCATGTGGAGCAAGGAAATTTGGCCAAGGTTTCGCCCTGCCAGGAAATGAACTCTCGCTTGTAAGGCGAGTGCTCTAAATACTGAGTTACAAGACTCCACTTCACTGAGATACAGGACTCCATATTAACCATATCTTTAGTACAAAAATTACGCTTAGCATTTACATTGCCCGAAGGAGTCGCAGCATATTTAAAGGTTTTCTGGCACCCAGATGCAAATGAAACATGAACATGTACCTCCCACCTCAAGGGCTCACTGACGAGTTACACCACCCACCCCGCCCCTGTGGCCAGTCTGCCCCAAGCCAGCTGTTGAGAGACATACCATCTTCCACTTTGCAGCATTTAGATGACATTTTAGCACCTGCAGATGTCACTGCAGTTTAGTTCAATTGTTCAACGTTCCGTCAGTTGATGTTAATATTTTTTCTTTATTGCAAACGATTAAATCGGTACGTATCATAACGTGCATCTTTGTAGATCAATATTGAAAGACAGTGTACTAATTAATTAGAAATATCACAAGAGGATAACTAGGCAACAATTTGTCTACAATGTACCAAGTAGTGAAGGAATAGAGATATTTACACATTCACTTTGAGAACCATGAAATTACGAATCACGTCTCAATTGAATCCCTAGATCTGGATAATATAATAGTCGGTATTTATGTTTGAATCGGACGAATTGATTCTTGATTAAGAATTGACTAAGAGGGGAATAGTAAAATGCAATTAACCAATTAAGATAATAAAATGAGTGTTGAATCACTCAGCACAACTGACGGTTTCAGTGGACCATTTTCTACATTCAATAGATATAGTATGATACTGTCTTAATGTGAGAATCTGCATCTATTAGTGGGTATGAGTGGTTATCAGAACAAACCAGGAGGGACTAATTTGTGAGTCAAACCGGCAAGTGCTGACTTTATAGGGGAGGAGGATTCAAGAAGGTTATTTTGGACATCTTTCAAGATCGTTTTATATGCTATAGTCGTGGCCAAAAAGTCTATAACCCACTGAGAATAAATTTTGATGCAGATTAATTTTGGATCATGATATTTAGGAAAACGCTTCAATGAAAAGCAGCTTAAGTGTTTGTGATTTTTTTCTTTGAAATCGGTATAATTGTAAAGACTAGCTGGAAGTAGCCTTTTGACGTGAGACTGCAAAAATCCATCAATACATCGCACTCGCATTGCAAGCAAGAGACGTGGGTTTGAAGGCAGAGTACAATGGGCTGCTGCATTTTTCCCACAAATACACAGACAATTCCCTTTACCGTATGTAATGTGAAGCGCTTTGAGACATCCCCAGGGCCGTACGCAGGATTTTTTTTGGGGGGGTGCGAATTGCTAGTGATGGGACCAACAATGGCCGGGGGCTTGGGGGCTGCCCCCGAAGCCCCCTCGAGGCTCCGACGTTTTATACAGTTTGAGGTCTTATTTAATCGGTTCAGAAGATCAGGAGATTAGGTGACTCATGAGGTATATACCAGGCTTCTAAGAGCCGCCCTGAACGTTTACAGGCGACAGCATCTGACAAATAGTGAGCTATATGGTACACCACCACACTGGTATCACAGACATTACTGCAGAGGCGTCTTAGGTTTAATGGACATAGCTGGAGAAGCCGGGAGGAAACTGTCCATAGTCCTACTATCCTATGGGAACCATTGCACGGTCACAGAACACGAGGTAGACCGACGCTTACCTACATCGATACTCTGGAGCGCGATTGGGGTATTGGCAGGCGGGAGTTGTCAGGCTGCATGGAGAGAAGGGATCAGTGGAGAAGTGTGGTTGTCAATGCCCGAGTTCGCTCGATCAGATGATGGTGAAACTATTTTTATGCCAAATTCGTGCGACATTGATGTTTTTTCACTCTGGGTACAAAACTGAATGTGGAATAAAGTAGCACTGTTTATCTTTGCGATCATATGTTTTTTGCATGCCATTGGACGTCTCTAAAAGCAATTTTTAATGACAGGAATACATCTTTAATAATATAAATCAAATGTGATAATCAAGACAAAACAAGAAACATATTTCAGAAACACGCCTATCAAAACTTAAGTCATTTTTACTTACATTTATCAGATTAAAATACGATTTCAGCTTCCACAAAGTGGTGCTACCTTTTTATGTAGTGACTGTATACGGGATGATTTCCGATTGACACACCACGTAGACATAGGCGCTAAAGCATAGGTCTACGTCCATGAGTATTTTTTTTTAAAGATAGGCATTCCCGTCCAGACACACATAACTTTTTTGTTGGGTTCTCAAAAGCTTTAATTTCTCAGAAGCTTGTAAATATGTTGTCATTGTTTGCTAGCATTACAGCCACACCTCTCAAAACTCGAGTAATTTTTACTTACGGTGATCAGATGAAAAGATGATTTAACTCCAGTAGTGGTGCTACCCTTGTGGCTGTTTACGGGATGATTTCCAAACGAGGATGGATTTGAGTCTTGGCGCCTATGTTTATCCAATCACGAGTCACAGACTCGCCACGTCATGGACTGGTCTATCGACGCGGTATGTTTTGGGTAGACGCCGATTCTGGTGCGCGACTCGATAATTTTATATTAATACTAAATCATTCAAAGATGTGTATTTATAATTCATACATAGTTTTGAAGAACTGATTGTTGCACAAATGTTCAATAAATTTACTTGGTATTTAAATTTGATAAAAAAATGCAATTCTCTACCCCGGAAAATGTGGACCTTTTATAATTTGGGGGGGTGCGTACGCACCCGTCGCACCCCCCCTGCGTACGGCCTTGTATGAGTACAGTAGTAGCTCCACCAGAGTTCAGGGGATCCCTGATCGATTCACTGGTTCTGTGGACTCATCGAGCAGCGCCATGCATTTAACCATCAGCGGTTTGCAGCCGGAGGACGCCGCCGAATACTACTGTGGTGTCTGGTATGGCAGCAGCTTCAACTTTGGTAAAGGGACCAAGCTGAGTTTGAAAAGTAAGTAATCTTGTTTCGACTTTAGATGATTATTGTGATCACGTCAGGAGTACGTCCAAATATAATTGTATGTTTATTTGTATTCGATATTGTTTCACACGCTTTCGGTGATAGTCGCATCTGGTTTCCTAATCATAAACGTTTTATGTGGAAATCGGAAATGTTAAAGAATCAAACACGGGAAACCTGATGTTAACTGAAATTCTGTGAAGAATTTGGACGGATATTACATCCAACTAACAATGGTAAAAAGGTGCAGGAAGGAATGACATAAGCGAAGAAGAGATATTCGTGGTGATATTTATATTTAACATTCTGAAGGACTGAAGATGTCAGATTCACTGAAGCACCGTTTAGAGATCCTGGTAAAGAATGAGCCACACCAGGGAAATGAGTTCACACTTCACACCTGAGATTGAAGTTAAATCTCTTTGTTCCAGATTATTTAATTTCTATGTTTACTTGTTAACCTCTTTCCCCAGTTTGTCAGCACGAAGTGATGTTCAAAAGAATCTCCATCATAAGGTGATCAACAGCATCTTTCCATCTAGTGACTGTCGCTGGGAACTAATGGACCGATTGGTGAGCGGTTCAATCTCAGAGGGAACCGGATTCCCTGAAAATAGTGTTCATCCGTGACTAACTGATCATTTTGAAAATTGAAACTTCTTTGAGACTGAGTAACATTATGTGTAACTAATATATGGATGATATAGAATAACTGTAGCGGAGTTTGTTCTCAGCATCATTACGCTTTCAAATCTAATCAACTCGTTTTAGAATAATTCAAATGTTATAATCTGCTCCCCGTTATTGCCATAAACATTGTTTGCATTTTAAAAACATTTCTATTCCAGTGTTCTATTCGGATTACATCAAATATTTTATTTTCTCCCCATTACCCCCATTAAAATACAATTCTATTTTACCATTTATTGAACGCATTTATTTTCAGATTTCTAATTTTACAAAGGCATTATTTTCTCCCAATTCCGTGGTTGATGTCGCTAAGGGCAGCACCATTGGAGAGACTCAATAATATCATGGTTTTCACCACAAGTTGCTGCAGTTGGTCAGATGGGAATCATCGCTCATTAAAGAGAGGCAGAGCGCCGGCTCAATCTGGTCAAAATACATTTTCTTCCTTGAAAATTAACTTTATTGTTGCCATCAGGCACCATATTAAAGGGATTCCGATTTGTGTATTGTGATTTGTGTATTGGTTATTGTGACCTGTGTATTTTGCGCTGTTAATTATGAATTAAAATCAGCAAATACGGTGCCAAATAAATTATTGTGAAATCGGAAGCCCCTCTCTGTAACTAATCAAACATTGGATTCTGATTGAGCTCTTGAATAGTTTGTCAGTGCAGAGTGTTTGTTCCAAAGGAAAACGTTTATTTTCTTCCTATTTTCTTACTCTTTATACAAACTCTATCGAATTAATAATGATGTTTAATTGCGCTTTCACTCAGCGCCTCCCGCCACGTACTCATTGTGACGCGACATTTAGTGTCTAGTGTTATTTCTTATGATTGTATTTACTAATTAGTTGAATTGAGGAAAATTTGAACGTGTGTTCCCCACTGCAAAAAATCCTATAATAAATTGGTCATTTCAATCCACGACAGTTTGCGAGACACTGCTGTGCGCAATTGGCTGCCTACAGTATATTTTGAGAAATTTGTGATATCAAGAGCACTATATCAAATGCGAGGATTATTATTATTATTGTTGTTGAGCTCTCTGCAGCAAACTATTGATAGTATAATAATGAATGGTGTGTGGTGGTGTATGATGACCCCCAACACTCATTGTTCCCTTTACATTGTTACACTTTGTCACAATTGAAAAGTACCGTCTGAAACGCTGCACAAGAAAATGTTTTACCATTTACAGGAATGTGAAATAATGTATAGCATTATTTATTGGTGATGCTGAAGTTTTGTCGTGCTATTCAACAATCGATTGTAAATTAAGATGAAAAAAAATAATTTAAACTTTTTTAAGGACATTTTTGTTCCAGACCCACGGGGCATGTCGGTGACTGTCCTTCCGCCATCACCAGATCAAATCACAGCGAAGAGCAAGGCGACCCTGGTGTGTCTGGTGAATGATTTTACACCGGGAGCTGTGGAGGTCAAGTGGACTGTGGTGTTGAAACGAGTGGGATGGAGCAGGAGGTGGACAACACGTACAGTGTGAGCAGTTATCTGACTCTGCCAGCCTCCGAGTGGGAGTCACACCAGCTCTGTTCCTGTCTGGTCAAACACGAGACTTGGGGAACTCCGCTCGAAAGAACCATCGCCAGATCCAGTTGTATCTAAATTAGGAACATATAGAGTAACTTTGGCAATAACATTAAGGCTAAGAATTGTGTTAATGATTGTTTGGAAATTAAAGTCATTTTGTCAGGAATGCCCAAATTGAGAAACAAATTCGATTAAATACCTCCGGCAAATTTCCAACGAAAGGAAATAAGATCTTAGATTTATAAGCAGAGAATTACAATACGGCAACAATAATTTGTCTGTTTGCTGGAATTCAATGGTTGTACTTTACAGTGTGTTCAGGCTGAAATAATCAAGCCCCCCTGTGTAACACTACATGACTAAGAAATAATATATTTAGTAAAATGACTCTTTCATTGCCTTCCGTGCCATGGCTATTTAAAACTATTTCTTCTTTTCATTTCATTGTTATTTTATCTGAAACACGAATTTGATCTTATCAATTAAACATGCAAGCAGTACTTATATGCGTTTGAAATTTACGTAGTAGAATTTTGGAAACATTTTAATCTTGGTCGCTACTTGGGAGTCTTTTCACGTTGCTACAAAGAACCATCCGTCAAAGTAAACTCAACATCAATTAAAGTTAAAGTAAATTCAAGATATCGCACAATCTTCACTGTTAAATCATGATTGTTGTTACAAGCTGACCACGTGTGAAATGCTCTCCCCAACAATGCTGTACATCCACCATGGGTTTGGAAGATAATTCATTGAGATACAATTGCCCCCTGCCTCTCCAGCCCGCCAATCTCTAGAGAACTAAATCAAAGTATTACTCAAGTGCTTCACTCGATCATTATGCTGAGCTTTTGTGTTGCCAAAAGGCGTCACAACCTATTGAAAGTTTATATGACAATCAGATGCAAATGAAACATCAAAATGTACCCACTCCGAAGAGCTCATTGTAGAGTTACTCCCCTCCCCACCCCGTGGCCAGTGAGCTCCAAACCTGTGGTTGAGTAACGTACCAACTTCTGCATTGGAGCCTTTTAACACCCGCATGTGTCTCTGCAGTTTCCTTCAGTCGTTTAAGCTGCTGTTAATTATAGTAAATATTTTCATTTTATTGCACACCATTAAATCGGTACGATATAACCATGAAATAGAACTGTTCTTTGTTGGTAGATATCAAAACAAGTTTAATGCTCGAAATGGAACTATGGTAAGAGGAAGCTGGACAACGACTTTCTGGAATACATCAATCACAGCTGGTACTGATGTCATCGAACCACAAAATACTACAGATGCTGGGAATCTGAAACGAAAACAAAAGTTGCTGGGGAAGCTCAGCAGGTCAAACAGCATCCAAACTGTGGCTGTGGAAACGTGTTTTGGTGAACAGTATCACGCAATCAAACACAATCAAACAAATGTCTTTTGAATGCTGTTTGACCTGCTGAGTTTCGGCAGCGTCTTTTACTGATGTAATCGAGATGTTTATGTAACTCGTATGGAATGAATCCCAAGCTCTGTCTAATGTAATAATATAATAGCCTATAGTTATGTTTGAATTGGGAGAATTACTTGTAATAATTAATTGAACCAATAAAAACAATAAAATGAATGATACACTGAGCACAACCGGCAGTGAGCGGACCATGTTCTCCATTCACATAATATAGTTTACTGCTCTCCTAATCTAAGAATTTGCATTTGTTAATGTTTATGAATGGTTATCACAACCAACCAGGCCCAAGATCCACGTTTACACATTCTGACTCATGGGTTAATTTGTGAATAATAACTGAAAGTGTTGATTGCACTTCATGGGGGAGGAGGATTCAAAAATGTTATTTTGGTTATCGTTCACCACCATTCTATATTCTATTTTAGGGGGACTAATGCCTGAAAACACATATTGATACGACATAATCTGGTGTTTAAAGATAACGATACTTGGGAAGTTGCTTTAAGATAGTGGAGGTATATCTCTTTAAGTAATTATCGGTACTGGATCTGCCCAAGTAACGTTGGGGATGTTTTGTTAAAAAATGTGATTTTAAGTGAAATACCATATTGCAAAACCTAAATTACCAAAGGCCCGCATACTATCCACTAGGGTCCGTCGATATGGAAATTTTCCGATTAAATATATCGTTAGGCCCATATCGAGATATATCGAAATATCGATATTTTCGGGTTTTTCGTACTGCGCATGCGCACGGATTTGGAGTGCGCGCGGGTTCCGGGTGCGTGCGCATTCCGGGTGCGCGCGCATTCGGGGCCTATCTTCTCAGGAGGTAAATATCTTTCTCTCTCTGTGTTTCTCACTCTCTCTATCTCTGCGTTTTTCTGTCTGTGTGTCTCTGTGTCAATCTCCCTCTCTCCCCTCTCACATCCCCCCCATCTCTTCTATCTGTATATTATCACATCCACCCCGTCTCTCCCACCCATCCCGTCCCTCTCTCTCTCCACCCACCCCCGTCCTCTCTCTCCCCCACCCCCCCCCCCAGCCGTCTATTTCTCCCTCCCCCACCCCCCGCCGTCTATCTCTCCCTCCCCCCCCCAGCCGTCTCTCTCACCCCCCTAGCCATCTTTCTCCCCCCGGCTGTCTCTCTCCCCCTCTCCCCAGCCGTCTCTCTCCCCCTCTCCTCCCCCCCCAGCCGTCTCGCTCCCCCCCAGCCAGCCGTCTCTCCACCCCCAGCCGTCTCTCTACCCCTATCCCCAGCCGTCTCTCTCCCCCTCCTCCCAGCCGTCTCTCTCCCCCTCTCCTCTCCCCCCAGCCGTCTCTCCCCCCAGCCCCCAGCCGTCTCTCTGACCCTCCCCCCAGGCGTCTCTATTCCCCTCTCCCCCCCAGCCATATCTCTCCCCCTCTCCCCCCCCCAGCCGTCTCTCTCCCCCTCCCGCCAGCCGTATCGCTCCCCCTCCCCCCCGCCGTCTCTCTCGCCCTCTCCCCCCAGCCGTCTCTCTCCCCCTCCCCCCAGCCATCTCTCTCCCCCTCCCCCAGCCATCTCTCTCCCCCTCACCCCCCCCTCCAGCAGTCTCTCTCCTCGTCCCCCTCCCCCCCCTGCTGTCTCTCTCACCCCCCAGCACTTGCATACCTTTATATTGTATTCGAGGACTGTGAATACAATATGGCGGCTTTGCACCTCGGTCTGTGCATTGTGTATAGAGATGAGTATTCTGGTTCTTGTAGTTCAGTGTGCTCGCATCCCGATTTTTACCTCGATATATCGTTTTTCGATATATCGATATTTTAAATGCCTGTTTATGCGTATCGATATGCAAATTATATCGGGTTTTAGCGATATATCGTCGGACCCTACTATCCACAGGGGTTACGTTCCTTCAGTATATTTCTGGTTTAAATTTCTTACATTAATATTAAATAAAGACCAAAAGCAACACCACTAGTTTTTAAAATAAAATAAAAGTTTAAAGTTTAATAAGTATATACATAAGACAACAACAGCAAAATTATATTGATAGAGCGCCTTTCATGTCTGGAGGATGTCCCAAGGCGCTGAACAATCAGGTCAGGTGTCGATTGTGTATAGGGCGAGGGGGTCGTGTGCAGGAGAGTAGGAAAGGGGGGAGTGTTTGAATGGGTGGGGAAGGCACGGTCCAAGAGGAAGGTCTTCAGACTGGCCTTAAAGGAAGAAAGGGAGGCAGAGAGATGAACGGGTTGCGGGATGGAGTTCCAGAATGTGGGACAGAATGGCTGAAAGCCCGGCCACCGATGGTTGGTCAGTTTCGGGCAGGGTGTATGGAGCAGGAACGAGCCCACTGAACGGCCACGATGGGCAGTTTGATAGGGAGTCAGTAGGTTGGAAACATAGGTGGGTGTAAGGCCATGGATGGCCTTCAAAGTGAGGACGAGGATCTGGAATTTAACCCTACGGAAGATGGGGAGCCGTTGGAGATGAGCAAGGGTGGGAGTGATGTGGTTCCAGTGCCTAGTGCAGGAGGATCCATGAGCCTAGATGTGATGAAAATCATAATAGATGTGCAATGTAAATCGAGATTGTATCATTAATTCATTGTAAATTATCGTCGTTGGTGCCTCCACAAGCACTATCAATGTCATTACATTTGTGCTCTATCCTACTGCCTGGCTTCCTATACATCACCAAAAAGGCAGCAAAATCCCAATGTCTTTGAGAATTGATGTTAGTGATGGTGAGACGGTTCAAGGGCAATATACTTCAGACTATCACATTTAGGTTAATTTTATGGCATGTGCTCCACCACAGTACAAGGCAATAATAATGACAGACAAATGGAAGAACACATTGCATTTATGTTGTAAGTTGAGTTTAGGGAATATGTAACAAAACTAGTCATCTGTGCTGTGATTGGATTGAAATTGGGATGGGTGGAAGCATGACCGAGACACGGTGAAAGAGAAAGGACTTTAGATGAGATTTCAAGGAGGGAAGGCATGGTAAGGCAACGTGTTTCTGAGACAGTTTTCCCAAGGGATGTGACGAAAGCATGCTGAAGGCCTTTCATGATGGTTTTGGCAGCATGTGTGGTGACGCAGTGGCAGTGTTTTTCAATGTAATGGAAGTGCGAAAAAGTAGAACTGTGCTTGGTGTCCATATTGGGATAAGGAAAGATCAGCATCCAAGAGAATACCAAGGCTTTGTACAAGCTCTGGGTGGTGAAAAATGAATCTGTTAATAGTGTTGTTGTCAGATGTTTGGGTGAAGAATTGCAGACAGGATCCAAATAAGGCGGCCTTCACCTCATCAATTTTAAACTGGAGAATAGTAGCCACTATTCAGGGCTTGATCCCTGTAAGTGGTAGGATACACATTGAGAAATATGGAGGAACAGCTTGAATACATTCTTATTTGTAAAAGAATGGCCCTTCAAAATACGTGTCTAAATTCAATAGGCCAAATGATATACTTGTTACCCTTCATTCATATATTTTAAAGGTCTATGAATATGTGCATGTTTAATCAGTTCTCAACAACATAATTACATTTATAGAGCACCTTTCATGTTCGGAGGATGTTCCAAGGCGCTGTAAGGTCAGGTAGGAAACAGAGCCTGTGGGGAGGGATTGAGGGAAGGAGAGTAGGAGAATTGACTGAATATTGTGGGCAAAGCATGGCAGACAAATTTTGCACAGCAGCATCCCACAAACAGTCGTGGAAGTGGGGTTAGGGGAGAAAGGGTTAAAAGAGGGTAGTGGGTGAGAGGGAGGGAAAGGTGGGGTGTGGTAAAGTCAGGGAGGAAAAGGTGGGGAGAAAGGGGGCTAGGGTGGAGAGGGAACGAATGGTGGGCGGTTTACAATCACAGAGAAATGGGTGAGAAAAGAGGATGAGGGGGAAGAGAGAGGGAAGAGGGAAAGAATGGGGGGAAAGGAAGCAGATGGAAGGAAGCGGGAGAAGAGGGGGCATAAGAGATGGAAGAAAAGGGGGAAGAGAGGGTGGGAAGAGGAAGGGGAGGGGATATAGAGGGTAGGGGTGAAAGAACAAGAGGAAGGAAAGGTAGGGAAAGAAGGGGGTAGAGAAAGGAGGGAAGAGGGGGAAAGAAAGTGGGAAATAAAGAGGAAGCCAGAGAGAGGCAAAGAAAGGAGGGAAAAGTGGGGGAGATAAAAGTGGCAAAAGGATGGAGGGAAGAAAAACGGGGAAACGTTAGAAAGCAGAAAGTTGGAGCAATTAATGAACAGCTACAAATAAAACAATAATAACAATAATGAAGTCCTTGAGCTCGTCCAGCAGCTGCTCCTTGTCGTCACCGTTTGCCTTTATGATAAGATTGAGATGGAACTGGACCTGCGTGAAGTGGGAGGTGAGGGCCAAATGTGATGAGTTGAGCAGTTCCTGCTCGGCCTTCAGTCGCTGCAGTTTCACGGCCATGATGGTCAAGACGGCGGTAGGGATTGGGCCTAGTGTGGTGACAGGCCACAAACCAACCAGCTCCTCAGCTGGTGTACTTGGTGATGGCTTCCGTGCTTTCTGTATTTGGCCGGCACACCCGGCAGCAGATGCCTGACTGCCGTCTGGATCTCACATGATGAGATGATCTGCCGCTTGCTGTACTCGATCAGGTACTAGGCCTCGCAGGCGATCCGCTCGAAGATGTCACTGATGAACGAATTCACCATGTTCATGGCTGGTGATGAATTGCCTGTGTTCGCGTGGACCTGCTTCAGCACCATGTACACGTATGAGTTGTAATTCGGCATCCTGCGCTTGCGGCCGCTGTGGCGGGGGCGCCATCTAACCCTGCTGCTGCTCCGACGCCGCCATTCTGGGGTCCTGACCGAAGTGTGCACTGCCTTGGGATGTCTTCCTGATGTGAAAGGTGCTCTGTAAATGTAATTTTATTGTTGTTGTTCATTCATATATTTCTATGTTATGTTAATAAGTTTGATCATTTCCCAAATAATGCTACTGCAATAATGATAACTGGATACCTGGGGTAAATCAGCTTCTGCAATGCAATCATGGGGATGTCCTGTATTGGCTAACCTTTCGATGTGACTTTCAGCTAAATCCAATTTTACTGTTGATATTGATACCAATGACCACATGCCATAATGCACATGAAGAAGAAAACGCTTGATACCCTGTCCAGCAATGACCCAAGTAAAATTGGCATTGATTTCACGGCTGCTTGTAAGACATTAATGTGCACAAATTGGCATCCACATTTGCCTGAAGAATATATGTCATATATCCAGTGAAGCATCATTTGAAACGAAAATTCATCATTAAATGACAGGTACTTTCTAAAAGGTACTATTATTTATCTCATTTTTAACACAATACACGTGTGAGTTTGTTTTTTCGAAGTCTGTTCTGGGTTTCTGTGCATGTGCAAATTATTTGACCTTGACTTGTCACAAACGTGCATTCAATCGTCACGTGCGAAGAGTTCAATACAAGCAAGCTTTCAAATCTGAAGACCTGAGTAGATCACCTTCTGAAATGCACTGATGTGTATGTCCTATCCTTTGGATTACGCTTGAAACCAACTATCATTTTCTTGATAATACGGACGCTACGCATCCCATGCCACAATTCAAATGGGGAACAAAGCATTTGAAGTCCTGTCCAACAATTCCCAAATAAAAGTATCATTCATTTCAAGGCTGTTTGTGAAACATCACCATGTACAAATAGGCTGCTACATTTTTCTAAACAGCATGTACAGTATATTCTGCGAGGATCGTGACAAGTCCTCTTCACAGCTAAAGACCTTTCTTTTCGACCGTGCCTTTGGTCACCTTTCTTCTCCTTCACTAGCTTGGTACCGGGATCCGCTTCTGTGAAGCGCTGTGAAATGCCGCCTGGCATGGAAGGCGCCATCTAAATCGAAGTTGTTGTTGTTGTTGATATGAAAGGTGCTTTGTCAAAAGTATTATCTATTTATTTCATTTAACAGTAAATATAATATACATGTATTCAGTTTAGAAATGAATGCAGGGCTGGGTTTTCCACGCATGTGAAAGTTATTTGACTTTGACTTGTCCCAAACGTGCATGGGATCAGCGCATGGACAGAATTGAATTCACGTGAGTGGGAACTCTGGGGGAATTATTCACTTGAGGACTGTTCTTCTTTTAATGGGTGGTGTAACATTACTCTGCTTTTACAGTTCCCGTTCCAGTCTACATCACAATTTCGATGTCAGTGACATATCCAGAAGATGCGATTTATGTTTTTGTGTTTTTATGCCCTGAAAGGAAAGGTCGATTAACAGCTGTTAATGTTTTATCAGAAAAAGTAGCCGCTACAATTCATTGTGGCTCTATTGTATCACATCTGCAGTGAGGCATGGTGCAGTAAAGGGAATCCTAGCGTGAGGGCAGGTCTGCAACTTGCCACAAGGTGAATTGGAAAACGTATTTCAGAAAAAGATGAACCGTATATGTGAGGAAACCTGTTACCTGATGTGAAGTCTGTACACGTTCAGGTGTGGCTTGTCGATGTGTAAAGGTTAACAGAATGAAAAGTTTAAACTTTCCCAACTACAAATTATCTTTCATCGGAACAAGCATCACAAGCGAATAAATCTCTTTGTATATGGGCAAGCGAATCTTGCAGGATTCATACACCGCAAAGCCGTGAAATACGTGAATACTTAATAGGATTAAGACTTCTTAACGATACTATCAATAATTGAAGTGTGTGCTACTTAAAAAGCTGTTTCACAGTACAAATGAAAACTAGCATCACTTTCTGATATCCTGTAGCTCCGTGTTTAGAGCACTTGCCTTACAATCAAGAGATCTGGGTTTGAAGCCAGTCAGGGCGAAACCTTGGGTAAATTTCCTTACTCCACGCCTGATAATAATCCCGAAAATACCCAATATAAATTGGTCGTTTTACCACTTTCGTTGTAAACTGGTTTGCGCAATCGGCTGCCCCTTTCGCCCACATATATACAGAATATTCTGTGAAGCGCAATCAGATGTCTAGAAGACGTGAAAAGCGCCATATCAAATCAAGGATTATTAATATTTTATCAAGCTGTTCAGATTTAAACACTATTCAATGTTACTATGAAACATCTTTTGAAATCCGGGCAGTAAAACTGTTCAAATCTGCATGATGTTCCATCTGCTGTTCAGAACAAGGATTCCTATTGGAGGATGGAAGCCGGAGGACAATTTGCATAAATTGTGAATTCAACTGGACTTGCATCACCTGATGGTTCTTAAGGAGAAGTTTACAATCGAGCAGTAAAGTGGCTTTCGTCTGTGAAGCAGTAATTTCTCTGATGTTCATCAAACTGTTCACAATGGGCGATTGGCTCCGAGTTCTGGCCGCTTTGCTCCTTTGTCTGCATGGTAAGCGCAGCGGAATCCGCACTGATCTCAATTACCTTCACTATGTACAGCTAGTTCTACAGTGTGACATCTCTACAGTGTGACTAATCTTGGACCTGTTACTTCTCCAGGAACAACCGCAGCTGTTACCCTGACTCAGCCACCGTCCATCTCAACCTCCCCGGGAAACACCGTCAAGATCACCTGTACCATGTCCGGAGGCAGCATCGGAGGCTACACGAACTGGTACCAGCAGAAGCCTGGCAGCGCCCCTGTGTTTGTTTGGTATGATAGCTCCACCAGAGGTCAGGGGATTCCTGATCGATTCACTGGTTCTGTGGACTCATCGAGCAACGCCATGCATTTAACCATCAGCAGTGTGCAGCCGGAGGACGCTGCCGATTATTACTGTTTTTCCGGGTATAGCAGCTTCATCTTTGGTAAAGGGACCAAGTTGAGTTTGAAAAGTAAGTTATCTTGTTTCGACTTTCAATGATCATTTGATCTAATTCTTCGACAGTTTCCACAATAATAACAACAACCTTGCTATTGTACAGAGCCTTTCAGGTCAGGAGAACGTCCAAATATATTTGTATGTTTGTCTATATTCGATATTGTTTCACACGGTTTCTGTAATAGTCGCACTTGGTGAAAATCTTCCGAATGATAAACCTTTTATTTGGTAATCGCAAATTTTAAACCAAAACAGACCTCAATTGAAAATCTGTGAAGAAATTTAGACAAATATTACAGCAAACTAACAAAGGTAAAAGGGTGGAGAAAGGAATGAAATTAGTCAAGCGGAGGTAACCGTGGTGATATTTATATTTAACATTCTGAAGGACTGAAGATGCCAGATTCACTCTAACACCGCTTATAGATCCTGGTAAAGAATGAGCTACACCAGGGAAATTAGTTAACACTTCACACCTGAGATTGAAGTTAAATCTCTTTGTGCCAGATTATTTAATTTCTATGTTTGCCTGTGAACCTCTTTCCCAGTTTGTGACCACGAAGTGATATTTAAAAGAATCTCCATCATAAGGAGATCAACAGCATCTTTCCATCTGGTGACTGTCGCTGGGGTCCAATGGACCGATTGGTGAGCGGTTCAATCTTAGAGGGAACCGGATTCCCTGAAAATAGTATTCGTCTGTAATGATCATTTTGACAATGTAAACTTCTTTGAGACTGAGTAACATTATGTGAAACTGATATGTGGATGATAGAGAATAAATGTAGGGGAGTTTGTTCTCAACATCATTATGCTTTCGAAACGAATCCATTATTTTCAAAATAACCCAAATGTTATAATCTGCTCTGTGTTGCTGCCAGTACCAATCTTCGCATTTTAGCATTTTTCTATTCCAGAGTTCTACTCGGATTTCTTCAAATGTTTTATTTTCTCCTCCACTACCCCCATTAAAATACGTTTCTACCTTACAATATATTGCGCACATTTATCTTCAGATTTCTAACTTTAGAAACGTATTATTTTCTCCGAATTCCATTGTTGATATCGCTAAGGGCAGCACCATTGGAGAGACTCAATAATATCATGATTTTCGCCACAAGTTGCTGCAGTTGATCAGATGGCAATCATCGCTCATTAAAGACAGAGGCTGAGCGTCGGCTCAATCTGGTGAAAGTATATTTTCTCGCTTGAAACTTAACTTTATTATTTCCCTCAGGCATCATATTAAACGGATTCTAATTTGTGTATTGTGCGTTATACATTTTGAACTGAAATCAGCAAATACTGTGCCAAATAAATTATTCTGAAATCTGAAGCTTCTCTCTGCAACTAATCAAACATTGCATTCTGATTGTGCTCCTGCATTGTTTTACAGTGCAGAGTGTTTGGTCTGAAGGAAAACATTTATTTGCTTCCTATTTTCAGGTTGTTACTCTCTATACAAACTCGATCGAGTTAATCATGACGTTTCACTGCGCTTTCTCTCCTTGTGACCCGATATATAGTGTCCAGTGTTATTTCTTATGATTGTATTTAATAATTATTTAAATTGAGGAAAATTTTGAACGTGTGTTCCCCACTGCAAACAATCCTATTATAAATTGGTCATTTCAATCCACGACAGTTTGTGAGACACTGCTGTGCGCAATTGGCTGCCTACAGTATATTTTGAGAAATTTGTGACATGAAGAGCACTATATCAAATGCGAGGATTATTATTATTGTTGTTGAGCTCTCAGCAGCAAACTATTGATAGTATAATAATGAATGGTGTGCGATGGTGTATGATGACCACCAACACTCACTGTTCCCTTTACATTGTTACACTTTGTCACAGTTGTAAAGTACCGTCTAAAACTCTGCACAAGAAAATGTTTTACCATTTACAGGAATGTGAAATAATGTATAGGATTATTTATTGGCGATCCTGAAGTTTTGTCGTGTTTTTCAACAGGTCGTTTCTAACTTAAAATGTTAAAAAATTAATTTCATTTTTTTTTATCCACATTTGTCTTCCAGACCCACGGGCCCCTTCGGTGACTGTCCTGCCGCCGTCACCAGATCAAATCACAGCAAAGAGCAAGGCGACCCTTGTGTGTCTGGTGAATGATTTTACACCGGGAGCTGTGGAGGTCAAGTGGACTGTGGATGGCAGTGCCAGAAGTGAAGGTGTTGAAACGAGTGCGATCAAGCAGGAGGTGGACAACACGTACAGTGTGAGCAGTTATCTGACTCTGCCAGCCTCCGAGTGGGAGTCACACGAGCTGTATTCCTGTCTGGTCACACACGAGACTCGGGGGACTCCGCTGGAAAAAACCATCGCCAGATCCAGTTGTTCCTAATCAGGAACATAGCATTCCCAAAGTAACGAATTTATCTTTGGCAATCTACATTAACAATAATGGTTCTTTGGAAATTAAAGTAATTTTGTCAGGAATGCCCAAATTCAGAAACAAATTCGCTGAAATACCTTCTGTAAATTTCTAACAGCAGGAAATAAGCTCTTAGATTTTTAAGTAGAGTATTACAATACGCCAACAATAATTTGTTTGCTGGAATTGAATGGTTGTATTTTCCAGTGAGTTCACGCTGCAAGAATCACGCCCCCTGTGTACCATTACAGAAATAAGAAATATGCGGTTTAATAAAATGACTCTTTCATTGCCCTCCGTGCCATGACTATTTTTCTTCAATTTCTTCTTTTGATTTTATTATTTTGTCTGAAACACGAATTTGATGTTATTAATTAAACATGCACCCAATACTGATATGCGTTTGAAATCTATCGCGCAGAATTTTGGAAACATCTCAATCTTGGTCGCTATTTGAGAGCCTTTTAATGTTGTTGTTAAAAAGAGCCATCCTTCAAAGTAAACTCAACATCAATTAAAATTAAAGTGAATTCAAATTATCGCACAATATTCAGTGTTAAGTCATGATTGTTGTTACAGGCTGAGCACCTGTGAAATGCTCTCCCAAACAATGCTGTACATCCACCTTGGGTTTGGAAGATAATTCATTGAGATACTTTTGCCCACTGCCTCTCCAGCCCGCCAATCTCTATAGAACTAAAGCAAAGTATTACTCACGTGCTTCACGCGATCACTATGATGAGCTTTTGTGTTGTCAACAGGAGTGACAACCTATTGAAAGGTTATAGGACCATCAGATGCAAATGAAACATCAAAATGTACCCACTCCGAAGAGCTCATTGTAGAGTTACTCCCCTCCCCACCCGGTGGCCAGTGAGCTCCAAACCTGCGGTTGAGTAACGTACCAACTTCCGCATTGCAGCCTTTTAACACCCGCAGGTGTCTCTGCAGTTTCCTTCAGTCGTTTAAGCTGCTGTCAATTCTAGTCAATATTTTCACTTTATTGCAAAACATTAAATCGGTACGATATAACCGTTAAATAGAACTGTTCTTTGTTGGTACATATCAAAACAAGTTTAATCATTGAAATGGAACTATGGTAAGAGGACGCTGGACAACGACTTGTCTGGAATACACCAATCGCAGCTGGTACTGATGTCATCGAAACACAAAATACTACAGATGCTGGGAATCTGAAACAAAAACAAAAGATGCTGGGGAAGCTCAGCGGGTCAAACAGCATCCAAAATGTGGCTGTGGAAACGGGGTTTGGAGAACACACAATCAAGCAAATTTCTTTTGGATGCTGTTTGACCTGCTGAGTTTCCCCAACATCTTTTAGTGATCTAATCGAGATGTTTACGTAACTCATATGGAATGAATCCCAAGATCTGTTTAAAGTAATAATATAATAGCCTATAGTTATGTTTGAATTGAGAGAATTGATTGGTTGGAAGAGAATAGTATAATTGATTGAACCAATAAAAACAATAAAATGAATGATACACTGAGCACAACCGGCAGTGAGCGGACCATGTTCTTCATTCACATAATATAGTTTGCTGCTCTCCTAATCTAAGAATTTGCATCTGTTAATGTTTATGTATGGTTATCTCAACCAATCAGGCTCGAGATCCACGTTTACACATTCTGCCTCGTGCGCTAATTTGTGAATAATAACTGAAAGTGTTGATTCTACTTCATGGGGGAGGAGGAATCAAAACTGTTACTTTGGTCATCGTTCACCACCACTATATATTCTATTTTAGGGGGCCTAATGCCGGAAAACACATATTGAAACGGCAAAAACGTGTGTTTAAATCTAACGATACTTGGGAAATCACTTTAACATAGTGGAGGTATATCTCTTTAAGTAATTATCAGTACTGGATCTGCCCAAGTAACGTTGGGCATGTGCTCTTAAAAATTGGGATTTTAAGTTGAATACCATATTGCAAAACCTAAATTACCAAAGGCCCCCATACTATCCACAGGGGCTACGTTCCTTCCGTACATTGCTGGTTTAAATTTCCTTACACTAATATTAAATGAAGACTAAAAGCAACACAACTAGTTTTGAAAATAAAATAAAAGTTTAAAGTTTAATAAATATATACAAAATATAACAACAGCAAACTTATATTGATAGAGCGCCTTTCATGTCAGGAGGATGTCACAAAGCGTTGAACAGTCAGGTCAGGTATCGATTGGATATAAGGCGACGTGGTCGGGGGCAGGAGAGTAGGAAATGGGGGAGCGTTTGGAGGGGTGGAGAAGGCACAGTCCAAGAGGAAGGTCTTGAGACTGGCCTTAAAGGAGGAAAGGGAGGAAGAGAGTCGAACGGGATGCAGGATGGAGATCCAGAGTGTGGGCCAGAATGGCTGAAAGCCCGGCCACCGATGGTTGGTCAGTTTCGGGCAGGGTATATGGAGCAGGATAGAGCCCACTGAATGGCGGGAATGGGCAGTCTGATAGGGAGTCAGTAGGTTGGAATCATAGGTGGGGGCAAGGCCATGGATAGCCTTCAAAGTGAAAACGAGGATCTGGAATTTAACCCTAGGGAGTATGGGGAGCCATTGGAGATGAGCAAGGGTGGGAGTGATGTGGTTGCAGCACCTAGCGCAGGAGGATCCATGAGCTGCAGAGTTCTGAATAATCTGCCGTAGTCGAGCCTAGATGTGATGAAAGCGTGGATGAGTGTTTCAGCAGCATGGGTGGGAGGTACTTGCGGAGGTGGTGGAAGGCTGTACTGGTCATGGTGCGGATTTGGAGAAGGAAGGATAGTTTGGGGTTGAACAAGATGCCCAGATTCCTGATTGGCTTCAAGAGGTGAAGAGTGCAGCCTTGAATGCCGATGTTGCCAGCATCTGAGGTGCGGAGGCGCTGACGCGAGTGAATCAGGATGATCTCTGTCTTGTTGATGTTGAGTTGGAGGAAGTTGTCCCCTGTCCAGGACTACATGTTGGACAGACATTCAGTCAGAATGCCATGAGTCCCAGAGTTGAGGGTGGAAGCGGGTGTCATCCGCATACATGTGGATTTATCACATATCAGGGGATGATGTCACCGAGGAGAAGCGTGTGGAGGGTGAGGAGTAGGGGGCCAAGAACAGAGTCCTGGAGGATGCCACGTGTGACTGTGTGAGGGCTGGAGGAAAAGCCATTCAGGGAGACAAAGTGAAAGCTGTGTGAGACATATGACTGGAACTAATCAATAACAGACCCTTGAAGTTTGAGGAAGGGGGGAGATGCGGGGGAGGAGAATTGCGTGGTCAATGGTGTCAAAGGCAGCGAATAAATTGAGGAGGAAAAGGAGGCAGAGGGAGGCCTGGTCACAGATGGTCAGGATGTCATTCGTGACCTTGAACAGAGCAGTTTCTCACCCCAATTGGAGGGGTTCGAAAAGTGATTGGGTTGAGAGGAAAGAATGGAACTGGGAAACATCTCTCCCTTTCCTGACCATAGACAGGGAAGGGAGATTGGAGATGGGCGGGTAACTTGATAGATGCAAAACTTTGAGGGAAGGTTTCTTTAGGATGGGGTTATAGTGGCAGTTTTGAGGTGAGTAGGAATGATGCCAGATGAAAGGGCAGGTTAATGGTGTCGGCAATTAGTGGGCCTAGAAGTTGTAGCTGCGTGATAAGGAGAGGGGTGCGGATGGGGTCAAGGTAGCATGTGATGTTCTTTATGGAGACGATGGTTTTTGTGATGGAGGATGGGGAGATGGGATGGAAGGTAGGGAAGGAGGGATGGGTGGGATACAGAGTTTGAGAGGAAGTTGAGAAGGGATTGGAAGTTGGAAGGACGGTGACCGCAGAACGGATTTCCTCGGATTTTGGACTCAAGGAAATCCAGCATCTCCTCACAGTGGGTGTTGGAGGAAAGGATGTGCGAAGCAATGTGAGGCGGTGGGCGGAGGTACAGGGATGACAATGGGGAGACGGAGGATCTGGTTGGTGGTGGAGAAAAGCAATCGGGGGTTGTAATTCGCCTCCAGGATTATCCTGGAGGAGGCTAGAGTGGAGCAGTAGGACGACATGAGGTCCAGCCAGATATGCCATTTGACAGGTAGGCGGGATTTGAGCCAGGTGCTTTCACTGACCCGCACCTGGCCCTTGAGGGAACGGAGTTGAGTGGTGAACCAGAGGGAATAATAAATTGCTTCAATCCGCGACTGTTTGAGGGACTCTGCTGACATATTGTGCGCACATATGTAGTCAGTTCACTTTATAGTAAATTGTGTGAAGCGCTTTGAGGCGCCCAGACGATACAAAGATTGGTGTTATTGCTTAATATTTGTTTTAATTGTGCATAAATATTTTTAAAGTAATAGCAACATGTTCTTGCGTTCAATTCATGTTTGTGATGTTCATGAATATTTAAGTGGAAAGTATAGATGTGCCTATTGAAGTAGAGAGAGAGGTTCTCATAGTTCAGCATGAATTTCACAGAGAGACAATTTCAGCAAACTCTAACATGTTACATTGATAGGGTACATTTTATCACACCTTTTATTTCTACCCAAGCTTCTGATAGATCAGATGTGGGCAGATTCAGGCGAGGAACACTCAATCGGTAGAGGGTATTGCCTCACAATAAATAAAAACGTTTCCTCACTCTCAGGGAGGCAACAGTTTTGAATGAGTGGCAGGTTGAATTTCATAGCTTATATAAAATCTACTCAGGTTGTTGCTACATGTAGTGTCTGTTTTTGTAGCCAAACACAGCGGTTGTTTGCAGCAGCAATATCACTCCACAATTGAACGACAAAAATAGTAAATAATCTGACGTATACCGGTAGTTCTACAGGACTCCAAGACAAACTTTCTTTCACTTTCCAATTAATTTCACGGAAACACTGATATACACTTGAGCAAACAGCAACTTCGATTAGTATCTTATTGTAAAAATCTAAACTTCCAAACAATGGATGGCAGTGTTTGCCCTGGATATGCTGATAAAAATCATGATAGATATGCAATGTAAATCGAGAATGTATCATAAGTTATCCTAGTTGGTGCCTCCACAACCAACGTCATTACATTTGTGCTCTATCCTACTGCCTGGCTTCTTATACAACACCACAAAGGCAGCAAAATCTCATGTCTTTGAGAATTGATGTTAGTGATGGTGAGACGGTTCAAGGGCAATATACTATCAAGACTACCACATTTAGATTAATTTTATGGCACGTGCTCCACCATAGTACAAGGCAATAATAATGACAGACAAATGGAAGAACACATTGCATTTATGCAGCAAGGTGCATATTGGGAGTGTGCACCAAAACTAGTTATCTGTGCTGTGATTGGATTTAAATTGGGATGGGTGGAAGCATCACCGAGACACGGTGAAAGAGACAGGACTTTAGATGAGATTTCAAGGAGGGAAGGCAGGGCAAGGCAAAGTGTTTCTGAGACAGTTTTCCCAAGGGATGTGACCAAAGCATGTTGAAGGCCTTGCGTGATGAAAGCAATAATGATGGTTTTGGCAGCATGAGTGGAGAGACAGTGGCAGTGTTGTTCAATATAGTGGAAGTGCGGGAATGGAGAACTGTGGGTGGCGTCCATATTGGGGTAAGGAAAGATCAGCATCCAAGAGAATACCGAGGCTTTGTACAAACTCTGGGTGGTGAAAAATGAATCTGTTAATAGTGTCGTTGTCAGATCTTTGTGTGAAGAATTGCAGACAGGATCCAAATAAAGTAGCCTTCACCTCATCAATTTTAAACTGGAGAATATTAGCCAATACTCAGGGCTTGATCCCTGAAAATGGCAGGAAACACATTGAGAAATAGGGAGGAACAGCTTGAATACATGTTTATTTGTAAAAGAATGGCCCATCAAAATAATTGTCTGAATTCAATAGGCCGAATGATATACGTCTTACCCTTTGTTCATATATTATAAAGGTCTATGAATATGTTCAATTATTTCTCAACAACAAAATTACATTTATATAGCGCCTTTCAAGTCGGAAGGATGTTCCAAGGCGCTGTAAAGTCAGGTAGGAAACAGAGCAGGTGGGGAGGGATTGAGGGAAGGA
The DNA here is from genome assembly GCA_035084275.1 of Hydrolagus colliei. Taxonomy (NCBI): domain Eukaryota; kingdom Metazoa; phylum Chordata; class Chondrichthyes; order Chimaeriformes; family Chimaeridae; genus Hydrolagus; species Hydrolagus colliei. The sequence goes on along the minus strand of CM068761.1, from coordinate 8,684,748 downwards.
GAGTAGGAGAATTGACTGTATATTATGGGCAAAGCATGGCAGCCAAATTGTGCACAGCAGCATCGCACAAACAGTCGTGGAAGTGGGGTTAGGGGAGAAAGGGTTAAAAGCGGGTAATGGGTGAGAGGGAGGGAAAGGTACGGTGTGGTAAAGTCAGGGCGGAAAAGGGGGGGGAGAAAGGGGGCTAGGGGTGGAGAGGGAGCGAAAGGTGTGGCGTTACAATCACAGAGAAATGGGTGAGCAAAGAGGATGAGGGGGAAGAGAGAGGGAAAAGGGAATGAATGGGGGGAAAGGGAGCAGGTGGAAGGAAGAGGGAGAAGAGGGGGCATAAGAGATGGAAGAAAAGGGGGAAGAGAGGGAGGGAAGAGGAAGGGAAGGGGATATAGAGGGTAGGGGTGAAAGAACAAGAGGAAGGAAAGGTGGGCAAAGAGGGGGGGAAGAGAAAGGAGCTACGAGGGGCAAAGAAAGAGGAAAAATGCCTCTCTCTGGCTCCTGCCAGAGAGAGCCATAGAAAGGAGGGAAAAGTGCGGGATATAAAAGGGGCAAATGGAGCCAGGGAAGCAAAGGGGGGAAAGGTAAGAGAGCAAAAAGGTGGGGGGAATAATGAACAGCGACAAAAAAAACAACGATAACAATAATGAAGTCCTTGAGCTCGTCCAGCAGCTGCTCCTTGTCGTCACCGTTTGCCTTTATGATAAGATTGAGGTGGAACTGGACCTGCGTGAAGTGGGAGGTGAGGGCCAAAAGTGATGAGTTGAGCAGTTCCTGCTCGGCCTTCAGCCGCTGCAGTTTCTCGGACATGATGGTCAAGACGGCGGCAGGGATTGGGTCTAGTGTGGTGACAGGCCACAAACCAACCGGCTCCTCAGCTGGTGTACTTGGTGATGGCTTCAGTGCTTTCTGTATTTGGCCGGTGCACCCTGCAGTGGAGGCCTGACCGCCGTCTGGATCTCGCATGATGAGATGATCTGCCGCTTGCTGTACTCGATCAGGTACTAGGCCTCGCAGTCGATCTGCTCCAAGATATCACTGATGAACGAATTCACCATGTTCATGGCTGATGATGAATTGCCTGTGTTCACGTGGAACTGCTTCAGCACCTTGTACACGTATGAGGTGTAACTCGGCATCTTGCGCTTGTGGCCGCTGTGTCGGGGGCGCCATCTAACCCTGCTGCTCCAACGCCGCCGCCATTTTGGGGTCCTGACCGAAGTGTTCACTGCCTTGTGATGTCTTCCTGATGTGAAAGGTGCTCTGTAAATGTAATTTTATTGTTGTTGTTCATTCATATATTTCTATGTTATGTTAATAAGTTTGATAATTTCCCAAATAATGCTACTACAATAATGATAATTGGATACCTGGGGTAACTCATCTTCTGCAATGCAATCATGGGGATGTCCTGCATTGTTGTAGTAGCCAACCTTTCGATGTGAGTTTCAGCTAAATCCAATTTTACTGTTTATATTGATACCAATGACCACATGCCATTATGCACATGAAGAAGAAAACGCTTGATACCCTGTCCAGCAATGACCCAAGTAAAATTGGCATTGACTTCAAGGCTGCTTGTAAGATATTAATGTGCACAAATTGGCATCCACATTTGCCTGAAGAATATATGTCATATATCCAGTGAAGCATCATTTGAAACGAAATGCCATCATTAAATGAAAGGTACTTTCAAAAAGGTATTATTATTTATCTCAGTTTTACCACACTACACGTGTGAGTTTGTTTTTTTGAAGTCTGTTCTTTGTTTCTGTGCTTGTGCAAATTATTTGACCCTGACTTGCCACAAACGTCCATTTATTTGTCACATGCGATGAGTTCAATACAAGCAAGCTTTCAAATCTGAAGACCTGAGTAGATCACCTCCTGAAATGCACTGATGTGTATGTCCTTTGCTGTTGGAGGTGCCGTCCTTTGGATTACACTTGAAACCATATATCATTTTCTTGTTAATATGGATGCTAAGCATCCCATGCCACAATACAAATGGGGAACAAAGCATTTGAAGTCCTGGCCAACAATTCCCAAATATAAGTATCATTCATTTCAAGGCTGTTTGTGAAACATTGCAAATCTGATAGAATTTTTTGATGAGGTAACGGAATGGATGGATAATGGTCATGTAGTTATGGTCACGCAGTCGATGTAGTTTACATGGACTTTCAAAAGGCATTTGACAAAGTGCCACATGAGAGACGTATTATGAAATTGAAGGCCCATGGCGTAAAAGGGACAGTGGCAGCGTGGATCCACAACTGGCTGCGAGACAGAAAGCAGAGAGTTGTAGTGAGCGGCTGTTTTTCAGATTGGAGGGAAGTGAGCAGTGGTGTGCCACAGGGATCAGTTTTGGGACCATTGCTGTTTGTAATCTACATCAATGATCTGGACTTGGGAGTACGGAGTACAGTTTCCAAGTTTGCAGATGACACTAAGTTAGGGAGAATAGTAAATAGTGAGGAGGATAGTAGCCATCTGCAAGAGGATATAGACAAATTGGTAAAGTGGGCAGACACATGGCAGATGAAGTTTAATGCAGAGAAGTGTGAGGTGATGCATTTTGGGAGAACAAATGAAGGGAGGCAATATAGGCTAGATAGTACAATTTTAAATGGTGTGAAGGAACAGAGAGACCTGGGGATTTGTGTTAGTGACTCGTTGAAGGTGGCAGGACAGGTAGACAAGGCTGTTAAGAAGGCATGTGGGATACTAGGCTTTATAAATAGGGGTATAGAGTACAAAAGTCAGGAAGTGCTGACTAACCTCTATAGGACTTTGGTGAGGCCTCAGCTGGAATACAGCTTTGGTGAGGCCTCAGTGTTCATTTCTGGTCACCACACTACAGAAAGGATGTGAAGGCATTGGAAAGGGTTCAGCGAAGATTTACTAGGATGGTGCCAGGATTGAGGGACTTCAGCTATGAGGAGAGGCTGGATAGGCTAGGGTTATTCTCTCTGGAGCAGAGAAGATTGAGGGGAGACCTAATAGAGGTTTATAAGATCATGAGGGGTTTCGACAGAGCAAATAGAGAAAAACTATTTCCACTCGTGGTCACAGATTTAAAATAGTTTCAAGGCGAGGTAGAGGGGAGCTGAGGAGAAATTTTGTCACTCAGCGAGTTGTTCGAATCTGGAATACATTGCCTGAAAAGGTGGTGGAGGCTGATTCGATAACAACTTATAAAAGGGAATTAGATCTTTATTTAGGGAGAACAGGTCTATTATGCTATGGGGAGCGGGCAGGGCAGTGGGATTGAATCGCTCTTTTCAAAGAGCCGGCACAGACTAGATGGGCCGAATGGGCTCCTTTTGTGCCGTAAAATTCTATGAATCTATGAATCTATTACCATGTACAAATAGGCTGCAACATTTTTATAAACAGCATGTACAGCATATTCTGCGAGGATCGTGACAGGTCCTCTTCACAGCTAAATACCTTTCTTTTCGACTGTGCCTTTGGTCACCTTTGTACCCCTGCCCTGGGTTGGTCCTGGGATCCGCTTCTGTGAAGTGCTTTGAGATGCCGCCTGGTATGGAAGGCGCCATATAAATCGAAGTTGTTATTGTTGTTGATATGAAAGGTGCTTTGTCAAAAGCATTATCTATTTATTTCATTTATCATTCAATGCATTATGGAAGTATTCAGTTTGAAAATGAATGCAGGGTTGGGTTTTCCACGCATGTGCAAGTTATTTGACTTTGACTTGTCCCAAACGTGCATGAGATCAGCGCATGGATAGAATTGAATTCACGTGAGTGGGAACTCTGGGGGAAATCTTCACTTGAGGACTGTTCTTTTTTTAGCGAGTTGTGTAACATGAATCTGCTTTTACACTCCCCGTTCCAGTCTGTATGACAATTTAGATGTCAGTGACATATCCAGAAGATGGGATTTATGTTTTTGTGTATTGATGCCCTGAAAGGAAAAGTAGATTAACAGCTGTTAATGTTTTATCAGAAAAAGTAGCCGCTACAATTCATTGTGGCTCTATTGTATATCACATCTGCAGTGAGGCATGTTGCAGTAAAGGGAATCCTAGCGTGAGGGCAGGTCTGATGTTTGCCACGAGGTGAATTGGAAAAAGTATTTTAGAAAAAGATAAACCGTCTATGTGAGGAACCCTGTCACCTGATGTGAAGTGTGAGTTTAACTGTATCAGTTCAGGTATGGTTGTCGGTGTGTAAAGTGTAACAGAATTAAAGGATTAAACTTTCCCAACTACAAATTATCTTTCATCGGAACAAGCATCACAAGCGAATAAAGCTCTTTGTATCTGGGCAAGTGAATCTTGCAGAATTCACACACTGCAACGCGGTGAACTACATGAATATTTAATTGGATTAAGACGTTTTAACGATATTGTCAATAATTGAAGTTTGTGCTACTTAACAAAGTGTTTCACACTGCAAATGAAAACTAGCATCACTTTCTGATATCCTGTAGCTCCGTGTTTAGAGCACTTGCCTTACAATCAAGAGATCTGGGCTTGAAGCCAGTCAGGGCGAAACCTTGCGGAAAATTCTTTACTCCACGCCTGATAATAATCCGGAAAATACTCAATATACATTGGTCATTTCATGACTGTTGTTGGAAACTGGTTTGCGCAATTGGCTGACCCTTTCGCCCACATATATACAGAATATTCTGTGAAGCGCTATCAGACGTCTAGTAGACGTGAAAAGCGCCATATCAAATGAAGGATTATTAATATTTTATCAAGCTCTTCAGATTAAAACATTATTCAATGTTACTATGAAACATCTTTTCAAATCCGGGCAGTAAATTAGTTCAAATCTGCATGATGTTCCATCTGCTGTTCAGAACAAGGATTCCTATTGGACGATGGAAGCCGGAGGATAATTTGCATAAATTGTGAATTCAACTGGACTTGCATCACCTGATGGTTCTTAAGGAGAAGTTTACAATCGAGCAGAAAAGTGGCTTTTGTCTGTGAATCACTAATTTCTCTGATGTTCATCAAACTGTTCACAATGGGCGATTGGCTCCGAGTTCTGGCCGCTTTGCTCCTGTGTCTGCATGGTAAGCGCTGCGGAATCCGCCCTGATCTCAATTAGCTTCACTTTGTACAGTTAGTTCTACAGTGTGACCTCTCTAGAGTGTGACTTATCTACAGTGTGACCTATCTACAGTGTGACTTATCTGTGACTTGTTATTTCTCCAGGAACAACCGCAGCTGTTACCCTGACTCAGCCACCGTCCATCTCAACCTCCCCGGGAAACACCGTCAAGATCACCTGTACCATGTCCGGAGGCAGCATCGGCAGCTACACGAGCTGGTACCAGCAGAAGCCTGGCAGCGCCCCTGTGCTTGTTTGGGCTGATTATGACTCCACCAGAGGTCAGGGGATTCCTGATCGATTCACTGGTTCTGTGGACTCATCGAGCAACGCCATGCATTTAACCATCAGCGGTGTGCAACCGGAGGACGCTGCCGATTATTACTGTTGTTATCTCAGCCTCAGCTTTGGTAAAGGGACCAAGCTGAGTTTGAAAAGTAAGTGATCTTGTTTCGACTTTCCATGATTATTGTGATGTAATTTTCCACAATAATAATAACAACAACGTTGCTCTTGTACAGAGCCTTTCAGGTCAGGAGAACGTCCAAATATTTTGTATGTTTGTCTATATTCGATATTGTTTCACACGGTTTCTGTGATAGTCGCACCTGGTGAAAATCTTCGGAATGATAAACCTTTTATTTGGTAATCGCAAATTTTAAACCAAAACTGACCTCAATTGAAAATCTGTGAAGAATTTCGACGAATATTACAGCAAACTAACCAAGGTAAAAAGGTGGAGAAAGGAAAGAAATTAGGCACGCGGAGTTAACCGTGGTGATATTTATATTTAACAGTCAGAAGGACTGAAGATGTCAGATTCACTGAAGCACCGCTTAGAGATCCTGGTAAAGAATGAGCCACACCAGGGAAATGAGTTAACACTTCACACCTGAGATTGAAGTTAAATCTCTTTGTGCCAGATTATTTAATTTTTATGTTTACTTGTAAACCTCTTTCCCAAGTTTGTCAGCACGAAGTGATATTTATAAGAATCTCCATCATAAGGGGATCAACAGCATCTTTCCATCTGGTGACTGTCGCTGGGGTCTAATGGACCGATTGGTGAGCGGTTCAATCTCAGAGGGAACCGGATTCCCTGAAAATAGTGTTCGTCCGTGACTAACTGATCATTTTGAAAATTTAAACTTCATTGAGACTGAGTAACATTATGTGCAACTGATAGGTCGCTGATAGAGAAGAACTGTAGGGGAGGTTTTTCTCAGCATCATTACGCATTCAAATCGAATCCATTATTTTCAGAATAATTCAAATGTTATAATTTGCTCCGTGTTATTGCAATAAACAATCTTTGCATTTTAACATTTTTCTATTCCAGAGTTCTATTCGGATTTCCTGAAACGTTTTATTTTCTGCCACTAACCCCTTTAAAATAAGTTTATATTGTACCATTTATTGCGCGCATTTATCTTCAGATTTCTAATTTTACAAAGGCATTATTTTCTCCCGATTCCGTGGTTGATGTCGCTAAGGGCAGCACCACTGGAGAGACTCAATAATATCATGGTTTTCACCACAAGTTGCTGCAGTTGGTCAGATGGGAATCATCGCTCATTAAAGACAGAGGCTGAGCGCCGGCTCAATCTGGTCAAAATACATTTTCTCCCTTGAAAATTAACTTTATTATTTCCCTCAGGCATCATATTAAAGGGATTTCGATTTGTGTATTGTGTATTGTGATTTGTGTGTTGTGTATTGTGATTTGTGTTTTGTGCGCTATTAATTATGAATTAAAATCAGCAAATACGGTGCCAAATAAATTATTGTGAAATCGGAAGCTCCTCTCTGTAACCAATCAAAGATTGGATTCTGATTGTGCTCCTGAATTGTTTTTCAGTGCAGAATGTTTGGTCCGAAGGAAAACATTTATTTTCTTCCTATTTTCAGTTTCTTACTCTCTATACAAACTCTATACAATTAATAATGATGTTTCATGAGCTTTCAATCAGCAGCTCCCGCCACATACTTCTTGTGACGCGATATTTAGTGTCTGGTGTTAGTTCTTATGATAGCTGGTATTAATTACTTCAACACAAGACAATATGAACGCGTGTTCCCCACTGCCAAAAACACTATCATAAATTGGTCATTTCAATCCACGACTGTTTGTGAGACACCGCTGTGCGCAATTTGCTGCCTACAGTATATTTTGAGAAATTTGAGACATCAAGAGCACTATATCAAATGCGAGGATTATTATCATTATTGGTGAGCTCTCAGCAGCAAAATATTGCTTGTATAATAATGAACGGTGTGTGATGGTGTATGAAGACCCCCAACTCTCATTGTTCCCTTCACATTGTTACATTCTGTCACGGTTGAAAAGTACCGTATAAAACTCTACACAAGAAAATGAATTACCATTTACAGGAATGTGAAATACTGTATAGGATTATTTATTGGTGATCCTGAAGTTTTGTCCTGCGATTCATAAGTCGATTGTAACTTAAGATGAAAAAAAATAATTAAAAAAATGTTTATCCACATTTTTGTTCCAGACCCACGGGGCCCTTCGGTGACTGTCCTTCCGCCGTCACCAGATCAAATCACAGCAAAGAGCAAGGCGACCCTGGTGTGTCTGGTGAATGATTTTACCCCGGGAGCTGTGGAGGTCAAGTGGACTGTGGATGGCAGTGCCAGAAGTGAAGGTGTTGAAACGAGTGCGATCAAGCAGGAGGTGGACAACACGTACAGTGTGAGCAGTTATCTGACTCTGCCAGCCTCCGAGTGGGAGTCACACGAGCTGTATTCCTGTCTGGTCGAACACGAGACTCGCGGGACTCCGCTGGAAAAAACCATCGCCAGATCAAGTTGTAGCTAAATTAGGAACATATAGAGCTCGTCGAATTTATCTTTGGTAATCTACATTAAGAATAAGAATTGTGTTAATGATTTTTTAGAAATTAAAGTAATTTTGTCAGGAACTCCCAAATTGAGAAACAAATTCGATTAAATACGTCCGGTAACTTTCCAACGGAAGGAAAGAAGCTGTTAGATTTTTAAGTAGAGTATTACAATACGGCAACAATAATTTGTCTGTTTGCTGGAATTGAATGGTTGTACTTTACAGTGTGTTCACGCTGCAATAATAAAGCCCCCTGTGTAACAATACAGAAGTAAGAAATACTATCGTTTAATAAAATGACTCTTTCATTGCCCTCTGTGCCGTGGCTATCTTTCTTCATTTCTTCTTTTCATTACATTATTATTTTATCTGAACCACGACTTTGATCTTATTAAATAAACATGCAAGCAGTACTTATATGCGTTTGAAATTTATGTTGTAGAATTTTGGAAACATCTTAGTCTTGGTCGCTACTTGGGAGCCTTTTCATGTTGTTGTTAAAAAGAACCATCCGTCAAAGTAAACTCAACATCAATTAAAGTTAAAGTGAATTCAAGATTTCGCACAATATTCAGTGTTAAGTCCTGATTGTTGTTACAAGCTGAGCATGTGTGAAATGCTCTGACCAACAATGCTGTACATCCAACTTGGGTTTCGAAGATAATTCATTGACATACTTTTGCCCACTGCCTCTCCAGCCCGCCAATCTCTAGAGAACTAAATCAAAATATTACTCAAGTACTTCACTCGATCATTATGCTGAACTTTTGTGTTGTTAAAAGGAGTGACAACCTATTGAAAGGTTATATGACCATCAGATGCAAATGAAATATCAAAATGTACCCACTCCGAAGAGCTCATTGTAGAGTTACTCCCCTCCCCACCCCGTGGCCAGTGAGCTCCAAGCCTGCGGTTGAGTAACGTACCAACTTCCGCATTGCAGCCTTTTAACACCCCCATGTGTCTCTGCAGTTTCCTTCAGTTGTTTAAGCTGCTGTCAATTCTAGTCAATATTTTCACTTTATTGCAAACCACTAAATCGGTACGATATAACCATTAAATAGAATTGTTCTTTGTTGGTCGATATCAAAACAAGTTTAATCATTGAAATGGAACTATGGTAAGAGGAAGCTGGACAACGACTTGTCTGGAATATACAATCGCAGCTGGTAATGATGTCATCGAAATACAAAATACTACAGATGCTGGGAATCTGAAACAAAAACAAAAGTTGCTGGGGAAGCTCAGCAGGTCAAACAGCATCCAAAATGTGGCTGTGTAAACAGATTTTGGAGAACACACAATCAAACACAATCAAGCAAATTTCTTTTGGATGCTGCTTGACCTGCTGAGTTTCCGCAGCATCTTTTACTGATGTAATCGAGATGTTTGTGTAACTCTTATGGAATGAATCCCAAGCTCTGGCTAATGTAATAAGATAATAACCTGTAGTTATGATTGAATTGGGAGCATTCATTTGTTGGAAGAGAATAGTAGAATTGATTGAACCAATAAAAACAATAAAATGAATGATACACTGAGCACAACCGGCAGTAAGCGGACCATGTTCTCCATTCATGTAATATAGTTTGCTGCTCTCCTAATCTAAGAATTTGCATTTGTTAATGGTTATGAATGGATATTAGAACCAAACCGGCCCAAGATCCACGTTTACACATTCTGACTCATGCGCTAATTTGTGAATAAAAACTGAAAGTGTTGATTGTACTTCATGAGGGAGGAGGATTCAAAAATGTTATTTTGGTCATCGTTCACCAGCATTTAATATTCTATTTAAGTGGCCCTAATGCCGGAAAACACATACTGATACGGCATAAACTTGTGTTTAAATATAACGAGACTTGGGGAATCGCTTTAACATGGTGGAATCATAGAATCATAGAATCATAGAATTTTACGGCACAAAAGGAGGCCATTCGGCCCATCTAGTCTGTGCCGGCTCTTTGAAAAGAGCGATTCAATCCCACTGCCCTGCCCGCTCCCCATAGCCTAATAGACCCGTTCTCCCTAAATAAAGATCTAATTCCCTTTTAAAAGTTATCATCGAATCAGCCTCCACCACCTTTTCAGGCAATGCATTCCAGATTCGAACAAATCGCTGAGTGAAAAAAATTCTCCTCAGCTCCCCTCTACTGCGCCTTGAAACTATTTTAAATCTGTGACCACGAGTCACAGATTCACCCACGAGTGGAAATAGTTTTTCTCTATTTGCCCTGTCGAAACCCCTCATGATCTTATAAACCTCTATTAGGTCTCCCCTCGATCTTCTCTGCTCCAGAGAGAATAACCCTAGCCTATCTAGCCTCTCCTCATAGCTGAAGTCCCTCAATCCTGGCACCATCCGAGTAAATCTTCGTTGTACCCTTTCCAATGCCTTCACATCCTTTCTGTAGTGTGGTGACCAGAATTGAACACAGTATTCCAGCTGAGGCCTCACCAAAGTCCTATAGAGGTTAGTCAGCACTTCCTGAATTTTGTACTCTATACCCCTATTTATAAAGCCTAGTATCCCATATGCCTTCTTAACAGCCTTGTCTACCTGTCCTGCCACCTTCAACGAGTCACTAACACAAATCCCCAGGTCTCTCTGTTCCTTTACACCATTTAAAATTGTACTATCTAGCCTATATTGCCTCCCTTCATTTCTTCTCCCAAAATGCATCACCTCACACTTCTCTGCATTAAACTTCATCTGCCATGTGTCTGCCCACTTTACCAATTTGTCTATATCCTCTTGCAGATGGCTACTATCCTCCTCACTGTTTACTATTCTCCCTAACTTAGTGTCATCTGCAAACTTGGAAACTGTACTCCGTACACCCAAGTCCAGATCATTGATGTAGATTACCAACATCAATGGTCCCAAAACCGATCCCTGTGGCACACCACTGCTCACTTCCCTCCAATCTGAAAAACAGCCGCTCACTACAACTCTCTGCTTTCTGTCTCGCAGCCAGTTGTGGATCCACGCTGCCACTGTCCCTTTTACGCCATGGGCCTTTAATTTCATAATAAGTCTCTCATGTGGCACTTTGTCAAATGCCTTTTGAAAGTCCATGTAAACTACATCAACTGCGCTACCATTATCCACCCATTCCGTTACCTCATCGAAAAATTCTATCAGATTTGTAAGGCAAGATTTGCCTTTAACAAATCCATGTTGACTGTCCTTTATTAGCCTATATCTTTCGAAGTGAAGATCTACCTTGTCCCTGATTATGGACTCTAGAAGTTTGCCCACTACCGACGTTAGACTGACTGGTCTGTAGTCACCAGGCTTGTCCTTCTGCCCCTTTTTATACAAGGGAGTAACATTAGCTATCCTCCAGTCCTCTGGCACGTCCCCTGTGTCCAAGCAAGATTGAAAGATCGTGGCCAGATTCCCTGCTATTTGCTCCCGTGCCTCACTTAGTAACCTAGGGTGCATCCCATCCGGACCAGGTGACTTATCCACCTTGAGCGACGTCAACCTTTTCAGCACTTCCTCTCTGGTTATAATTATTCTATCCATTTCTCCTACCCTCTCCTCTAATACCATGGCATTGGCTGTATCATTTTCTTTTGTGAAAACAGAGGCGAAGTACTCATTCAGTACATCAGCCATGCCCTCTGCCTCCACAATGAGATTTCCTCCTAGGTCCCTAATTGGCCCCACCCTCTCCTTGACCAGCCTTTTACTCTTAATATGTTGGTAAAAAACCTTAGGGTTCCCCTTAATCTTACTCGCTAATTGTTTTTCGTGCAGTCTCTTTGACCCTCTAACTTCCTTTTTTAGTGCTTTTGACCTGTGCCTGAACTATCTCCTCTTTGAACGCTGCCCACTACTCGTTGGTTGTCTTACCTGCCAATTTTTCTTTCCAATCCACCTTGGCTAGGTCCCACCTCAACTCATTGAAATTAGCCCTTTTCCAGTTGAGTGTCCTCACCTGTGATCGTTCCTTATCCCTTTCCATAATTATTCTGAATCTAACGATATTGTGGTCACTATTCCCTAGATGCTCACCTACAGAAACCTGTTGAACTTGCCCTACCTCATTTCCCAAAACTGGATCCAGCAATGCTTCTTTCCTCGTTGGACTGGAAACATACTGATCAAGATAGTTGTCCTGCACACACTTCAGGAATTCTTCTCCCTCCTTTCCCTTTACTCTACTATTCTGCCAGTCTATGTTGGGATAGTTGAAGTCACCCATTATCACTACTCTATTAGTTCTGCATTTCTCCGTGATACGCTTGCAGATCTGCTTGTCTATCTCCTCCCCACTATTTGGTGGTCTATAGTATACCCCTAACAGTGTAACTGCACCTTTTTTATTCCTCATTTCTAACCAGATAGATTCGGTTTTTAGTCCTTCTTCCACCTCGTTCCTTTCTCAGGCAGTCACTGAGTCCTTAACTAAAATTGCCACCCCGCCCCCTTTTCTCCCTTCTCTATCCCTCCTGAATACATTATAACCAGGAATGTTCAACTCCCATTCCTGCCCATGCTGGAGCCAAGTCTCTGTTACTGCTATAACATCATATCGCCTCGCAGCAACCTGAGCCTGCAGCTCACCAATTTTATTTCTCAAACTTCGTGCATTTACATACATGCACTCTAAGGCACAAATTACTTCCTCTGCATTTTTATCCCGTCTTACCTTTACCCCTGTCCTCTTTATTACCCCTCCCGTATTTGAACTACTGATCAGTTTCACACCCTCACCCCCCGGGATTAGTTTAAAGCCCCCCCCACAAAACTCGACAACCTCCCTGCAAGGAGATTGGTTCCAGCCCTGTTCAGGTATAACCCATCCATTTTTTACAGGTTCCCAGAATTGGTCCCAATGGTCTACGAACCAGAAACCCTCCTTCCTACACCACTTCTCCAGCCATGCATTGATGTGCCTTATTCTAGCATTCTGGAACTGGCTTGCTCGAGGCACTGGAAGCAACCCAGAGATCACCACTCTCGAAGTTCCACTTTTTAGTTTACTCCCTAGTCTCTGGTACTCTCCCTGGAGCATCTCAGGTCTTTTCCTCTCAACTTCATGGGTCCCAACATGGACCACCACAAGTGGATTTTCCCCTTCCCCTAGCAGAATTTCATGGACCCGCTCAGTCAAGTCTTCAACCCTGGCACCTGGTAGGCAACACACCTTCCGAGATTCGCGTTTCCGTTCACAAAAACGCCTAGATGTATATCTCTTTAAGTAATTATCAGTACTGGATCTGCCCAAGTAATGTTGGGCATGTGTTCTTAACAAAATGTGATTTTAAGTGAAATACCATATTGCGAAACCTAAATTACCAAAAGTTTCTGGTTTAAATTTTCTTACACTAATATTAAACAAAGACCAAAAGCATCACGACTAGTTTTTAAAATAAAAATAATTTTGAAGTTTAATAAATATATACATAATATAACAACAGCAAAATTACACTGATAGAGCGCCTTTCATGTCAGGAGGATGTCCCAAGGCGCTGAACAGTCAGGTCAGGTGTCGATTGGGTATAGGGCGAGTGGTTCGGGGGCAGGAGAGCAGGAAAGGGGGGAGCGTTTGGAGGGATGGAGAAGGCACGGTCCAAGAGGAAAGTCTTGAGACTGGCCTTAAAGGAGGAAAGGGAGGAAAAGAGGCGAATGGGTTGCAGGATGGAGTTTCAGAGTGTGGGACAGAATGGCTGAAAGCCTGCCCACCGATGTTTGGTCAGTTTCGGGCAGCGTATATGGAGCAGGAAAGAGTTAACTGACCGGCGGGAATGGGCAGTCTGATAGGGAGTCAGTAGGTTAGAAAGATAGGTGGGTGCAAGGCCATGGATAGCCTTCAAAGTGAGGATGAGGAACTGGAATTTAACCCAAGGGGAGATGCGGAGCCATTGGAGATGAACAAAGGTGTAAGTGATGTGGTTGCAGCGCCTAGTGCAGGAGGATCCATGAGCTGCAGAATTCTGAATAATCTGCCGTAGTCGAGCCTAGATGTGATGAACGCGTGCATGAGTGTTTCAGCAGCATGGGGGGTGAGGTAGTTGCGGAGGTGGTGGAAGGCTGTACTGGTCACGGTGCGGATTTGGTGAAGGAAGGGTAGTTTGGGGTTGAACAAGATGCCTAGATTCCTGATTGGCTTCAAGAGGTGAAGAGTGCAGCCTTGAATGCCGATGTTGCCAGCATCTGTGGTGCGGAGGCGCTGACACGAGTGAATCAGGATGGTCTCTGACTTGTTGATGTTTAGTTGGAGGAAGTTGTCTCCTGTCCAGGACTAAAAGTTGGACAGACCTGCAGTCAGAATGCCATTAGTCCTGGAGTTGAGGGTGGAAGCGGGTGTCACCCGCATACATGTGGATTTATCACATATCAGGGGATGATGTCACCGAGGGGAAGCTTGTGGAGGGTGAGGAGTAGGGGGCCAAGAACAGAGCCCTGGAGGATGCCACGTGTGGCTGTGCGAGGGCTGGAGGAAAAGCCATTCAGGGAGATAAAGTGAAAGCTGTGTGAGACATCTGACTGGAACTAATCAAGAACAGACCCTTCAGGTTTGAGGAATGAGGAGATGCGGGGGAGGAGAATTACGTGGTCAATGGTGTCAAAGGCAGTGGATAAATTGAGGAGGAAAAGGAGGCAGAGGGAGGCCTGGTCACAGATGGTCAGGATGTCATTTGTGACCTTGACCAGAGCAGTTTCTCACCCCAATTGGAGGGGTTCGAAAAGTGAGTGGGTTGAGAGGAAAGAGTGGAACTGGAAAACAACTCTCCCTTTCCTGACCATAGAAAGGAAAGGGAGATTGAAGATGGGCGGGTAACTTGAGAGCTGCAGCACTTGGAGGGAAGGTTTCTTTAGGATGGGGGTGATAGTGGCAGTTTTGAGGTGAGTAGGAATGATGCCAGATGAAAGGGCAGGTTAATGGTGTCGGCAATTAGTGGGGCTAGAAGGTGGAGCTGGGTGATAAGGAGAGGGGTGCGGATGTGGTCAAGGGAGCATGTGATGTTCTCCATGGAGACGATGGTTTTTGTGATGGAGGATGGGGAAATGGGATGGAAGGTAGGGAAGGAGCGATGGGTGGGATACAGAGTTTGGGAGGGAGTTGACAAGGGGGTGGAATTTGGAAGGACGGTGACCGCAGAACGGATTTCCTTGATTTTGGACTCAAGGAAATCCAACATCTCCTCACAGTAGGAGTTGGAGGAAAGGATGCAAAGATTGGTGTTATTACTTAATATTTGCTTTAATTCTGCATAAATATTTTTAAAGTAATTGCAACATGTTGTTGTGTTTTGTTTCGGCTTGATTCATCTTGTGTGCAATCATCTGCAAACATCTGGAAGTATTTGCATTGATAATAATATTCTTATAGAAACAAAATAATTCATGTTTGTGATGTTCATGAATGTTTCAGTGGAAATTATACCTGCGCCTATTGAAGTATAGACAGAGGTTCTCATAGTTCAGAAGGAATTTCACAGAGAGACAATTTCAGCAAACATAACATGTTACATTGATAGGGTACATTTTAGCACACCTTGCATTTCTACCCAAGCTTCTGATAGATCAGATGTGGACAGATTCAGGCGAGGAACACTCAATCGGTAGAGGGTGTTGCCTCACAATAAATAAAAACTTTTCCGCACTCTCAGGGAGGCAACAATTTTGAATGAGTGGCAGGTTGAATTTCATAGCTTATATAAAATCTACTCAGGTTGTTGCTACTTGTAGTGTCTGTTTTTGTAGCCAAACACAGCGGTTGTTTGCAGCAGCAATATCACTCCACAATTGAACGACAAAAATAGTAAATAAATTTATACTTCTTCGAGCATCAGGAACACTATGTGTAACTGATATATGGATGATAGAGCATAACTGTAGGGGACTTTGTTCTCAACATCATTACGCATTGAAATCGAATCCATTATTTTCAGAATAATTCAAATGTTATTGTCTGAGCCGTGTTTTTGCCATAAAGAGTGATTGCATTTTAACATTCTTCCATTCCAGAGTTCTCTTCAGATTTCTTCAAATATTTTATGTTGCTCCCACTATCCCCATTAAACTAGGTTTGTATTTTTATAATTTATCGCGCGCATTTATCTTCAGATTTCTAATTTTACAAACGTTTTATGTTCTCCCAATTCCGAGTTTCGTGTCGCAAAGGGCAGCACCAATGGAGAGACTCAATAATATCATGGTTTTCTCCACATGTTGGTGCTGTTGGTCCAATGGGATTCATCGCTCAGTAAAGACAGAGGCTGAGCGCCGGCTCAATCTGGTCAAAATACATTTTCTCCCTTGAAAACTAACTTTATTATTTCCCTCAGGCATCATATTAAAGGGATTCCGATTTGTGCATTGTGCGCTATTATTTGGGAATTAAAATCCGCAAATACGGTGCCAAATGAATGATTGTGAAATAGGAAGCTACTCTCTGCAACCAATCAAACATTTGATTCTTATTGTGCTCCTGAATTGTATTTCAGTGCAGAGTGTTTCGTCAAACGGAAAACATTTATTTTCTTCCAATTTTCAGGTTCTTACTCTCCATACAACCTCTATACAATTAATGTTGATGTTTCACTACGCTTTCATTCAGCAGCTCCCGCTGCGTACTCCCTGTGACGCGGTAATTAGTGTCTAGTGTCTAGTGTCTAGGAAAATTTGAACGTGTGCTACCCACTGCAAAAAACCCTATAATAAATTGGTCGTTTCAATCCACGACTGTTTGAGAGACACTGCTGTGCGCAATTGGCTGCCTACAGTATATTTTCAGAAATTTGAGACGTCAAGAGCACTATATCAAACGCGACGATTATTATGATTATTGTTGAGCTCTCAGCAGCAAACTGTTGATAGTATAATAATGAATGGTGTGTGATGGTGTGTGATGACCCCAACACTCATTGTTCCCTTTATATTGTTACACTTTGTCATAGTTGAAAAGTACCGTCTAAAACTCTACACAAGAAAATGTTTTACCATTTACAGGAATATGAAATACTGTATAGGGTTATTTATTGGTCATCCTGAAGTTTTGTCGTGCTATTCAACCGGTCGATTGTAACGTAAAATATTAAAAAATGAATTAAAACTTTTTTATCCACATTTGTGTTCCAGACCCACTGGCCCCTTCGGTGACTGTCCTTCCGCCGTCACCAGATCAAATCACAGCAAAGAGCAAGGCGACCCTGGTGTGTCTGGTGAATGATTTTACCCCAGGAGCTGTGGAGGTCAAGTGGACTGTGGATGGCAGTGCTAGAAGTGGAGGTGTTGAAACGAGTGCGATGAAGCAGGAGGTGGACAACACGTACAGTTTGAGCAGTTATCTGACTCTGCCAGCCTCCGAGTGGGAGTCACGCGAGCTGTATTCCTGTCTGGTCACACACGAGACTCGGGGGACTCCGCTGGAAAAAACCATCGCCAGATCCAGTTGTATCTAAATTAGGAACATACAGAGCTAGTAGAATTTGTCTTTGGCAATCTACATTAATAATAAGAACTGTGTTAATAAGTGTTTGGAAATTAAAGTAATTCTGTCAGGAATCCCCGAATTGAAAAATAAATTCGCTTAAATACCTCCGATAAATTGCCAGCTAAAGGAAAGAAGCTGTTAGATTTTTAAGTAGAGTATTACAATACGGCAACAATAATTTTTCTGTTTCCTGGAATTAAATGGTTGCATTTTATAGTTGTTCACGATGCAATAATCAAACGACCTATGTACCATTACAGAAATAAGAAATACGACAGCTTAATAAAACAAATATTTCATTGCCATCTGTGCCATGGCTATTTTTCTTCCATTTCTTCTCTTAGTTTCATTATTATTTTGTCTAAAACACGAAGTTGATCTGATCAATTAAACATGCAAGCAGTACTTATATGCCTTCGAAATTTATCGGGCAGAATTTTGGAAACTTCTTGATCTTTGTCGTTAATTGGGATCCTTTTCATGTTGTTGCTAAAAAGAACCATCCTTAAAAGTAAACTCAACATCAATTAAAATTAAAGTGAATTCACATTATCGCACAATATTCAGTGTTAAGTGATGATTGTTGTTACAGGCTGAGCACGTGTGAAATGCTCCCCCAACAATGCTGTACATCCACCTTGGGTTTGGAAGATAATTCATTGAGATACTGTTGCCCCCTGTCTCTCCAGCCCGCCAATCTCTATAGAACTAAATCAAAGTATTGCTCAAGTGCTTCACTCGATCATTGTGCTGAGCTTTTGTGTTGTCAAAAGGAGTGACAACCTATTGAAAGGTTATATGACCATCAGATGCAAATGAAATATCATAATGTACCCACTCCGAAGAGCTCATAGTAGAGTTCCTCCCCTCCCCACCCCGTGGTCAGTGAGCTCCAAACCTGCCTTAAAACTACCAACTTCCGCATTGCAGCATTGCACAGACCTTTTAACACACGCAGTTTTCCCTGGGGTTTCTTTAAATACTTTAATCTTCTGTCCATTCTTGTCAATGTTTTCACTTTGTTGCAAACCATTCAATAAGTACAATTTAACCACTAAATACATCTGTTCTTTGTGGGTCGATATCAAAGCAAGAAAAAAACATTGAAATGGAACTATGGTAAGAGGAAGCTGGACAACTACGTGTCTGGAATATTCCTATCGCAGCAGGTACTGTTGTAATCGAGATGTTCACATAAATCATATGGAATGAATCCCAAGCTCTGGCTAATGTAACAATATAATAGCATATAGTTATGATTGAATTGGGAGAATTGATTATTTGGAAGCGAATAGTATAATTGATTGAACCAATACAAACAATAAAATAATAAAATGAATGAAACACTCAACACAACCGGCAGTGAGCGGACCATGTTCTCCATTCACGTAATATAGTTTGCTGCTCTCGTAACCTAAGAATTTGCATTTGTTAATGTTAATGAATGGTTGTCACAACCAACCAGGTCCGAGATCCACGTTGACGTATTCTGACTCATGCGCTAATTTGTGAGTAAAAACTGTAAGTGTTGATTGTACTTCATGGGGGAGGAGGATTAAAACATGTTCTTTTGGTCATCGTTCACCACCATTTTATATTCTATTTTGGTGGGCCTAATGCCGGAAAACACATATTGATACGGCATAGACTTGTGTTTAATGACAACGATACTTAGGAAATCGTTTTAACATAGTGGATATATAATCTCTTTAAGTAATTATCAGTACTGGATCTGCTCAAGCAACGTTGGGGATTTGTTGTTAAAAAATGTGATTTGAAGTGAAACACCATATAGGGAAACCTAAATTAGCATAGGCCCTAATGCTATCAACAGGGATTACGTGTCTTGAGTACATTTCTGGTTTACATTTTCTTACACTAATACTAAATAAAGATTAAAAACAACACCACTAGTATTGAAAATAAAAATAAAATCAAAGTTTTAAATTTAGTAAACATCTAAGTTGGATAATAATAACAAAATTACATTGATAGAGTGCCTTTCATCCCAAGTCGCTGAATAGACAGGTCAGGTCTCGATCAGTTAAGTGGGGGGTGGGGGGAAGGATAATAGGACAGGGGGGGTGTTTTAGGCAGTGAGGAGAAGGCACGGTCAAAGAACAAGACCTTGAGACCGACCTAAAAGGAGGAAAGTGAGAAAGAGAGGTGAACAGGTTGTGGAATGGAGTTCCAGATTGTGGGGCAGAGTGACTGAAAGCCGGGCCACTATGACAGGTCAGTTTCGGGTGGGGTACATGGAACAGGAAAGAGCCCGCTGAACAGTGGGGATGGGCAGGCTGATACGGAGTCAGTGGGTTGGAAAGATAGGCTGAGGCAAGGCAATGAATGGCCTTGAAAGTGAGGATGAGGATCTGGAATTTAACTGTGTGGATGATGGGGAGCCAGTGGAGGTGGGCGAGGTTGGGAGTGATGTGGTCGTGGAGCCTAATGCAGGAGAGTCCATGAGCTGCAGAGTTCTGTATATTCTTCTGTAGTCAAGTCTAGATGTGATGAAAGCGTGAATGAGTGTTTCAGCAGCATGAGGGATGAGGTAGTGGTGGAGTCTATCAATGTTGCGGAGGTGTTGGAAGGCTGTATTGGTCATGGAGCGGATTTGGGGGTGGATGGACAGTTTGCGGTTGAACAAGACACCCAGATTCCTGACTGGCTTCAAGAGGTGGAGAGTGCACCCTTGAATGCCGATGTTGCCAGCACCTGAGCTGTGGAGGCGCTGATGTGAGTGAATCAGGATGGCTTCTGTCTTGTGTTGTTTAGTTGGAGGAAGTTGTCCATTGTCGAGGACTAAATGATGGACAGACATGCAGTGAGAATTGCATTAGTCCTTGAGTTGAGGGTGGAAGCGGAAAGGTAGAGTTGGGTGTCTTCCGCATACATATTGGGAGTATGCCCAAAACTCATCATCCGTGCTGCGATTTGTTTGAAATTGGGATGGGTGGAAGCACGACCAAGGCACGATCAAAGAGAAAGTACTTTAGATGAGATTTCAAAGAGGGAAGGCAGTACAAGGCAAAGTGTTTCCAAGACAAGTTTCCCAAGGAGTATGGCCAAAACACGATGAAAGCCTTTCATGATGAATGCAAAAATGACTGTCTCTGCAGCAGAAGTGGACAGGCTGTGGCAGTGTTGTTCAATGCAGTTGAAGTGCAGGAATACAGAACTTTGGGTGGCATCCATATTGGGAAAAGGAAAGATCAGCATCCAAGAGAATACTGACACTTTGTAGAAGCTATGGGCGGTGAAAAATATAACTGTGAAGAGTGCTGTTGTCAGTTCTTTGGGTGAGGAATTGCAAACAGGAGCCAAATGTGATGGCCTTCACCTTGTCAACTTTAAACTGGAGAAAATTAGCCATTATTCAGGGCTTTTTGCCTGAACAAGGCAGGAAACACATTGAGAAATATGGGGGAGCAGGTTGAACACATGTTTATTTGTAAACGGCAACAACAAAATACCATTTCTATAGCGCCTTTCGCATTGGGAGGACGTCCCAAGCACTGAGCAATCAGGTAGGAACAAGAGCAGGGGGGCAAGGGTCAGAGTAGGAGGAAGGAGAGTAAGAGAAGTGACTGTATATTTTTGAGCAAAACAACGGCAGCCAAAAATTGCGCACAGCAGTCCCCACGAATAATCGTGGGAGTGCGGTTATGGGAGAAAGGTGGAAAAGAGCATAAGTGGGGAGACGGAGGGAAAGGTGGGGTGAGGTAACGTCGGGGAGGAAAAGGGAAAGAGAAAGGGTGTAAGGTGTCGAGGGAGGCAAAGATGGTGGGGTGGTTAAAATCAGGGAGAAATGGGGGGAGTAACGGGGTTAAAAGAGAACATGGAGGGAAGGGATAAAGGGGTGAAAGGGAAAGAATGGGGGAAAAGTGAGCAGTTGGATGGAAGAGGGAGAAGAGGGGGGGTGGAAGAGGGAAGAAAGGTGGGAAGAGAGGGAGGGGAAAGAAAGGGAAGGGGATAGAGAGGGTGGAGTTGAAAGAGCGAGTGGAAGGAAAGGGGTAGGAGGTGGGGGGGGGGGAGAGAGAGGATGAAAGAGAGGCAATGAAAGAGGGAAGTGAAGTAGAGTGGGGGGTAGAGATAGGCAAAGAAGAGAGGTAAAAGGGGAGGAGAGAAAGGAGGAAAGGTAGCGAGGGAAGAAAAGGGGGGAAAGGTTACAGGGCAATAGGGAGATGATTAATTAGTGGCAACAAAAAAACAACAATAACAATACTGAAGTCCTTGATCTCGCCACTACTTTTCCTCACCATCTGCCTGGATGATCTACTTAAAGTGGAACTGGACGTAGGTGAAGTGGGAGGAGAAGGCGAACAGTGATGAGTTGAACAGCTCCTGCTCGGCCTCCAGCCGCTGCAGTTTATCAGGCATTTGGCCTAGTGTGTTGACATGCCCCAAACCAAGCGGCTCCTTAGCTGGTGTACTTGGTGATGGCCTTGATGCTCTTGAACACGGCAGCTCACCCGGCAGCAGCAGCCTGACCGCCATCTCGATCTCCCGCGATGAGATGGTCTGCCACTTGCTATACTAGATCAGGTAATAGGTCTCGCAGGCGATCCACTCAAAGATGTCATTGAAGAACAAGTTCACACATTCATGGCCGACGATGGGATGCCCGTGTTTGGGTGGACCTGCTTCAGCACCTTGTTCATGTATGAGGTGTATCTCTGTGTACTGCGCTTGCCGTAGTGGCGTGTAACCCTGCTGTTTGTCCGCTGCCAGCGCCTTTTTCAGAGACCACCAAAGTGGTCAGCGGCTTGGGATGTCTTTCTGATGTGAAAGTTGCTCTATAAATGTAATTTTGTTGTTGTTGTTCAGTCCCATATGTCTATGCTCTGTTGATAAGTTTGATCAGTTGAATCAAAATAATG
This sequence comes from Hydrolagus colliei, assembly GCA_035084275.1. NCBI lineage: Eukaryota > Metazoa > Chordata > Chondrichthyes > Chimaeriformes > Chimaeridae > Hydrolagus > Hydrolagus colliei. The sequence continues at coordinate 8,662,460 of CM068761.1, read as the reverse complement.
CTAACTATGATAATGATAACTGGATATCAGTTGCTGACTTTAAACACAATCCAATTATGACCACATGTCATATTGCACATGAAGAAGCAAACGCCTCGTATCCTGTCCAGCAATGACAAGTAAATTTAGCATTCATTTCAATGACCATCATGGATGAGAAACTGTGAGATATTAAAATGCACAAATTGGCTTCCACATTTACCTAAATAATATACGCAATATATCCAGTATACGATCACTTGAAATGAAAAGTCATCATTAATTGAAAGGTTCTTTCTCAAAGGTATTATTATTTATTTCATTTTTAATACACTTAAAGTGTGAGTTTTTTTTATTGATGGTCACTTTGGATTTCTATGCATGAGCAAATCATTTGACCTTGACTTGTCAAAAACATGCATTGGATGATCGCATGTGAAGACTTCCATAAAAGTGAGTTTTCAAATTTGAAGGCTTGAGTGTATCACCTTCTGAAATGCACGGATGTGTATGTCCTACACTGTTGGAGGTGCCATCCGTTGGATTACACTTGAAACCAAATACCATTTTCTTGTTAATATGCACGCTAAGTATCCCATGTCACAATGCAAATGGGGAACAAAGCGTTTGGTGTCCTGGACAACAATTGCCCCAATAAAATTATCATTCATTTCAAAGCTGTTTGTGAAACATCACCACACGCAAATTGGCTGCTACATTTTTCTAAACAGCATGTACAGTATATTCTGTGAAGCATCGTGTCCTCTTGATATGAAAGGTGCTTTGCGAACAACAACTTTATTCATATATGTTCATATATGACACCCGTCCCGATGGAGGGCATGTCAGAGCTCTTCACAATAGCGGATCCCGGGACCGAGCCAAGGGCAGGGGTAGAAAGGTGACCAAAGGCGCGGTCGAAGAGAAAGGTCTTGAACGGTGACCTGAAACTGGGAAGAGAGGGGGCGAGGTGAAGGGAGTGAAAAAGGGAGTTCCCGAAGCTTGGGGCATAGTGGCTGAAGGCACAGCCACTGAGGGTGGAGCGGAGGATTCGGGGACATGGAGGATGCCAGACCCGGTGGAGCGTCATCGGGAGCTGGTTTGGGGAGATCAGACAGATAGGGATTTGTAGAGGAGTGGAGGGTCAAAAGTATTATCTATCTGTTCATTTAGTTTAACAGACAATGTATTATGGAAGTATTCAGATTGAAAATGAACGCAGCGCTGGGTTTTCCACGCATGTGCAAGTTATTTGACTTTTACTTGTCCTAAACGTGCATGGGAGCAACGCATGGACAGAATTGAATACACGTGAGTGGGATTTCTGGGGGAAAGCTTCACTTGAGGACTGTTCTTCTTTTAGCGGGTTGTGTAACATAAATCTGTTCTTACACTCTCCGTTCCAATCTATATCACAATTTAGATGTCAGAGACATGTCCAGAAGATGGGACTTGTGTGTTCTTTTTTCAAAGGAAGGAAAAGTAGATTCACAGCTGTTAATGTTTTATCAGAAAAAGCAGCCGCTGTAATTCACTGTGGCACTGATCTGGCTGTGATTCACACACGGGCGACTGCCGAGTGTTTTTAAAGGTAACGTAACCGAAAAAAATGTGTGGACAACCTATGCGTGGATTTTCTTTTGTATTTTGTTTTGAATTGGTGTCATAACAAATATATGTATAAATAGATATATACAAAAATATTAAACCTATCTTTTTTCCTACCACGACTGTCTCCAGGTAAATTCCTTCGATCGAATAAGAAATAACTAGCATGAAGTCAAAACAAACCCAAATATTTCCATCTGTGTGTGTGAGGGATGGATAACAGCAAATGACGATCGCTCTTAAAAACATCAGATGTAATAACATGAAGTAACCATCTTGTATTTGTGCCAGGTTGATTGGTAATTTCCCTGGGAGTGGAATGGAATCCTGAGGCTCCTCACTCTCCCCCTCTCTCCATCTCCCTCACACCGCTTACCTTATTGTGGGAAGTATTAGCTTCAGGTGGGCTACAGCAGGGCCGTACGCAGGATTTTTTTTGGGGGGGTGCGAATTGCTAGTGATGGGACCAACAATGGCCGGGGGCTTGGGGGCTGCCCCTGAAGCCCCCTCGAGGTTCCGACGTTTTACACAGTTTGAGGTCTTATTTAATCGATTCAGAAGATCTAATATGAACGGTATTTATGCCCTTGGTGTTTAAGAGCATCATTATTTATTCAGTGTTTTTATTTTCCTCGGTAGTCCGTGTCTAATTGGGAAGTTCGAATGTGTTCGCCGATAAAAGCAAACACGATTGTTGACTCGATGATGTAAGGAATGCGAACGATAAAGTAAATTACAATCCAATTAACACAGTACAATGACGAATGCTTGATAAATGTAGGCGTATAGAGAAAATGATCATAAACTACAGATTGACGGTAATTAATAAGTTGTTCTGCATTGTTATCCTAAGACTAAATTTCTTTCGGACTGTAATGAACAATAATGTAAGAGTAAAGTATGAATGATGTGCTCAGAAATTCCAGCAAAGCAAATTTTATAAAAGACAAGAAAATATACAGAAACTGAAAATCAGTGTAAAACAGTTAATTCACACGTGTTACAAGCCTGTTATCAGCATTATCCTGAAAATATCGTTGAACTGTGAGCAATAGTGTAGTTAGTTTTTATTTATTTAGAATCAAAATTAAAGGAAGTGACCCATCAAGCAATACTGATCTGACGAAAAAATACTTGAAAAAATAAGGGAGGGGAAATTAATTATTTAATAGCGTTCCGTATTCGAGACGCCTCGGTCGCTTTGAAGCGAATACGTCAACCGCTCTACCAATATCGATTTCCATATTATAATGAATGTGCATTAACGCGAGAGCTGAACGTCGCTCCTATATGGAGCAGAATGCTGGAAACTTAGGCAAACCCAGGAGATTAGGTGACTCGTGAGGTATATACCAGGCTTCTAAGAGACGCCCTGAATGTTTACTGGCGACAGCATCTGACAAATAGTGAGCTATATGGTACACCACCACACTGGTATCACAGACATTACCGCAGAGGCGTCTTAGGTTTAGCGGACATAGCTGGAGAAGCCGGGAGGAAACTGTCCATAGTCCTACTATCCTATGGGAACCATTGCACGGTCACAGAACACGAGGTAGACCGACCCTAACCTACCTCGCTACATGAAATGCACGGATTATATTATTATTCAAAGAGAGAAAGAGTGACTTTCAGAGGAGTCACGTTGAAGAGATTTGTGTAGGAAGAGCTGTGGCTTTGCAGACTCGACTGCACCTGTCCTTTATATCCCGCTGGTGTGAGGCAGCAGTTCTGGGGACCTCAACTCTAACAGGTGCAGGTTAACAATCCTTTAAGTTATAGCCAATTACGTGACACTGCCCACAAACCCTGAAAATAAATCTCAGTTGTCAATCAGTCAGATATGCAACCTCGACCTTGGGAATGTCTTCAGATTCAGAGGCACTGAGTAGGAGGGAAAGAAAGTTTCCCACAGGTGATAGAAGACAGCAGCATCACCTGGCGAGTCGCCTGCCACAGTGAATAGCACTCTGGCCTCTGAGTCAGAAAGTTATGGGTTCAAACCCCACGTCGGCACTCGGTATCACACAGAGGAAGCTGACACTTCAATGTGGTGCTGTGGGGGGGGGGGGGGGGGTGTCCCATTGTTAGAGGCTGTTCTTTTGGTTGAGATGCTGAACCGAGGTCTGATCCGTCTGTTTAGATGGATGTGAAAAGATCCTCTGACACTACTCGAAAAGCGGAGGGAAGTCTCTCTCCTGTTGTCCTGGCCAACAAACGCCCCCAAATAAAATCGGTGACTCACTCCATCGGTGTTTGTGGGACAATCCTGGGCAAAAACTGGCCACTTTACAGTACGTTCTGTGAAGCGCTCTGAGCTGTCTGACAATGTACTAAGGCACTATTATCAATTGCTAACATTATCAGATTAAAATACGATTTCAGCTTCCACAAAGTGGTGCTACCTTTTTATGTAGTGACTGTATACGGGATGATTTCCGATTGACACACCACGTAGAATAGGCGCTAAAGCCTAGGTCTATGTCCATGAGTATTTTTTTTAAAGATAGGCATTCCCGTCCAGCATATAACTTTTTTGTTGGGTTCTCAAAAGCTTTAATTTCTCAGAAGCTTGTAAATATGTTGTCATTGTTTGCTAGCGTTACAGTCACACCTCTCAAAACTTGAGTCATTTTTACTTACGGTGATCAGATGAAAAGATGATTTTAACTCCAGCATTGGTGCTGTCCCTTTGTGGCTGTTTACGGGATGATTTCCAAACGAGGATTTGAGTCTTGGCGCCTATGTTTATCCAATCACGAGTCACAGACTCGCCGCGTCATGGACTGGTCTATTGACGCGGTATGTTTTGGGGTAGACGCCGATTCTGGTGTGCGACTCGATAATTTTATATTAATACTAAATCATTCAAAGATGTGAGTTTATAATTTATATATAGTTTTGAAGAACTGATTGTTACTCAAATGTTCAATAAATTTACTTGGTATTTAAATTTGATAAAAAAATGCAATTCTCTACCCCGGAAAATGTGGACCTTTTATAATTTGGGGGGGTGCGTACGCACCCGTCGCACCCCCCCTGCGTACGGCCTTGTACAGTCAAGGCATGGCCACGGGTTATGCCATTCATGGGGTTGCGGTGGCGATGCCTTGACTGTAGAGGCCGAACACTGTATGTGATAACCCCCTATCTCTAAAGTGTTGCTGTTCCCCAGGCTGGCTGATCAAGAGAGACGTCACCTTATTCATTATTTATAACATTGCCTGAAAGATATGTTCGTTTATCATCGGGGAATGTGAATCGCGCTATTATTCTGCTGTTAAACATATCACATCTGCAGTGAGGCATGGTGCAGTAAAGGGAATCCTAGCGTGAGGGCAGGGCTGGTACCTGCCGCAAGGTGAATTGGAGAATTTATTTCAGAAATCCAGAAACCGTACAAATAATTTGAGGAACCCTGTCACCGGCTGTAAAATGTGACTTGCACGGCAGGGTCTGTATCAGTTCTGGTGTGGCTTGTCAGTGTGTAAACTGTAACTGAATGAAAAAAGGAAAGTTTCCCAACTACAAATTATCTTTCATCGGAACAAGCTTCACCAGCGTATGATCCTCTTTGAACCTGGGCAAGCGAATCTTGCTGGATTCACATTGTGCAAAACCGTGAACTATATGAATATTTATAAGGATAAGACTTGTCCAATATACTGTAAATAATTTATGTTTGTGCAATTTAAACAAGGTACTCTTTTTTATACCACAAATGAAAACTAACATGATTTTCTGATATACTTTACCTCAGTGTTTAGAGCTCCAAGCGGGAAACATGGATTCGATTCCAGGCAGGGTGAAACTTTGGGCAAGTTTCCTTACTCCACACGCCTGATAATAATCGCGAAAAAAAAATTGGTGATTTCACTTCATGACTGTTTGCTGGACACTGCTTTGCGCAATTGGCTGCAGCGTTTTGTCCACATATGTATAGAGTCAACTAACTTTACATTATATACCGTGAAGCGCTGTGAGACGCCGAGAAGAAGTGAAAAACGCCATATCAAATGGATGATTATTATTCTTATTTATTATTATCATTATTTAATCAAACTCTCTAGGATGAAACATTACGCAGTGTTATCACGAAATACCTTTTGAAATCCGGGCGGTAAATTGGTTCAACTCTGCATGATGTTCCATCTGCTGTTCAGAGCAATGATTCCTATTGGACGATGGGAGTCGGAGGACAATTTGCATAATTTATGAATTCAACTGGACTTGCATCACCTGATGGTTCTTAAGGAGAAGTTTACAATTTAGCAGTAAAGTGGGTTTTGTCTGTGAATCACTAATTTCTCTGCTGTTCATCAAACTGGTCACCATGGGCGATTGGCTCCGAGTTCTGGCCACTTTGCTCCTGTGTCTGCATGGTAAGCGCTGCGGAATCCGCCCTGATCTCAATTACCTTCACTTTGTACAGTTAGTTCTACAGTGTGACCTATCTACAGTGTGACTTATCTGTGACTTATTATTTCTCCAGGAACAACCGCAGCTGTTACCCTGACTCAGCCACCGTCCATCTCAACCTCCCCGGGAAACACCGTCAAGATCACCTGTACCATGTCCGGAGGCAGCATCGGCAGCGACTACACGAGCTGGTACCAGCAGAAGCCTGGCAGCGCCCCTGTGTTTGTTTGGTATCAGTACAGTAGTAGCTCCGCCAGAGGTCAAGGGATTCCTGATCGATTCACTGGTTCTGTGGACTCATCGAACAATGCCATGCATTTAACCAACAGCCGTGTGCAGCCGGAGGACGCCGCCGAATACTACTGTGGTGGCTGGTATAGCAGCAGCTTCATCTTTGTTAAAGGGACCAAGCTGAGTTTGAAAAGGAAGTGATCTTGTTTCAATATTGTATGATTATTGGGATCTAATTCTCCTACAGTTTTCACAATAATAATAACAACAACATTGCTCTTGTGTAGCGACTTTCAAGTCAGGAGGACGTCCAAATATATTTGTATGTTTGGCTGTATTCGATATCATTTCACACGCTTTCTGTAATAGTCGCACTTGGTTAAAATCTTCGCAATGACAAACCTTTTATGTCGAAATCGGCAATTTTAAAGAAACTAACACGCGAAACTTGATCTTAATTGACAATCTGTGAAGAATTTCGATGGATAGTACAGAAAACTAACAAAATGCAAAAAGGTGGAGGAAGGAATGACATTATCCAAGAGGAGTTAATCGTAGTGATATTTATATTGAACAATCTGAAGGACTGAAGATGTCAGATTCACTGAAGCACTGCTTAGAGATCCTGGTAAAGAATGAGCTACACCAGGGAAATGAGTTAACACTTCACACCTGAGATTGACGTTAAATCTCTTTGTGCCAGATTATTTAATTTCTATGTTTACCTGTTTACCTCTTTGCCAGTTTGTCAGCACGAAGTGATGTTTAAAAGAATCTCCATCATAAGGAGATCAACACCATCTTTCCATCAGGTGACTGTCGCTGGGGTCTAATGGACCGATTGGTGAGCGGTTCAATCTCATAGGGAACCGGATACCCTGAAAATAGTGTTCGTCTGTGACTAAATGATCATTTTGAAAATTTAAACTACTTTGAGACTGAGTAACATTATATGTAACTGATATATGGATGATAGAGAATAACTGTAGCGGAGTTTGTACTCAACATCATTATGCTTTCGAAACGAATCCATTATTTTCAAAATATCTCAAATGTTATAATCTGCTCCGTGTTGTTGCCATCAACAGTCTTTGCATTTTAACATTTTTCTATTCCAGATTTCTATTCGGATTTCTTCAAATGTTTTATTTTCTCCCCACTACCCCCTTTAAAATACGTTTCTACATTACAATATATGGCGCAAATGTATCTTCAGATTTCTAATTATAGAAACGTAATAATTTCTCCCAATTCCGTGCTTGATGTCACCAAGGGCAGCACCATTGGAGAGACTCAATAATATCATGGTTTTCACCACAAGTTGCTGCAGTTGGTCAGATGGGAATCATCGCTCATTAAAGACAGAGGCTGAGCGCCGGCTCAATCTGGTCAAAATACATTTTCTCCCTTGAAACTTAACTTTATTATTTCCCTCAGGCATCATATTAAAGGGATTCCGATTTGTGTATTGTGATTTGTGTATTGTGCGCTATTAATTATGAACTGAAATCAGCAAACACGGTGCCAAATAAATTATTGTGAAATCGGAAGCTCCTGTCTGCAACAAATCAAAGATTGGATTTTGATTGTGCTCATGAAGTGTTTTTCAGTGCAGAGTGTTTGGTCAAACGGAAAACATTTGTTTTCTTCCTATATTCAGTTTCGTACTCTCTATACAAACTTTATACAATTAATAATGATGTTTCACTGAGCTTTCAATCAGCAGCTCCCGCTGCGTACTCCCTGTGACGCGATATTTAGTTTCTGGTGTTATTTCTTATGATAGTTGGTATTCATTACTTCAACGCAGGACAATTTGAACAAGTGTTCCCCAGTGCCAAAAGCACTATCATAAATTGGTCGTTTCAATCCAAGACTGGTTGTGAGACACCGCTGTGCGCAATTGGCTGCCTATAGTATATTTTGAGAAATTTGAGACGTCAAGAGCACTATATCAAATGCGACGATTATTATCCTTTGAGCTCTCAGCAGCAAACTATTGATAGTATAATAATGAACGGTGTGTGATGGTGTATGATGACCCCAACACTCATTGTTCTCTTTACATTGTTACACTTTGTCACAGTTGAAATGTACCATCTAAAACTCCACACAAGAAAATGTTTTACCATTTACAGGAATATTAAATACTGTATAGGATTATTTATTGGTGATCCTGAAGTTTTGTCCTGCTATTCAACAGTCGATTGTAACTTATCATGAACAAAAACTTAGTTTAAACTTTTGTATCCACATTTTTGTTCCAGACCCACGGGGCCCTTCGGTGACTGTCCTTCCGCCGTCACCAGATCAAATCACAGGAAAGAGCAAGGCGACCCTGGTGTGTCTGGTGAATTATTTTACCCCAGGAGCTGTGGAGGTCAAGTGGACTGTGGATGGCAGTGCCAGAAGTGAAGGTGTTGAAACGAGTGCGATCAAGCAGGAGGTGGACAACACATACAGTGTGAGCAGTTATCTCACTCTGCCAGCCTCCGAGTGGGAGTCACACGAGCTGTATTCCTGTCTGGTCAAACACGAGACTCGGGGGACTCCGCTGGAAAAACCATCGCCAGATCCAGTTGTACCTAAATCAGGAATGTATAGCGCTAGGGGAATGTATCTTTGACAATCTACATTTAATAGTTTTATTGTGTTTATCATCTTTGGGAAATTAAATTCAATTAGCCATGAAATGGAAATTGAGAAAGAAATTGGCGTATACAAGGAAAGAAAGAAGCTTAGATTTAGAAGTGTTGTATTCACAGCGGCAACAATAATTTGTGCGTCTGCTGGAAATGAATGGTTGTATTTTACAGTGCGTTCACATTACATTGATCAAGCCCCTTGCGTAGTATTACCGAAATAAGAAATACAGCAGTTTAATAAAATGATTCCTGCATTGCCCTCCGTGTCGTGGCTCTTTTTCTTCCATTTCTTCTCTTAATTTCATTAATATTTTTGTTTATACCACGAGGTTTACTTTTTGAACTAAACTTGGATGTGTTTCAAATTAACCATCCAAACCTTTTGGGAAAAAGGTTGGATAATCAGGTCGTTATTTGAGAGTCTTTTATTCATTATTAAAAAAAAATTACCTTCTTAAACTGGAAATAAATTAAAATGGATTTAAAATATTGCACGATGTTCAATAATCAGGTCATGATGGTTGGCACACGTGAAATGCTCAGTCCCAACAAAGCTGTACATTCACCCTGGGTTTGGAAGCCAATTCATTGAGATACACCTGCCTTCTCCCTCTCCAACCCGCCAATGTCTATAGAACTAAATCCACTTATATACCATCGTACCAATTAAATTATTACGCCCAAAGAGTGACAACATATTTAACGATTACATATCCTTCACATGCAAATGAAACATTGAAAATGTACCCTCCCCGAAGAGCTCACGGAAAAGTTATTCCCTCAACCCCGCCCCCGAAGCCAGCGTGCCCAAAGCCTGCTGCTAAGAAACATACCAACTTCCTCATTGCAGCATTTCCTTGACATTTTAACATCTGCTGGTGTCACTATTATTGAAATCATTCAAGGTTCTATCATTTTGTATCAATATTTCCCTTTATTGCAAACCATTAAATCGGTACGCATTGTAAAGTGTGTCTTTGTAGATCAATGTGGAAATAAATATAAAGTATTGCCTTATTTAATTGGAACTATTTTAAGAAGATAACGGGACAACAATGAGCAATGTCACAATCGCAGCAGATAATGGCATAATGGTGATGCTTACACATTTTTAATAAATTTAGAAAATCTTAAACATACCGCAAAAAATTCTAGATTTACTCATGTCACATTAATCCCCAGATTATGTATAATATAATTGGAAATATTCACATTCGAATCAGGAGAATTCATTACTTAGAAGAGTATAATGCAGTTGAAGGAACCAATAAATATAATAATAATACCGGTAATCATCCTTGCATTTTGATTCAGCGCTTTTCATGTCTTCTAGATGTCTCAAAGCACTTCACAGAATATATAACAACAACTTCGATTTATATAGCGCCCTCCATGCCGGACGGCATCTCAGAGTGCTTCAAGTATACTGTAAAGTGAATTGACTGTATATTTACGGACTAAACTTGCAGCCCAGCAGTGTCCCACAAACAGTCATTGGTTGAAATTATCAATTTACAATAGTTTTTTGGGGGATAGATTATTATTAGGCATGTGGAGTAAGGAAACTTGCCCAAGGTTTCGCCCTGCCTGGATTAGATCACAGGTGTCATGCTTGTAAGGCGTGTGCTCTAACCACTGAGCTGCAGGAGTCCACACAACAATAAAAACAATAAATGACTGTTGAAACACAACCGACAGTAAGCGGCCTTTTTTCTACATTCACACGATATAATCTGCTAGTCTCTTAACCTGAGAAGTTGCATTTATTAATGGTTATCAACGGTTATCACAAACAATCGGGGCCATGTTTGCATGTTTACTATGTTTACACATTCCGAATCATGTGCTAATTTGTGAGTCAAAACTGCGATTATTGATTGTTCTTTATGGGGAGGAAGCTTCAAATAGATTACTTCGGCCATCTTTCAGGAACATTTTATATTATTAGTGGCCACAATGACTCAAACCCACTGAGAACACATTTTGATACAGCCAAAATCATTGTTTTTCAGCGAAAGATGAGGAAATATATCGATATGCACACTGAATGTAGAAGACTTCTAAAAGACTAGCGATGTGTTCAGTTGTTACCACTTTACGTGTCCCATACAAAATCATCAGGAAGTATTTGCATTGACAGCACTCGACTCAGTTTAAATTTTGCAATTTTAATAAAAGAAAGAAAGAATGCATAGAACATTACATCACTTATGGCGTGTTCTTTTGTTTTGCTGACTGGATCTGAAATAAACTTCCCGCTATTTATTTAATGTCTTCCTTAGTCGGTGTCTATCCCCATCCATGTAAAGCAATCTGAGAGATTACCTGTGTAATGGGCGCTATATAGACGCAAGATGTTGTTGTTTTTCATCGATGTAATTACCACATTTTGCAATTTTATTATTTGGAGTATTGTCATTCTTCCTGTTCATATGAGAAACAACAGGATCAATTTCCTTAATGTTTGTGAATATTTGAGAATAAATTATACTGCTTAAACTGCGGAAAGTGATTCTCAAAATTTCATATGAATTTAACAGGTTGACAATTTCTACAAACTTTTTGACTTTATTTTCTTAGCTGCTGACCGACCAGATGTGGACAGAATCAGGGCGAGGAGCAGAAGGATCACCTTGAACTTAAACACTCGATCGGTAGTTGGCACTGTTTCACAATCAATAAAATAGATTCCTCTGTGATACAGAGGCAACAATTTGAATGATTTAGTATCTATTTTATAGTTCTTATAAAATCTATTCCCGTTCTTATTTGTAGCGACCGTTTTTCCAGCCAAACACAATAGATGTTTATAGCAGCAGAATCACACAACAACCAAACTGTATTTATACAGCGCCTTTCACGTCGGGAGGACGTTCCAAAGCTCTGAACAATCAGGACGGGACCCGAGAAGATGGGGAAGTGTCGGGGTGAGGGAAGGGGATTAGGAGAGGGGGAAGAGTTAGGAGGGGACCAGCAGGCATGGTTGAGGAGGAAGGTTTTGAAACTGGCCTTGAAGGAGGAAAGAGAGGAAGCGAGGCAAAGGGACTGTGGATGGAGTTCCACAGTGTGGGAGCAGAGAGGCTGAAAGCCCGGCCACCGATGGTAGTGCGGTTAGGGCAGTGGATGTGGAGTAGGCCAGAGCCTGCTGAGCGGAGGGGATGGGCGGGCTGCTAGGGAGACAGCAGGTCGGAGAGAAAGGCGGGGGCAAGGCCGTGAATGGCCTTCAATGTCAGGACGAGGATCTTGAATTTGATCCTCTGGCGGAGCCAGTGGAGACGGGCGAGGGTGGGAGTGATGGGCTCACAGATCCTGGCACGGGAGAGTACATTAGCTGCAGAGTTCTGAATGATCTGCTGCCTGTGAAGGAAGGAGCTAGGAAGGCTAATGAGGAGAGAGTTCCCTTGGTCAAACCTGGAAGTGATAAAGGCGTGAATGAAAGTTTTGGCGGCGTTGGGGGTGGTGTAGTGGAGGAGTCTGGCAATATTGCAGAGGTGGTGGAAGGCTGTAACAGTCATGGAGTGGATATCAGGGAGGAAGGACAGTTTGGGGTCAAACAAGATGTCCAGATTCCTGACTGGCTTCGATAGGTGGAGAGAGCAGCCTTTATTGCTGGTGTTGTCAGCGCCTGCATTGCGAGCAAATCAGTACGGCCTCCATCTTGTGGACATTGAGCTGGAGGAAATTGGCCCTCGTCCAGGACTCAATGTGGGACAGACAAGCAGTCCGAACGCCAGTAGTCCTTGATTCGAGGGTGGACACGGAAAGGTTGAGTTGGGTGTCACCTGCATACATGTGGAAGTTTGCCCCATGTCTGCAGATGATGTCACCCAGTGGGAGCATGTATAGGGTGAAGCGAAGGTGGCCAACGATACAAGGAATCAAGATCTGAAATGCTCAGTGGTTAGAGCACTCACCTTACAAGCGAGAAGCCTGGATTCGATTCCTGGCAGTGCAAAGCATGGGCAAGTTTCCTTTACATATGATTAGTCAAGAATCCAAAGGAACTGTGTAACTAGTCAAGTTTCCAAGGGAAGCATTCCCTAACCCTAATCTATCATTACCCTCAATAACAGACTGCAGTGTTAGCTGAAGTTTAACAGATAAAATCATGACAGATGTTCAATTAGATATTGCAATGTATCAATTATTCATTGTAAATTATCTAGTTTGCTGCCACCAGAGAGAATATACATGTTAGAGCTTTAATGTTAACGCATTGAGTATTCTCCATTACGAATATGACGGATTGCATGGCTCTGTGCCCAAGCTGTGTACAGGAGGATTGTTGTCCATCATTTCACCTTGTCATAAAGTGGCTCACACTGAGTAGGACTGGTTAAAGTGTCTTCCAGCAGTGGGCAGAGGAGGGAGAGCTGGGGAATCAGCAATTCGATGGGAGTGGTAGAGGCAGCAAATGGTAGGTTTCATTGTGGTTCAGGTGGATCAGAGGGAGTCAGGAGAGATGTTTACAGAGATACTTTTGTCCTCTCCATCTCCAGCCCCCTAATATCTGCTAAACGAAATCAATGTATTAACCACACACTTAAGACCATTATTGTGCCAAGCTTTTAGATTACTAAAAGGAGTGACAAAATATTTGAAGGTTACATGTCCGTCAGATGCAAATGAAACATGAAAATATACCAACTCCAAGAGCTCACAGAAGAGATAACCTCCCCCCCACACTGTCCCTGTGGCCAGTGTACCCAAAGCCTATTGTTAAAAAAACATACCAATTTTATCTTCGCAGCATTTTGTTGACCTTTTAACACCTGCAGGTGTCACTGTAGTTTATTTCAAACGTTCAAGTTGCTGTCATTTCATGTCACTATTTAATTGATTGCAAACCATTAAATCATCAAGCTAATCATGAACCTAGGTGCCTTGTTCGATCCTCAACTGTCTTTCCCCCCCCCACATTCAAGCCAATACCAGCTCTGCCTCACTCTACAATATTGCCTGACTCCGCCAATATCTCACCCCTCAGGCCGATGAAACCTCATTCATCCCTTCATCACTTCCAGATGTGACTACACCAACTCCCAGCTTGTCGACCTTCCCGATTCCCCATTCCATAGGCTGCAGATAATCCAGAACTCTGCAGTCCATGTCCTCTACCGCTACAAGCTCCATTACAACAAATCCCCCATTCTCACCCAACTCCACTGGCTTCCCATCACCCAGAGGATTCAATTAAAGATCCTGGACCTAACACTCAAAGCACTCCACGGTCTCACCCCACCCTACCTCTGCAACCTTCTAAACCCCTAACAACTTCTATAGCTCCTCTACTTAGCAGGCTCCAGCCTGCCCCATGTCCTGCAACCCACCCGCTCCACCATTGGCGGTGAGCCTTCAGCCATTCTGCCCCTAAACTCTGGAACTCCATCACTCAATTCCTTCCCCCTCGCCCCTTCCCTGGACTCCTTTTATTATATTTATTTTCTTGAGTCCAAAATCGAGGGAATCCATTCTGCCACCCTCCACTGTCCCTCCAATTTCCACACCCTCCCCATCTCCCTCCCACACTTCAGCTCCTATCTATCCCTTTTTCCATACCTTCAATCCCATCTCCCCGTCCTCTATCACAAAAAACATCCCCCCATGAAGCCCACCACCTGCTCCCTGGGCCCCCACCCCCCACCTCTCCTTATCAACCAGCTCCACCATCTAGCCCCATTAATAGCTGACAGCATCAACCTGTCCCTTTCATCTGACACCATTCCCACTCCCCTCAAAGCTTCAACTATCACCACCAATCGTAACAAAACCTTCCCTTGATATGTCGCAGCTCTCAAGCTACTGGCCTATCTCCAAACTCCCTTTCCTGTCCAAGGTCCTTAAAAGAGTGGTTGCTTCCCAGCTCTGCTCTTTACGCACCCTATGAACCCCTCCAATCAGGTTTCCGTGCTGTCCTCTTCTCTAGTCAAGGTCACAAATGACACCCTGTCCATTTGCGACCAGAGCTCCCTCTACCTCCTCGTCCTCCTCCATCTATCTGCCACCTTTGACACCATGGACCATGCAATCATCCTCCACCACCTCTCCTTCTTCTTCAGCCTTCAAGGCTCTGTCCTTGATTGGTTCCAGTCATACCTCTCACACTGTCTGCATTCCAACAGTTTTTCCTCCAGCCCTTGCATAGTTTCATGCAGTGTTCCTCAAGGCTCTGTCCTTGGGTCCCTCCTCTTCACCCTCTACATGCTTCCCCTTGGTGACACCATCCACAGATATGGGATAAATTTCCACATATATGCGGATAACACCCAACTCTAGCTTTCCACTTCCACCCTCGATTCCAGGACTACCGGCATTCTGACTGCGTGTTTGACTGATATTGAGTCCTGAACGAGGGACAACTTCTTCCAAGTGAACATCAAAAAGACGGAGGCCTTCCTGATTGGCTCATGTTAGCACCTCAACACAAGCGCTGGCAACATCAGCATTCAAGGCTGTACTCTCCAACTCTCAAAGCCAGTCAGAAATCTGGCCATCTTGTTCGATCCTGAACTCCGTCCTCCCCGAAATCTGCACCATGACCGGTACTGCCTTCCACCACCTCCGCAACATTGCTAGACTCTTCCACTGCCTCACACCCAACCCTGCCAAAACGCTCATCCAACAACAACAACAACAAATTACATTTATAGAGCGCCTTTCACGTCGGGAGGACGTCCCAAGGCGCTGAAATGCATCCATGCATGCATCACATTAATCCTCGCTTACGGGAACTCTCTCCTCGTCGGCCTTCCCAGCTCCTCCCTTCACTAGCTGCAATTAACCAATTCAAATAATAAAATGAGTGTTGAATCACTCAGCACAACTGACGGTTTCAGGGGACCATTTTCTACTCAAATATTCACGAAGATGATGGAGGAGAATTATTTTATTTCTGATACAAACAGGAAGAGGGACAATAGCCGTAATAATACAACTGCAAAATTTGGTTGTAACATTGATGAATAGCAACAAAAACAAGTTGCACAGGACACAATTGATTCCTTCTCTACCAACTTTTCTCTATTACGCACCTTAGTTGGACTGCACTTGCTTGTTTCGAGTCGTATAGCACAAATCGCCAGCACTACATTTCTGCAAATAGTTTTTCTTCTCACTTCCACGTAGTCACCTCGAGGATGAAGTGGGGTACCTCGAGGATCCATTCTTGCTCCCCTTCTCTCCCGCATCTACATGCTATCTCTTAGTGATGTCGGCTGCTAGATATCTTCTGCTCTCTGCATCTCAATCGAGCAGAGAGCCAGCCAGAGTGAGCTACGGACGGAGTGAGGCGAGGACAGAGTGAGAAGGAATTGGGTGAGAGTGGGAATTAGGTGCAGAGGGGGAAGTAGGTGCAGATTATATATCCCAGGGAAGTAAGTCGAGATAATTACCTGGCATGTGATGTGCGAGGAATGCGGGATGTGGGAGTTGATGGAGGGAAACCTGAGCCAAGGTGACTTCATCTGCAGCAAATGTCTGCACCTGAGGAAGCTCCAGCTTAGAATAGCTGAGCTGGAGTATCAGGTGGAGACATTGCGGTGCATCAGGGAAGGGGAGAGCTTCTTAGATAGTTTCATCCTAGAGCCTGACACTCCACCAAGACCTAGGGAACAAGAGTGCGCTGTTGCCAGCCACGGTCAGGACTGGGTGACAGTCAGACGACCGGGTGTGCGGAACCACAAGACTGGTGCAGAGAAACCCCAGACTGTAACCATTTCCAACAGGTATGAAGTACTTTCAACCTGTTTGGATAAGGAGGTCTGTGAGAAGGTTGGACAAACCAACTCCATCAAGACCATTTTAAAAGGAGATACAACTGTCCGTGGTATAGATAGGCGTTTTTGTGAACGGAAACGCGAATCTCGGAAGGTGTGTTGCCTACCAGGTGCCAGGGTTGAAGACTTGACTGAGCGGGTGCATGAAATTCTGCTAGGGGAAGGGGAAAATCCACTTGTGGTGGTCCATATTGGGACCCATGAAGTTGAGAGGAAAAGACATGAGATGCTCCAGGGAGAGTACCAGAGACTAGGGAGTAAACTAAAAAGTGGAACTTCGAGAGTGGTGATCTCTGGGTTGCTTCCAGTGCCTCGAGCAAGCCAGTTCCAGAATGCTAGAATAAGGCACATCAATGCATGGCTGGAGAAGTGGTGTAGGAAGGAGGGTTTCTGGTTCCTAGACCATTGGGACCAATTCTGGGGTAGGTGGAACCTGTACAAAATGGATGGGTTACACCTGAACAGGGCTGGAACCAATCTCCTTGCAGGGAGGTTGTCGAGTTTTGTGGGGGGGGCTTTAAACTAATCCAGGGGGGTGAGGGTGGGAAACTGATCAGTAGTTCAAATACGGGAGGGGTAATAAAGAGGACAGGGGTAAAGGTAAGACGGGAGAAAAATGCAGAGGAAGTAATTTGTGCCTTAGAGTGCATGTATGTAAATGCACGAAGTTTGAGAAATAAAATTGGTGAGCTGTAGGCTCAGGTTGCTGCGAGGCGATATGATGTTATAGCAGTAACAGAGACTTGGCTCCAGCATGGGCAGGAATGGGAGTTGAACATTCCTGGTTATAATGTATTCAGGAGGGATGGAGAAGGGAGAAAAGGGGGCGGGGTGGCAATTTTAGTTAAGGACTCAGTGACTGCCTTAGAAAGGAACGAGGTGGAAGAAGGACTAAAAACCGAATCTATCTGGTTAGAAATGAGGAATAAAAAAGGTGCAGTTACACTGCTAGGGGTATACTATAGACCACCAAATAGTGGGGAGGAGATAGACAAGCAGTTCTGCAAGCGTATCACGGAGAAATGCAGAACTAATAGAGTAGTGATAATGGGTGACTTCAACTATCCCAACATAGACTGGCAGAATAGTAGAGTAAAGGGAAAGGAGGGAGAAGAATTCCTGAAGTGTGTGCAGGACAACTTTCTTGATCAGTATGTTTCCAGTCCAACGAGGAAAGAAGCATTGCTGGATCTAGTTTTGGGAAATGAGGTAGGGCAAGTTCAACAGGTTTCTGGAGGTGAGCATCTAGGGAATAGTGACCACAATATCGTTAGATTCAGAATAATTATGGAAAGGGATAAAGAACGATCACAGGTGAGGACACTCAACTGGAAAAGGGCTAATTTCAATGAGTTGAGGTGGGACCTAGCCAAGGTGGATTGGAAAGAAAAATTGGCAGGTAAGACAACTAACGAGCAGTGGGCAGCGTTCAAAGACGAGATAGTTCAGGCACAGGTCAAAAGCATCCCCACAAAGGTGAAATGTAAGGCATCCAAACCTCCATGGATAACTAAGGAAATCGGGGCCAAAATAAAACAAAAAAAAGAGGCTTATGATAAGTGTCAGGCTCAAAATTCAGAAAGGAACAAAGCAGAATATAGGAAGTGTAGGATAGAACTAAAAAAGGAAGTTAGAGGGGCAAAGAGACTGCATGAAAAACAATTAGCGAGTAAGATTAAGGGGAACCCTAAGGTTTTTTACCAACATATTAAGAGTAAAAGGTTGGTCAAGGAGAGGGTGGGGCCAATTAGGGACCTAGGAGGAAATCTCATTGTGGAGGCAGAGGGCATGGCTGATGTACTGAATGAGTACTTCGCCTCTGTCTTCACAAAAGAAAATGATACAGCCAATGCCATGGTATTAGAGGAGAGGGTAGGAGAAATGGATAGAATAATTATAACCAGAGAGGAAGTGCTAAAAAGGTTGACGTCGCTCAAGGTGGATAAGTCACCTGGTCCGGATGGGATGCACCCTAGTTTACTAAGTGAGGCACGGGAGCAAATAGCAGGGACTCTGGCCACGATCTTTCAACCTTCCTTGGACACAGGGGTCGTGCCAGAGGACTGGAGGATAGCTAATGTTACTCCCTTGTATAAAGAGGGGCAGAAGGACAAGCCTGATAACTACAGACCAGTCAGTCTAACGTCGGTAGTGGGCAAATTTCTAGAGTCCATAATCAGGGACAAGGTAGATCTTCACTTAGAAAGATATAGGCTAATAAAGGACAGTCAACATGGATTTGTTAAAGGCAAATCTTGCCTTACAAATCTGATAGAATTTTTTGATGAGGTAACGGAATGGGTGGATAATGGTAGCGCAGTTGATGTAGTTTACATGGACTTTCAAAAGGCATTTGACAAAGTGCCACATGAGAGACTTATTATGAAATTAAAGGCCCATGGCGTAAAAGGGACAGTGGCAGCGTGGATCCACAACTGGCTGCGAGACAGAAAGCAGAGAGTTGTAGTGAGCGGCTGTTTTTCAGATTGGAGGGAAGTGAGCAGTGGTGTGCCACAGGGATCGGTTTTGGGACCATTGCTGTTTGTAATCTACATCAATGATCTGGACTTGGGTGTACGGAGTACAGTTTCCAATTTTGCAGATGACACTAAGTTAGGGAGAATAGTAAACAGTGAGGAGGATAGTAGCCATCTGCAAGAGGATATAGACAAATTGGTACAGTGGGCAGACACATGGCAGATGAAGTTTAATGCAGAGAAGTGTGAGGTGATGCATTTTGGGAGAAGAAATGAAGGGAGGCAATATAGGCTAGATAGTACAATTTTAAATGGTGTAAAGGAACAGAGAGACCTGGGGATTTGTGTTAGTGACTCGTTGAAGGTGGCAGGACAGGTAGACAAGGCAGTTAAGAAGGCATATGGGATACTAGGCTTTATAAATAGGGGTATAGAGTACAAAAGTCAGGAAGTGCTGACTAAACTCTATAGGACTTTGGTGACGCCTCAGCTGGAATACTGTGTTCAATTCTGGTCACCACACTACATAAAGGATGTGAAGGCATTGGAAAGGGTACAACGAAGATTTACCAGTATGGTGCCAGGATTGAGGGACTTCAGCTATGAGGAGAGGCTAGATAGGCTAGGGCTATTCTCTCTGGAGCAGAGAAGATCGAGGGGAGACCTAATAGAGGTTTATAAGATCATGAGGGGTTTCGACAGGGCAAATAGAGAAAAACTATTTCCACTCGTGGGTGAATCTGTGACTCGTGGTCACAGATTTAAAATAGTTTCAAGGCGCAGTAGAGGGGAGCTGAGGAGAATTTTTTTCACTCAGCGATTTGTTCAAATCTGGAATGCATTGCCTGAAAAGGTGGTGGAGGCAGATTCGATGATAACTTTTAAAAGGGAATTAGATCTTTATTTAGGGAGAACGGGTCTATTAGGCTATGGGGAGCGGGCAGGGCAGTGGGATTGAATCGCTCTTTTCAAAGAGCCGGCACAGACTAGATGGGCCGAATGGCCTCCTTTTGTGCCGTAAAATTCTATGATTCTATGATTCTATGATTTCATTTGCAGACCAATATGTCTCTTTGTCTTCACGAGTTCCATATTTCTTATGTTGTAACCACAACGTATAGCAACACTAATTCTACTGTATATAAATTCAATTTGGGGTTCCTTATTCTAATATCTGGTAACAGATTAATTTTCTATATGTGTACCAAGGCCGTACGCAGGGGGGGTGCGACGGGTGCGTACGCACCCCCCCAAATTATAAAAGGTCCACATTTTCCGGGGTAGAGAATTGCATTTTTTTATCAAATTTAAATACCAAGTAAATTTATTGAACATTTGAGTAACAATCAGTTCTTCAAAACTATATATAAATTATAAACTCACATCTTTGAATGATTTAGTATTAATATAAAATTATCGAGTCGCACACCAGAATCGGCGTCTACCCCAAAACATACCGCGTCAATAGACCAGTCCATGACGCGGCGAGTCTGTGACTCGTGATTGGATAAACATAGGCGCCAAGACTCAAATCCTCGTTTGGAAATCATCCCGTAAACAGCCACAAAGGGACAGCACCAATGCTGGAGTTAAAATCATCTTTTCATCTGATCACCGTAAGTAAAAATGACTCAAGTTTTGAGAGGTGTGACTGTAATGCTAGCAAACAATGACAACATATTTACAAGCTTCTGAGAAATTAAAGCTTTTGAGAACCCAACAAAAAAGTTATATGCTGGACGGGAATGCCTATCTTTAAAAAAAATACTCATGGACATAGACCTAGGCTTTAGCGCCTATTCTACATGGTGTGTCAATCGGAAATCATCCCGTATACAGTCACTACATAAAAAGGTAGCACCACTTTGTGGAAGCTGAAATCGTATTTTAATCTGATAATGTTAGCAATTGATAATAGTGCCTTAGTACATTGTCGAGACAGCTCAGAGCGCTTCACAGAACGTACTGTAAAGTGGCCAGTTTTTGCCCAGGATTGTCCCACAAACACCGATGGAGTGAGTCACCGATTTTATTTGGGGGCGTTTGTTGGCCAGGACAACAGGAGGGAGACTTCCCTCCGCTTTTCGAGTAGTGTCAGAGGATCTTTTCACATCCATCTAAACAGACGGATCAGACCTCGGTTCAGCATCTCAACCAAAAGAACAGAGCCTCTAACAATGGGACACCCCCACACACAGCACCACATTGAAGTGTCAGCTTCCTCTGTGTGATACCGAGTGCCGACGTGGGGTTTGAACCCATAACTTTCTGACTCAGAGGCCAGAGTGCTATTCACTGTGCCAGGCGACTCGCCAGGTGATGCTGCTGTCTTCTATCACCTGTGGGAAACTTTCTTTCCCTCCTACTCAGTGCCTCTGAATCTGAAGACATTCCCAAGGTCGAGGTTGCATATCTGACTGATTGACAACTGAGATTTATTTTCAGGGTTTGTGGGCAGTGTCACGTAATTGGCTATAACTTAAAGGATTGTTAACCTGCACCTGTTAGAGTTGAGGTCCCCAGAACTGCTGCCTCACACCAGCGGGATATAAAGGACAGGTGCAGTCGAGTCTGCAAAGCAACAGCTCTTCCTACACAAATCTCTTCAACGTGACTCCTCTGAAAGTCACTCTTTCTCTCTTTGAATAATAATATAATCCGTGCATTTCATGTAGCGAGGTAGGTTAGGGTCGGTCTACCTCGTGTTCTGTGACCGTGCAATGGTTCCCATAGGATAGTAGGACTATGGACAGTTTCCTCCCGGCTTCTCCAGCTATGTCCGCTAAACCTAAGACGCCTCTGCGGTAATGTCTGTGATACCAGTGTGGTGGTGTACCATATAGCTCACTATTTGTCAGATGCTGTCGCCAGTAAACATTCAGGGCGTCTCTTAGAAGCCTGGTGTATACCTCACGAGTCACCTAATCTCCTGGGTTTGCCTAAGTTTCCAGCATTCTGCTCCATATAGGAGCGACTTTCAGCCCTCGCGTTAATGCACATTCATTATAATATGGAAATCGATATTGGTAGAGCGGTTGACGTATTCGCTTCAAAGCGACCGAGGCATCTCGAATACGGAACGCTATTAAATAATTAATTTCCCCTCCCTTATTTTTTCAAGTATTTTTTCGTCAGATCAGTATTGCTTGATGGGTCACTTCCTTTAATTTTGATTCTAAATAAATAAAAACTAACTACACTATTGCTCACAGTTCAACGATATTTTCAGGATAATGCTGATAACAGGCTTGTAAAACGTGTGAATTAACTGTTTTACACTGATTTTCAGTTTCTGTATATTTTCTTGTCTTTTATAAAATTTGCTTTGCTGGAATTTCTGAGCACATCATTCATACTTTACTCTTACATTATTTTTCATTACAGTCCGAAAGAAATTTAGTCTTAGGATAACAATGCAGAACAACTTATTAATTACCGTCAATCTGTAGTTTATGATCATTTTCTCTATACGCCTACATTTATCAAGCATTCGTCATTGTACTGTGTTAATTGGATTGTAATTTACTTTATCGTTCGCATTCCTTACATCATCGAGTCAACAATCGTGTTTGCTTTTATCGGCGAACACAATCGAACTTCCCAATTAGACACGGACTACCGAGGAAAATAAAAACACTGAATAAATAATGATGCTCTTAAACACCAAGGGCATAAATACCGTTCATATTAGATCTTCTGAATCGATTAAATAAGACCTCAAACTGTGTAAAACGTCGGAACCTCGAGGGGGCTTCAGGGGCAGCCCCCAAGCCCCCGGCCATTGTTGGTCCCATCACTAGCAATTCGCACCCCCCCAAAAAAAATCCTGCGTACGGCCCTGACTGTACTGGCGAATCCCCTTAATATCATGATTAGAAGTTAAGAGTTAGAATGGAATATCAGCCATGATTGAATGGCAGGGCAGGCTCGAAGGGCCGAATGGCCTACTACTGCTCCTACTTCTTATGTTCTTATGATTTAAAAAATATGTAGAATAATAACAATAATAATAGCAATAATAACATAGTCCTTGCAATTGATATAGCACTTTCGTGTCTTTGGGATCAAGGCCGTACGCAGGGGGGGTGCGACGGGTGCGTACGCACCCCCCCAAATTATAAAAGGTCCACATTTTCCGGGGTAGAGAATTGCATTTTTTTATCAAATTTAAATACCAAGTAAATTTATTGAACATTTGAGTAACAATCAGTTCTTCAAAACTATATATAAATTATAAACTCACATCTTTGAATGATTTAGTATTAATATAAAATTATCGAGTCGCACACCAGAATCGGCGTCTACCCCAAAACATACCGCGTCAATAGACCAGTCCATGACGCGGCGAGTCTGTGACTCGTGATTGGATAAACATAGGCGCCAAGACTCAAATCCTCGTTTGGAAATCATCCCGTAAACAGCCACAAAGGGACAGCACCAATGCTGGAGTTAAAATCATCTTTTCATCTGATCACCGTAAGTAAAAATGACTCAAGTTTTGAGAGGTGTGACTGTAATGCTAGCAAACAATGACAACATATTTACAAGCTTCTGAGAAATTAAAGCTTTTGAGAACCCAACAAAAAAGTTATATGCTGGACGGGAATGCCTATCTTTAAAAAAAATACTCATGGACATAGACCTAGGCTTTAGCGCCTATTCTACATGGTGTGTCAATCGGAAATCATCCCGTATACAGTCACTACATAAAAAGGTAGCACCACTTTGTGGAAGCTGAAATCGTATTTTAATCTGATAATGTTAGCAATTGATAATAGTGCCTTAGTACATTGTCGAGACAGCTCAGAGCGCTTCACAGAACGTACTGTAAAGTGGCCAGTTTTTGCCCAGGATTGTCCCACAAACACCGATGGAGTGAGTCACCGATTTTATTTGGGGGCGTTTGTTGGCCAGGACAACAGGAGGGAGACTTCCCTCCGCTTTTCGAGTAGTGTCAGAGGATCTTTTCACATCCATCTAAACAGACGGATCAGACCTCGGTTCAGCATCTCAACCAAAAGAACAGAGCCTCTAACAATGGGACACCCCCACACACAGCACCACATTGAAGTGTCAGCTTCCTCTGTGTGATACCGAGTGCCGACGTGGGGTTTGAACCCATAACTTTCTGACTCAGAGGCCAGAGTGTTATTCACTGTGCCAGGCGACTCGCCAGGTGATGCTGCTGTCTTCTATCACCTGTGGGAAACTTTCTTTCCCTCCTACTCAGTGCCTCTGAATCTGAAGACATTCCCAAGGTCGAGGTTGCATATCTGACTGATTGACAACTGAGATTTATTTTCAGGGTTTGTGGGCAGTGTCACGTAATTGGCTATAACTTAAAGGATTGTTAACCTGCACCTGTTAGAGTTGAGGTCCCCAGAACTGCTGCCTCACACCAGCGGGATATAAAGGACAGGTGCAGTCGAGTCTGCAAAGCAACAGCTCTTCCTACACAAATCTCTTCAACGTGACTCCTCTGAAAGTCACTCTTTCTCTCTTTGAATAATAATATAATCCGTGCATTTCATGTAGCGAGGTAGGTTAGGGTCGGTCTACCTCGTGTTCTGTGACCGTGCAATGGTTCCCATAGGATAGTAGGACTATGGACAGTTTCCTCCCGGCTTCTCCAGCTATGTCCGCTAAACCTAAGACGCCTCTGCGGTAATGTCTGTGATACCAGTGTGGTGGTGTACCATATAGCTCACTATTTGTCAGATGCTGTCGCCAGTAAACATTCAGGGCGTCTCTTAGAAGCCTGGTGTATACCTCACGAGTCACCTAATCTCCTGGGTTTGCCTAAGTTTCCAGCATTCTGCTCCATATAGGAGCGACTTTCAGCCCTCGCGTTAATGCACATTCATTATAATATGGAAATCGATATTGGTAGAGCGGTTGACGTATTCGCTTCAAAGCGACCGAGGCATCTCGAATACGGAACGCTATTAAATAATTAATTTCCCCTCCCTTATTTTTTCAAGTATTTTTTCGTCAGATCAGTATTGCTTGATGGGTCACTTCCTTTAATTTTGATTCTAAATAAATAAAAACTAACTACACTATTGCTCACAGTTCAACGATATTTTCAGGATAATGCTGATAACAGGCTTGTAAAACGTGTGAATTAACTGTTTTACACTGATTTTCAGTTTCTGTATATTTTCTTGTCTTTTATAAAATTTGCTTTGCTGGAATTTCTGAGCACATCATTCATACTTTACTCTTACATTATTTTTCATTACAGTCCGAAAGAAATTTAGTCTTAGGATAACAATGCAGAACAACTTATTAATTACCGTCAATCTGTAGTTTATGATCATTTTCTCTATACGCCTACATTTATCAAGCATTCGTCATTGTACTGTGTTAATTGGATTGTAATTTACTTTATCGTTCGCATTCCTTACATCATCGAGTCAACAATCGTGTTTGCTTTTATCGGCGAACACAATCGAACTTCCCAATTAGACACGGACTACCGAGGAAAATAAAAACACTGAATAAATAATGATGCTCTTAAACACCAAGGGCATAAATACCGTTCATATTAGATCTTCTGAATCGATTAAATAAGACCTCAAACTGTGTAAAACGTCGGAACCTCGAGGGGGCTTCAGGGGCAGCCCCCAAGCCCCCGGCCATTGTTGGTCCCATCACTAGCAATTCGCACCCCCCCAAAAAAAATCCTGCGTACGGCCCTGACTGTACTGGCGAATCCCCTTAATATCATGATTAGAAGTTAAGAGTTAGAATGGAATATCAGCCATGATTGAATGGCAGGGCAGGCTCGAAGGGCCGAATGGCCTACTACTGCTCCTACTTCTTATGTTCTTATGATTTAAAAAATATGTAGAATAATAACAATAATAATAGCAATAATAACATAGTCCTTGCAATTGATATAGCACTTTCGTGTCTTTGGGATCAAGGCCGTACGCAGGGGGGGTGCGACGGGTGCGTACGCACCCCCCCAAATTATAAAAGGTCCACATTTTCCGGGGTAGAGAATTGCATTTTTTTATCAAATTTAAATACCAAGTAAATTTATTGAACATTTGAGTAACAATCAGTTCTTCAAAACTATATATAAATTATAAACTCACATCTTTGAATGATTTAGTATTAATATAAAATTATCGAGTCGCACACCAGAATCGGCGTCTACCCCAAAACATACCGCGTCAATAGACCAGTCCATGACGCGGCGAGTCTGTGACTCGTGATTGGATAAACATAGGCGCCAAGACTCAAATCCTCGTTTGGAAATCATCCCGTAAACAGCCACAAAGGGACAGCACCAATGCTGGAGTTAAAATCATCTTTTCATCTGATCACCGTAAGTAAAAATGACTCAAGTTTTGAGAGGTGTGACTGTAATGCTAGCAAACAATGACAACATATTTACAAGCTTCTGAGAAATTAAAGCTTTTGAGAACCCAACAAAAAAGTTATATGCTGGACGGGAATGCCTATCTTTAAAAAAAATACTCATGGACATAGACCTAGGCTTTAGCGCCTATTCTACACGGTGTGTCAATCGGAAATCATCCCGTATACAGTCACTACATAAAAAGGTAGCACCACTTTGTGGAAGCTGAAATCGTATTTTAATCTGATAATGTTAGCAATTGATAATAGTGCCTTAGTACATTGTCGAGACAGCTCAGAGCGCTTCACAGAACGTACTGTAAAGTGGCCAGTTTTTGCCCAGGATTGTCCCACAAACACCGATGGAGTGAGTCACCGATTTTATTTGGGGGCGTTTGTTGGCCAGGACAACAGGAGGGAGACTTCCCTCCGCTTTTCGAGTAGTGTCAGAGGATCTTTTCACATCCATCTAAACAGACGGATCAGACCTCGGTTCAGCATCTCAACCAAAAGAACAGAGCCTCTAACAATGGGACACCCCCACACACAGCACCACATTGAAGTGTCAGCTTCCTCTGTGTGATACCGAGTGCCGACGTGGGGTTTGAACCCATAACTTTCTGACTCAGAGGCCAGAGTGCTATTCACTGTGCCAGGCGACTCGCCAGGTGATGCTGCTGTCTTCTATCACCTGTGGGAAACTTTCTTTCCCTCCTACTCAGTGCCTCTGAATCTGAAGACATTCCCAAGGTCGAGGTTGCATATCTGACTGATTGACAACTGAGATTTATTTTCAGGGTTTGTGGGCAGTGTCACGTAATTGGCTATAACTTAAAGGATTGTTAACCTGCACCTGTTAGAGTTGAGGTCCCCAGAACTGCTGCCTCACACCAGCGGGATATAAAGGACAGGTGCAGTCGAGTCTGCAAAGCAACAGCTCTTCCTACACAAATCTCTTCAACGTGACTCCTCTGAAAGTCACTCTTTCTCTCTTTGAATAATAATATAATCCGTGCATTTCATGTAGCGAGGTAGGTTAGGGTCGGTCTACCTCGTGTTCTGTGACCGTGCAATGGTTCCCATAGGATAGTAGGACTATGGACAGTTTCCTCCCGGCTTCTCCAGCTATGTCCGCTAAACCTAAGACGCCTCTGCGGTAATGTCTGTGATACCAGTGTGGTGGTGTACCATATAGCTCACTATTTGTCAGATGCTGTCGCCAGTAAACATTCAGGGCGTCTCTTAGAAGCCTGGTGTATACCTCACGAGTCACCTAATCTCCTGGGTTTGCCTAAGTTTCCAGCATTCTGCTCCATATAGGAGCGACTTTCAGCCCTCGCGTTAATGCACATTCATTATAATATGGAAATCGATATTGGTAGAGCGGTTGACGTATTCGCTTCAAAGCGACCGAGGCATCTCGAATACGGAACGCTATTAAATAATTAATTTCCCCTCCCTTATTTTTTCAAGTATTTTTTCGTCAGATCAGTATTGCTTGATGGGTCACTTCCTTTAATTTTGATTCTAAATAAATAAAAACTAACTACACTATTGCTCAC
Source organism: Hydrolagus colliei (assembly GCA_035084275.1). Taxonomy (NCBI): domain Eukaryota; kingdom Metazoa; phylum Chordata; class Chondrichthyes; order Chimaeriformes; family Chimaeridae; genus Hydrolagus; species Hydrolagus colliei. The sequence continues at coordinate 8,634,396 of CM068761.1, read as the reverse complement.
AGTTCAACGATATTTTCAGGATAATGCTGATAACAGGCTTGTAAAACGTGTGAATTAACTGTTTTACACTGATATTCAGTTTCTGTATATTTTCTTGTCTTTTATAAAATTTGCTTTGCTGGAATTTCTGAGCACATCATTCATACTTTACTCTTACATTATTTTTCATTACAGTCCGAAAGAAATTTAGTCTTAGGATAACAATGCAGAACAACTTATTAATTACCGTCAATCTGTAGTTTATGATCATTTTCTCTATACGCCTACATTTATCAAGCATTCGTCATTGTACTGTGTTAATTGGATTGTAATTTACTTTATCGTTCGCATTCCTTACATCATCGAGTCAACAATCGTGTTTGCTTTTATCGGCGAACACAATCGAACTTCCCAATTAGACACGGACTACCCAGGAAAATAAAAACACTGAATAAATAATGATGCTCTTAAACACCAAGGGCATAAATACCGTTCATATTAGATCTTCTGAATCGATTAAATAAGACCTCAAACTGTGTAAAACGTCGGAACCTCGAGGGGGCTTCAGGGGCAGCCCCCAAGCCCCCGGCCATTGTTGGTCCCATCACTAGCAATTCGCACCCCCCCAAAAAAAATCCTGCGTACGGCCCTGAGTGTCTAATTGGGAAGTTCGAATGTGTTCGCCGATAAAAGCAAACACGATTGTTGACTCGATGATGTAAGGAATGCGAACGATAAAGTAAATTACAATCCAATTAACACAGTACAATGACGAATGCTTGATAAATGTAGGCGTATAGAGAAAATGATCATAAACTACAGATTGACGGTAATTAATAAGTTGTTCTGCATTGTTATCCTAAGACTAAATTTCTTTCGGACTGTAATGAAAAATAATGTAAGAGTAAAGTATGAATGATGTGCTCAGAAATTCCAGCAAAGCAAATTTTATAAAAGACAAGAAAATATACAGAAACTGAAAATCAATGTAAAACAGTTAATTCACACGTGTTACAAGCCTGTTATCAGCATTATCCTGAAAATATCGTTGAACTGTGAGCAATAGTGTAGTTAGTTTTTATTTATTTAGAATCAAAATTAAAGGAAGTGACCCATCAAGCAATACTGATCTGACGAAAAAATACTTGAAAAAATAAGGGAGGGGAAATTAATTATTTAATAGCGTTCCGTATTCGAGATGCCTCGGTCGCTTTGAAGCGAATACGTCAACCGCTCTACCAATATCGATTTCCATATTATAATGAATGTGCATTAACGCGAGGGCTGAAAGTCGCTCCTATATGGAGCAGAATGCTGGAAACTTAGGCAAACCCAGGAGATTAGGTGACTCGTGAGGTATACACCAGGCTTCTAAGAGACGCCCTGAATGTTTACTGGCGACAGCATCTGACAAATAGTGAGCTATATGGTACACCACCACACTGGTATCACAGACATTACCGCAGAGGCGTCTTAGGTTTAGCGGACATAGCTGGAGAAGCCGGGAGGAAACTGTCCATAGTCCTACTATCCTATGGGAACCATTGCACGGTCACAGAACACGAGGTAGACCGGCCCTAACCTACCTCGCTACATGAAATGCACGGATTATATTATTATTCAAAGAGAGAAAGAGTGACTTTCAGAGGAGTCACGTTGAAGAGATTTGTGTAGGAAGAGCTGTTGCTTTGCAGACTCGACTGCACCTGTCCTTTATATCCCGCTGGTGTGAGGCAGCAGTTCTGGGGACCTCAACTCTAACAGGTGCAGGTTAACAATCCTTTAAGTTATAGCCAATTACGTGACACTGCCCACAAACCCTGAAAATAAATCTCAGTTGTCAATCAGTCAGATATGCAACCTCGACCTTGGGAATGTCTTCAGATTCAGAGGCACTGAGTAGGAGGGAAAGAAAGTTTCCCACAGGTGATAGAAGACAGCAGCATCACCTGGCGAGTCGCCTGGCACAGTGAGTAGCACTCTGGCCTCTGAGTCAGAAAGTTATGGGTTCAAACCCCACGTCGGCACTCGGTATCACACAGAGGAAGCTGACACTTCAATGTGGTGCTGTGTGTGGGGGTGTCCCATTGTTAGAGGCTCTGTTCTTTTGGTTGAGATGCTGAACCGAGGTCTGATCCGTCTGTTTAGATGGATGTGAAAAGATCCTCTGACACTACTCGAAAAGCGGAGGGAAGTCTCCCTCCTGTTGTCCTGGCCAACAAACGCCCCCAAATAAAATCGGTGACTCACTCCATCGGTGTTTGTGGGACAATCCTGGGCAAAAACTGGCCACTTTACAGTACGTTCTGTGAAGCGCTCTGAGCTGTCTCGACAATGTACTAAGGCACTATTATCAATTGCTAACATTATCAGATTAAAATACGATTTCAGCTTCCACAAAGTGGTGCTACCTTTTTATGTAGTGACTGTATACGGGATGATTTCCGATTGACACACCACGTAGAATAGGCGCTAAAGCCTAGGTCTATGTCCATGAGTATTTTTTTTAAAGATAGGCATTCCCGTCCAGCATATAACTTTTTTGTTGGGTTCTCAAAAGCTTTAATTTCTCAGAAGCTTGTAAATATGTTGTCATTGTTTGCTAGCATTACAGTCACACCTCTCAAAACTTGAGTCATTTTTACTTACGGTGATCAGATGAAAAGATGATTTTAACTCCAGCATTGGTGCTGTCCCTTTGTGGCTGTTTACAGGATGATTTCCAAACGAGGATTTGAGTCTTGGCGCCTATGTTTATCCAATCACGAGTCACAGACTCGCCGCGTCATGGACTGGTCTATTGACGCGGTATGTTTTGGGGTAGACGCCGATTCTGGTGTGCGACTCGATAATTTTATATTAATACTAAATCATTCAAAGATGTGAGTTTATAATTTATATATAGTTTTGAAGAACTGATTGTTACTCAAATGTTCAATAAATTTACTTGGTATTTAAATTTGATAAAAAAATGCAATTCTCTACCCCGGAAAATGTGGACCTTTTATAATTTGGGGGGGTGCGTACGCACCCGTCGCACCCCCCCCCTGCGTACGGCCTTGAGAGAAATTAGTGATTCACAGACAAAAGACACTTTACTTCTCGATTGTAAACTTCTCCTTAAGAACCATCAGGTGATGCAAGTGCAGTTGAATTCGTAAATTAGGCAAATTGTCCTCCGGCTCCCATCGTCCAATAGGAATCCTTGTTCTGAACAGCAGATGGAACATCATGCAGATTTGAATGAATTTATCGCCCGGATTTCAACAGGTATTTCATGATAATACTGCATAATGTTTCACCCTAGAGAGTTTGATTAAATAATGATAATAAATAATAATAATAATAATAATCCATTTGATATGGCGTTTTTCACGTGTTCTCGGCGTCTCACAGCGCTTCACGGTATATAATGTAAAGTTAATTGACTGTATATCTGTGGACAAATCGCTGCAGCCAATTGCGCAAAGCAGTGTCCAGCAAACAGCTGTGAAGTGAAATCACAAAAAAAAATCGCGATTATTATCAGGCGTGTGGAGTAAGGAAACTTGCCCAAAGTTTCACCCTGCCTGGAATCGAATCCATGTTTCCCGCTTGGAGCTCTAAACACTGAGGTAAAGTATATCAGAAGATGATGTTAGTTTTCATTTGCAGTATAAAAAGGAGTACTTTGTTTAAATTGCACAATCTTAAATTATTTACCGTATATTGGACAAGTCTTATCCTTGTAAATATTCATATAGTTTACGGTTTTGCAGAGTGTGAATCCTGCAAGATTCGCTTGCCCAGGTTCAAAGAGGATCATACGCTGGTGAAGCCTGTCGCGATTAAAGATAATTTGTAGTTGGGAAAGTTTCATCTTTTCATTCAGTTACAGTTTACACACTGACAAGCCACACCTGAACTGATACAGACCCTGCTGTGCAAGTCACATTTTACAGCCGGTGACAGTGTTAATCAAATTGTTTATACGGTTTCTCGATTTCTGAAATAAATTCTCCAAATCACCTTGCGCCAGGTACCAGCCCAGCTCTCATGCTAGTATTCCCTTTACTGCACCATGCCTCACTGCAGATGTGATATGTTTAACAGCAGAATAATAGCGCGATTCACATTCCCCGATGATAAACGAACATTTCTTGCAGTCAAAATTATAAATAATAAATACAGCGACCTCTCTCTTCATCAGTCAGCCTGGGGAACAGCAACAGACAGTGGGTTATCAATCACCTTCAGTGTTTGGCCTCTACAGTCAAGGCATCGCCACCGCAACGCCACCAATGGCAAATCCCGTGGCCATGCCTTGACTGTAGCCCACCTGGAGCTAATACTTTCCACAATAAGGTAAGGGTGTGAGGGATATGGAGAGAGTGGGAGACTGTGGAGCCTCAGGATTCCATTCCAGTCCCAGGGAAATTAACATTCAACCTGGCACAAATACAAGATGGTTACTTCATGTTATTACATCTGATATTTATAAGAGCGATTGTCATTTGCTGTTACCCATCCCTCACACACACAGATAGACATATTTGGGTTTGCTTTGACTTCATGCTAGTTATTTCTTATTCGATCGAAGTAATGTTCCTGGAGACAGTCGTGGTAGGAAAAAACAACAATAACAATTTAAACTTATAAAGCGTCTTTCACGTCGCGAGGACGTCCTAAGGCGCTGCAAAAGAAGGTTTAATATTTTTGAATATATATATTTACACATTTATTGTTATGACAGCAGTTCAAAACAAAATACGAAAGAAAATCCGCACACAGGTTGTCCACACATGTTTTCGGTTACATTCCCTTTAAAACAGTCGGAAAGTCGCCCCTGTATGAATCACAGCTAGATCAGTGCCACAGTGAATTACAGCGGCTGCTTTTTCTGATAAAATATTAACAGCTGTGAAACTACTTTTCCTTCTTATGAAAAAAGAACACACAAGTCCCATCTTCTGGAGATGTCTCTGACATCTAAATTGTGATATAGATTGGAACGGCTAGTGTAAGAATAGAGTTATGTTACACAAACCGCTAAAAGAAGAACAGTCCTCAAGTGAAGATTTCCCCCAGAGTGCCCACTCACGTGTATTCAATTCTGTCCATGAGCTGATCCCATGCACGTTTAGGACAAGTCAAAGTCAAATAACTTGCACATGCGTGGAAAACCCAGCGCTGCATTCATTTTAAAACTCAATACTTCCATAATACATTGACTGATAAATTAAATGAACAGATAGATAATACTTTTGACCCAACACTCCTCTGCAAATCCCTATTGCGCACATCAGTGTCTCACAAACTGTCGTGGGTTGAAATGACCAATTTATTATAGGGTTTTTTTGCAGTGGTGGGCACATGCTCAAATTTTCCTCAATTCAAATAATTAGTAAATACAATCATAAGAAATAAAACACGACACTAAATGTCGCGTCACAAGGAATATGTGGCGGGAGCGGCTGAGTAAAAGCGCAGTGAAACATCATTATTAATTCGAAAGAGTTTGTCTAAAGAGTAAGAACCTGAAAATAGGAAGAAAATAAACGTTTTCCTTTTGACCAAAAACTCTGCACTGAAAAACAATTCAAGAGCACAATCAGAATCCAATCTTTGATTGATTACAGAGAGAGGCTTCCGATTTCACAAAAAATTATTTGGCACCGTATTTGTTGATTTTAATTCATAAATACCAGCGCAAAATACACAAATCACAATAAACAATACGCAAATCACAATACACAATACGCAAATCGGAATCCCTTTAATATGATGCCTGAGGGAAATAATAAAGTTCATTTTCAAGGAAGAAAATGTATTTTGACAAGATTGAGCCGGCACTCAGCCTCTGTCTTTAATGAGCGATGATTCCCGTCTGACCAACTGCAGCAACTTGTGGTGAAAACCATGATATTATTGAGTATCTCCAATGGTGCTGCCCTTAGCGACATCAACCACGAAATTGGGAGAAAATAGTACGTTTGTAAAATTAGAAACCTGAAGATAAATGCGTTCAATAAATGGTAAAATAGAAATGTATTTTAATGGGGGTAATGGGGAGAATATAAAATATTTGAAGAAATCCGAATAGAACTCTGGAATAGAAAAATGTTCAAATGCGAAGACAATTTACCATGTTATGGCAATAACACGAAGAAGATTATAACATTTGAATTATTCTAAAACTAATTGATTAGATTTGAATGCGTGATGATGCTGAGAACAAACTCCGCTACAGTTATTCTCCATCACCCATATATCAGTTACACATAATGTTACTGAGTCTCAAAGAAGTTTAAATTTTCAAAATGATCAGTTAGTCACGGACGAACACTACTTTCAGGGTATCCGGTTCCCTCTGAGATTGAACCGCTCACCAATCGGTACATTAGACCCGAGCGACAGTCACCAGATGGAAAGATGCTGTTGATCTCCTTATGATGGAGATGCTTTTAAACATCACTTCGTGCTGACAAACTGGGGAAAGAGGTTAACAAGTAAACATAGAAGTTAAATAATCTGGCACAATGATATTTAACTTCAATCTCAGGTGTAAAGTGTGAACACATTTCCCTGGTGTAGCACATTCTTTACCACGATCTCTAAGCGGTGCTACAATGAATCGTCAGTCCTTCAGACTGTTAACTATAAATATCACCACGATTATCTCTTCTTCGCTAATGTCATTCCTTCCTCCACCTTTTTACCATTGTTAGTTGGCTGTAATATCCGTCCAAATTCTTCACAGAATTTCAGTTAAAATCAGCCCCCCGCCCGAACCGCCCCACCATCGGAAGCCGGGCCTTCAGTTTCTCCGCTCCCACCCAATGGAATGCCATACCTCAATCCCACCTTCTCGTTTCTTTTCTTTCCTCCTACAAGGCCGTTTTGAAGACTTTCCTCTTCGACCGTGCCTTTTGTTCCACCCCGAATTTTTCGACCTCCCCTTCGTGTTCCACCCGTTCCCAAACACTCCCCTCTTAGATCGGGTCACACACCTCCTGTGCAGCGCCTTGGGACCTACTCCCGACGTGAAAGGCGCTCTATAAATGTAATGTGTTGTTCTTGTTGTTCTTGTTTGATTCTTTTACATTTCCGATTTCCACATAAAATGTTTATCATTAGGACACCAGATGCGACTATCACAGAAAACCTGTGAAACAATATCGAATACAGCCAAACATACAATTATATTTGGACGTCCTCCTGACGTGATCACAATAATCATCGAAAGTCGAAACAAGATCACTTACTTTTCAAACTCAGCTTGGTCCCTTTACCAAAGGTGAAGGGAGAGCTGCTGCTATATACGACACCACAGTACTAATCGGCAGCATCCTCCGGCTGCACACCGCTGATGGTTAAATGCATGGCGCTGCTCGATGTGTCCACAGAACCAGTGAATCGATCAGGAATCCGTTGACCTTTGGCGGAGCTACTCCCATACTGATACCAAACAAACACAGGGGCGCTGCCAGGCTTCTGCTGGTACCAGCTCGTGTAGTAGCTGCCGATGCTGCCTCCGGACATGGTACAGGTGATCTTGACGCTGTTTCCCGGGGAGGTTGAGATGGACGGTGGCTGAGTCAGGGTAACAGCTGCGGTTGTTCCTGGAGAAATAACAAGTCACAGATAAGTCACAGTGTAGATACGTCACACTGTAGATAGGTCACACTGTAGAACTAACTGTACAAAGTAAGGTAACTGAGATCAGTGCGGATTCCGCAGCGCTTACCATGCAGACATAGGAGCAAAGCGGCAAGAACTCGAAGCCAATCGCCCATGGTGAACAGTTTGATGAACATCAGAGAAATTAGTGATTCACAGACAAAAGACACTTTACTGTTCGATTGTAAACTTCTCCTTAAGAACCACCAGGTGATGCAAGTCCCGTTGAATTCACAATTTATGAAAATTGTCCTCCGGCTCCCATCGTCCAATAGGAATCCTTGTTCTGAAAAGCAGATGTAGCATCTTGCAAATTTGAATCAATTTACTGCCCGGATTTCAAAAGATGTTTCATTGTAACATTAAATAATGTGTCAACCTGAAGACCATGATAAAGTAATAATAATCTGTCAGTTAAAATGGTGCTTTGCACGTCTTCTAGACGTCCGATAGCGCGTCACAGAATATACTGTATACATGTAAGCGAAAGGGGCAGCCAATTACGCAAAGTTGCTTCCAACAAACAGTCGTGAAATGTATTATTGGGGGCTTTTTTATGGATTATTAGCGGGCGTGTGGGGTAAGGAAATTTACCAAAGGTTTCGCCCCGACTAATCAAACCCAGGTCACTCGATTGTAAGGCAAGTGCTCTAAACTGACCTACATGACATTAGAAAACTGATGCTAGTTTCGTTTGCAGTGTGAAACAGAGTTTTTATTAAATAGCACAAACTTCAATTATTGACAGTGTCGTGGTCTTATTCTATTAAATATTCATGTAGTTCACCGCTTTACAGTGTGTGAATCCTGCAAGATTCGCTTGCCCAGGTACAAAGAGATGTATTCGCTTGTGAAGCTTGTTCCGATGAAAGATAATTTGTAGTTGGGAAAGTTTCATCTTTTCATTCAGTTACAGTTTACACACTGACAAGCCACACCTGAACTGATACAGATCCTGCCGTGCAAGTCACACTTCACAGCCGGTGACATGGATCCTGTTTGTCTATTTCTGAAATACTTTTTCCAATTCACCTTCTGGCAGGTACCAGCCCTGCCCACACATTAGGATTCGCTTTACTGCACCATGCCTCACTGCAGATGTAATATATTTAACAGCAGAATGATAGCGCGATTTACTTTCCCCGATGATAAAGGAACGTTTCTTTCAGGCAAAGATATAAACAATGAATACAGTGCCGGCACACTTGATCAGCCAGCCTGGGGATCAGCAACACATTCATCGATAGGGTCGACTGTCATTTGCTATTATCCATCCCTCACATACACATAGAGACATATTCGGGTTTGTTTTGACTTTTTGATAATGATTTCTTATTCGATCGAAGGGATTTACCTGGAGACAGTCGTTGTACGAAAACAGATAGGTTTAAGACTTTTGAAAACATGTATATATTTATAAATACATTTGTTATGACACCAATTCAAAACAAAATACAAAATAAAATCCACACACAGGTTGTCCACACATATTTTCGGTTAAGTTCCCTTTAAAAGAGACTGGAGTGATTCTGCGTGAATCACAGGCAGATCAATGCCACAGTGAATTAATTTGCAGCCATTCCTTTTTCTGATAGAACATTAACAGCTGTTAATCTACTTTTCCTTCTTGGGAACAGAGATGTAATGGCATCAATATACAAACACAGAAGTCCTATCTTCTGGACATGTCATTGACCTGAAAATTGTGATATAGACTGGAACGGGAAGTGTAACAGCAGTTTAATGTTACACAACCCGCTAAAAAGAAGAACAGTCCTGAAGTGAAGATTTCCCCCAGAATTCCCACTCACGTGTATTCAATTCTGTCCATGCGCTGATCCCATGCACATTTAGGATACGTCAAAGTAACTTGAACATGCGTAGAAAACCCAACACTGCATTCATTTTTAAACTGAACACTTCCATAATACATTTACTGTTAAATGAAATAAATAGATAATACTTTTGACAAAGCATGTTCATATCGAGAGGACCTGTCACGATGCTTCGCGGAGTATACTGTGCATGCTTTTTGGAAAAATGCAGCAGCCAATCAGTGTATGGTGATGTTTCACAAACAGTCTTGAAATGAATGATAGTCTTATGTGTGGCAATTGTTGGCCAGGACACCGAACGCTTTGTTCCCCATTTGCATTGTGACATGGGATCCTTAACTTCCAAATTAACAAGAAAATTACATTTGGTTTCAAGTGTAATCCAAAGCATGGCACCTCCACCAGTGTAGGACATACACACCAGTGCATTTCAGAAAGTGATACACGCAAATCTTCAAATTTGAAAACTCGCTTGTATGGAAGCATGCGATGATTCAATGCACATTTTTGACAGGTGAAGAACAAATGATTTGCTCATGCATAGAAATCCAAAATGGCCTTCAATAAAAAAACTCACACTTGTAGTGTATTAAAAATGAAATAAATAATAATACCTTTGAGAAAGTACCTTTCATTTAATGATGACTTTTCGTTTCAAGTGATGCTTCAGTGACGTATATTATTTAGGTAAATGTGGAAGCCAATTTGTGCATACTAATATCTTACAGTTTCTCAGCCATAATGGTTATTGAAGTCAATACTCATTTTAATTGTGTCATCGCTGGACAGGATACAAAGTGTTTTCTTCTTCATGTGCATTGTGACATGTGGTCATAATTGAATTTTGTTTAAAGTCATTTGAGCAGATGATTTATCCCAGGTATCCAGTTATCATTATCATAGTTAGGATTATTTTGATTAAACTGATCAAATTTATTAACAGAACATAGAAATATGGGACTGAACAACAACAACAAAGTTACATTTATGAAGCACCTTTCACATTGGAAAGACAACACAAGCCGCTGACGACTTTAGTGATCCCTGAAAAATGCGACGGTGGCGGACGGGCAGCTGGGTTAGATGCCGCACGCGCAGGACACAGAGTTACACCTCATACATGTACAAGGTGCTGAAGCAGCTCCACATGAACACGGGCATCTCATCGTCGGCCATGAATGTGGTGAACTCGTTCGTCAACGACATAGTTGAGTGGAACGCCTGCGACGCATATTACCTCATCCAGTATAGCAAGTGGCAGACCTTGTCATGGTGGGAGATCCAGATGGCGGCCAGGCTGCTGCCGCTGGGTGAGCTGGCCAAACATGCCATGTCCGAGAGCATCAAGGCCATCACAAAGTACACCAGCTGAAGAGCCGGTCAGTTTTGGGCCCACACTAGTGTCACCACACTAGGCCCAATCCCTGGCCGTGACCATCATGGCCGAGCAACTGCAGTGGCTGGAGGCCGAGCAGGAGTGTTCAACTCATCACTGTTGGCCCTCACCTCCCACTTCACCCAGTTCCAGTTCCACCTCAAACAGGTCGTCCAGGCAGATGGTGAGCACAAGGAGTGGTGAGCTCAAGGACTTCATTATTGTTATTGTTGTCATTTTTGTTCGCATTGATTAATACCCCCCTTTTGTACCATAATCTTTACCCCATTTTCTTCCCTCGCTCTCTTTCCCCCTTTCCTCCCTTTTTAACTCCCTTCTTTGCCTATCTCTAATCCGCTCTTTACATCCCTCTTTCATTGCTTCTCTTTCCTCTTCTCTCTTCACTCCATCTTTCCCCCCAACCCTTTCTTTCCTCTCGCTCTTTCACCCCTACCCTCTCTGTCCACTTCCCTTCCTTTCCCCTCCTTATCTTCCCTCCTTTCTTCCCTCTTTTCCCTCCCATCTCTTCTCCCTCTTTCTTCCTTCTGCTCCCTTTCCCCCCATTCTTTCCCTCTCCCCCTTTTCTCCCTTCCTTCCCTGTTTCCCTTTAAACCCCTTTCTCCCATTTCTCCCAGATTTTAACCACTCCGCTTTACCTCCTTCTCCACCTTAACCCCCTTTCGCCTACACTTTTCCTGCCAACTGTACCTCACCTCACCTATCCTTCACTTTCCCCCTTATGCTCTTTTCCCCCTTTGTCCCCTAACCCCACTCCCACGACTATTTGTGGGACACTGCTGTGCGCAGTTTGGTTGCATGGTTTCATGGATCAAGCCCTGAATAATGGCTAATTTATTCCAGTTTATTGTTGACAAAGTGAAGTCCGCCTTATTTGGCTCCTGTCTGCAGTTCCTAACCCAAAGAACTGACAACGACACTATTAACAGATTCGTTTTTCACCGGCCAAAACTTCCACAAAGCGTCAGTATTCTGGTGGATGCTCAACTTTCCTTATGCCGATATGGATGCCACCCACAGTTCTGTATTCCTGCACTTCCACTACACTGACCAACACTGCCACTGCCTCTCCACTCACGCTGCAGAGACAATCATTCTTGCATTCATCGCAAAAGGCCTTCAACATGTTTTGGCCATACTCCTTGGGACAATTGTCTTGGAAACACTTTGTCTTGTACTGCTTCACTTTTGAAATCTCATCAAAAGTCCTTTCGCTTTCACCGTGCCTTGGTCATGCTTCCAACTATCCCAAATTCAATCCAATCATAGCACGGATGACGAGTTTTGGCAACATGCTGCATAAATGCAATGTGTTCTTGCATTTGTCTATACATAAGATTATTTACAATTTTTGTTGTTCTTTTGTTGCGTGATATTGCTGCTGCAAAACAAGCACTGTGTTTGGCTACACAAACAGACACTACAAGGAGCAACAACCTGAGTAAATTTCATATAAGCTGTGAAATTCAAATCGACACTCATTCAAAATTGTTGCCTCAGTGCGAGTGAGGAAACGTTTTTATTTATTGTGAGATAGCGCCCTCCACAGATTGAATGTTCCTCGCCTGAATCTGCCCACGTCTCATCTATCAGAAGCTTGGGTAGAAATCCAAGGTGTGACTAAAAGTACCAGATTAATGTTGTATTTTAAAGTTTGAAGAAATTGTCACCCTATTAAATTCATACTGAACTAATAGAATCTCTATCTGTATTTCAATAGGCACAGGTATCATTTCCATTCAAACATTCACGTTTATCACAAACATGGATTATTTTGTTTCTCTAAGAATATTGCTGTCAATGCAAATACTTCCAGATGATTGCAGATGATTGCACACAAGACGCATCAAGCCAAAACAAAACACAATAACGTGTTTCTATTCCTTTCGAAATATTTGTGGATGACTAAAACAAATCCTAAGTAATAAAACCAATCCTTTCATCTTCTAGATGTCTCAAAGCGCTTTACACAATGACCTATATCCCTCAACAAATAGTGAATATATGTGGGCGAAACATATCAGCAGTGTCCCACAAACAGTCGCAGATTGAAGTGAGCAATTTATCAGTCCCTTTTTTGAGGGATTAGGCATATGTTGTATGGAAACTTGCTCAAGATTTCGCCCTGTCTGATATTGAATCCAGGTCACTTGCTTGTATGGCGAGTACTCTAAACATTGAACTATAGGATTTATGTTTGATTTATACTGCTACATGTGTTCCACATTCCATTTCCAGATCGATCTGTTTCCTCATCTTCCCTAGTTCCTTATTGCTTATGTTGTCAGCACATATTAAAGCCACACATGTTCTGCTACATTTACTATGTATTTTGTATTCTAATATCTGGTTTATTACAGATTACCCATCTATCTGCATGGATTGGTGCCGCCTCCTATTATCATCATTATAATAAATATACTGATGGATGCCTGAGGACCCTTCAACTGAGGAGTCCAGTAGCTCAGTGGATAGAGCACATGCCTTAAAAGCGAGAGAATTGGACTCAATTCCAGGAAGGGCGAAACATTGCGCAAGTTTTCTTACAACACATACCCAACAATACCTTAAAAAAACAATAAAGTAGTCATTTAAATCCAGCGGTTTGTTGGCTACACCTGTGTGTAATGTGCTGCCTTGTTTTACTCACGTATATACTGGCACTCCTCGCTATATCTCAGTATACATTGTTTCGATTATACGTCATTGACGAATTATTAAATAGCTAGAAAAAATAATTAGCAATTGGATTAATTGAAGCGATATTAGCTGATTAAATTTTATGTCAGTTATTTGGTAAATATATAAATAAAATATTAAATAATATTAAGGGAATACATACTGGAGATGGTGGATGTGATCAGTGAGTGGGAGGGGGCGGAGTCATTCAGATGAAGAGGGGGGATTACCTACCCAGAGTGTGTTTGCAATGACCACATCAACCATCTCCAGTCAGTGTTCTCTTAATTGCCTTTTTATCTTATTTTTATATTTAGTCACCTCCAGCACTGACTCTCCCAAACCTTCATCTCTGACTTCTCCACACTCCTAGATTACCTCTGATCCTCCTCCGATCGGATGTCATGTTTCATCTCATCATCCTTGGCGACATCAACCTCCACTTCAGCCTCACTTGCTCCACCTCCTCAGAATTCTCCTCCCTCCTCTCCTCTCTCAACCTCTCCCTCCACATCCATTCCGCCACACATATTCACGGCCACCGGTTTAAATTGGTGATCACCCTGAGCTTCAGTGTCTCTGATTTCACGATCACAAACAAGGCCATCTCCGAGCACTCTCCCCTCCACCCCCAAACCTACCACCATCTTCTACCGCGCATGGAAGAAGATCCCCCCACAAACTTTCTCTGCTACCTTAGAGTCCTCCAAACTCCTCTCCCTCTGGCACACCTTCAGCACTGACCCATCCTCTGCACTCACTCTCCCCCACAAAACCCCCTCCACCACATTCAAAGCACTTGCCCCCCTCACCTATCAAACTGCGTCCTACTTCCGAACCTCAATCTGGTTCACCACTCACCTCCATTTCCTCAAGAGCCAGATGTGGGCCACTGACGCACGTGGCTCAATTCCCGCCTAACTGTCCAATGGCATATCTGGCTGGACCTCACTTCATCGTACTGCTCCACTCTAGCCTCCACCAAATAGTCCTTCTACTCCAGAATAATCCTGGAGGCGAAGTACAAATCCTGAATGCTTTTCTCTAACACCAACCAGGTCTTCCATCCCCCCATTGTTGTCCTGTCCTCCCGCCCACTGCCTCACGTTGCCTCACATATCCTTTCCTCCAACGCCCGCTGCGAGGAGATGCTGGATTTACTTGAGTCCAAAATCGAGGATAGCTGCTCTGCGATTCACCGTCCCTCCAACTTCCACCCCCTTGTCATCTTCCCCACAAATCCTGTCTCCTAACCATCCCTCCTTCCACGCATTCCATACCATCTCCCCATCCTCCATCACAAAAACCATCGACTCCATCAAGCACATCACCTGCTCCCTTGACCCCATCCAAACCCCTCTTCTTACCACCCAGCTCCACCTTCTAGCTCCACTAATTGCCGACTCCACTAACCTGCCACCTTTCATCTGGCACCATTCCTACTCACCTCAAATCTGCCACTATCACCCCCATGCTAAAGAAACCTTCCCTCAATGTGTTGCAGCTCTCAAGTTACCCGCCCATCTCCATTCTCCCTTTCCTGTCTAAGGTCAGCGAAAGATGTGTTTCTTCACAGTTCCACTCTTTCCACTCAACCCACTCACTTTTCGAACCCCTCCAATTGGGGTGGGAAACTGCTCTGTTCAAAGTCCCAAATGACATCCTGACAATCCGTGACCTGGCCTCCCTCTGCCTCCTCGTCCTCCTCAATTTATCCACTGCCTTTGATACCATTGACCATGCAATTCTCCTCTCCCGCATCTCCTCCCTCCTCAATCTTCTAGGGTCTTGACTAGTACCAGCCATATGTCTCACACAGCTTTCAGTTTGTCTCCCCTAACGGTTTTTCCTCCAGCCCTCATACAGTCACATGTGGCATTCTTTGTTCTTGGCTCCCTGCTCCTCACCATCTACGTGCTTCCCCTCGGTGAAATCATCACCTGAAAGGTGGTAAATTTCCACATGTGTGCGAATGCCACCCAACTCTACCTTTCCGCTTCCACACTCAACTCCTGGACTAATGGCATTCTGACTGCATGTCTGTCCAACATTTAGTCCCGGACAAGGGACAACTGACTCCAACTAAACATCAACAAACAGAGGCCATCCTGATTCACTGGCGTCAGCGCCTCAGCACCTCAGGTGCTGGCAACATCAGCATTCAAGGATGCACTCTCCACCTCTTGAAGCCAGTCAGCAATCTGGGTAGCTTGTTCAACCGCAAACTATCCTTCCTCCCCCAAATCCACGCCATGCCCGGTACAGCCTTCCACCTCCTCCGCCACTACCTCACCCCCCATGCTGCTGAAACACTCATCCACGCTTTCATCACATCTAGGCTCGACTACGGCAGATTATTCAGAACTCTGCAGCTCGTGGAATCTCCTGCACTAGGCTCTGCCCATCTCCACTGGCTCATCATCTTCAATAGAGTTAAATTCCAGATCCTCGTCCTCACTTTCAAGGCCATTCATGCTCCATGTCCCCCGCCCAAAACTGACCTACCATCGGTGGCCGGGCTTTCAGCCACTCTGTCCCACACTCTGGAACTCCATCCTGCAACTCGTTCGCCTCTCTTCCTCCCTTTCCTCCTTTAAGACCAGTCTCAACAGCTTCCTCTTCGACCGTGCCTTCTCCAACTCTCCAAACTATCCCACCTTTCCTACTCTCTTGCCCCCACCCCCCCACCACTTTACCCGATCGGATATGATCTAATTCTTCAGCGCCTTGCAACATCCTCCTGACATGAAAGGCGCTCTATCAGTATAATTTTGCTGTTGTTATCTTATGTATATATTCATTAAATTTTAATTTTATTTTCAATACTAGTGGTGTTGCTTCTATTCAATATTAGTGCAACAAAATTAAACCAGAAATGTACTGAAGGTGCCTAACCCCTGTTGATAGTATGGGGGTCTATGGTAATTTAGGTTTCGCTATATGGTTTTCACGTAAAATCGCATTTGTTAAGAACACATCCCCTACGTTACTTGGGCAGATCCAGTACTGATAATTACTTAAAGAGATATAACTCCACTATGTTAAAGCGATTTCCCAAGTATCGTTATATTTAAAAACAAGTTTATGCCGTATCAATATGTGTTTACCAGCATTATGCCCACCAAAATAGAATATAAAATGGTGACTAACGATGACTAAAATCACATTTCCTAATCCTCCTCCCCCATGAAGTACAATCAACACTTACAGTTTTTACTCACAAATTAGCGCATGAGTCAGAATGTCTAAACGTCGATCTTGGACCTGATTGGTTGCGATAACCATTCATAAATATTAACAATTGCAAATTCTTCCATTAGGAGAGCAGCAAACTATATTATGTGAATGAAGAACATGGTCCGCTCACTGCCGGTTGTGCTCAGCGTATCATTCATTTTATTGTTTTTATTGCTTCAATCAATTATACTATAACCGTCCACGTGATTCTCCCAATTCAAACATAACTATAGGCTATTATATTATTACATTAGCCACAGCTTGGGATTCATTCCATAGAGTTACGTAAACATCTCGATTACATCAGTAAAAGTTGTTGGGGAACTCAGCAGGTCAAACAGCATCCAAAAGAAATTTGCTTGATTGTGTTTGATTGTGTGTTCACCAAACCCCGTTTCCATAGCCATATTTTGAATGCTGTTTGACCTGCTGAGCTTCTCCAGCAACTTTTGTTTTTGTTTCAGATTCCCAGCATCTGTAGTATTTTGTGTTTCGATGACATCAGTACCAGCTGCGACTGGTATATTCCAGACAAGTCGTTGTCCAGCTTCCTCTTACCATAGTTCCATTTCAATCATTAAACTTGTTTTGATATCGACCAACAAAGAATAGTTCTATTTGATGGTTATATCGTACCGATTTAATGGTTTGCAATAAAGTGAAAATATTGACTAGAATTGACAGCAGCGAAAACGACTGAAGGAAACTGCAGAGACACCTGCGGGTGTTAAAAGGCTGCAATGCGGAAGTTGGTACGTTACTCAACCGCAGGCTTGGAGCTCACTGGCCACGGGGTGGGGAGGGGAGTAACTCTACAATGAGCTCTTCGGAGTGGGTACATTTTGATGTTTAATTTGCATCTGATGGTCATATAACCTTTCAATAGGTTGTCACTCCTTTTGACAACAAAAAAGCTCAGCATAATGATCGAGTGAAGCACTTGAGTAATACTTTGATTTAGTTCTATAGAGATTGGCGGGCTGGAGAGGCAGGGGGAAAGGTATCTCAATGAATTATCTTCCAAACCCAAGGTGGATATACAGCATTGTTGGGGGGAGCATTTCACACGTGCTCAGCCTGTAACAACAATCATGACTTAACACTGAATATTAAGCGATAATTTGAATTCACTTTAATTGTAATTGACGTTGAGTTTACTTTGAAGGATGGTTCCTTTTAACAAGAACATGAAAAGGCTCCCAAATAGCGACCAAGATTGAGATGTTTCCAAAATTCTGCGCATATCAGTACTGGGTGCATGTTTAGTTAATAACATCAAATTCGTGTTTCAGATAAAATAATAAAATCAAAAGATGAAATTGAAGAAAAATAGCCATGGCACAGAGGGCAATGAAAGAGTCATTTTATTAAACCGCATCTTTCTTATTTCTGTAATGTTGCACAGTGGCTTGATTATTGCAGCGTGAACACACTGGAAAATACAACCATTCAATTCCAGTAAACAGACAAACTATTGTTGCCATATTGTAACACTCTACTTAAAAATCTAAGAGCTTATTTCCTTCTGCTGGAAATTTACAGAATGTATTTAAGCGAATTTGTTTCTGAATTTGGGCATTCCTGACAAAATTACTTTAATTTCCAAAGAACAAATAACACAATTCTTATCGTTAATGTGGATTGCCAAAGATAAATTCGTTACATTCGAACGCTATATTCCTGATTAGGAACAACTGGATCTGGCGATGGTTTTTTCCAGCGGAGTCCCCCGAGTCTCGTGTTTGACCAGACAGGAATACAGCTCGTGTGACTCCCACTCGGAGGCTGGCAGAGTCAGATAACTGCTCACACTGTACGTGTTGTCCACCTCCTGCTTGATCGCACTGGTTTCAACACCTTCACTTCTGGCACTGCCATCCACAGTCCACTTGACCTCCACAGCTCCCGGGGTAAAATCATTCACCAGACACACCAGGGTCGCCTTGCTCTTTGCTGTGATTTGATCTGGTGACGGCGGAAGGACAGTCACCGAGGGGGCCCGTGGGTCTGGAACAAAAATGTAGATAAAAAAATTGAAATTCATTTTTTAACATTTTAAGTTACAATCGACCTGTTGAATAGCACCACAAAACTTCAGGATCACCAATAAATAATCCTATACAGTATTTCACATTCCTGAAAATGGTAAAACATTTTCTTGTGCAGAGTTTTAGACGGTACTTTTCAACTGTGACAAAGTGTAACAATGTGAAGGGAACAATAAGTGTTGGGGGTCATCATACACCACCACACACGGTTCATTATTATACTATCAATAGTTTGCTGCTCAGAGCTCAACAATAATAAGGATAATAATCCTCGCATTTGATATAGTGCTCTTGATGTCTCAAATTTCTCAAAATATACTGTAGGTAGCCAATTGCGCACAGCAGTGTCTCACAAACAGTCGTGGATTGAAATGACCAATTTATTTTAGGGTTTTTGGCAGTGGGGAACACGCGTTCATATTGTGATGTATTGAAGTAATTAATACCTACTATCATAAGAACTAACACGAGACACTAAATACCGCGTCTCTAGGAGTATGTGGCGGGAGCTGCTGTTGAAAGCTCAGTGAAACATCATTATTAATTGTATTGAGTTTGTATTGAGATTAACAACCTGAAACTAGGAAGGAAATAAATGTTTTCCTTTTAACCAAACACTCTGCACTGAAAACCAATTCAGGAGCACAATCAGAATCCAATCTTTGATTTGTTACATAGAGGAGCTTCCGATTTCACAATAATTTATTTGGCACCGTATTTGCTGATTTTAATTCATAATTAATAGCGCACAATACACAAATCACAATACACAAATCGGAATCCCTTTAATATGATGCCTGAGGGAAATAATAAAGTAAATTTTCAAAGGAGAAAATGTATTTTGACCAGATTGAGCCGGCGCTCAGCCTCTGTCTTTAATGAGCGATGATTCCCATGTGACCAACTGCAGCAACTTGTGGTGAAAACCATGATATTATTGAGTCTCTCCAATGGTGCTGCCCTTAGCGACATCAACCACGGAATTGGGAGAAAATAATGCGTTTATAAAGTTAGAAATCTGAAGATAAATGCGCGCAATAAATGGTAAAATATAAACTTATTTTAAAGGGTTAGTGGCAGAAAATAAAACATTTCAGGAAATCCGAATAGAAATCTGGAATAGAAAAATGTTAAAATGCAAAGATTGTTTATGGCAATAACACGGAGCAGATTATAACATTTGAATTATTCTGACAATAATGGATTCGATTTGAATGCGTAATGATGCTTAGAACAAACTCCCCTACAGTTCTTCTCTATCATCGATATATCAGTTACACATAGTGTTCCTCACTCTCAAACAAAATTTAAATTTTCAAAATGATCGGTTAGTCACGGACGAACACTATTTTCAGGGTATCCGGTTCCCTCTGAGATTGAACCGCTCAGCAATCGGTCCATTAGACCCCAGCGACAGTCATCAGATGGAAAGATGCTGTTGATCTCCTTATGATGGAGATTCTTTTAAATATCACTTCGTGCTGACAAATTGGGGAAAGAGGTTAACAGGTAAATATAGAAATTAAATAATCTGACACAAATAGATTTAACTTCAATCTCAGGTGTGAAGTGTTAACTCATTTCCCTGGTGTGGCTCATTCTTTACCAGGATCTCTAAGCGGTGCTTCAGTGAATCTGACATCTTCAGTCCTGCTGACTGTTAAATATAAATATCACCACGGTTAACCCCGCTTGGCTAATTTCTTTCCTTTCTCCACCTTTTTACCTCGGTTAGTTTGCTGTAATATTCGTCGAAATTCTTCACAGATTTTCAGTTGAGGTCAGTTTTGGTTTAAAATTTGCGATTACCAAAAAAAAGGTTTATCATTCCGAAGATTTTCACCAGGTGCGACTATCACAGAAACCGTGTGAAATAATATTGAATATAGACAAACATACAAAATATTTGGACGTTCTCCTGACCCGAAAGGCTATGTACAAGAGCAACGCTGTTGTTATTATTATTGTGGAAACTTTTGGAGAATTAGATCACAATAATCATTGAAAGTCGAAACAAGATCACTTACTTTTCAAACTCAGTTTGGTCCCTTTACCAAAGATGAAGCTGCTATACCCGGAAAAACAGTAATAATCGGCAGCGTCCTCCGGCTGCACACCGCTGATGGTTAAGTGCATGGCGTTGCTCGATGAGTCCACAGAACCAGTGAATCGATCAGGAATCCCCTGACCTCTGCTGGAGCCATAATCACGCCAAACAAACACAGCGGCGCTGCCAGGCTTCTGCTGGTACCAGCTCGTGTAGCTGCCGATGCTGCCTCCGGACATGGTACAGGTGATCTTGACGGTGTTTCCCGGGGAGGTTGAGATGGACGGTGGCTGAGTCAGGGTAACAGCTGCGGTTGTTCCTGGAGAAATAACAAGTCACAGATAAGTCACACTGTAGATAGGTCACACTGTAGAGAGGTCACACTGTAGACAGGTCACACTGTAGAACTAACTGTACAAAGTGAAGGTAATTGAGATCAGTGCGGATTCCGCAGCGCTTACCATGCAGACACAGGAGCAAAGCGGCCAGTACTCGGAGCCAATCGCCCATTGTGAACAGTTTGACGAAGATCTGAGCAATTAGTGATTCACAGACAAAAGCCACTTTACTGCTCGATTGTAAACTTCTCCTTAAGAACCATCAGGTGATGCAAGTCCAGTTGAATTCACAATTCATGCAAATTATCCTCCGGCTCCCATCGTCCAATAGGAATCCTTGTTCTGAACAGCAGATGGAACATCATGCAGATTTGAACCAATTTACTGCTCGGATTTGAAAAGATGTTTCATAGTAACATTGAATAGTGTTTTATTATGAAGAGCTTGATAAAATATTAATAATCCTTCATTTGATATGGCGCTTTTCACGTCTTCTAGACGTCTGATAGCGCTTCACAGAATATTCTGTATGTTCGTGGGCGAAAGGGTGAGCCGATTGCGCAAACCAGTTTCCAACAACAGTCATGAAATGACCAATTTATATTGGGTATTTTCGGGATTATTATCAGGCGTGGAGTAAGGAAATTTACGCAAGGTTTCGCCCTGACTGGCTTCAAGCCCAGATCTCTTGATTGTAAGGCAAGTGCTCTAAACACGGAGCTACAGGATATCAGAAAGTGATGCTAGTTTTCATTTGCAGTGTGAAACAGTTTCATTTGCAGTTTTTTAAGTAGCACAAACTTCAAATATTTACAGTATCGTTAAAAAGTCTTAATCCAATTAAATATTCATATAGTTCACGGCTTTGCAATGTGTGAATCCTGCAAGATTCGCTTGCCCAGATACAAAGCGCTGATATGTTTATTCCCTTGTGATGCTTGTTCCGATGAAAGATAATTTGTAGTTGGGAAAGTTTAATCCTTTCATTCTGTTACACTTTACACACCGACAACCACACCTGAACTGATACAGTTAAAGTCACACTTTACATCACGTGACAGGGTTCCTCACATGTACGGTTTATCTTTTTCTGAAATACTTTTTCCAATTCACCTTGTGGCAAGTACCAGCCCTGCCCTCACGCTAGGATTCCCTTTACTGCACCATGCCTCACTGCAGATGTGATACAATAGAGCCACAATGAATTGCAGCGGCTACTTTGTGTGATAAAATATTTACAGCTGTTAATCTACTTTTCCTTTCAGGGCATCAATACACAAATACATAAATCCCATCTTCTGAATATGTGACTGACATCTAAATTGTGATAAGGACTGGAACGGTGAGTGTAAAAGCAGATTAATGTTACACAACCTGCTAAAAAAAACCAGTCCTCAAGTGAAGATTTCCCCCAGAGTTCCCACTCACGTGAATTCAATTCTGTCCATGCGCTGATCCCATGCACGTTTGGGACAAGTCAAAGTCAAATAACTTGCACATGCGTGGAAAACCCAGCCCTGCATTCATTTTCTAACTGAATACTTCCATAATACATTGACGGTTAAATGAATTAAATAGATAATACTTTTGACAAAGCACGTTTCATATCAACAACAACAACAACAACTTCGATTTATATGGCGCCTTCCATACCAGGCGGCATCTCAAAGCACTTCACAGAAGCGGTTCCCGTGACCAAACCAGGGCAGCGGTAGAAAGGTGACCAAAGGCACGGTCGAAAAGAATGGTCTTTAGCTGTGAAGAGGACCTGTCACGATACTCGCAGAATATACTGTACATGCTGTTCAGAAAAATGTAGCAGCCTATTTGTACATGGTGATGTTTCATAAACAGCCTTGAAATGAATGATACTTTTATTTGGGGAATTGTTGGCCAGGACTTCAAATGCTTTGTTCCGCATTTGTATTGTGCCATGGGATGCTTAGCGTCCATATTAACAAGAAAATAATATTTGGTTTCAAGTGTAATCCAAAGGATGGCACCTCCAACAGCATAGCACATACTCATCAGTGCATTTCAGAAGGTGATATACTCAGGTCTTCAGATTTGAAAGATTGCTTGTATTGAACTCTTCTCAACTGAGAATTGAGTGCACGTTTGTGGCAGGTCAAGGTCAAATAATTTGCACATGCACAGAAACCCAGAACAGACTTCAAAAAAACAAACTCACCTGTGCAGTGTGTTAAAAAAGAGATAAATACTAACACCTTTTAGAAAGTACCTTTCATTTAATCATAACTTTTCGTTTCACATGATGCTTCACTGGATATATGACATATATTCTTCAGGCAAATGTGGATGCCAATTTGTGCACATTAATGTCTTACAAGCAGCCTTGAAGTCAATGCTAATGTTACTTGGGTCATTGCTGGACAGGGTATCAAGTGTATTCTTCTTCATGTGCATTATGGCATGTGGTCATTGGTATTAATATCAACAGTAAAATTGGATTTAGCTGAAAGTCACATCGAAAGGTTGGCCACTCCAACAATGCAGGACATCCCCATGATTGCATTGCAGAAGATGATTTACCCCAGGTATCCAGTTATCATTATTGTAGTTGCATTATTTGGGAAATGATCAAACTTATTCACATAACATAGAAATATATGACTGAACAACAACAATAAAATTACATTTAAGGAGCACCTTTCATATTAGGAAGACATCGCAAGGCAGTGAACACTTCAGTCAGGATCCAAAAATGGTGGCGGCGGAGGAGCAGCAGGGTTAGATGGCGCCCCCGCCACAGCGGCCGCAAGCGCAGGATGCCGAGTTAAATCTCATACGTGTACAAGGTGCTGAAGCGGGTCCACCTGAACACAGGCAATTCATCATCAGCCATGAACATTATGAACTCGTTCATCAGTGACATCTTCAAGCGGATCGCCTGCGAGGCCTATTACCTGATCGAGTACAGCAAGCGGCAGATCATCTCATCATGCGAGATCCAGACGGCGGTCAGGCCTCTGCTGCCGGGTGTGCCGGCCAAATACATAACGCACCGAAGCCATCACCAAGTACACCAGCTGAGGATCCGGTTGTTTGGTGGCCTGTCACCACACTAGGCCCAATCCCTGCCGCCGTCTTGACCATCATGGCTGAGAAACTGGGACGTCCTCCCGACGTGAAAGGCGCACTATAAATGTAATTTGTTGAGGTTGTTGTTGTTGTTAGCGGCTGAAGGCCGAGCAGGAACTGCTCAACTCATCACTTTTGGCCCTCACTTTGCACTTCACGCAGGTCCAGTTCCACCTCAATTTTATCATCAAGGCAGATGGTGAGGACAGGGAGCAGCTGCTGGACGAGCTCAAGGATTTCATTGTTGTTATTGTTGATTTTTTTATTGCTGATCATTAATCCCCCCACCTTTTTGCTCTCTAACCTTTCCCCCCTTTTCTTCCCTCCCTCCTTTGCCCTTTTATCTCCCCCACTTTTCCCTCCTTTCTTTGCCTCTCCCTGGCTTCCTCTTTATTTCCCTCTTTCGTTCCCCCTCTTCCCTCCTTTCTCTTCCCCGCTTCGTTCCCCACCTTTCCTTCCTCTTGTTCTTTCACCCCTACCCTCTATATCCCCTTCCCTTCCTCTTGCCTCCCTCTCTTCCCCCTTTTCTTCCATCTCTTATGCCCCCTCTTCTCCCTCTTCCTTCCATCTGCTCCCTTTCCCCCCATTCTTCCCTCTTCACTCTCTCTTCCCCCTCATCCTGTTTTCTCACCCATTTCTCTGTGATTGTAACCCCCCCCACCTTTCACTCCCTCTCCACCCCTAGCCACCTTTCTCCCCCCCCTTTTCCTCCCTGACTTTACCACACCCCACCTTTCCCTCCCTCTCACCCATTACCCTCTTATAACACTTTATCCCCTAATCCCACTTCCACTACTGTTTGTGGGATGCTGCTGTGCACAATTTGGCTGCCATGCTTTGCCCTCAATCTACAGTCAATTCTCCTACTCTCCTTCACTCAATCCCTCCCCACCTGCTCTGTTTCCTACCTGACTGTACAGCGCCTTGGAACATCCTCCCAACATGAAAGGTGCTATATAAATTAATTTTGTCGTTGAGAACTGATTAAACATGCACATATTCTTAGACCTTTAAAATATATGAATGAAGGGTAAGAAGTGTATCACTTGGCCTATTGAATTCAGGCACTTATTTTGAAGGGCCATTCTTTTCCAAATAAACATATATTCAAGCTGTTCCTCCATATTTCTCAATGTGTTTCCTGCCATTTTCAGGGAACAAGCCCTGAATATTGGCTAATATTCTCCAGTTTAAAGTTGTTGAGGCGAAGGCCGCTTTATTTGGATCCTTTCTGCAATTCTTCACCCAAAGATCTGACAACGACACTATTAACAGATTCATTTTTCACCACCCAGAGCTTGTACAAAGCCTCGGTATTCTCTTGGATGCGGATCTTTCCTTATCCCAATATGGATGCCACCCACATTTTTCCATTCCCGCACTTCCACTACATTGAACAACACTGCCACTGTCTCTCCACTCATGCTGCCAAAAACATCATTCTTGCTTTCATCACGAAAGGCCTTCAACATGCTTTGGTCACATCCCTTGGGAAAACTGTCTCAGAAACACTTTGCCTTGCCCTGTCTTCCCTCCTTGAAATCTCATCTAAAGTCCTTTCTCTTTCACCATGTCTCGGTCATGCTTCCACACTTCCCAATTTCAATCCAATCACAGCACAGATGACTAGTTTTGGTACATACTCCCAATATGCACTTGCTGCATAAATGCAATGTGTTCTTGCATTTGTCTGTCATTATTATTGCCTTTTACTATGGTGGAGAACATGCCACAAAATTAACCTAAATGTGATAGTCTTGATAGTATATTGCCCTTGAACCGTCTCACCATCACTAACATCAATTCTCAAAGACATGGGATTTTGCTGCCTTTGTGGTGATGTACAGGAAGCCAGGCAGTAGGATAGAGCACAAATGTAATGACATTGATAGTGGTTGTGGAGGCAACAACAAGGATAACTTACAATGAATTGATGATACAATCTCGATTTACATTGCACATCTATCATGATTTTCATCACATCTCGGCTCGTCTATAGCAGATTATTCAGAACTCTGCAGCTCATGGATCCTCCTGCACTAGGCACTGCAACCACATCAATCGCACCCTTGCTCATCTCCAATGGCTCCCCATCTTCACTAGGGTTCAATTACAGATCCTCGTTCTCACTTTGAAGGCCATCCATGGCCTTGCCCCCACCTATCTTTCCAACCTACTGACTCCCTATCAGACTGCCCATTCCCGCCATTCAGTGGGCTCTATCCTGCTCCATATACCCTGCCCAAAACTGACCAACCATCAGTGGCCGGGCTTTCAGCCATTATGTCCAACACTCTGGAACTCCACCCTGCATCCCGTTCACCTCTCTTCCTCCCTTTCCTCCTTTAATGCCAGTCTCAACACCTTCCTCTTGGACCGTGCCTTCTCCACCCCTCCAAACTCTCCCCCCTTTCCTACTCTCCTGCCCCCGAACCCGTCGCCCTGTACACAATCGACACCTGACCTGACTGTTCAGCGCCTTGGGACATCCTCCTGACATGAAAGGCGCTCTATCAATGTAATTTTGCTGTTGTTATATTACGTACATATTTATTAAACTTTAAACTTTTATTTTATTTTCAAAACTAGATGTGTTGCCTTTGGTCTTTATTTAATATTAGTGTAAGACAATTTCAACCAAAAATGTACTGAAGGAAAGTAACCCCTGTGGATAGTATGGGGGCTTTGGTAATTTAGGTTTCGCAATATGGTAGTTCACTTAAAATCGCATTTTTCAAGAACACATGCCCAACGTTACTTGGGCAGATCCAGTACTGGTAATTACTTAAAGAAATATACCTCCACTATGTTGAAGCGATTTCCCAAGTATCGTTATATTTAAACACAAGTTTATCCCGTATCAATATGTGTTTTCCGGCATTAGGCCCACTAAAATAGAATATAAAATGGTGGTGAACGATGACCAAAATAACATTTTTTAATCCTCCTCCCCCATGAAGTACAATCAACACTTTCAGTTTTTATTCACAAATTAGCGCACGAGTCAGAATGTGTAAACGTGGATCTCGGGCCTGATTGGTTGAGCTAACCATTCATCAACATTAACAGATGCAAATTCTTAGACTAGGAGAGCAGCAAACTATATTACGTGAATGGAGAATATGGTCCGCTCACTGCCGGTTGTGCTCAGTGTATCATTCATTTTATTGTTTTTATTGGTTCAATCAATTATACTATTCTCTTTATAATAATCAATTATCCCAATTCAAAGATAACTATAGGCTATTATATTATTACATTAGCCAGAGCTTGGGATTCATTCCATATGAGTTACATAAACATCTCGATTACATCAGTAAATGATGCTGCGGAAACTCAGCAGGTCAAACAGCATCCAAAAGAAATTTGCTTCATTGTGTTTGATTGTGTGTTCACCAAACCCCTTTTCCACAGCCGCATTCTGGATGCTGTTTGACCTGCTGAGGTTCCCCAGTAATTTCTGTTTTTGTTTCAGATTCCCAGCATCTGTAGTATTTTGTGTTTCGATGACATCAGTACCAGCTGCGATTGGTATATTCCAGACAAGTCGTTGTCCAGCTTCCTCTTACCATAGTTCCATTTCAATCATTAAACTTGTTTTTATATCGACAAACAAAGAACAATTCTATTTGATGGTTATATCGTACCGATTTAATGGTTTGCAATAAAGTGAAAATATTGACTAGAATTGACAGCAGCTTAAACGACTGAAGGAAACTGCAGAGACACCTGCGGGTGTTAAAAGGCTGCAATGCGGAAGTTGGTACGTTACTCAACCGCAGGCTTGGAGCTCACTGGCCACGGGGTGGGGAGGGGAGTAACTCTACAATGAGCTCTTCTGAGTGGGTACATTTTGATGTTTCATTTGCATCTGATGCTGATATAACCTTTCAATAGGTTGTGACTCCTTTTGGCAACACGAAAGATCAGCATAATGATCGAGTGAAGCACTTGAGTAATACTTTGATTTAGTTCTCTAGAGATTGGCGGGCTGGAGAGGCCGGGGGCAAAAGTATCTAAATGAATTATCTTCCAAACACAAGGTGGATGTACAGCATTGTTGGGGAGAGCATTTCACACGTGCTCAGCTTGTAACAACAATTATGATTTAACATTGAACATTTTGCGCTATTTTAAATTCACTTTAATTTATTTGATGTTAAGTTTACTTTGAACGATGGTTCTTTTTAACAACAAAATGAAAAGACTCCCAAGTAGCGACCAAGATTAAGATGTTTCCAAAATTCTACTACTCAAATTTCAAACGCATATAAGTACTGCTTGCATGTTTAATTAATCAGATCAAATTCGTGTTTCAGATAAAATAATTAGGTAATGAAAAGAAGAAATGAAGAAAAATAGCCAGGGCACAGAGGGCAGTGAAACAGTCATTTTATTAAACTATAGTATTTCTTATTCATGTAATGTTACACAGGGGGCTTCATTATTGCAGCGTTCGCACACTGTACAGTACAACCATTCAATTCCAGCAAACAGACAAATTATTGTTGCCGTATTGTAATACTCTACTTAAAAATATAACAGCTTCATTCCTTCTGATGGAAATTTACCGCAGGTATTTAATCGAATTTGTTTCTCAATTTGGGCGTTCCTGACAAAATTAATTTAATTTCCAAAAAATCATTGACACAATTCTTAATGTAGATTACCAAAGATAAATTCTACTAGCTCTATATGTTCCTAATTTAGATACAACTAGATCTGGCGATGGTTCCTTCGAGCGGAGTCCCCCGAGTCTCGTGTTTGACCAGACAGGAATACAGCTCGTGTGACTCCCACTCGGAGGCTGGCAGAGTCAGATAACTGCTCACACTGTACGTGTTGTCCACCTCCTCCTTGATCGCACTCGTTTCGACACCTTCACTTCTGGCACTGCCATCCACAGTCCACTTGACCTCCACAGCTCCCGGGGTAAAATCATTCACCAGACACACCAGGGTCGCCTTGCTCTTTGCTGTGATTTGATCTGGTGACGGCGGCAGGACAGTCACCGAGGGGGCCCGTGGGTCTGGAAGAAAAATATGGATACAAAAATTTAAATTCATGTTTTAACATTTTAAGTTACAATCGACCTGTTGAATAGCTGGGCAAAACTTCAGGATCACCAGTGAATAATCCTATACAGTATTTCACATTCCTGTAAACGGTAAAACATTTTCTTGTATAGAGCTTTAGAACGTACTTTTTAAGTATGACAAAGTGTAACAATGTAAAGGGAACAATGAGTGTTGGGGTCATCAAACAGCATCACACACCATTCATTATTATACTATCAATAGTTTGCTGCTGAGAGCTCAATAATAATAAGGATAATAATCCTTGAATTTGATATAGTGCTCTTGACGTCTCAAATTTCTCAAAATATACTGTAGGCAGCCAATTGCGCACAGCAGTGTCTCACAAACAGTCGTGGATTGAAATTATCAATTTATGATAGGGTTTTTGGCAGTGGGGAACACGCGTTCAAATTGTCCTGTGTTGAACTAATGAATACCAACTATCATAAGAAATAACACGAGACACTAAATATCGCGTCACAGAGAGTATGTGGCGGGAGCTGCTGATTGAAAGCTCAGTGAAACATCATTATTAATTGTATAGAGTTTGTATAGAGAGTAAGAAGCTGAATATAGGAAGAAAATAAATGTTTTCCTTTTGACCAAACACTCTGCACTGAAAAACAGTTCATGAGCACAATCAGAATCCAATCTTTGATTTGTTGCAGAGAGGAGCTTCCGATTTCACAATTATTTGGCACCGTATTTGCTGATTTCAGTTAATAATTAATAGCGCACAATACAAAATCACAGTACACAACACTCAAATCGGAATCTCTTTAATCTGATGCCTGAGGGAAATAATAAAGTGAAGTTTCAAGTGAGAAAATGTATTTTGACCAGTTTGAGCCGGCGCTCAGCCTCTGTCTTTAATGAGCGATGATTCCCATCTGATAAACTGCAGCAAATTCTGCATCTCCTTATGATGGAGATTCTTTTAAACATCTCTTCGTGCTGACAAATTGGGGACAGAGGTTAGCAGGCAAACATAGAAATTAAATAATCTGGCACAAAGAGATTTAACTTCAATTTCAGGTGTGAAGTGTTAACTCATTTCCCTGGTGTAGCTCATTCTTTACCAGGATCTCTAAGCGGTGCTACAGTGGATCTGACATCTTCAGTCCTTCAGACTGTTCACTATAAATATCACTATGATTAACTCCTCTTGGATAATGTCATTCCTTCCTCCACCCTGTTACATTTTGTTAGTTTGCTGTACTATCCATCGAAATTCTTCACAGATTTTCGATTAAGATCAGGTTTTGCGTGTTTGTTTCTTTAAAATGTCCGATTTCCACGTAAATGATTTATCTTGCGAAGATTTTAAGCAGGTGACAATATCACAGAAAGCGTGTGAAATGATATCGACTACAGCCAAACATACAAATATATTTGGACGTCCTCCCGACTTGAAAATCGCTATACAAGAGCAATATTGCTGTTATTATTATTGTGAAAACTGCAGGAGAATTAGATCACAATAACCGTCCAATGTTGAAACAAGATCACTTACTTTTCAAGCTCAGCTTGGTCCCTTTACCAAAGATGAAGCTGCTGCTATACCAGCCACCACAGTAGTAATCGACGGCGTCCTCCGGCTGCACACCGCTGATGGTTAAATGCATGGCGTTGCTCGATGAGTCCACAGAACCAGTGAATCGATTAGGAATCCCCTGACCTCTGGCGGAGCTACTACCATAGTGATACCAAACAAGCACAGGGGCGCTGCCAGGCTTCTGCTGGTACCAGCTCGTGTAGCTGCCGATGCTGCCTCCGGAAATGGTACAGGTGATCTTGACGGTGTTTCCCGAGGAGGTTGAGATGGACGGTGGCTGAGTCAGGGTAACAGCTGCGGTTGTTCCTGGAGAAATAACAAGTCACAGATAAGTCACACTGTAGATAGGTCACACTGAACTAACTGTACAAAGTGAAGATAATTGAGATCAGTGCCGATTCCGCAGCGCTTACCATGCAGACACAGGAGCAAAGCGGCCAGAACTCGGAGCCAATCGCCCATTGTGAACAGTTTGATGAACATCAGAGAAATTAGTGATTCACAGACAAAAGCCACTTTACTGCTCGATTGTAAACTTCTCCTTAAGAACCATCAGGTGATGCAAGTCCAGTTGAAATCATAAATTATGCAAATTATCCTCCGGCTCCCATCGTCCAATAGGAATCCTTGTTCTGAACAGCAGATGGAACATCATACAGATTTGAACCAATTTACCGCCCGGATTTCAAAAGGTATTTCATGATCATACTGCATAATGTTTCACCCTTGAGAGTTTGATTAAATAATGATAATAATAAATAATAATAATAATAATAATAATTCATTTATCATGGCGTTTTTCACGCCTCCTCGGCGTCTCACAGCGCTTCACGGTATATAATGTAAAGTTAATTGACTGTGTATATATGTGGACAAAACACTGCAGCCAATTGCGCAAAGCAGTGTGCAGCAAACAGTCATGAAGTGAAATCACCAATTTTTTTTTCGCGATTATTATCAGGCGTGTGGAGTAAGGAAACTTGCCCAAAGTTTCACCCTGCCTGGAATCGAATCCATGTTTCCCGCTTGGAGCTCTAAACACTGAGGTAAAGTATATCAGAAAATCATGTTAGTTTTCATTTGTGGTATAAAAAAGAGTACTTTGTTTAAATTGCACAAACTTAAATTATTTACAGTATATTGGACAAGTCTTATCCTTATAAATATTCATATAGTTCACGGTTTTCCACAGTGTGAATCCTGCAAGATTCGCTTGCCTAGGTTCAAAGAGGATCATACTTTGGTGAAGCTTGTTCCGATGAAAGATAATTTGTAGTTGGGAAAGTTTCATTTTTTCATTCAGTTACAGTTTACACACTGACAAGCCACACCTGAACTGATACAGACCTTGCCGTGCAAGTCACATTTTACAGCTAGTGTCAGGGTTCCTCCAATTATTTGTACGATTTCTCGATTTCTGAAATAAATTCTCCAATTCACCTTGCGGCAGGTACCAGCCCTGCCCTCACGTTAGGGTTCCCTTTACTGCACCATGCCTCACTGCAGATGTGATATGTTTAACAGCAGGATAATAGCGCGATTCACATTCCCCGATGATAAACGAACATTTCTTTCAGGCAAAGTTATAAATAATGAATAAGGTGACCTCTCTCTTGATCAGCCAGCCTGGGGATTAGCAACAATTTAGAGACAGGGGGTTATCACATACAGTGTTTGGCCTCTACAGTCAAGGCATCGCCACCGCAACCCCAGGAATGGCAAATCCCGTGGCCATGCCTTGACTGTAGATGGATGTGCCAAGTTTCATGCAGGTGAGGATGTGGGTGATGTTTGGGTAAATTGGAAATTAGGTGGTTAAGGAGACTGAGAGGAAATGCATTTGAAAATTCTAGATGGGAGATGACAAGGCATGAATGAGGATTTCTGAGGCATTTGGTATGAGATAGAGACAGAGGTAGGCAATGTGGTGGAGGTGAAGAAAATACTTTTGGAAATTTTATGTGCAGAAATTTACCTCAGTGTATATGGATATGTTATCAGGAGTGAGCCTGCAATTGAGGAGAGAACCCCCCCCCCCCCCCCCCCCCCTCACCTGTCCCCCCCAGAGGGGGGGGAGACAGGTGAGGGGGGGGGGGGGTTCTCTCCTCAATTGCAGGCTCACTCCTGATAACATATCCATATACACTGAGGTAAATTTCTGCACATAAAATTTCCAAAATAACTTGCACATGCGTAGAAAACCCAGCGCTGCATTCATTTTTAAACTGAATACTTCCATAATACATTGACTGTTGCAAATTAAGTAAATCGATTATACTTTAGGTGAGAAAGCATCTTTCATATTAAGAAGCTTCGCAGAATATACTGTACATCCTCCCCCACATCCGGTCCGTCACCAGCACTGCCTTCTACCACCTCCGACGGATCGCCCGTCACCGGCAATACCTCACCTTAAAAGCCGCCGAAACCTTCGTCCACGCCTTTGTCACCTCTTGGCTGGACTACTGCAACGCCCTCCTCGCTTGTCTCCCCTCCACCACAATCCACAAAATCCATCTTATCCAGAATTCTGCCGCCCGCATACTCACCCGCTCTAAGCCTCGCTCCCCAATGACCCCAATCCTTGCTAGACTTCACTGGCTCCCTGTCCCAGAGAGGATCGACTTCAAGATCCTCACCCTTGTTTTCAAATCCCTCCACTCCTCTGCAACCCCCTATCTGTCTGATCTCCTCTCCCGACAACCCAGCACCCGCTGCCTTCGTTCCTCCGGGTCTGGCCTCCTCCATGTCCCCCGAGTCCTCCGCTCCACCCTCGGCGGCCGTGCCTTGAGCCACTTCGCCCCGAGGCTCTGGAACTCCCTTCCTCACTCGCTTCACCTCGACTCCTCTCTTCCTAGTTTCAGGTCACAGTTGAAGACCTTTCTCTTCGACCGAGATTTTGGTCACCTTCCTGCCCCTGCTCCTGGCTCGGTCCCGGGACCCGTAACTGTGAAGCGCTCTGAGACGCCTTCTGGCGTGGAGGGCGCTATATAAATCGAAGTTGTTGTTGTTGTTGTCACATGCTGTTTGGAAAAGTGTAGCAGCCAGTTTGTGTATGGTGATGTTTCACAAACAGCCTTCGAATCAATTGTAATTTTAGGTTAGGGAATAGCTGGCCAAGACTCCAAACACTTTCTTCTCCATTGCATTGTGGCATAGGATCCTTATCATCCATATTAACAGGACAATGGGAGTTGGTTTAAGGTATAATCCAAAGAATAGCACCTCCAACAGTGCAGGACATACATATCATTGCATTTCCGAAGGTGATCTACTCAGGGCCTCAGATTTTAAAACTCGCCTGTATTGAATACTGCATATGCGACCATCCAATGTGCGTTTGTGACAGGTCAAGGTCAAATGATTTGCACATGCATAGTTTTGGGAATTGGAGGTACTGTATTAAAAAATTATTACAGTTGGTTCTAATCTGGCACCAATTAAACCAATCTATCCACAACACAGGCATGGTCAGCAACCATGAGCAAAAGGGAGAGGAACAACTTGTCTGCACAAAACACCAGGTACAGAGAGTCATCTCAACGTCTGGGAATGAAGGGAGGCAAACAACTCCCTGCACCTTTGGCCATCAGATAGTCTGGTTTTGGCATTGCTTCTGAATGTCCAAGTGATCAACTGGCTGAGATAGTTATGGTGGAGAAGTATATAGGTAGTAGAGAAAGAGTGGCTCATTACAACAGTTGGGGAGTGTCTCAGGATAAACCGGGAACTCCAGCCTGCCATTGTTGTCCAGAACTACTGGATCTTGTCATGGTTCCAGTTATTTTGTTTTACTGGCAGAGAAGGGTCAGTTAGAGAAGAAAAGTTAGAAGGAGTGAGTATTGTGAGAAGCCTGAACCTGACCTATGGTGTAATAGCCCGAATCCAGCACTGTATTCTACACAGAACTGGTAGTATGATTCTTTTATTCCATCATTCTAAAATTGGTTATAATCATTAAATCACTATACCTTTATCAAGGATTGATGGGTTATTATTTTGAACGCTCGGGATCAGAAATCCTAACAATAGAAACCCAGAGCAGCCTGTAATAAACACTCACACATGCAGAGTGCTAAAAATGAAATAAATGATATTACCTTTGAGAAAGTTCGTTCATTTGATGATGACTTTTCATTTCTTGTGATACGTCACAGGATATATTGTTCAGGCAAACGTGAAAGCCAATTTGTGCAAAGTAATGGCTTACGAACAGCCTTGAAGTCAATGCTAATTTTACTCGGGTCATTACTGGACAAGATACCAAGTGATTTCTTCTTAATTTCTCCTTCATATCCACATCAACAGGAAAATTTTATATTGTTTCAAGTCCCATCGAAAGATTGGCAACGATGCAGGACATCCCCATGATTGTAATGCAGCAGATTATTTTACCCAGGTATCGGGTTATCATCATTATAGTTAGCATTATTTGGGGGATTGATCAAACTTGCATTTTTTTTCAGTCCTTTGAAATGTGTGACTCAAGGGTAAGAAGTTTCCCATTCAGCCTATCCGATTTAGACACTTATGTTCCAGGCAATTCTTTTACAAATAAACATGTGTTCAAGTTCTTCCTTTATATTTCCCAATGCTTTCCTTCAGTTTCCAGTGATCAAGCCTTGAATGTTGAAAGTTGACAACGTGAAGGCCGCCGTATTTGGCGCCTGTATGCAATTCTTCTCCCAAACATCTGACAATGGCACTATTAACTGATGCATTTTTCACCACCCAGACCTTGTACTTAGATTCGGTATAGTCGTGGACGCTGATCTTTCCTTATCCCAATATGGATGCCACCCACAGTTCTGCATTTCCGCACAACCACTACATTGAATAACACTGCTACTGCCTCTCCACTCATGCTGCCAAGACCACCATTCTTGCATTCATCGTGAAAGGCCTTCAGCATTTTTGGCCACACACCTTGGGAACATTGTCAGGAAATACTTTGTCTTGTCCTTCCCTCCCTCCTTTAGGACTTATCTCAAATCCTTTCTCTTTTACCGTGACTCGTTCAGAATTCCACCCCACCCTGATTTAATTCCAATCATAGCACGAATATTTATCTAAAGTTTTCGTAGATACTCCTAATATGGAACTTGCTGCATAAATTCAATGTGTTCTTGCAGTTCTCTGTCCTTATTATTGCCTTGTACTATGCTGGAGCACATGCCATAAAATTAACCTAAATGTGATAGTTTGAAGTACATCGCCCTTGAGCCATCTCACCATCACTAACATCAATTCTCAAAGACAAGGACTTTTGCTGCCTTGGTTGTGATGTACAATGGAAGCCAGGCAGAATGATAGCGTACAAATATATTAACATTCATAGCTCCTCTGGTGGCACCAACTAGGATAATGATGATGCAACCTCAATTGAAATTGAACACGCGTCATGATTTTTATCAGCATATCTACGGCAAACCCATCATTTATGAGTTTACGTTTTTGCAATAGGATGCTAATTGACATTGCTGTTTCCTCAGGTAGATATCAGCATTTATGCGAAATTAATTGGAAAGTAAAGAAAGTTTGTCTTGAAACCCTGAACAAGTATACTTAAGATGAATTACCATTTTTTTAAATCGATTTGTTGAGTGATATTGCTGCTGCAAACAATCACTGTGTATGGCTACAAAAACAGACACTACAAGCAGCAACAACCTGAGTCGATTTCATATAAGCTATGAAATTCAAACTGACACTCATTCAAAATTGTTGCCTCCGTGCCTGTGCCCATTGAGTATTCCTTCCCTGAATCTGCCCATATCTCAACTATCAGACGCTACGAATACTTGAGTAGAAATACAAGGTGTGACAAAATGTACATATTAACAAAATATTTAAAGATTGCAGAAATTGTCACACTGTTACATTCATATTGAAATGTGAGAACCTCTGTTCAACAGGCACTGGTGCAATTTACCCTCAAACATTCACGAAGAACACCAACATGGATTCTTTTGTTTCTCCAAAAATATTGCTGTCAATGCAAATATTTCCAGATGATTGCACATGAGATGCATAAAGCCAAAATAACACAACACAATATTTTCCTATTGCATTACAAATATTTATGGAAGATAAATATTAAATCTAATCCTAAATAATAATGCCAATCCTTGCATTTGATATAGCACTTCTTACGTCTTCTCGATGTCTTAAATGCTTGATGGTACATACTGTAAAGTGAACTCTCTATATACGAGTGGGTGACATGCATCATCCCAACACACACAGAAGTGTCCCACAAACAGTTTATCAATTTATTATTGCTTCTTTTGAGGGATAATAATTAGGCATAATTATTAGTATGGAAACTTGTCCAAACTTGCTCTGCGTGGAAGTGAAACCAGGTCACCTAATTAAAGATTAGGTGAGTGCTCCAAATACTGTGCTACAGGACTCCAAATTGGGTTATTAATTTGTAGGATTTATGTTTGATTTATACTGCAAAATGTCTTCCTCGTTCAATTTCCAGATTGATATGTTTCGTGATCTTCTCAATTTCCTTATTGCTTATGTTGTCAGCACATGGTAAAGCCACATGTGTTGTGCTAAATTTACATTCTATTTTTGCTTCATTTTTCTGATACAACAACTAAAGAAATTACGCTGATATCGCTCCTTTCATGTAAGAAGGACGTCCCAAAGTGCTGGACAGTCACAGGTCAGACCCAATCTGGGGATAGGATGGGGAGGGAAGTGAGGGATTAAGTTGTCCATGGGACCGTCAAGGAGGAGAGTTTTGTAACAGATTGTCCATCAATCTGTATGAACTGGTGACGCATCCTATTATCATCATTATTATAAGTATATTGATGGAGTCCCAGTCCGGTCGCTTGCTGGATAGAGAATTGGCCTCCATTCCAGGCAGGCAAATTTTCTTATTACACACACCTAACAATTCCCAACTAAAAATAATATATTGATAATTTCCATCTAGGAATGTCTGTGGGATAATGCTGTGTACAATGCGCTGTTGCCTTTCGCTCACATATAGAGTCAATTCACATTACAATATGTTCTGTCGAGCATTTTGAGACGTCTGGAAGACATGGAAAGGGCTAGATCAAGTGCAAGTATTATTACTATTACTATTATTGACAACAACAACAACAAATTACACTTATAAAGCGCCTTTCACGTCGGGAGGACGTCCAAGGCGCTGCACAGGAGGCTTGTGACCCGAACTGGGAGGGGAGTGTATGGGGAGGGATGCAACACGTAGGGGAGGTCGAAAAATTCGGTGTGGAACAAAAGGCACTGTCGAAGAGGAAAGTCTTCAAACCGACCTTGAAAGAGGAAAGGGAAGAAACGAGACGGAGGGATTGGGGGAATGGAATTCCATAGGGTCGGAACAGGGAAACTGAAGGCCCGGCCTCCGATGGTGGGGCGGTTCGGGCGGGGAGCTTGGAGCAGGCCAAGTCCTGCTGAACGGAGGGTCTGGGTGGGCTTGTAGCGGGAGAGTAAATTGGTTAAATAAGGTGGGGCAAGGCCATGTAAGGCCTTGAAGGTGAGGACGAGGATCTTGAACTCGATCGTCTGGAGGATGGGGAGCCAGTAGAGACGGGCGAGGGTAATACACGGGCTGCAGAGTTTTGGATGACCTGCAGCCTTCAATGGAGGAACTGGGGACGCCGACGAGGAGACAGTTTCCGTAGTCCAGCCTTGAGGTGATGTACGCGTGCACGAGTGTTTCGGCAGCGTGGGGGGTAAGATAATTGCGAAGCCTGGCAATGGTGCGCAGGTGGAAGTAAGCGGTGCCGGTCAAGGCACGGATGTGGGGGAGGGAGTAGAATTTTTGGTCGAACGTGATGCTGAGGTTCCTGACTGGCTTTGTGAGGTGGAGAGTACAGCCTTGGATGTTTAGGCTGGCAGTGCTCGATGTGCGGAGGCGCTGGCATGAGCCGATCAGGAGGGCCTCGGTCTTACTCACGTTCAATTGCAGGAAGTTTTCCCTCGTCCAGGACTCGATGTCGGACAGACATGCTGTCAGAACGGCGATGGTCTGGGTATTGAGGGATGAAGCAGAAAGGTACAACTGGGTGTCGTCTGCATACATGTGGAAATTTACCCCATGTTTGCGGATGACATCAACCAGAGGGAGCGTGTAAAGGGTGAAAAGGAGGGGGCTGAGGACAGAGCCCTGAGGGACGCCGTGAAAAACTATGCGGGGGTTTGAGGAAAAACCATTGAACGATACAAAGTGTAAACGGTGGGTCAAGTAGGAATGGAACCAGTCAAGGACTGTGCCTTGAAGGTTGAGGTGGGAGGAAAGACGTTGGAGGAGGATGGTGTGATCGACTGTGTCGAACGCAGCAGACAGGACAAGGAGGACGAGGAGGCAAAGGGGTTAGGCGGTTAGGCCGTATGATGTCATACATCTGTCATCAGATGAAGCTTGTACCATGATGCCGATTTCAAAGGAAATACTGATAATTACCTAAATGGATATTCCTCCATTTCATTAAAGTGATTTCCTAAGTATCGTTATCTTGAAACAAATGTTTATGTCATACCAAAATGTGTTTTCCATTGGTTTCAGGCATTGTTTATTGGGCTATTTTGAGACAGTAAAGGGCTGCTTGTCAGCCTTCCAAATTTTTCGCTCCGTCGCCTGCAGATAATCCAGAACTCTGTCCTTCACCGCTCCAATTTCCATGATCCCATCTCCCGCATTCTCGCCCAAATCCGTTGGCTCCCCATTACCAAGAGGTTTCAATTCAAGATCCCGGTCCTCAGATTCAAAGCCCCCCATGGCCTCGTCCCACCGACATCTGCTACATCCTAGTATACTACCAACCCAACCGCCCCTTCTGCTCAGCAGGATCCAGCCTGCTGCATGTCCCCCAACCCACCAAGTCCACCATTGCCAGTCAAGCTTGACTTTCTACTAACCTCTGGAATTCCATCTTGTGGTCCCTCCGCCTCACCCCCCTTGCTGGCCTCCTTGAAGTCAGCACTCAAGACCCTCCTCCTCGACGGTCCCTTCTCTAAATCCCTACTTTCCCTCCGCCTTCCCCATTTTTGACCCCAGCTTGGGTCTGAACAGGTGCTCCTGAACTGGTTAGAGCACTCGACTTACGAGCATGACACCTGTGTACGAATCCAGGCAGATCAGGGCAAAACCAAGGCAAGTTTCCTTTCTACACACCAAACAATAATCCTTGCCTCAAGGAAACACAAATTAACACGAAAATAAAAATGTGTCTTTCAATCCACGACTGTTTGTAGGACACTGCTGTGCGCAGTTCGCTGTTGCATTTCACCCACAAAATATACAGTCAATTCAACTTTACAGTATATTCTGTGAAGTGCTTTGAGACGTTGATAAGATGTGTAAAGCGATATCAAATGCAAGGATTATTATTGTGAACACTAAAATAGACTAATGATTGTTGCTGGAAAATTAAGATAATAACATTTTTGAATCCTCCTCCCCATCAAATACAACCAAAACTTGCAGCTTTGACACAAAAATTAGCGTATGATTCAGAATGCATCCCTTCCTCACTCCCTTTGCTGCTCCTCTCTTCCCAGTTTCAGGTGACAGCTGAAGACCTTTCTTTTCAACCGTGCTTTTGGTCACCTTTCTGCCCCTGACCCTGGCTCGGTCTCGGGATCTGCCATTGTAAAGCGCTCTGAGACGCCGTCCAGCCTGGAGGGCGCTATATAAATCGAAGTTGTTGTTGTTGTTGTTGTTGCATCAACATGGATGCCGTACCTCGTTGGTTCTGATTACCATTCATTAACATTAACATACGCAATTTCTTGGATTATGAGAGGAGCAAAATATATCTTGTCAATGGAGAAAATGGTCTGCTTTATGTCCATTGTGTTGAGTGTTTCATTCATGTATTGTTTTTGCTGGTTCAATCAAATATACTATTCTAACTAATCAATTCTCCCGATTTAAACATCAATATGGACTGCTTTATTGTCCCAAACTTGGGATTCATTCCATATGAAATATGCTTCATACGAGTTTAGAACGTTATTGAAAATAAGTGCAAACATTTTGATTACGTCATTACCTGCTGTGATTGGTATATTCCAGAAAAGCTGTTGTCTACCTTTCTCTTACTATAGTTACATTTCTATAATACAATATTTTTAATACTTCTTTCGATATCGCCCCACAAAGAATAATTTTATTTAGTGGTTAAAACGTACCAATTCAATGGTTTCCAATAAAGTGAAAACATTGACATGAATGGACAGCAGGTTAAACGATATAAAGAAACTCCAGGGACACCTGCGTGTGTTAAAAGGTCTGTGCAATGTTGCAATGCGGAAGTTGGTATCTTACTTTAACCCAGGCTTGAAGCTCACTGGCCACGGGGTGGGGAGGGGAGTAACTCTACATTGAGCTCTTCAGAGTGGGTACATTTTGATGTTTCATTTGCACCTGATGGTCAAATAACCTTTCAATAGGTTATCACTCCTTTTGGCAACACAAAAGCTCAGCATAATGATAAGTGAAGTACTTGAGTAATACTTTGATGAAGTTCTATAGAGATTGGCGGGCTGGGGAGGCAGGGGGCAAAAGTACCTCAATTAGTTATCTTCCAAACGCAAGGTGGATGTACAGCATTGTTGGGGAGAGCATTTCACACGTGCTCAGCCTGTAACAACAATCATGACTTAACACTGAATATTGTGCGATATCTTGATTTCACTTTAATTTTAATTGATGTTGAGTTTACTTTTAAGGGTTGTGCTTTTTAATTAACAACAACATGAAAAGGCTCCCAATTAGTGACTGCATTAAGGTTTTAGCAAAATTCTGCTCGATAAATTTGAAACGAATATATATACTAGGTGCATGTTTAACTCCTTAGATCCAATTCATGTTTTAGTCAAAATAATAATGAAATCAAGAGAAGAAATGGAAGAAAATAGCCGCAGCACAGAGGGCAATGAAAGAGTCATTTTATTAAACTGCAGTATTTCTTATTTCTGTAATGTTACATAGAGCGCTTGATTATTGCAACGTGAACACACTGTAAAATACAACCATTCAATTCCAGCAAACAGACAAATTCTTGTTGCCGCATTGTACACTGCTGTGCGCAATTGGCTGCCGCGATTCGCTCACAAATATATACAGTCAATTCACTTCACAGTATATTCTGTCAAGCGCTTTGGGACGTTGATACAAATGTGGAAAGCGCTACATCAAATGCAAGAATTATTATTATTATTAGTAGTACTTCAAAATCTAAGAGCTTATTTCCATCCGTTGGAAATTTACCAAAGGTATTTAAACGAATTTGTTTCTTAATTTGGGCGTTCCTGACAAAATTGCTTGAATTTCCAAACAAGTATTAATACAATGCTTCTTATTAATGTAGATTGCCAAAGTTACATTCAACGAGCTCTGTATGCTCCTAAGTTAGATACAACTGGATCTGGCGATGGTTTTTTCCAGCGGAGTCCCCCGAGTCTCGTGTTTGACCAGACAGGAATACAATTCGTGTGACTCCCACTCGGAGGCTGGCAGAGTCAGATAACTGCTCACACTGTACGTGTTGTCCACCTCCTGCTTGATCGCACTCGTTTCAACACCTTCACTTCTGGGACTGCCATCCACAGTCCACTTGAACTCAGGTGTGAAGTGTTAACCAATTTCCCTGGTGTAGCTCATTCTTCACCAGGATCTCTAAACGATGCTACGGTGAATCTGACATTTTAAGTCCTTCAGACTGTTCAATATAAATATCACCACGATTAACTCCTCTTGTCTAATTTCATTCCTTCCTCCAGATTTCTACATTTTCTTATTATTCTGTTTTATCCGTCGAAATTATTCACAGACTATCAATTTAGATCAGGGTTCGGGTGTTTGGTTCTCTGCCCCCACTCTCTGGAACTCCATCCCGCATTCCCTTCGTCTTGCTTCGTCCTTCAAGGCCGGACTCAAAAACATCCTATTCTACAGAGCCTTCTTCTGCCGTCCTAACTCTCCCCCTTCCCTACTCCCCGTCCCCTTCCCCTACCCCGACCCTTCCACCCTCTGCTCGCTTCCTGACCTAACTGTTAGGCGCCTTCGGACGTCCTCCCAACGTGAATAGCGTAATTTGTTTTATTGTTTAAAAATTCGGGTTCCCACATGAACGGTTTATCATTGCGAAGCTTTTAACCAGGTGCGAAACTTGCAGAAAGCGTCTGAAACAATATCGAATACAGACAAACATACAAATATAATCGGACATCCTCCTGAGGTGAAACGTTCTATACAAGAGCAATTTTGTCGTTGATATTTTTGCTATTATTGTGAAAACTGTAAGAGAATTAGATCACAATCATCATGGAATGTTGAAAGAAGATCACTTACTTTTCAAACTCAGCTTGGTCCCTTTACCAAAGGTGAAGCTGTTGCTATCCCACCCACCACAGTAGTAATCGGCAGCGTGCTCCGGCTGCACACCGCTGATGGTTAAATGCATGGCGTTGCTCGATGAGTCCACGGAACCAGTGAATCGATCAGGAATCCCCTGACCTCTGGTGGAGTCATAATCACGCCAAACAAACACATGGGCGCTGCCAGGCTTCTGCTGGTACCAGCTCGTGTAGTAGCTGCCGATCCTGCCTCCGGACATGGTACAGGTGATCTTGACGGTGTTTCCCGGGGATGTTGAGATGGACGGTGGCTGAGTCAGGGTAACAGCTGCGGTTGTTCCTGGAGAAATAACAAGTCACAGAAAAGTCACTCTGTAGATGGGTCACACTGTAAATAAGTCACACTGTAGAACTAACTGTACAAAGTGAAGCTAATTGAGATCAGTGCGGATTCCGCAGCGCTTACCATGCAGACACAGGAGCAAAGCGGCCAGAACTCGGAGCCAGTTCGAACCCAAGTCTCTCGTTTCTCAGACGAGTGCTCCAACCACTGTGCTACAGGACATCAGATAATGATGCTAGTTTTCATTTACAGTATGAAACAGTATTTTTTTAAAGCAGCACAAATATCAACAATTTGCAGCATCGTGGAAAAATCTTGTTCTATTAAATATGTATGTGGTTCATGTAGTTCACGGTTTTGCGGTGTGTCAATCCTGCAAGATTCGCTTGCCCAGGTACAAAGAGTATTATACACTTGTGAAGCTTGTTCCGATGAAAGATGTGTTTCAACGTTTCATTCAGTTACAGTTTACACACTGACAAGCCACACTTGAATCGATACAGAGACCCAGCTGTGAAAATCACAATTTACAGCCGGTGACAAGGTTCCTCGAATTGTATATACTGTTTTCTGAAACAACTTCACCAATTCACATTCAGGCAGGTACCAACTTTGCCATCACGCTAGGATTCTCTCAGACACGGCCCAATGCCTCGCATTACCGATGATAAACGAACGTTTCTTTCAGGCAACGTTACAAACATTGAATACAGTGACCTCTCACTTGATCAGCCAGCCAGGGGAACAGCAACACTTTAGAGACAGGGGGTTATCACATACAGTGTTTGGCCTCCACAGTCAAGGCATCGCCACCGCAACCCCACAAATGGCAAATCCCGTGTCATTGGCTGTTACCCATCCCTCACACACAGATGGACATATTTGGGTTTGTTTTGACTTCATGCTAGTTATTTCTGATTCGATCGAAGGAATTTACCTGGAGACAGTCGTGGTAGGAAAAAAGATAGGCTTAATATTTTTGAATATATATATTTATACATATATTTGTTATGACACCAATTCAAAACAGAATACGAAAGAAAATCCATGCATAGGTTGTCCACACATTTTTTTCGGTTTCATTCCCTTTAAAACAGTCGGCAGTCGCCCCTGTGTGAATCACAGCCAGATCAGTGCCACAGTGA
This sequence comes from Hydrolagus colliei, assembly GCA_035084275.1. Classification (NCBI taxonomy): domain Eukaryota; kingdom Metazoa; phylum Chordata; class Chondrichthyes; order Chimaeriformes; family Chimaeridae; genus Hydrolagus; species Hydrolagus colliei. Next base: position 8,589,607 of record CM068761.1, on the reverse strand, counting down.
ATTACAGCGGCTGCTTTTTCTGATAAAACATTAACAGCTGTGAATCTACTTTTCCGTCTTATGAAAAAAGAACACACAAGTCCCATCTTCTGGACATGTCTCTGACATCTAAATTGTGATATAGATTGGAACGGGGAGTGTAAGAATAGAGTTATGTTACACAATACGCTAAAAGAAGAACAGTCCTCAAGTGAAGATTTCCCCCAGAGTTCCCACTCACGTGTATTCAATTTTGTCCATGAGCTGATCCCATGCACGTTTAGGACAAGTCAAAGTCAAATAACTTGCACATGCGTGGAAAATCCAGCGCTGCATTCATTTTTAAACTGAATACTTCCATAATACATTGACGGTTAAATTAAATGAACAGATAGATAATACTTTTGACCCTCCACTCCTCTGCAAATCCCTATCTGTCTGATCTCCCCAAACCAGCTCCCGATTACGCTCCACCGGGTCTGGCCTCCTCCATGTCCCCCGAATCCTCCGCTCCACCCACAGTGGCTGTGCCTTCAACCACTATGCCCCAAGCCTCTGGAACTCCATTCTTCACTCCCTTCACCTCGCCCCCTCTCTTCTCAGTTTCAGGTCGCAGTTCAAGACCTTTCTCTTCGACCCCGCCTTTTCTCAGCTTTCTACCCCTGCCCCTGGCTCGATCCCGGGATCCGCTATTGTGAAGAGCTCTGAGATGCCCTCCATCGTGTTGGGCACCATATATGAATATAAACTAAAGCTGTTGTTCACAAAGAACCTTTCATATCAAGAGGACCAGTCACGATGCTTCACAGAACACTGTAGATGCTGTTTAGAAAAATGTAGCAGCCAATTAGTGTGTGGTGATGTTTCACAAACAGCCTTGAAATGAATGATAATTTTATTGGGGCAATTGTTGGCCAGGACACCAAACGCTTTGTTCCCCATTTGCATTGTGACATGGGATATTTAGCATCCATATTAACAAGAAAATGGTATTTGGTTTCAAGTGTAATCCAAAGGATGGCACCTCCAACAGTGTAGGACATACACATCAGAGCATTTCAGAAGCTGATACACTCAATTCTTCAAATTTGAAAACTCACTTGTATGGAAGTCTTCGCATGCAATTATCCAATGCATGTTTTTGACAGGTCAAGGTCAAGTGATTTTCTCATACTTAGAAATCTAACATCCAAAGCGAGCTCAAGGACTTCATTATTGTTATTGTTGTTTTTTTGTTGCCATTCATTAATCACCCCAATTTTCCCTCTAACCTTTCCCCACTTTTCTTCCCTCGCTACCATTCCTCCTTTCTCTCCTCCCATTTTACCTCTCTTATTTGCCTATCTCTACCCCCCACTCCTCTTCACTTCCCTCTTTCATTGCCTCTCTTTCATCCTCTCTCTTCCCCACCACCTCCTACCCCTTTCCTTCCTCTCGCTCTTTCAACTCTACCCTCTCTATCCCCTTCCTTTTCTTTCCTCTCCCTCTCTTCCCACCTTTCTTACCTTTCTTCACCCCCACTCTTCTCCCTCTTCCATCCAACTGCTCGCTTGTCCCCCATTCTTTCCCTCTCCCACTTTTATCCCTTCCCTCCCTGTTCCCCCTTAACCCCTTTACTCCCCCATTTCACCCTGATTTTAATCCCACCATCACCTTTCCCTCCCTCGACACCTTACTCGCCTTTCTCCAACCCTTTTCCTCCCCGACGTTACCTCACCCCATCTTTCCCACCCTCTCCCCTCTTATGCTCTTTTCCACCTTTCTCCCCTAGCCCGTGGGACACTGCTGTGCGCAATTTTTGGCTGCCGTGTTTAGCTCACAAATATACCGTCACTTCTCTTACTCTCCTTCCTCGTACCCTGACCCCTGCCCGCCGCTCTGGTCCCTACCTCTCTGATCAGTGCCTTGGGACGTCCTCCCAATGTGAAAGGCGCTACAGAAATTGTATTTTGTTGTTGTTGTTTACAAATAAACATGTGCTCAAGCTGTTCCTCCATATTTCTCAATGTGTTTCCTGCCATTTTCAGGCAGCAAGCCCTGAATAATGGCTAATTGTCTCCAGTTTAAAGTTGACAAGGTGAAGGCCATCACATTTGGCTCCTGTTTCCAATTCCTCACCCAAAGAACTGACAACAGCACTATTCACAGTTTCATTTTTCACTGCCCAGAGCTTCTACAAATTGTCAATATTCTCTTGGATGCAAATCTTTTTTTTTCCAATGTGGATGCCACCCACAGTTCTGTATTCCAGCACTTCCACAGCGTTGAAGAACACTGCCACTGCCTCTCCACTTATGCTGCAGAGGCAATCATTCTTGCATTCAACACGAAAGGCCTTCATCATGTTTTGGCCATACTTCTTGGGAAAAGTGTCTTGGAAACACTTTGCCTTGCACTGCCTTCACTCTTTGAAATCTCATCTCAAGTCCTTTCTCGTTCATCGTACATTGGTCGTGCATCCACCCATCACAATTGCAAACCAATCACAGCACGGATGATGAGTTTTGGTGCATACTCCCGATATTTAAGCGGAAGACACCCAACTCTACCTTTCCGCTTCCACCCTCAACTCCAGGACTAATGCAATTCTGACTGCATGTCTGTCCATCATTTAATCCTCGACAATGGACAACATTCGCCAACTAAACATCAACAAGACAGAGGCCATCCTGATTCACTCACGCCAGAGACTCCACAGCTCAGGTGCGGGCAACATCGGCATTCAAGGGTGCACTCTCCACCTCTTGAAGCCAGTCAGGAATCTGGGTGTCTTGTTCAACCCCAAAGTATCCTTCCACCCATAAATCCGCTCCATGACCAGTACAGCCTTCCAATAACTCCGCAGCATTGATAGACTCCGCCACTACCTCATCCCCCATGCTGCTGAAAAACTCATCCACGCTTTCATCACATCTAGGCTCAAATAAAGAAGACTATTCAGAACTCTGCAGCTCATGGACTCTCCTGCATTAGGCTCCGCGACCACATCACTCCCAACCTCGCACATCTCCACTGGCTCCCCATCATCCACATGGTTAAATTCCAGATCCTGATCCTCACTTTCAAGGCCATCCATTGCCTTCTCTCGGCCTATCTTTCCAACCTACTGACTCCCTATCAGCGTGCCCATCCCCACTGTTCAGCGGGCTCTTTCCTGCTCCATGTTCCCCATCCGAAACTGACCTATCATAGTGACCCGGCTTTCAGCCACACTGCCCCACACTCTGGAACTCCATTCTACAACCCGTTCACCTCTGTTCCTCCCTTTCCTCCTTTTAGGTCGGTCTCAACATCTTGCTCTTTGACCGTGCCTTCTCCTCACTGCCTAACACTCCCCCCTTTCCTATTCTCCGTCCCCCCACCCCCCATTTAACTGATCGAGACCTGATCTGTCTGTTCAACGACTTGGGATATACTCCTGACATGAAAGGCGCTCTATCAATGTACTTTTGTTGTTATTATCCAATTTAAGTGCTTATTAAACTTTAAACTTTTATTTAATTTTTATTTTCAATACTAGTGGTGTTCTTTTTGAACTTTATTCAATATTAGTGTCAGAAAATGTGAACCAGAAATGTGCTCAAGACGCATAATCCCTGTTGATTGCATTAGGGGCTATGGTCATTTAGGTTTCCCTATACGGTATTTCACTTAAAATCACATTTTTAACAACAAATCCCCAACGTTACTTGAGCAGATCCAGTATTGATAATTACTTAAAGAGATTATATATCCACTACGTTAAAAAGATTTCTTAAGTATCGTTGTCATTAAGCACACGTTTATGCCGTATCAATAGGTGTTTTCCGGCATTAGGCCCACCAAAACAGAATATAAAATGGTGGTGAACGATGACCAAAATAACATTTTTGAATCCTCCTCCCCCATGAAGTACAATCAACACTTACAATTTTTACTCACAAATTAGCGCATGAGTCAGAATACGTCAACGTGGATCTCGGACCTGGTTGGTTGTGATAAGCATTCATAAGCATTAACAAATGCAAATTCATAGACTAGGAGACAAGCAAACTATATTATGTGAATGCCGAACATGGCCCGCACACTGTCGGTTGTGTTGAGTGTTTCATTCATTTTACTATTTCATTGTTTTTATTGGTTCAATCAATTATACTATTCGCTTCCAAATAATCAATTCTCTCAATTCAACCATAACTATATGCTATTATATTGTTACATTAGCCAGAGCTTCGGATTCATTCCATATGAGTTATGTGAACATCTCGATTACATACGTACCAGCTGCAATTCGAATATTTCAGACACGTAGTTGTCCAGCTTCCTATTACCATAGTTCCATTTCAATGTTTTATACTTGTTTTGATATCGACCCACAAAGAACAGATCTATTTAGTGGTTAAAATGTACTGATTTAATTGTTTGCAACAAAGTGAAAACATTGACTAGAATGGACAGCAGATTAAAGTATTGAAAGAAACTCCAGGGACAACTGCGTGTGTTAAAAGGTCTGTGCAATGCTGCAATGCGGAAGTTGGTATCTTTAAGGCAGGTTTGGAGCTCACTGAACACGGGGTGGGGAGGGGAGGAACTCTACAATGAGCTCTTCGGAGTGGGTACATTTTGATATTTCATTTGCATCTGATGGTCATATAACCTTTCAATAGGTTGTGACTCCTTCTGACAACACAAAAGCTCAGCATAATGATCGAGTGAAGCACTTGAGTAATACTTTGATTTAGTTCTATAGAGATTGGCGGGCTGGAGAGGCAGGGGGCAAAAGTATCTAAATTAATTATCTTCCAAACCCAAGGTGGATGTACCGTATTGTTGGGGAGAGCATTTCACACGTACTCAGCCTGTAACAACAATCATGACTTAACACTGAACATTGTGCAATAATTTGAATTCACTTTAATTTTAATTGATATTGGGTTTACTTTGAAGGATGGTTCTTTTTAACAACAACATGAAAAGGATCCCAATTAGCGACCAAGATTAAGATGTTTCCAAAATTCTGCTCGATAAATTTCAAAGGCATATAAATACTGCATGTATGTTTAATTGATCAGATCAACGTCGTGTTTTAGACAAAATAATAATGAAATTAGAGCAGAAATGGAAGAAAAATAGCCATGGCACAGATGGAAATGAAAGAGTTATTTTATTAAACTGTAGTATTTCTTATTTCTGTAATGTTGCACAGGGCGTTTGATTCTTGCATCGTGAACAACTATAAAGTACAACTATTTAATTCCAGGAAACAGAAAAATTATTATTGCCGTATTGTAACACTCTACTTAAAAATCTAACAGCTTCTTTCTTTAGTTGGAAATTTATTGGAGGTATTTAAGCGAATTTATTTTTCAATTTAGGCATTCCTGACCTAATTACTTTAATTTCCAAACACTTATTAACACAGTTCTTATTATTAATGTAGATTGCCAAAGACAAATTCTACTAGCTCTGTATGCTTCTAATTTAGATACAACTGGATCTGGCGATGGTTTTTTCGAGCGGAGTCCCCCGAGTCTCGTGTGTGACCAGACAGGAATACAGCTCGTGTGACTCCCACTCGGAGGCTGGCAGAGTCAGATAACTGCTCACACTGTAAGTGTTGTCCACCTCCTGATTGATCGCACTCGTTTCAACACTTTCACTTCTGGCACTGCCATCCACAGTCCACTTGACCTCCACAGCTCCCGGGTTAAAATCATTCACCAGACACACCAGGGTCGCCTTGCAATTAGCTGTGATTTGATCTGGTGACGGCGGAAGGACCGTCACCGAGGGGGCCCGTGGGTCTGGAACAAAAATGTGGATCAAAAAGTTTTAATTCATTTTTTAACATTTTAAGTTACAATCGGCCTGTTGAATAGCACGACAAAACTTCAGGATCACCAATAAATAATCCTATACAGTAGTTCATATTCCTGTATATGGTAAAATATTTTCTTGTGTAGAGTTTTAGACGGTAATGTTCAAGTGTAACAATATAAAGGGAACAATGAGTGTTGGGGGTCATCATACACCATCACACACCGTTCATTATTATACTATCAATAGTTTGCTGCTGAGAGCTCAACAATAATCATAATAATCCTCGCATTTGATATAGTGCTCTTGGCGTCTTAAATTTCTCAAAATATACTGTACAAACCAATTGCGCAAGGCAGTGTCTCACAAAATGTCGTGGATTGAAATGACCAATTTATTATAGGGTTTTTTTGCAGTGGTGGGCAATCGTTAAAATTTTCCTCAATTCACCTAATTAGTAAATACAATCAGAAGAAATAACACTGGACACTAAACGTCGCGTCACAAGGATTATGTGGCGGGAGGCGCTGAGTGAAAGCGCAGTGAAACATCATTATTAATTCGATAGAGTTTGTAAAAAGAGTAAGATCCTGAAAATAGGACGAAAATAAACGTTGTCCTTTTGTCCAAACACTCTGCACTGAAAAACTATTTAAGAGCACAATCAGAATCCAATGTTTGATTGGTTACAGAAAGGGGCTTCCGATTTCACAATAATTTATTTGGCACCGTATTTGCTGATTTTAATTCATAATTAACAGCGCACAATACACAAGTCACAATTAACAATACACAAATCACAATACACAATACGCAAATGGGAATCCCTTTCATATGATGCCTGAGGGCAACAATAAAGTTAATTTTCAAGGAAGAAAATGTATTTTGACCAGATTGAGCCGGCGCTCAGCCTCTGTCTTTAATGAGGAATGATTCCCATCTGACCAACTGCAGCAACTTGTGGTGAAAACCATGATATTATTGAGTCTCTCCAATGGTGCTGCCCTTAGCGACATCAACCACGGAATTGGGAGAAAATAATACGTTTGTAAAATTAGAAATCTGAAGATAAATGCGTTCAATAAATGGTAAAATAGAAATGTATTTTAATCGGGGTAATGGGGAGAAATTAAAATATTTGAACAACTCCGAATAGAACTCTGGAATAGAAAAATGTTAAAATGCAAAGACTGTTCATGGCAATAACACGGAGCAGATTATAACATTTGAATTATTCTAAAACGAATTGATTAGATTTGAATGCGTACTAATGCTGAGAACAAACTGGGCAAGAGTTATTCTATATCATCCATATATTGGTTACATATAATGTTACTCAGTCTCAAAGAAGTTTAAATTTTCAAAATGATCAGTTAGTCACGGACGAACACTATTTTCAGGGTATCTGGTTCCCTCTGAGATTGAACCGCTCACCAATCGGTCCATTAGACCCCAGCGACAGTCACCAGATGGAAATATACTGTTGATCTCCTTATGGAGATTCTTTTAAACATCACTTCGTGCTGACAAACTGGGGAAAGAGGTTAACAAGTAAACATAGAAATTAAATAATCTGGCACAAAGAGATTTAACTTCAATCTCAGGCGTGAAGTGTGAACTAATTTCCCTGGTGTAGCTCATTCTTTATCAGGATCTCTAAGCGGTGCTTCAGTGAATCTGACATCTTCAAGCCTTCAGAATGTTAAGTATAAATATCACCACGATGATCTCATCTTCGCTTATGTCAGTCCTTCTCCACCTTTTTACCATTGTTAGTTGGCTGTAATATCCGTCCAAATTGTTCACAGAATTTCAGTTAACATCAGGTATCGTGTGTTTGATTCTTTAAAAATTCCGATTTCCACATAAAAGGTTTACCATTAGGAAACCAGATGTAACTATCACAGAAAGCGTGTGAAACAATATCGAATACAGACAAACATACAATTATATTTGGACGTCCTCCTGACGTGATCACAATTATCATCTAAAGTCGAAACAAGATTACTTACTTTTCAAAATCAGCTTGGTCCTTGTACCAAAGATGAAGGGATAGCTGGTGCTATACCAGACACCACAGTCGTAATCGGCGGCGTCCTCCGGTTGCACACCGCTGATGGTTAAATGCATGGCGTTGCTCGATGAGTCCACAGAACCAGTGAATCGATCAGGAATCCCCTGACCTCTGATGGAGCTACTACTGTACTCATACCAAACAAACACAGGGGCGCTGCCAGGCTTCTGCTGGTACCAGCTCGTGTAGTAGCTGCCGATGCTGCCTCCGGACATGGTACAGGTGATCTTGACGGTGTTTCCCGGGGAGGTTGAGATGGACGGTGGCTGAGTCAGCGTAACAGCTGCGGTTGTTCCTGAAGAAATAACAAGTCACAGATAAGTCACACTGTAGATAAGTCACACTGTAGATAGGTCACACTGTAGATAGGTCACACTGTAGAACTAACTGTACAAAGTGAAGCTAATTGAGATCAGTGCGGATTCCGCAACGCTTACCATGCAGACACAGGAGCAAAGTGGCCAGAACTCGGAGCCAATCGCCCATTGTGAACAGTTTGATGAACATCAGAGAAATCAGTGATTCACAGACAAAAGCCACTTTACTGCCTCGATTGTAGACTTGTCCTTAAGAACCATCAGGTGATGCAAGTCCAGTTGAATTCACAATTTATGCAAATTCTCCTCCGGCTTCCATCGTCCAATAGGAATCATTGTTCTGAACAGCAGATGTAGCATCTTGCAAATTTGAACCAATTTACTGCCCGGATTTCAAAATTTGGTTCATGGTAACATTGACTATTGTGTCAACCTGAAGACCTTGATAAAGTAATAATAATCCTTCATTTAAAAATGGTGCTTTCCACGTCTTCTAGACGTCTGATAGCGCATCACAGAATATAATGTGTATACGTGAGCGAAAGGGGCAGCCAATTACGCAAAGTTGTTTCCAACAAACAGTCGTGAAATGATCAATTTATTAATGGGGGTTTTAGGGATTATTATCGGGCGTGTGGGGTAAGGTAATTTACCCAAGGTTTCGCCCTGACGAATCAAACCCAGGTCACTCGATTGTAAGGCAAGTGTTCTAAACTGACCTACAAGACATCAGAAAATGATGTTAGTTTTCAATTGCAGTGTGAAACAGAGCTTTTTTTAAATAGCACAAACTTCAATTATTGACAGTGTCGTGGTCTTATTCTATTAAATATTCATGTAGTTCACCGCTTTGCAGTGTGTGAATCCTGCAATATTCGCTTGCCCAGGTACAAGGAGATTTATTCACTTGTGAAGCTTGTTCCGATGAAAGATAATTTGTAGTTGGGAAAGTTTCATATTTTCATTCAGTTACAGTTTACACACTGACAAGCCACACCTGAACTGACACAGACCCTGCCGTGCACGTCACACTTCACAGCCGGTGACAGGGATCCTCACAAATACGGTTTATCTATTTCTGAAATACTTTTTTACAATTCACCTTTTGGCAGGTACCAGCCCTGCCCTCACGCTAGGATTCCCTTTACTGCACCATGCCTCACTGCAGATGTAATATATTTAACAGCAGAATGATAGCGCGATTCACATTTCCCAATGATAAAAGAACGTTTCTTTCAGGCAAAGTTATATACAATGAATACAGTGCCGGCTCTCTTGATCAACCAGCCTGGGGAACAACAACACATTAATCGTGAGGGGCGACTGTCATTTGCTATTACCCGTCCCTCACACACACATATAGACATATTTGGGTTTGTTTTGACTTTTTGATAGTTATTTCTTATTCGATCGAAGGGATTTACCTGGAGACAGTCGTGGTACCAAAAAAGAAGGGATTAAGATGTTTGCAAACATGTATTTAGTTATCAATATATTTGTTATGACATCAATTCAAAACAAAATACCAAATAAAATCCACACACAGGTTGTCCACACATTTTTCGGTTACGTTCCCTTTAACAGAGACTGGAGTCATCCTGTGCGAATCACAGCCAGATCAGTGCCACAGTGAATTAATTTGCAGCCATTGCTTTTTCTGATAAAACATTAACGGCTGTTAATCTACTTTTCCTTCCAGGGAACAGAGATATAATGGCATCAATATACAAAGACATACGTCCCATCTTCTGGACATGTCATTGACATAGAAATTGTGCTATAGACTGGAACGGGAAGCGTAAAAGCAGATTAATGTTACACAACCCGCTAAAAGAACAGTCCTCAAGTGAAGATTCCCCCAGAGTTCCCTCTCACGTGTATTCATTTCTGACCATGCGCTGATCCCATGCACATTTAGGACACGTCAAAGTAACTTGCACATGCGTAGAAAACCCAACACTGCATTCATTTTTAAACTCAACACTTCCATAATACATGTACTTTTAAATGAAATAAATAGATAACACTTTTGACAAAGCACGTTTCATAGCAAGAGGACCTGTCACGATGCTTCGCGGAATATCCTGTGCATGCTGTTTGGAAAAATGAAGCAGCAAATCAGTGTATGGTGATGTTTCACAAACAGCCTTGAAATGAATGATAGTTTTACTTGGGGCAATTGTTGGCCAGGACACCAAACGCTTTGTTCCCCATTTCCATTGTGACATGGGATCCTTAACTTCCAAATTAACAAGAAAATGGTATTTGGTTTCAAGTGTAATCCAAAGGATGGCACCTCCACCAGTGTAGGACATACACACCAGTGCATTTCAGAAAGTGATCTACTCAAGTCTTCAAATTTGAAAACTCGCTTGTATGGAAGCATGCGATCATTCCATGCACATTTTTGACAGGTCAAGATCAAATGATTTGCTCATGCATAGAAATCCAAAATGGCCTTCAATAAAAAAACTCACACTTGTAGTGTATTAAAAAAGAAATAAATAATAATACCGTTGAGAAAGTACCTTTCATTTAATGATGACTTTTCGTTTCAGGTGATGCTTCACTGGCGTATATTATTTAGGTAGATGTGGATGCCAATTTGTGCATATTAATATCTTACAGTTTCTCAGCCATAATGGTTATTGAAGTCAATGCTCATTTTAATTGTGTCATCGCTGGATAGGATACAAAGTGTTTTCTTCTTCGTGTGCATTGTGACATGTGGTCATAATTGAATTTTGTTTAAAGTCATTGGAGCAGATGATTTATCCCAGGTATCCAGTTATCATTATCATAGTTAGGATTATTTTAATTAAACTGATCAAACTTATTAACAGAACATAGAAATATGGGACTGAACAACAACAACAAAATTACATTTATGGAGCACCTTTCACATTGGAAAGACATCATAAGCCGCTGACCAGTTTGGTGGTACCTGAAAAATGCGACGGTGGCAGACGGGCAGCTGAGTTAGACGCCGCACGCGCAGGACGCAGAGTTACACCTCATACATGTACAAGGTGCTGAAGCAGGTCCACAAGAACACGGGCATCTCATCGTCGGCCATGAATGTGGTGAACTAGTTCGTCAACGACATCGTTGAGTGGATCGCCTGCGAGACCCATTACCTGATCCAGTATAGCAAGTGGCATCGTGGGAGATCCAGATGGCGGTCAGGCTGCTGCTGCCGGGTGAGCTGGCCAAACATGCCGTGTCTGAGAGCATCAAGGCCATCACCAAGTACACCAGCTGAAGAGCCAGTCAGTTTTGGGGCCACACTATTGTCACCACACTAGGCCCAATCCCTGGCCCTGACCATCATGGCCGAGGAACTGCAGCGGCTGGAGTCCGAGCAGGAGTGTTCAACTCATCACTGTTGGCCCTCACCTCCCACTACACCCAATTCCAGTTCCACCTCAAACAGATCGTCCAGGCAGATGGTGAGGAAAAGGAGTTGTGAGCTCAAGGTCTTCATTATTGTTATTGTTGTTATTTTTGTTGGCATTGATTAATACCCCCCTTTTCCACCTTAACCTTTCCCCAATTTTCTTCCCTTGCTCCCTTTCCCCCTTTCTCTCCTCCCTTTTTACCTCCCTTATTTGCCTATCTCTAATCCGCTCTTTACTTCCCTCTTTCATTGCTTCTCTTTGCTCTTCTCTCTTCACTCCATCTTTCCCTCCCCCCCCGCCACCCTTTCTTTCCTCTCGCTCTTTCACCCCTACCCTCTCTGTCCACTTCCCTTTGCTTCCCCTCCCTATCTTCCCTCCTTTCTTCCCTCTTTTCCCTCCCCACTCTTCTCCCTCATTCTTCCTTCTGCTCCCTTTTCCCCCATTCTTTCCCTCTACCCCTTTTCTCCCTTCCTTCCCTGTTTCCCTTTAACCCCATTTCTCCCATTTCTCCCAGATTTGAACCCCTCACCTTTACCTTCCTCTCCACCTTACCCGCTTTCTCCTACACTTATCCTGCCGAATGTACCTCACCTCACCTTTCCCTCCCTATCCTCCTTATGCTCTTTTCCCCCTTTCTCCCCTAACCCCACTCCCACGACTATTTGTGGGACACTGCTGTGCGCAGTTTGGTTGCCGTGTTTCACCCACAAATATACCGTCAATTCTCTTACTCTCCTTCCCCCTACACCGACCCCTGCTCAGGTACACACCTGACAGTTCAGCGCCATGGGACGTCCGCCCAATGTGAAAGGCGCTATAGAAATGTAATTTTGTTGTTGTTGTTTATAAATAAACCTGTATTCAAGCTGTTCCTCCATATTTCTCAATGTGTTTCCTGCCATTTTCACGGATCAAGCCCTTAATAATGGCTACTTTTTTCCAGCTTAAAGTTGACAAGGTGAAGGCCGCCTTATTTGGCTCCTGTCTGGAGTTCCTAACCCAAAGAACTGACAACGACACTATTAACAGATTCGTTTTTCACCAGCAAGTGCTTTCACAAAGCGTCAGTATTCTCTTGGATGCTCATCTTTCTTTATCCCAATATGGATGCCACCCACAGTTCTGTATTCCCGCACTTCCACTACACTGAACAACACTGCCACTGTCTCTCCACTGACGCTGCAGAGCCAATCATTCTTGCATTCATCGCAAAAGGCCTTCATCATGTTTTAGCCATATTCCTTGGGAAAATTGTCTTGGAAACACTTTGCCTTGTACTGCCTTCCCTCTTTGAAATCGCATCTAAATTCCTTTCTCTTTCACCGTGCCTTAGTCATGCTTCCACCCATCCCAATTTCAATCCAATCACAGCACGGATGACGAGTTTTGGCAACATGCTGCATAAATGCAATGTGTTCTTGCATTTGTCTATACATAAGATTATTTACAATGTTTGTTGTTCATTTGTTGAGTGATATTGCTGCTGCAAAACAAGCACTGTGTTTGGCTACAAACGCAGACATTACAAGTAGCAATAACCTGAGTAGATTTCATATAAGCTGTGAAATTCAAACGGACACTCATTCAAAATTGTTGCCTCAGTGAGAGTGAGGAAACGTTTTTATTTATTGTGAGATAGCGCCATTCACAGAATGAGTGTTCCTCGCCTGAATCTGCCCACATCTGACGTATCAGAAGCTTGGGTAGAAATCCAAGGTGTGACTAAAAGTACCCGATTAATGTTGTATTTTAAAGTTTGAAGAAATTGTCACCCTGTTAAATTCATACTGAACCATCAGAAGCTCTGTCTCTATTTCAATAGGCACAGGTATCATTTCCATTCACACATTCACGTATATCACAAACATGGATTATTTTGTTTCTCTAAGAATATTGCTGTCAATGCAAATACTTCCAGATGATTGCAGATGATTGCACACAAGACGCATCAAGCCAAAACAAAACACAAGAACGTGTTTCTATTCCTTTGGAACTATTTATGGATGAATAAAACAAATCCTAAATTATAATACCAATCCTTTCATCTTCTAGACGTCTCAAAGCGCTTCACACAAGGTCTCTCAAACAAAAAGTGAATGAATGTGGGCGAAACATGTCAGCAGTGCCCACAAACAGTAGCAGATTTAAGTTAGCAATTTATTATTACCACTTTTGATGGATTAGGCATATTGTGTATGAAAACTTGCTCAAGATTTTGCCCTGTCTAGAATTGAATCCAGGTCACTTGCTTGTGTGACGAGTGCTCTAAACATTGAACTATAGGATTTATGTTTGATTTGTACTGCAACATCATAGAATCATAGAATTTTACGGCACAAAAGGAGGCCATTCGGCCCATCTAGTCTGTGCCGGCTCTTTGAAAAGAGCGATTCAATCCCACTGCCCTGCCCGCTCCCCATAGCCTAATAGACCGGTTCTCTCTAAATAAAGATCTAATTCCCTTTTAAAAGTTGTTATCGAATCAGCCTCCACCACCTTTTCAGGCAATGCATTCCAGATTCGAACAACTCGCTGAGTGAAAAAAATTCTCCTCAGCTCCCCTCTACTGCGCCTTAAAACTATTTTAAATCTGTGACCACGAGTCGCAGATTCACCCACGAGTGGAAATAGTTTTTCTCTATTTGCCCTGTCGAAACCCCTCATGATCTTATAAACCTCTATTAAGTCTCCCCTCAATCTTCTCTGCTCCAGAGAGAATAACCCTAGCCTATCTAGCCTCTCCTCATAGCTGAAGTCCCTCAATCCTGGCACCATCCTAGTAAATCTTCGTTGTACCCAGGATGGTGCCAGGAGACATATAGTGAGAACATGTCGTCCCCATTCCATTTCCAGATCGATATATTTTCTCATCTTCCCTCGTTCCTTATTGCTTATGTTGTCAGCACATATGAAGGTTTGGGAGAGTCAGTGCTGGAGCACACAGAGCACCACACGTGTTCTGCTACATTTACTATGTATTTTTGGTTTTTGTATTCTAATATGTGGTTTATAACAGACATATTATCCATTTATCTGCATGAAATGGTGCCGCCTCCTATTATCATCATTATAATAAACCCTTGAAGTGAGCAGTCCATGAGCTCAGTGGATACAGCAAGTGCCTTAAAAGCGAGAGAATTGGGCTCAATTCCACGAAGGGTGAAACATTGGGCAAATTCCCTGACACCACATACCTAACAATCCCTCAAACAAAACAATAATATATTGGTCATTTAAATCCAGCGGTTTGTGGAGCACACCTGTGAGTAATGTACTGCCTTGTTTTCCTCACGTATATACGGGCACTTCTCACTATATGTCTCAATATTCGTTGTTTCAATTATTTGTCATTGACGAATTAATAAATAGTTAGAAACAATAATTAGCAATTGGATTAATTGAAGTGATATTAGCTGCTAAAATTTTATATCAGTTGTTTAGTAAATATATACATAAGATAATAAATACTATTAAGGGAACACTTACTG
The DNA here is from genome assembly GCA_035084275.1 of Hydrolagus colliei. Classification (NCBI taxonomy): domain Eukaryota; kingdom Metazoa; phylum Chordata; class Chondrichthyes; order Chimaeriformes; family Chimaeridae; genus Hydrolagus; species Hydrolagus colliei. The sequence continues at coordinate 8,574,555 of CM068761.1, read as the reverse complement.
GAGATGGTGGATGTGATCAGTGAGGGGAGGGGTCATTCAGATGAAGAGGCAGGATTACCTGCCTCTTGTGCGGATCCCAAAAGTGTGTTTGCAATGACCACATCAACCATCTCCTGTCAGTGTTCTCTTAATTGCCTTTTTATCTTATTTCTACATTTTATCACCTCCAGCACTGACTCTCCCAATCCTTCATCTCTGACTTCTCCACACTCCTAGCTTACCTCTGCGCCTGCTCCGATCAGATGTCACGTTTCATCTCATCATCCTCGACGACATCAACCTCTACTTCACCGCTGCTTGCTCCACCTCCTCAGAATTCTCCTCCCTCCTCTCCTCTCTCAACCTCTCCATCCACATCCACTCCGCCACACACGTTCACGGCCACTCGTTTAACTTGGTGATCACACTGAGCTTCAGTGTCTCCGATCTCACTATCACCAACAAGGCCATCTCCAATCACTCTCCCCTCCACCCCAAGAAATCACCATCTTCTACCGGCCATGGCAGAGGATCCCCCCATAAACGTTCTCTGCTTGCCTCCAAACTCCTCTCCCTCTGGCCACCCTCAGCACTGACCTATCCTCTGCACTCACTCTCCTCCACAATACCCTCTCCACCACATGACGTGCTTGTCCCCCTCACCTACTGAATGCCTCCTGCTCCCGAACCTCACCCTGGTTCACCACGAACCTCCGTTCCCTCAAGGGCCAGGTGCGGGCCATTGAAAGCACCTGTTTCAAATCCCGCTTAACGGTCCACTGGCATATATGGCTGTACCTCACTTTGCCCTACCGCTCCATTCTAGGCTCCTCTCCAGCCTCCACCAAATTGTCCTTCTTCTCTATGATAATCCTGGAGGTGAAGTACAACCCCCGGCTTCCTTTCTCCACCACCAACCAGATCCTCCATCCCCCCATTGTCGTCCCCGTCCCCCCACCCACCACCTTGCCTTGCCTCGCAGGTCCTTTCCTCTAACTCCCACTGTGAGGAGATGCTGGATAGGACATACACACCAGTGCATTTCAGAAGGTGATACACTCAATTCTTCAAATTTGAAAACTCACTTTTATGGAAGTCTTCGCATGCGATGATCCAATGCATGTTTTTGACAGATCAAGGTCAAGTGATTTTCTCATGCTTAGAAATCCAAAGTGACCATCAATAAAAAAAACCTCTCACTTGTAGTGTATTAAAAATGAAATAAATAATAATCCCTTTGAGAAAGTACCTTTCATTTAATGATGACTTTTCATTTCAAGTGATGCTTTACTGGATATATTGCGTATATTATTTAGGTAAATGTGGAAGCAAATTTGTGCATTTTAATATCTTACAGTTTCTCGGCCATGATGGTCATTGAAATCAATGCTAATTTTACTTGTGTCATTGCTGGACAGGATACAAAGCGTTTGCTTCTTCATGTGACATGTAGTCATAATTGGATTTTGTTTAAAGTCAGCAAATGATTTAGCCCAGGTATCATTATCATAGTTAGCATTATTTTGATTAAACTCATCAAATTTATCAACAGAACATAGAAATATGGGACTGAACAACAACAACAAAATTACATCTATAGAGCAACTTTCACATCAGAAAGACATCCCAAGCCGCTGACCACTTTGATGGTCCCTGAAAAAGGCGCTGGCAGCGGACAAACAGCAGGGTTAGACGCCACTACCGCAAGCGCAGGACACAGTTACACCTCATACATGTACAAGGTGCTGAAACAGGTCCACCCATCGTCGGCCATGAATGTGTGAACTCGTTCTTCAATGACATCTTTCAGTGGATCGCCTGCGAGGCCTATTACCTGATCTAGTATAGCAAGTGGCAGACCATCTCATCGCGGGAGATCTAGATGGCGGTCAGGCTGCTGCTGCTGGGTGAGCTGGCCAACCATGCCGTGTCCGAGAGCATCATGGCCATCACCAAGTACACCAGCTGAGGAGCCGGTTGGTTTGGGGCATGTCACTACACTAGGACAAATCCCATAGAAACTGCAGCGGCTGGAGGCCGAGCAGGAGATGTTCAACGCATCACTGTTGGCCGTCTCCTCCCACTTCACCTACGTCCAGTTCCACCTTACGTACATCGTCCAGGCAGATGGCGAGGACAAGTAGTGGCGAGCTCAAGGACTTCATTATTGTTATTGTTATTTTTGTTGCCATTAATTAATCACCCTCTTTTGACCTCTAAACTTTCACCCCTTTTCTTCCCTCGCTACCTTTCCTCCTTTCTCTCCTCCCCTTTTACCTCTCTTCTTTGCCATTTCAATGTTCTACACCCCACTCCTCTTTACTTCCCTCTTTCATTGCCTCTCTTTCATCCTTCTTTTCACCCACTCTTCCCCCCCTTTCCTTCCTCTCGCTCTTTCAACTCTACCCTCTCTATCCGCTTCACTTTCTTTCCCCTCCCTCTCTTCCAACCTTACTTCCCTATCTTTCCTCCCTCTCTTCTCCCTCTTCCATCCAACTGGTCCCTTTTCCCCCATTCTTTCCCTCTCCACATTTTATCCCTTCCCTCCCTATTTCCCCTTAACCCCCTTACTTCCCCCATTTCTCCCTGATTGTAACCCCCCCACCACCTTTTCCTCCATCGACACCTTACCCCCCTTTCTCCTACCCTTTTCCTCCCCGACGTTACCTCACCCCACCTTTCCCTCCCTCTCCCCAATTATGCTCTTTTCCACCTTTCTCCCCTAAACCCAATCCCACGATTATTCGTGAGACACTGCTGGGCGCAATTTTTGCTGCTGTGTTTTGCTCACAAATATACAGTCACTTCTCTTATTCTCTTCCTTCTACCCTGACCCCTGCTCCCCGCTCTGGTCCCTACCTGACTGGTCAGTGCCTTGGGACATCCTCCCTATGTGAAAGGCGCTATAGAAATTGTATTTTGTTGTTGTTGTTTACAAATAAATATGTGTTCAAGCTGTTCCTCCATATCTCTCAATGTATTTCCTGCCATCTTCAGTGATCAAGCCCTGAATAATGGCTAATTTTCTCCAGTTTAAAGTTGACAATGTAAAGGCAGCCTGCAATTCCTCACCCAACGAACTGACAATGACACTATTAACAGATTCATTTTTCACCGCCCATAGCTTGTACAAAGCCCCGAGGCTGATCTTTCCTTATCCCAATATGGATGCCACCCACAGTTCTGCATTCCCACACTTCCATTACATGGAACAACACGGCCATTGCCTCTTCACTCACGCTGCCGAGAAATATCATGCTTGCATTCCTCATGAAAGGCCTTCAACATGTTTTGGCTATACTCCTTGGGAACACTGACGAGGAAACACTTCACTTGCCCTGCCTTCCCTCCTTGAAATCTCATCTAAAGTACTTTCTCTTTCACCGTGCCTTGGTCATGCTTCCACCCATCCCAATTTCAATCCAATCAAAGCAAGCATGACGAGTTTTGGTGCATACTCCCAATATGCAACATGATGCATAATTGCAATGTGTTCTTGCGTTTGTCTTTCGTTATTATTGCCTTGTACTATGGTGGAGCACATTCCATCAAATTAACTAAATGTGATAGTCTGAAGTACATTGCCCTTGAACCGTCTCAACATCACAAACATCAATTCTCAAAGGCAAGGACTGAGGATTTCACTGCCATCATGGTGATGTACATTGGAAGTCAGGCTCTGTGATAGACAGGAATGTGGTAATATTGATAGTCACTCTGTAGGCACCAATTACGATAACCTATAATGAATTATTGATAGAATCATAATTAAAATTGAACACCTGTCATGCTTTTTATCGGCATATCTAGGGCAAACACTGCAATCACTTCACTTCAGTTTGTGAGATTAGATTTTTACAATATGATGCTAATTGAAATTGTTGATTGCTCAGGTGGATATCAGAGTTTCCATGGAATTAATGAATGGAAAGTGAAAGAAAGTTTGTCTTGGAGCCAGGAATAACTGTACATAAGATTATTTACCATTTTTGTTTTTCATTTGTTGAGTGATTTTGCTGCTGCAAAACAAGCACTGTATTAGGCTACAAAAACAGACACTACAAGTAGCAACAACCTGAGTAGATTTCATATAAGCTATGAAATTCAAACTGACAGTCATTTAAAATTGTTGCCTCAGTGAGAGTGAAGCTATGTATTTATTTATTGTGAGACAGCGCCCTCCACAGATTGAGTGTTCGTCGCCTGAATCTTCCCACATCTGATCTATCAGAAGCTTGGGTAGAAATCCAACATGTGGCAAAATGTACCCGATTATTGTGGTATTTTAAAATTTGACGAAATTGTCACCCTGTTAAATTCATACTGAATTATGAATTTTTACTTCAAAAGGCACAGGTATCATTTCCACTCAAACATTCACGAATATCACAAACATGGATTATTCTGATTGTCTAAGAATATTGCTGTCAATGCAAAGATTTCCAGATGATTGCAGATGCATCAAACCAAAACAAAACGCAACAAATTGTTGCTATTCCTTTGGAAATATTTATGGACGACTAAAACAAATCCTAAGTAATAATACCAATCCTTTCATCTTCTAGACGTCTCAAAGCGCTTTACACAATGACCGATATCTATCAAAAAATAGTGAATATATATCGGCGAAACATATCACCAGTGTCCCACAAACAGTCGCAGATTGAAGTGAGCAATTTATGATTCCCTCTTTTGAGGGATGAGCCATATGGTGTATGGAAACTTGCTCAAGATTGCGCCCTATCTGGAATTGAAACCGGATCATTTGCTTGTGTGGCAAGTGCTCTAAACATTCAACTATAGGATTTATGTTTGATTTGTACTGCAACATGTCTTCCACATTCCATTTCCAGATCGATATGGTTCCTCATCTTCCCTAGTTCCTTATTTCTTATGTTGTCAGCACATATTAAAGCCACACATGTTCTGCTACATTTACTATCTATTTTGTATTCTAATGTCTGGTTTATTACAGATTATCCATCTATCTGCATGAATTGGCGCCGCATCCTATTATCATCATTATAATAAATATACTGATGGATGCCTGAGGACCCTTCAACTGAGGAGTCTAGTAACTCAGTGGATAGAGCACATGACTTAAAAGTGAGAGAATTTGACTCAATTCCAGGAAGGGCGAAACATTGGGCAAGTTTTTTACAACACATACCTAACAATCCCTTAAAAAAACCATAAAGTAGTCATTTAAATCCAGCGGTTTGTGTGCTACACCTGTGTGTAACGTGCTGCCTTGTTTTACTCACGTATATACGGGCACTCCTCGCTATATGTCTCAATATAGGTTGTTTCGATTATACGTCGTTGACGAATTAATAAATAGCTAGAAAAAATAATTAGCAATTGGATTAATTGAAGCGATATTAGCTGACTAAATTTTATATTAGTTATTTGGTAAATATATAAATAAGATACTAAATACTATTAAGGGAATACTTACTGGAGATGGTGGATGTGATCAGTGAGTGGGAGGGGACGGAGTCATTCAGATGAAGAGGCGGGATTACCTGCCTCTTGTGCGCATCCCCAGAGTGTGTTTGCAATGACCACATCAACCAACTCCAGTCAGTGTTTTCTTAATGGCCTTTTTATCTTATTTTTATATTTAGTCACCTCCCAAACCTTCACCTCTGAATTCTCCACACTCCTAGTTTACCGCTGATCCTCCTCTGATCGGATGTCACATTTCATCTCATCATCCTCGGCGACATCAACCTCCACTTCACCCTCACTTACTCCACCTCCTCAGAAATCTCCTCCCTCCTCTCCTCTCTCAACCCCTCCCTCTACATCCACTCCGCCACACACATTCACGACCACCGGTTTAACTTGGTGATCACCCTGAGCTTCAGTTTCTCTGATTTCACGATCACCAACAAGGCCATCTCCGAGCACTCTCCACTCCACCCCCAAGCCTACCGCCATCTTCTACCGCCCATGGAAGAAGATCCCCCCGCAAACTTTCTCTGCTACCTTAGAGTCCTCCAAATTCCTCTCCCTCTGGCACACCTTCAGCACTGACGCATTCTCTGCACTTACTCCCCTCCACAAAACCCCCTCCACCACATTCAAAGCACTTGCCCCCCTCACCTACCAAACTGCCTACTACTTCCGAACATCAATCTGGTTCACCACTCACCTCCATTTCCTCAAGGGCCAGATGGGGGCCACTGACGCACCTGGCTCAAATCCCGCCTAACTGACCAATGGCACATCTGGCTGGACCTCACTTCATCGTACCACTCCACTGTAGCCTCCACCAAATAGTCCTTCTCCTCCAGAATAATCCTGGAGGCGAAGTACAAACCCTGAATGCTTTTCTCCAACAACAACCAGATCTTCCATCCACTCACTGTTTTCCTGTCCTCCCGCCCACTGCCTCACGTTGCCTCACATATCCTTTCCTCGAACTCCCGCTGCGAGGAGATGCTGGATTTCCTTGAGTCTAAAATTGAGGAAATCTGCTCTGCGATTCACCGTCCCTCCAACTTCCACCCCATTGTCACCTCCCCCCAAATCCTGTCTCCTAACCATCCCTCCTTCCACGCATTCCATACCATATCCCCATCCTCCATCACAAAAACCATCGACTCCATCAATCACATCACCTGCTCCCTTGACCCCATCCAAACCCCTCTTCTTACCACTCAGCTCCACCTTCTAGCCCCACGAATTGCCGACACCATTAACCTGCCAACTTTCATCTGGCACCATTCCTACTCACGTCAAATCTGCCACTATCACCCCCATCCTAAAGAAAACGTCTCTCAATATGTTGCAGCTCTCGAGTTACCTGCCCATCTCCATTCTCCCTTTCCTGTCTAAGGTCAGCGAAAGAGGTGTTTCTTCACAGTTCCACTCTTTCCACTCAACCCAATCACTTTTCGTACACCTCCAATCGGGGTGGGAAACTGCTCTGGTCAAGGGCACAAATGACAACCTGACCATCTGTGACCAGGCCTCCCTCTGCCTCCTCGTCCTCCTCAATTTATCCACTGCCTTTGACACCATTGACCATGCAATTCTCCTCTCCCGCCTCTTTTCCCTCCTCAATTTTCAAGGGTCTGTTCTTGATTAGTTCCAGCAACATGTCTCACACAGCTTTCAGTTTTTCTCCCCTAACGGCTTTTCCTCCAGCCCTTGTACAGTCACATGTGGCATCCACTGTTCTTGGCCCCCTGCTCCTCACCATCTACATGCTTCCTTCACCCTCGGTGACATCATACTCTGATATGTGGTACATTTCCACATGTGTGCGGATGACACCCGACTCTACCTTTCCGCTTCCACCCTCAACTCCAGGATTAATAGCATTCTGACTGCATGTCTGTCCAACATTTAGTCCCGGTCAAGGGACAAATTCCTCCAACTAAACATCAACAAACAGAGGCCATCCTGATTCACTGGCGTCTGCGCCTCAGCACCTCAGGTGCTGGCAACATCGGCATTCAAGGCTGCACTCTCCACCTCTTGAAACCAGTCAGCAATCTGGGTAGCTTGTTCCACTGCAAACTATCCTTCCTCCCCCAAATCCGCGCCATGACCAGTACAGACTTCCACCTTCTCCGCCACTACCTCACCCCCCATGCTGCTGAAACACTCATCCACGCTTTCATCACATCTAGGCTCCCCTACGGCAGATTATTCAGAAATCTGCAGCTCGTGGACTCTCCTGCACTAGGCTCTGTGACCACATCACTCCCACCCTCGCCCAACTCCACTGGCTCCTCATCTTCAATAGGGTTAAATTCCAGATCCTCGCCCTCACTTTCAAGGCCATTCATGGCCTTGCGCCCACCTATCTTTCCAAACTACTGCTTCCCTATCAGCCTGCCCATCCCCACCATTTAGCGGACTCTTTCCTGCTCCATGTCCCCCGCCCAAAACTGACCTACCATCGGTGGCCGGGCTTTCAGCCACTCTGTCCCACACTCTGGAATTCCATCCTGCAACCCGTTCGCCTCTCTTCCTCCCTTTCCTCCTTTAACACCAGTCTCAACAGCTTCCTCTTCGATCGTGCCTTCTCCACCCCTCCAAACTCTCCCACCTTTCCTACGCTCTTGCCACGACACCCCACACCCCCCACACCTTTACCCGATCGGACATGATCTAATTGTTCAGCGCCTTGCGACATCCTCCTGACATGAAAGGCACTCTATCAAAATAATTTTGCTGTTGTTATCTTATGTATATATTCATTAAACGTTTATTTTATTTTCAATAGTAGCGGTGTTGCTTTTGATCTTTATTTAATATTAGTGTAAGAAAATTTAAACCAGAAATGTACTGAAGGAACCTAACTCCTGTGGATAGTATGGGGGCCTATGGTAATTTAGGTTTCACTATATGGTATTTCTTGTAAAATCACATTTTTTAAGAACACATCCCCTAGGTTACTTGGGCAGATCCAGTACTGATAATTACTTAAAGAGATATACCTCCACTATGTCAAAGCGATTTCCCAAGTATCGTTATATTTAAACATAAGTTTATGCCGTATCAATATGTGTTTACAGGCATTAGGCCCACCCAAATAGAATATAAACTGGTGGTGAACGATGACCAATATAACATTTTTAAATCCTCCTCCCCCATGAAGTACAATCAACACTTACAGCTTTTACTCACAAATTAGCGCATGAGTCGGAATGTGTAAACGTCTATCTCCGACCTGGTCGGTTGAGTTAACCATTCATAAACACTATCAAATGCAAATTCTTAAACTAGGAGAGCAGCAAACTATATTACGTGAATGGAGAACATAGTCCACTCACTGCCGGTTGTGCTCAGTGTATCATTCATTTTATTGTTTTTATTGGTTCAATCAATTATACTATTGTCTTCCAACTAATGAATTCTCCCAATTCAGTAAAAATGCTGCGGAAACTCAGCAGGTCAAACAGTATCCAAAAGAAATTTGCTTGATTGTGTTTGATTGTGTGTTCTCCAAAACCCGTTTCCACAGCCACGTTTTGGATGCTGTTTGACCTGCTGAGCTCCCCCAGCAACTTTTGTTTCTGTTTCAGATTCCCAGCTTCTGTAGTATTTTGTGTTTCGATGACATCAGTACCAGCTGCGATTGGTATATTCCATACAAGTCGTTGTCCAGCTACCTCTTACTATAGTTCCATTTCAACCATTAAACTTGTTTTGATATCGACCAACAAAGAACAGTCCTATTTGATAGTTACATCGCACCGATTTAATGTTTTCCAATGAAGTGAACATATTGACTAGAACTGACAGCAGCTTAAACGACTGAAGGAAACTGCAGAGACACCTGCGGGTGTTAAAAGGCTGCAATGCGGAAGTTGGTACGGTACTCAACCGCAGGCTTGGAGCTCACTGGCCACGTTGTGGGGAGGGGAGGAACTCTACAATGAGCTCTTTGGAGTGGGTACATTTTGATGTTTCATTTGCATCTGATGGTCATATAACCTTTCAATAGGTTGTCACTCCTTTTGACAAAACAAAAGCTCAGCATAATGATCGAGTGAAGCACTTGAGTAATACTTTGATTTAGTTCTATAGAGAACGGCGGGCTGGAGGGGCAAGGGGCAAAAGTATCTCAATGAGTTATCTTCCAAACCCAAGATGGATGTATAGCATTGTTGGGGAGAGCATTTCACACGTGCTCAGCTTGTAACAACAATCATGAGTTAACACTGAATATTGTGCGATATCTTGAATTCACTTTAACTTTAATTGATGCTGAGTTTACTTTGACGGATGGTTCTTTTTAACAACGGGAAAAGGCTCCCCAGCAGCGACCAAGATTAAGATGTTTCCAAAATTCTACTACATAAATTTCAAACGCATATAAGTACTGCTTGCATGTTTAATTGATAAGATCAAATTCGTGTTTCAGATAAAATAATAATGAAATGAAAAGAAGAAATGAAGAACAATAGCCATGGCACATAGGGCAATGAAATAATCATTTTATTAAAACATAGTATTTCTTATTCATGTAATGTTACACAGGGGGGGCTTAATTATTGCAGCGTGAACATACTGTAAAGTACAACCGTTGAATTCCAACAAACAGACAAATTATTGTTGCCGTATTGTAATACCCTACTTATAACTTTAAGAGATTCTTTCCATCCGTTGGAAATTTACCGGAGGTATTTAATCGAATTTGTTTCTCAATTTTGGCATTGCTGACAAAATTACTTTAATTTCCAAACAATCATTAACAGAATTCTTATTCTTAATGTTATTGCCAAAGTTACTCTATATGTTCCTAATTTAGATACAACTAGATCTGGCGATGGTTCTTTCGAGCGGAGTCCCCCGAGCCTCGTGTTTGACCAGACAGGAATACAGCTCGTGTGACTCCCACTCGGAGGCTGGCAGAGTCAGATAACTGCTCACACTGTACGTATTGTTCATCTCCTGCTTGATCGCACTCGTTTCAACACCTTCACTTCTAGCACTGCCATCCACAGTCCACTTGACCTCCACAGCTCCCGGGGTAAAATCATTCACCAGACACACCAGGGTCGCCTTGCTCTTTGCTGTGATTTGATCTGGTGACGGCGGAAGGATAGTCACCGAAGGGCCCCGTCGGTCTGCAACAAAAATGTGGATACAAAGGTTTAAATTTTTTTTTTTCCAATATCATATACAATCGATTGGTCAATAGCACGACAAAACTTCAGCATCACCAATAAATAACGCTATGCAGTATTTCACATTCCTGTAAATGGTAAAACGTTTTCTTGTGCAGCGTTTTAGACGGTACTTTTCAATTGTGACAAAGTGTAGCAATGTAGAGGGAAGAATGGGTGTTGGGGTCATCATACACCATCACACACCATTCATTATTATACCATCAATAGTTTCCTGATGAGAGATTACCAGTAATAATGATAATAATCCTCGCATTTGATACAGTGCTCTTGATGTCTTCTCGGCGTCTCAATGTTCGCAAAATATACCATGAAGTGAATTGTCTGTACATATTTCGGCGAAACACGGCAGCGAATTGCGCACAGCATTGTCCCACAAGAATTCGTGGATTCAACTGACCAATTTATTACATGGTTTTTTGCAGTGGTGAACACATGTACAAATTGTCCTGTGTTGAAGTAATGAATACCAACTATCATAAGAAATAACACCAGACACTAAACATCGCGACACAAGGAGTATGTGGCGGGAGCCGCTGATTGAAAGCACAGTGAAATATCATTATTAATCATATAGGGTTTGTATTGAGAGTAACAACCTGAACATACGAATAAAATCAATGATTTCCTTCTCATCAACTACACTTAAAAACACTTCAGGAGCACAATCAGAATCCAATCTTTGATTCTTTGCTGAGCGGGGCTTCCGATTAATTTCAAATTTCACAATAATTTATTTGGCACCGTATTTGCTGATTTTAATTCATAATTAATAGCGCATAATACACAAATCACAATACACAAATCACAACACACAAATCGGAATCCCTTTAATATGATGCCTGAGGGAAATAATAAAGTTAATTTTCAAAGAGAAAATGTATTTTGACCAGATTGAGCCGGGGCTCAGCCTCTGTCTTCAATGAACGATGATTCCCATCTGACCAACTGCAACAACTTGTGATGACAATCATGGTATTATTGAGTCTCTCCGATGGTGCTGCCCTTAGCGACATCAACCACGGTATTGGGAGAAAATAATACGTTTGTAAAATTGGAAATCTGAAGATAAATGTGAGCAATAAATGGTAAAATAGAAATGTATTGTAATGGGTGTAATGGGGAGAAACTAAAATATTTGAAGAAACTCGAAAAGTACTCTGGAATGAAACAGATATTAAAATGCAAAAACTGTTTATGGCAATAACATGGAGCAGACGGCAACATAAGAATTATTCTGAAAATATTGGTTTAGATTTGAATGCGTAATGATGTTGAGAACAAAGTCCCCTACAGTTGTACTCTATCATCCATCTATCAGTTACATATAATGTTCCTCACTCTCAAAGAAGTTTAATTTTTCAAAATGATTAATTAGTCACAGACGAATACTATTTTCATGGAATCCGATTCCCTCTGAGATTGAACCGCTCACCAATCGGTCCATTATACAACAGCGACAGTCACCAGATGGAAACATACTGTTGATCTCCTTATGATGGGAGAAAAACTGGGGAAAGAGGTTAACAGGTAAAAATAGAAATTAAATAATCTGGCACAAAGAGATTTAACTTCAATCTCAGGTGTGAAGTGTGAACTCTTTTCCCTGGTGTAGCTCATTCTTTACCAGGGTCTCTAAGCGGTGCTACAGTGAATCTGACATCTTTAGTCCTTCAGACTGTTAAAGATAAATATCACCACGATTATCTCCTCTTGGATAATTTCATTCCTGCCTCCACCTTTTTACCTTTGTTAGTTTGCTGTACTATTAGTCGAAATTCTTCACAGATTTTCAATTAAAATCAGGTTTGGCGTGTTTTAGGTTCTTCAAAACTTCCGATCTCCACATTATCATTGCGAGGGTTTTAACCAGGTGCGAATATCACAGATAGCTTGTGAAATAATATCGAATACAGACAAACATACGAATATTTTTGGACGTCCTCCTGACCTGAAAGGCTCTGTACAAGAGCAACGTTGTTCTTGTTATTTTTGTGGAAACTGTAGGAGAATTAGATCACAATAATAATCCAATGTTGAAACAAGATCACCTACTTTTCAAACTCAGCTTGGTCCCTTTACCAAAGATGAGGGGATTGCTGCCGCTTTGTTTAGCACCACAGTAATAATCGGCGGCGTCCTCCGGCTGCACACCGCTGATGGTTAAATATATGTTCGATGAGTCCACAGAACCAGTGAATCGATCAGGAATCCCCTGACCTCTGGTGGAGCTCTCATACCAAACAAACACAGGGGCGCTGCCAGGCTTCTGCTGGTACCAGCTCGTGTGGTAGCTGCCGATGCTGCCTCCGGACATGGTACAGGTGATCTTGACGGTGTTTCCCGGGGAGGTTGAGATGGACGGTGGCTGAGTCAGGGTAACAGCTGCGGTTGTTCCTGGAGAAATAACAAGTCACAGATAACAAGTCACTGTGAGAAGTCAGCTCGTCTGCCATGTACGAATAGTGGTTATTTGCTCGTCTGCTATGCTACGCATAATAGTTACTTGCAAACCTGTACGTACGCTTTGATTTTACCTCTAGCCGACACCTGTGCGCCTGTTACAGAAAGATGCGAATAACAGGGGCCATAAGGGTGTCTGGCAGGCACACCAAGGCTATGATATAATTGTAAAGCTCTAGGCTTGGTTATCTTATCTTGCTTTTAGGCTATCTTATACTTGTAAGCTGTAGCCGGCCTATATCTCATTCACTCCAAGGCCATGATGTCTGTATGCTTATCTTGTTGTAAGATGCAGCTGGCCTATATCTCATTAACTCCTAGGCCATGATGTTTCTGTAAAACAACTGCAAGGCCATATATTGCTGACCAAATAAGGTAATTAATGTATAATCATGCCCATATATGGTAGACAAAGAATTTAAACTGGATAAAGATGTGTGTATACTACTAGTTGGTGTGCACTAGTAGTAGACGGACGAGAGTCTGTAGCAACCTAGTGCACCGCTTCATGAATGCTGAATAAACTTGTTTGAATCACACACCTGAGTCACATATTTGTGAACAGAAACCCCAACCAAGGTACTGAGACGAATCGGAGTTTCACATTTGGCGACGAGGATGGGATCTCGTGACAATTAAGAAAGTGCGTAGACGGCGGGACAATCCCTGTTTTTTTTTTTGCCTAAGTGAAATTGCGCAGCACAGTGAGTATATCATCTATTTTTGAATACTCTCAGTGTTTTTCACCTGCGTAATAGGCTTCCGGGGATGCACCAACCGTATGCGTAACTGATAGTCGTTAATGAGATCGGGATAAGAAAAGGTTGGCGGGTGTGTATTCGGTTAAAAACTTACTGAGGTAAGGACCGTTAACGGGATAAAAAAGGCGTACAAGCTGGGTGCAGCAGGTTTAAAAACTTACTGGGGTAAGGACCGTCGACGGAATAAAAAAGGCGTACAAGCTGGGTGCAGCAGGTTAAAAAGTGCACGAGTTTTAGTTTAAAGCATAAGGTTGTAATTTTAGTTTAAAGCATAAGGTTGTAATTTTTGTTTAAAGCATCAGGTTGTAATTTTTGTTTAAAGCATAAGGTTGTAATTTTTTATTATTAAAGTATCAGAATTTAAAAAGTATGGGTAATATTGTGGATAAAACTGAGGGGCCATGTCCCCTCACGTCTATGTGTAAACTATTGCCGGAGAATCAAAAAGAATTGCGTTTAGTTTCGGGTCAATTAAATAATAAGTTAGGAGAAACTGTATGGCCTCTGGGAGGTTCTAATGATGTAGCGGTGTTATCGAGAGTACACGAGTTAGTATGGAAGAAAGACAGATATAAACAGTGTCGACCAATTGTGAGAATATGGTTAGAGGAAAGTAAAAAGAAGCAGGCAAAAGAAATATTGTCCAGTTGGCAGAACACCGCGGAGAAACATGGTATTTGTATTACCCGTGATGGGGTGTGTAAACCACTGGACAAATTGAGGGAAGAAGTATGTGTGAAGAAAGAGAGAGAGGTGGAAGAACAGAAGGCGTTAGAATGTAGGATGCTTAGCGCACAATTGACACAAATGAGCATAGATGGTGCCGACAGTGATGATTCACTGACCGGCTGGGGTCTGCAGCCCCGGCCAATATATCCCGAAGTGCCTCCACCGTATGTAGCTCCCCCTTCAACTATACAATCACTATCTCCGTCAGCCCCAATAGCCCCATTGGTCGAACCCAAATCAAAGATAACTAGATATACAGGGGGCCCGGCGGAGGGCACTCGTTCACATGATAAAAAGCGCCAAAATAATAATAAAGAGCATGATGACAGGGTGGAGGAAGGGGATCAGAGGGAGAACGAGTCAGACGAGGAGACATGCCCACTTATGGCTCCTATGCGGATAGTCCCGAACCCCCGAGAGGCTGAGCAAGGACAGAATCCCACAGTTGAGGTATATTCACCTTGGAAGCCTCATGAAATGATGTCATTATTAATGGGAGCACCCAGTAAGGACACCGAACCGGCGCGGTTCGTAGAGCATATTGAGTCTGTCAAACAAGTGTATGGGGGAAATAGTAGAGATATGTGGAGTCTTGTCCAGAGTAGTTTGGGAAATGGTCAATATAGAAAATTTAAAGAATCGATCGCACATGACAATCACGAAGCCTTACGAATCCAGATAAACAACGATGATCCAGCCAGAAAAGTGGCTATACGGGGAGCCCTGGTTGCATGTCTGCAAAAACGCATTGATATAAGTAAAATATTGGACCAAAAGCCGAAGAAAGGAGAATCGGCTGAGGACTTCCTCAATAGATTTAAGGACGTATATTCGACACACTCAGGCGAGCAGGGATTTACTGGTGATGGTGTGTCCCCTCAGTATTGTTCTATTGTAATGCACTGTTTGCCGTCCTCGGTTTCCTCATTGGTAAGAACAGATTTGGATTGGGTCACATTGCCGGTGGCGGGTATTAATAGGGCTGTAAAACATTTCTGGAAGGACATTTTGGAAGAACGGGCCCCTAATATCAAGATAAAATAGGAGCAATTCTTTCAGGCTCCAGTAATAGGTGATCCCGCGCCTACGTTTCCTCAAGGGTACCATGGCGAACAACGGGACGGTAACGGCACTAGAGGTAGGAGTCGGTACAGCAGGAGAGGCAAAGGCAGTCGAACTCAAGGACCGCAGGTCTGCTTTAATTGTTATCAGCCCGGACATTGGAAAAATGAATGCCCAAATTATATACCGTCACAGGATCATTATGGACAGGTTCCATATGGCCCACCGCAACCCCCTTCCTATTCTCCGTATTATCCCCAACCATACAATTCGGGGGGCTCCTATGGAGGGGGTCCACAAAGGGGAGGAGGAGGTCCACAAAGGGGAGGAGGGGGACCACAAGGGGCATGGGTCCCAAGGGGAGGTTACACTGGTCCCTTGCATTATAATGGTTCTCACGCTCAGTCCGCCACACAGGGTCCTCAAGGAGCAGGACAGTACCTTCAAGGAGCAGGACAGTACCCTCAAGGAGCAGGACAGTACCCAATGGGTCCTTAGTGCGAATCGAACGAATATTTTTCCCCAGGATCATGAAGTTCTCCGCTCCCAGACCACGGGGAGGGGGAGCAAAAATTAATATCGGAACCAACCCTGGTCCTAGACATACAGGGACAATCAGTCCCATTTTTAGTGGATTCGGGTGCTACATTCTCAACCCTTCATAGGCAACCTGCTATCCCAATATCTAATCGTACGGAAAAATTAGCTGGATTTGGATGGTCACGTACTAACTGTCCCATTTCTAGACCCATTAAAGTTACATGGCAGGGCCATTCCCTGTACCATCCGTTTGTGATGACATCATCAAAACAAATGAGTTGTAATCTGATGCGTAGGGATCTGATGTGTGCATTTAACATTTCATTAATGTGTGATGACGGGAAGATTTCTATCTTGCCACCCCCCTCCCCTATGATGTACCTTACAAATATCCCTCAATGGTGGACTTTGGAACTACAATCTCATAAGGCGCATGTTACATTGGCATATGATTCTGGGGGATCTTCAGCATCCCTTGAGGACTTTTACAAGCCCCTTTTGGGTAAATCATACCTAGTATATATAATTGGTAAAGTTTGGAGTACTAAAGGAGTTGCATTAATAGTTTCAATTCCACAGGATATTTGGAAACAGACAGGTCCAACAAGCCCCCATATTACTATCACTACCACCCCTCCCTATAAAGCTCGCGAACTAGGCCCAATGGTCTATGAGGCTATTCAACTGGCTCACTCAGACTGCGTAAACATTCAGGAATTCCCCAGCCACGGGGTCTCCATTCAATATTTTGCGGTTTAAGGAGTGGAGGAATCTATTCTGATTCATCACTCAGGTACCCATGTTCTTGATTATGTATCACCCGACATATGGGCACAGGACGCCTCACATGTTGGATTAGTCGATTCCCCACCGGTATTTATTGAATTAAAAGAGGTCTTGGGTCAGGGCCGTACGCAGGATTTTTTTTGGGGGGGTGCGAATTGCTAGTGATGGAAAGGCCTTCAGCATGTTTTGGCCATACTCCTTGGGAAAATTGTTTGCCTTGCACTGCCTTCACTTTGCCTTGCACTGCCTTCACTCTTTGAAATTTCATCTAAATTCCTTTCTCGTTCGTTGTGCATTGGTCGTGCTTCCACCAATCCCAGTTTCAAACCAATCACAGCAATGATGATGAGTTTCAGTGCATATTCCCAATATGTATGCTGAAGACACCCAACTCTACCTTTCCGATTCCACCCTCAACTCCAGGACTAATGCAATTCTGACTGCATGTGTGTCCATCATTTAATCCTCGACAATGAACAACTTTCTCCAAATAAACATCAACAAGACAGAGGCCATCCTGATTCGCTCACGTCAGAGCCTCCACAGCTCAGGTGCTGGCAACATCGGCAGTCAAGGGTGCACTCTCCACCTCTTGAAGCCAGTCAGGAATCTGGGTGTCTTGTTCAACCCCAAAGTATCCTTCCACCCACAAATCCGCTCCATGACCGGTACAGCCTTCCAACAACTCCGCAACATTGATTGACTCCGCCACTACCCCATCCCCCATGCCGCTGACACACTCACCCACTCTTTCATCACAAATAGGCTCAACTACAGAAGACTATTCAGAACTCTGCAGCTCATGGACTCTCCTGCATTAGGCTCCTCGACCACATCACTCCCAACCTCGCCCATCTTCACTGGCTCCCCATCATCCACACAGTTAAATTCCAGATCCTCATCCTCACTTTAAGGGCATTCATGGCCTTGCCCCAGCCTATCTTTCCACCCTACTGACTCCCTATCAGCCTACCCATCCCTACTGTTCAGCGGGCTCTTTCCTGCACCATGTCCCCCATCCGAAACTGACCTATCATAGTGGCCCGGCTTTCAGCCACTCTGCCCCACACTCTGGAACCCCATTCCAAAACCCATTCACCTCCCTTCCTCCCTTTCCTCCTTTTAGGTCGGTCTCAACATCTTGCTCTTTGACCGTGCCTTCTCCTCACTGCCTAATAATCCTCCCTTTCCTATTCTCCATCCCTCCACCACCCATATAACTGATTGAGACCTGACCTCTCTGTTCAGCGACTTGGGACATCCTCCTGACATGAAAGGCGCCCTATCAATGTACTTTTGTTGCTATTATCCAATGATGTGTTTAGTAAATGTTAAACATTTTATTTTCAATACTAGTGGTGTTGTTTTTTATCTTTATTTAAGATTAACGTAAGCAAATTAAAACCAGACATGTACTCAAGACACGTAATCCCTGTTGATAGCATTAGGGCCTATGGTAATTTAGGTTACCCTATACGGTATTTCACTTAAAATCACATTTTTTAACAACAAATCCCCAACGTTACTTGAGCAGATCCAGTACTGACAATTACTTAAAGAGATTATATATCCACTATGTTAAAACGATTTCCTAAGTATCGTTGTTATTAAATACAAGTGCATGCCGTATCAGTATGTGTTTTCCGGCATTAGGCCCACCAAAATAGAATATAAAATGGTGGTGAACGATGACCAAAATAACATTTTTGAATCCTCCTCCCCCATGAAGTACAATCAACACTTACAGTTTTTACTCACAAATTAGCGCATGAGTCAGAATGTGTAAACATGGATCGTGGACCTGGTTGGTTGTGATAACCATTCATAAACATTAACAAATGCAAATTCTTAGACTAGGAGAGCAGCAAACTATATTACGTGAATGCAGAACATTGTCCGCTCACTGCCGGTTGTGTTGAGTGTTTCATTCATTTTATTGTGTTTATTGGTTCAACCAATTGTACAATTCTCCTCCATATAATCAATTATCCCAATTCAATCATAACTATATGCTATTATGTTGTTACATTAGGCAGAGCTTGGGACTCATTCCATAAGAGTTATGTGAACATCTCGATTACATCAGTACCAGCTGCGATTGGAATATTCCAGACACGTAGTTGTCCAGCTTCCTCTTACCATAGTTCCATTTCAATGTTTTATACTTGTTTTGATATCGACCCACAAAAAACAGATGTATTTAGTGATTAAAATGTACTGATTTAATGGTTTGCAACAAAGTGAAAACATTGACAACAATGCACAACAGATTAAAGTATTTAAAGAAACTCCAGGGACACCTGCGTGTGTTAAAAGGTCTGTGCAATGCTGCAATGCGGAAGTTGGTATCTTTAAGGCAGGTTTGGAGCTCACTGACCACAGGGTGGGGAGGGGAGGAACTCTACAATGATCTCTTCGGAGAGGGTACATTTTGATATTTCAATTGCATCTGATGGTCATATAATCTTCCAATAGGTTGTGACTCCTTTTGACAACAGAAAAGCTCAGCATAATGATCGAGTGAGGCACTTGTGTAATACTTTGATTTAGTTCTATAGAGATTGGCGGGCTGGAGAGGCAGAGGGCAAAAGTATCTCAACGAATTATCTTCCAAACCCAAGGTGGATGTACAGTAGTGTTGGGGAGAGCATCTCACACGTGCTCAGCCTGTAAAAACAATCATGACTTAACACTGACTATTGTGCGATAATTTGAATTCACTTTAATTCTAATTGATGTTGAGTATACTTTGAAGGATGTTTCTTTTTAACAACAACATGAAAAGGATCCCAATTAGCGACCAAGATTAAGATGTTTCCAAAATTCTGCTCGATAAATTTCAAAGGCATACAAATACTGCTTGTATGTTTAATTGATCAGATCAACTTCGTGTTTTAGACAAAATAATAATGAAATTAAGAAAAGAAATGGAAGAAAAATAGCAATGGTACAGATGGCAATGAAAGATTGTTTTATTGAACTGTAGCATTACTTATTTCTGAACTGTTACACATGGCGTTTGATTCTTGCATCGTGAACAACTATAAAATACAACCATTTAATTCCAGGAAACAGAAAAATTATTCTTGCCGTTTTGTACTAATCTACTTAAAAATCTAACAGCTACTTTCCTTTAGTTCGAAATTTCGCGGAGGTGTTTAAGCGAATTTAGTTTTCAATTTGGGCATTCCTGACAGAATTACTTTAATTTCCAAACACTTATTAACACAGTTCTTATTATTGATGTAGATTGCCAAAGACAAATTCTACTAGCTCTGTATGTTCCTAATTTAGATACAACTGGATCTGGCGATGGTTTTTAACAGCGGAGTCCCCCGAGTCTCGTGTGTGACAAGACAGGAATACAGATCGTGTGACTCCCACTCGGAGGCTGGCAGAGTCAGATAACTGCTCACACTGTACGTGTTGTCCACCTCCTGCTTGATCGCACTCGTTTCAACACCTTCACTTCTGGCGCTGCCATCCACAGTCCACTTGACCTCCACAGCTCCAGGGTTAAAATCATTCACCAGACACACCAGGGTCGCCTTGCTCTTTGCTGTGATTTGATCTGTTGACGGCGGAAGGACAGTCACCGTGGGGGCCCGTGGGTCTGGAACAAAAATGTGGATAAAAAATAATACATTTTTTTTTAGCATTTTAAGTTACAATCGACTTGTTTAATCGCACCACAAAACTTCAGGATCACCAATAAATAATCCTTTTCAGTATTTCATATTCCTGTAAATGGTAAAACATTTTCTTGTGTTGAGTTTTAGACGGTACTTTTCAACTGTGACAAAGTGTAACAATGTAAAGGGAACAATGAGTGTTGGGGTCATCATACACCATCACACACCGTTCATTATTATACTATCAATAGTTTGCTGCTGAGAGCTCAACAATAATCATCATAATCCTCGCATTTGATACAGTGCTCTTGGCGTCTTACATTTCTCAAAATATACTACATGTAGGCAGCCAATTGCGCACAGCAGTGTCTCACAAACTGTCGTGGATTGAAAGGACCAATCTGTTATAGGTTTTTTTTGCAGTGGTGGGCAAACATTCAAATTTTCCTCAATTCAAATAATTAGTAAACACAATCATAAGAACTAACAATAGACACTAAATGTCGCGTCACAAGGAGTATGTGGCGGGAACGGCTGAGTGAAAGCGCAGTGAAACATCATTACTAATTCGATAGAGTTTGTATAGAGAGTAACAAACTGAAAATAGGACGAAAATAAACGTTTTCCGTTTGACCAAACACTCTGCACTGAAAGACAATTAAAGAGCACAATCAGAATCCAATGTTTGATTGGTTACAGAGAGGGGCTTCCGATTTCACAATAATTTATTTGGTACCGTATTTGCTGATTTTAATTCATAGTTAACAGCGCAAAATACACAAATCATAATACACAATACACAATACACAAATCACCATACACAATACACAAATCGGAATCCCTTTAATATGATGCCTGAGGGCAATAATAAATTTAATTTTCAAGGAAGAAAATGTATTTTGACCAGATTGAGCCGGCGCTCAGCCTCTGTCTTTAATGAGCGATGATTCCCATCTGACCAACTGCAGCAACTTGTGGTGAAAACCATGATATTATTGAGTAACTCCAATGGTGCTGCCCTTCGCGACATCAACCACGGAATTGGGAGACAATAACACGTTTGTAAAATTAGAAATCTAAAGATAAATGCGTTCAATTAATGGTCAAATAGAAATGTATTTTAATTGGGGTAATGGAGAGAAAATAAAATAGTTGAAGAAATCCAAATAGAACTCTGGAATAGAAAAATGTTAAAATGCAAAGTCTGTTTATGGCAATAACACGGAGCAGATTATAACATTTGAATTATTCTAAAAAGAATTCATTAGATTTGAATTCGTAATAATGCTGAGAACAAACTCCGCTACAGTTATTCTACATCATCCATATATCTGTTACAGATAATGTTCCTCAGTCTCAAAGAAATTTAAATTTTAAAAAGGATCAGTTAGTCACGGACGAACACTATTTTCAGGGTATCCGGTTCCCTCTGAGATTGAACCGCTCACCAATCGGTCCATTAGACCCCAGCGACAGTCACCAGATGGAAAGATGCTGTTGATCTCCTTATTATGGAGATTCTTTTAAACATCACTTCGTGCTCATAAACTGGGGAAAGAGGTTAACAAGTAAACATAGAAATTAAATAATCTGGCACGAAGAGATTTAACTTCAATCTCAGATGTGAAGTGTTAACTCATTTCCCTGGTGTAGCTCATTCTTTAGCAGGATCTCTAACCGGTGCTTCAGTGAATCTGACATCTTCAGTCCTTCAGACTGTTAAATATAAATATCATCACGATTATCTCTTCTTCGCTCCTGTCATTCCTTCTCCTCCGTTTTACCATTGTTAGTTGGCTGTAATATCCGTCCAAATTCTTCACAGCTTTTCAGTTAAGATCAGGTTTCCCGTGTTTGATTCGTTAAAATTTCCGATTTCCACATAAAAGGTTTATCATTAGGAAACCAGAAGGGACTATCACAGAAAGCGTGTGAAACAATATCGAATACAGACAAACATACAATTATATTTGGACGTCCTCCCGACTTGATCACAATAATCAGCTAAAGTCGAAACAAGATCACTTACTTTTCAAACTCAGCTTGGTCCCTTTACCAAAGATGAAGGGAGAGCTGCTGTCATAACAGACACCACAGTAGTAATCGGCGGCGTCCTCCGGCTGCACACCGCTGATGGTTAAATGCATGGCGCTGCTCGATGAGTCCACAGAACCTGTGAATCGATCAGGAATCCCCTGACCTCTGGTGGAGCTACTACTGTACTCATACCAAACAAACACAGGGGCGCTGCCAGGCTTCTGCTGGTACCAGCTCGTGTAGTAGCTGCCGATGCTGCCTCCGGACATGGTACAGGTGATCTTGACGGTGTTTCCCGGGGAGGTTGAGATGGACGGTGGCTGAGTCAGGGTAACAGCTGCGGTTGTTCCTGGAGAAATAACAAGTCACAGATAAGTCACACTGTAGATAGATCACACTGTAGACAGGTCACACTGCAGAACTAACTGTACAAAGTGACGCTAATTGAGATCAGTGCGGATTCCGCAGCGCTTACCATGCAGACACAGGAGCAAAGCGGCCAGAACTCGGAGCCAATCGCCCATTGTGAACAGTTTGATGAACATCAGAGAAATTAGTGATTCACAGACAAAAGCCACTTTACTGCTCGATTGTAAACTTCTCCTTAAGAACCATCAGGTGACGCAAGTCCAGTTGAATTCACAATTTATGCAAATTGTCCTCCGGCTCCCATCGTCCAATAGAAATCCTTGTTCTGAACAGCAGATGTAGCATCTTGCAAATTTGAACCAATTTACCGCTCGGATTTCAAAATTTGTTTCATGGTAACATTGAATAATGTGTCAACCTGAAGACCTTGATAAAGTAATAATAATGCTTCATTTAAAATTGTGCTTTTCACGTCTTCTAGACGTCCGATAGCGCTTCACAGAATATACTGTATATATGTGAGCGAAACGGGCAGCCAATTACGCAAAGTTGTTTCCAACAAACAGTCGAGAAATGACCAATTTATTTTGGGGGGCGTTTTTAGGGATTATTATCGGGCGTGTGGGGTAAGGAAATTTACCCAAGGTTTCGCCCTGACGAATCAAACCCAGGTCACTCGATTGTAAGGCAAGTGCTCTAAACTGACCTACAGGACATCAGAAAATGAAGCTAGTTTTTATTTGCAGTGTGAAACAGCGTTTTTTTTAAACAGCACAAACTTCAATTATTGACAGTGTCGTGGTCTTATTCTATTAAATATTCTGTAGTTCACCGCTTTGCACTGTGTGAATCCTGCAAGATTCGCTTGCACAGGTACAAAGAGATTTATTCGCTTGTGAAGATTGTTCCGACGAAAGATAATTTGTAGTTGGGAAAGTTTCATCTTTTGATTCAGTTGCAGTTTACACACTGACAAGCCTCACCTGAACTGATACAGACCCTGCCGTGCAAGTCACACTTCACAGCCGGTGACAGGGATCCTCACAAATACGATGTGTCTGTTTCTGAAATACTTTTCCCATTCACCTTCTGGCAGGTACCAGCCCTGCCCTCACGCTAGGATTCCCTTTACTGCACTGTGCCTCACTGCAGATGTAATATATTTAACAGCAGAATGATAGCGCGATTCACGTTCCCCGATGATAAAGGAACGTTCCTTTCAGGCAAAGTTATATACAATGAATACAGTGCCGGCTCTCTTGATCAGCCAGCCTGGGGAACAGCAACACATTCATCGATAGGGGCGACTGTCATTTGCTATTACCCGTCCCTCACACGCACATAGACACCTATTTGGGTTTGTTTTGACTTTTGGACAGTTATTTTTTGGTCGATCGAAGGGATTTACCTGGAGACAGTCGTGGTACGAAAAAAGATAGGTTTATGATTTTTTAAAAACATGCATATATTTTTAAATATATTTGTTATGACACCAATTCAAAACAAAATACCGAATAAAATCCACACACAGGTTGTCCACACATTTTTTCGATTACGTTCCCTTTAAAAGAGATTGGAATCATCCTGTGTAAATCACAGCCAGATCAGTGCCACAGTGAATTAATTTGCAGCCACTGCATTTTCTGCTAAAAACATATTGTTAATCTATTTTTCCTTCCAGGGAACAGAGATGTAATCGCATCAATATACAAACACATACGTCCCATCTTCTGGACATGTCATTGACATGGAAATTGTGATATAGACTGGAACGGGAAGCGTAAAAGCAGATTAATGTTACACAACGCGCTAAAAGAAGAACAGTCCTCAAGTGAAGATTTCCCCCAGAGTTCCCACTCACGTGTGTTCAATTCTGTCCATGCGCTGATCCCATGCACATTTAGGATACGTCAAAGTAACTTGCACATGCGTAGAAAACCCAACACTGCATTCATTTTTAAACTGCACACTTCCATAAAACATTTACTGTTAAATTAAATAAATAGATAATACTTTTGACAAAGCACGTTTCGTATTAAGAGGACCTGTCACGATGCTTCACGGAATATACTGTACATGCTGTTTGGAAAAATGTAGCAGCAAATCAGTGTATGGTGATGTTTCACAAACAGCCTTGAAATGAATGATAGTTTTATTTGGGGCAATTGTTGGCCAGGACACCAAACGCTTTGTTCCCCATTTGCATTGTGACATGGGATCCTTAGCTTCCAAATTAACAAGAAAATGGTATTTGGGTTGAAGTGTAATCCAAAGGATGGCACCTCCACCAGTGTAGGACATACACACCAGTGCATTTCAGAAGGTGATCTACTCAAGTCTTCAAATTTGAAAACTCGCTTGTATGGAAGCATGTGATCATTCAATGTACATTTTTGACAGGTCAAGATTAAATGATTTGCTAATGCATAGAAATCCAAAAGGACCTTCAATAAGAAAAGGGTATTAAAAATTAAATAATTAATAATATCTTTGAGAAAGTACCTTTCATTTAAGGACGACTTTTCTTTTCAAGTGATGCTTTACTGGATGTATGGCGTATATTATTTAGGCAAATGTGGAAGCCAATTTGTGCCTATTAATATCTTACAGTTTCTCAGCCATGATGGTTATTGAAGTCAATGTTAATTTTAATTGTGTCATTGCTGGACAGGATACAAAGTGTTTTCTTCTTCATGTGCATTACGGCATGTGGTCACAATTGGATTTTGTTTAAAGTCATTGGAGCATGATTTAGCCCAGGTATCCAGTTATCATTATCATAGTTAGGATTATTTTGATAAAACTGATCAAACTTGTTAACAGAACATAGAAATAAGCGACTGAAGAACAACAAAATTACATTTATGGAGCACCTTTCACATTGGAAAGACATCCCAAGCCGCTGATCACTTTGGTGGTCCCTGCAAATAGCGACGGTGGCGGACGAGCAGCTAGGTTAGATGCCGCATGCGCAGGACACAGAGTTACACCTCATACATGTACAAGGTGCTGAAGCAGGTCCACAAGAACACGGGCTTCTCATCGTCGGCCATGAATGTGGTGAACTCATTCGTCAATGACATCGTTGAGTGGATTGACTGTGAGGCCTATTACCTGATATCGTGCAGCAAGTGGCAGACCATCTCATCGTGGGAGATCCAGATGGCGGTCAGGCTGCTGCTGCTGGGTGAGCTGGCTAAACATGCCATGTTCGAGAGCATCAACGCCATCATCAAGTACACCAGCTGAGAAGTCAGTCGGTTTGTGGCCTGGCACCACACTCGGCCCAATCACTGAGAAACTGCAGTGGCTGGAGGCCGAGCAGGAGCTGTTCAAGTAATTAATCACTGTTGGCTCTTTCCTCCCACTTCACCCAGGTCCAGTTCCACCTTCAGCAGACCATCCAGGCACATGGTGAGGACAAGTCGTGGCGAGCTCAAGGACTTCATTATTGTTATTGTTGCTATTTTTGTTGCCGTTGGTTAATCACCCCCGCCTTTTGCCCCCTAACCTTTCCCCCTTTTTCTTCTCTCGCTACATTTCATCCTTTCTCTCCTCCCCTTTTCCCTCGCTTATTTGCCTCTCCCTACCACCCCCTCTTTACTTCCCTCTTTCTTGCCCCCTGTCCTCCTCTCGCTCTTTCACCCCTACCCTCTCTATCCACCCCCCTTCCTTTCCCCTCTGTCTCTTCCACCCTTTCTTTCCTCTCTTCCCTTCCGCTCTTCTCCCTCTTCCATCCATCTGCTCCTGTTTCCCCCATTCTTTCCCTCTTCCCATTTTCTCCCTTGCCTCCCTATTCCCCCTTAACACCCTTTCTCCTACCCTTTTCCTCACCGACTTTACCTCACCCCACCTTTCCCTCCCTCTCCCCCTTATGCTCTTTTCCCCCTTTCTCCCCTAACCCGACTCACACAACTGATTGTGGAACACTGCTGTGCGTAATTTGGCTGCTATGTTTCGCCCACAAATATACAGTCAATTCTCTTACTCTCCTTACCCTTACGCTGATCCCTGCCCCCTCTGCTCTGGTTCCTACCTGACTGCAGAGCACCTTCGGACCGCCTACATTTTGTATCTTCTAACGGTTTCTCCTCAAAACCCCGCACAGTTTCTCATGGCATCCCCCAGGGCTCTATTCTTGGCACCTTCCTTTTCACCATTTAAACGCTCCCTCTGGGCAATATCATCCGCAAACATGGGGTACATTTCCACATGTATGCAGACGACACCCAACTGTACCTCTCACCCTCATCCCTCAACCCCCAGACCATTGATGTTCTGACAGCATGTCTGTCCGACATTGAGTCCTGGACGAGGGTCAACTTCCTAAAATCGAACGTGAGCAAGACCGAGGCCCTCATGATTGGTTCAAGCCAGCGCCTCCTCACATAGGGTGCTGCCAGCCTCAACATCCAAGGCTATACTCTCCACCTCACAAAGACAGTCAGGAACATCTGCATCACGTTCGACCATAAACTCTCCATCCTCCCCCACATCCATGCCTTGACCGGCACCGCATATTTCCACCTGCGCAACATTGCCAGGCTCAGCAATTATCTCACCCCCCACGCTGCCGAAACACTCGTGCACACGTATATCACCTCACAGTTGGACTACGGAAACTCTCCTCGTCGGCCTCTCCAGCTCCTCCATTCACAGGCTGCAGGTCATCCAAAACTCTGCAGCCCGTGCGCTATCTCGCACCCGCCTCGGTGACAACATAAACCCCACCCTCGCCGGTCTCCACTTGCTCCCCATCCCCCAGAGGATCGAGTTCAAGATCCTTGTCCTCGTTTACAAGGCCTTACATAGCCTCGCCCCACCCTATCTATCCGATCTACTCTCCCCCTACAAGCCCACCCGGACCCTCCGTTCAGCGGGACTTGGTTTCTTCCAAGCCCTCCACCCTAACCGCCCCACCATCGGAGGCCGAGCCTTCAGTTTTTCCGCTCCCACCCAATGGAATTCCATCCCGCAAACCCTCTGCCTTGTTTCCTCCCTTTCCTCTTTCAAGGCCTGATCGAAGACTATTGTTTTCGACCATGCCTTCTGTTCCCCCCTAATTGTTAGACCTCCCCCACGTTTTTTTAACCCCTCCCGAACACTACCCTCCCAGCTCGGGTCACACGACTCCTGTGCAGCGCCTTGGGACATCCTCCCGACGTGAAAGGCGCTATATAAATGTCATTTTGTGGTTGTTGTAGTTTACAAAGTAACATATGTTCAATCTGTTCCTTCATATTTCTCAATGTATTTGCTGCCATCTTCAGTGATCAAGCCCTGAATAATGGCTAATTTTCTCCAGTTTAAAGTTGACAAGGTGAAGGCCGCCTGCAATTCCTCACACAACGAACTGACAATGACGCTATTAACAGATTCATTTTTCACCGCCCATAGCTTGTACAAAGCCTCGATGCTGATCTTTCCTTATCCCAATATGGATGCCACCCACAGTTCTGCATTCCCACACTTCCACTACATTGAACAACACTGCCATTGCCTCTTCACTCACGCTGCCGAGAAATATCATTCTTGCATTCCTCATGAAAGGCCTTCAACATGTTTTGGCCATACTCCTTGGGAACACTGAATAGGAAACACTTCAGTTGCCCTGCCTTCCCTCCTTGAACTCTCATCTAAAGTCCTTTCTCTTTCACCGTGCCTTGGTCATGCTTCCACCCATCCCAATTTCAATCCAATCACAGCAAGCATAACGAGTTTTGGTGCAAACTCCCAATATGCAACATGATGCATAATTGCAACGTGTTCTTGCATTTGTCTTTCGTTATTATTGCCTTGTACTATGGTGGAGCACATGCCATAAAATTAACTAAATGTGATAGTCTGAAGTACATTGCCCTTGAACCGTTTCAACATCACAAACATCAATTCTCAAAGGCAAGGACTGAGGATTTCACTGCCTTCATGGTGATGTACATTGGAAGCCAGGCAGTGTGATAGACAGTAATGTGGTAATATTGATAGTCACTCTGGAGGCACCAATTACGATAACCTATAATGAATTAATGATAGAATCATAATTTAAATTGAACACCCGTCATGATTTTTATCGGCATATCTAGGGCAAACACTGCAATCACTTCACTTCAGTTTGCGAGATTAGATTTTTACAACATGATGCTAATTGAAGTTGTTGATTGCTCAGGTGGATATCAGAGTTTCCATGGAATAAATTAATGGAAAGTGAAAGAAAGTTTCTCTTGGAGCCAGGAATAACTGTACATAAGATTATTTACCATTTTTGTTATTCATTTGTTGAGTGATATTGCTGCTGCAAAACAAGCACTGTGTTTGGCTACAAAAACAGACACTACAAGTAGCAACAACCTGAGTAGATTTCATATAAGCTATGAAATTCAAACTGACAGTCATTTAAAATTGTTGCCTCAGTGAGAGTGTGGCAATGTTTTTATTTATTGTGAGACAGCGCCCTCCACAGATTGAATGTTCGTCGCCTGAATCTTCCCACATCTGATCTATCAGAAGCTTGGGTAGAAATCCAACGTGTGACAAAATGTACCCGATCACTGTGGTATTTTAAAATTTGAAGAAATTGTCACCCTGTTAAATTCATACTGAGTTATGAGATCCTCTGTCTTTACTTCAAAAGGCATAGGTATAATTTCCACTCAAACATTCACGAATATCACAAACATGGATTATTTTGTTTGTCTAAGAATATTGCTGTCAATGCAAATACTTCCAGATGATTGCAGATACATCAAAACAAAACAAAACGCAACAAAGTGTTGCTATTCCTTTGGAAATATTTATGGACGACTAAAACAAATCCTAATTAATAATACCAATCCTTTCATCTTCTAGACGTCTCAAAGCGCTTTACAAAATGACCCATAATCCCTCAGAAAATAGTGAATATATGTCGGCGAAACATATCAGCAGTGTCCCACAAACAGTCGCAGATTGAAGTGAGCAATTTATTATTCCCTCTTTTGAGGGATGAGGCATATGGTGTATGGAAACTTGCTCAACATTTCGCCCTGCCTGGAATTGAAACCAGATCACTTCCTTGTATGGCGAGTGCTCTAAACATTCAGGTATCGGATTTATGTTTGATTTGTACTTGAACATGTCTTCCACGTTCCATTTGCAGATCGATAAGTTTCCTCATCTTCCCTAGTTCCTGATTGCTTATGTTGTCAGCACATATTAAAGCCCCACATGTTCTGCTACATTTACTATCTATTTTTTATTCTAATGTCTGGTTTATTACAGATTACCCATCTATCTGCATCAATTGGCGCCGCCTCCTATTATCATCATTATAATAAATATACTGATGGATGCCTGAGGACCCTTCAACTGAGGAGTCCAGCAACTCAGTGGATAGAGCACATGCCTTAAAAGAGAGAGAATTGGACTCAATTCCAGAAAGGGCGAAACATTGGGCAAGTTTTCTTACAACGCATACCTAACAATCCCTTAAAAAAACAATACAGTAGTCATTTAAATCCAGCGGTTTGTAGGCTACACCTGTGTGTAGACTACACCTGTGTGTAGTGCTGCCTTGCTTTACTCACGTATATACGGGCACTCCTCGCTATATGTCTCATTATAGGTTGTTTCGATTATACGTCATTTACGAGTTAATAAATAGCTAGATAAAATAATTAGCAATTGGATTAATTGAAGCGATATTAGCTGATTTAATTTTATATCAGTTATTCGGTAAATATATAAATAAGATACTAAATACTATTAAGGGAATACTTACTGGAGATGGTGGATGTGATCAGTCATTCAGATGAATAGGCGGGATTACCTGCCCCTTGTACGGATCCCCAGAGTGTGTTTGCAATGTCCACATCAACCATCTCCAGTCAGTGTTCTCTTAATTGCCTTTTTATCTTATTTTTATATTTAGTCACCTCCAGCACTGACTCTCCCAAACCTTCATCTCTGACTTCTCCACACTCCTAGCTTACCTCTGATCCTCCTCCGATCGGATGTCACATTTCATCTCATCATTCTCGGCGACATCAACCTCCACTTCACCCTCACTTGCTCCACCTCCTCAGAGTGCTCTTCCCTCCTCTCCTCTCTCAACCTCTCCCTCCACATCCACTCCGCCACACACATTCACGGCCACCGGCTTAACTTGGTGATCACCCTGAGCTTCAGTGTCTCTGATTTCATGATCACCAACAAGGCCATCTCCGAGCACTCTCCCCTCCACCCCCAAACCTACCGCCATTTTCTACCGACCATGGAGGAAGATCCCCCCACAAACTTTCTTTGCTACCTTAGAGTCCTCCAAACTCCTCTCCATCTGGCACACCTTCAGCAGTGACGCATTCTCTGCACTCACTCTCCTCCACAAAACCCCCTCCACCACATTCAAAGCACTTGACCCCTCACCTATCAAACTGCCTTCTACTTCCGAACCTCAATCTGGTTCACCACTCACCTCCATTTCCTCAAGGGCCAGATGCGGGCCACTGACGCACTTGGCTCAAAGCCCTCCTAACTGTCGAATGGCACATCTGGCTGGACCTCACTTTATCGTACCGCTCCACTGTAGCCTCCACCAAATAGTCCTTCTAGTCCAGACTAATCCTGGAGGCGAAATACAAACCCTGAATACTTTTCTCCAACACCAACCAGGTCTTCCATCCCCCCATTGTTGTCCTATCCTCCCACCCACTGCCTCACATTGCCTCACATATCCTTTCATCGAACTCCCGCTGCGAGGAGATGATGGATTTCCTTGTGTCCAAAATCGAGGAAATCTGCTCTGCGATTCACCGTCCCTCCAACTTCCACCCAATTGTCACCTCGCCCCAAATCCTGTGTCCTAACCATGCATTCCATACCATCTCCCCATCCTCCATCACAAAAACCATCGACTCCATGAAGCACATCACCTGCTCCCTTGACCCCATCCAAACCCCTCTTCTTACCACCCAGCTCCACCTTCTAGCCCCACTAATTACCGACACCATTAACCTGCCACCTTTCATCTGGCACCATGCCTACTCAACTCAAATCTGCCACTATCACCCCCATCCTAAAGAAACCTTCTCTCAATGTGTTGCAGCTCTCGAGTTGCCTGCCCATCTCCATTCTCCCTTTCCTGTCGAAGTTCAGCGAAAGAGGTGTTGCTTCACAGTTCCACTCTTTCCACTCAACCCTCTCACTTTTTGAACCCCTCCAATCGGGGTGGGAAACTGCTCTGGTCAAGAGCACCAATGACAACCTGACCATCTGTGACCAGGCCTCCCTCTGCCTCCTCGTCCTCCTCAATTTATCCACTGCCTTTGACTCCATTGAACATGCAATTCTCCTCTCCCGCCTCTTTTCCCTCCTCGATTTTCAAGGGTCTGTTCTTGATTAGTTCCAGCAATATGTCTCACACAGCTTTCAGTTTTTCACCCCTAACGGCTTTTCCTCACATTTACAGTCACATGTGGCATCCTCTGTTCCTGGCCCCCTGCTCCTCACCAGCTACATGCTTCCTTCCCCCTCGGTGACATCATACCCTGATATGTGGTAAATTTCCACTTGTGTGCGGATGACACCCAACTCTACCATTCCGCTTCCACCCTCAACTCCAGGACTAATGGCATTGTGACTGCATGTCTGTCCAAAATTTATTCCCGGACAAGGGACAACTTCCTCCTGCTAAACATCAACAAACAGAGGCCATCCTGATTCACTGGCGTCTGCGCCTCAGCACCTCAGGTGCTGGCAACATCGGCGTTCAACGCTGCAATCTCACCTCTTGAAACCAGTCAGCAATCTGGGTAGCTTGATCCACTGCAAACTATCCTTCCTCCCCCAAATCCGTGCCATGAACGGTACAGACTTCCACCTCCTCCGCCACTACCTCACCCCCCATGCTGCTGAAACACTCATCCACGCTTTCATCACATCTAGGCTCCCCTACGGCAGATTATTCAGAACTCTGCAGCTCGTGGACTCTCCTGCACTAGGCTCTGTGACCACATCACTCCCACCCTCGCCCAACTCCACTGGCTCCTCATCTTCAATAGGGTTAAATTCCAGATCCTCGTCCTCACTTTCAAGAC
The DNA here is from genome assembly GCA_035084275.1 of Hydrolagus colliei. Classification (NCBI taxonomy): domain Eukaryota; kingdom Metazoa; phylum Chordata; class Chondrichthyes; order Chimaeriformes; family Chimaeridae; genus Hydrolagus; species Hydrolagus colliei. The sequence continues at coordinate 8,541,475 of CM068761.1, read as the reverse complement.
CATTCATGGCCTTGCCCCCACATATCTTTCCAAACTACTGCTTCCCTATCAGCCTGCCCATCCCCACCATTTAGCGGACTCTTTCCTGCTCTATGTCGCCCGCCCAAAACTGACCTACCATCGGTGGCCGTGCTTTCAGCCACTCTGTCCCACACTCTGGAACGCCATCCTGCAACCCGTTCGCCTCTCTTCCTCCCTTTCCTCCTTTAACACCAGTCTCAACAGCTTCCTCTTCGACCGTGCCTTCTCCACCCCTCCAAACTCTCCCACCTTTCCTTCTCTCTTGGCACGACACACCCACAATCGGGTAAACCCATTTACCCGATTGGACATGATCTAATTTTTCAGCGCCTTGCGACATCCTCCTGACATGAAATGCGCTCTATTAATATAATTTTGCTGTTGTTATCTTATGTATATATTCATTAAACTTTTATTTTGTTTTCAATACTAGTGGTGTTGCTTTTGGTCTTTATTTTGTATTACCGTAAGTAAATTTCAACCAGAAATGTACTGAAGGAACCTAACTCCTGTGGATAATATGGGGGGCTATGGTAATTTAGGTTTCACTATATGGTATTTCTTGTAAAATCACATTTTTTAAGAACACATCCCCTAGGTTACTTGGGCAGATCCAGTATTGATAATTACTTAAAGAGATATACCTACACGATGTCAAAGCGATTTCCCAAGTATCGTTATATTGAAACATATGTTTATGCCGTATCAACATGTGTTTACCGGCATTAGGCCCACCCAAATAGAATATAAAATGGTGGTGAACGATGACCAAAATAACATTTTTGAATCCTCCTCCCCCATGAAGTACAATCAACACTTACAGTTTTTACTCACAAATTAGCGCATGAGTCAGAATGTTTAAACGTCTATCTCGGACCTGTTCGGTTGAGATAACTATTCAAAAACACTATCAAATGCAAACTCTTAAACTAGGAGAGCAGCAAACTATATTATGTGAATGGAGAACATGGTCCGCTCACTGCCGGTTGTGCTCAGTGTATCATTCATTTTATTGTTTTTATTGGTTCAATCGATTATACTATTCTTTTCCAACTAATGAATTCTCCCAATACAAACATAACTATAGGCTATTACATTATTACATTAGCCAGAGCTTGGGATTCATTCCATATGAGTTACATAAATATCTCGATTACATCAGTAAAAATGCTGCGGAAACTCAGCAGGTCTAACAGCATCCAAAAGAAATTTGCTTGATTGTGTTTGATTGTGTGTTCACCTAAACCCGTTTCCGCAGCCACATTTTGGATGCTGTTTGACCTGCTGAGCTTCCCCAGCAACTTTTGTTTTTGTTTCAGATTCTCAGCTTCTGTAGTATTTTGTGCTTCGATGACATCAGTACCAGCTGCGATTGGTATATTCCAGACAAGTCGTTGTCCAGCTTCCTCTTACCGTAGTTCCATTTCAATGATTAAACTTGTTTTGATATCGACCAACAGAGAACAATTCTATTTGATGGTTATATCGTACCGATTTAATGGTTTGCAATGAAGTGAAAATATTGACTAGAATTGACAGCAGCTTAAACGACTGAAGGAAACTGCAGAGACACATGGGGGTGTTAAAAGGCTGCAATGCGGAAGTTGGTACGTTACTCAACCGCAGGCTTGGAGCTCACTGGCCACGTGGTGGGGAAGGGAGGAACTCTACAATGAGCTCTTCGGAGTGGGTACATTTTGATGTTTCATTTGCACCTGATGGTCATCTAACCTTTCAATAGGTTCTCACTCCTTTTGACAACACAAAAGCACAGCATAATGATCGAGTGAATCACTTGTGTAATACTTTGATTTAGTTCTATAGAGATTGGAGGGCTGGAGAGGCAGAGGGCAAAAGTATCTCAACGAATTATCTTCCAAACCGAAGGTGGTTCTATAGCATTGTTGGGGAGAGCATTTCACACGTGCTCAGCCTGTAAAAACAATCATGACTTAACACTGAATATTGTGCGATATCTTGAATTCACTTTAACTTTAATTGATGTTGAGTTTACATTGACGGATGGTTCTTTTTAACAACAACATGAAAAGGCTCCAAAGTAGCGACCAAGATTAAGATGTTTCCAAAATTCTACTACCTAAATTTCAAACGCATATAAGTACTGCTTGCATGTTTAACTAATAAGAACAAGTTCGTGTTTCAAATAAAATAATAATGAAATGAAAAGAAGAAATGAGGAAAAATAGCCACGGCACAGAGGGCAATGAAAGAGTCGTTTTATTAAACTATAGTATTTCTTATTCATGTAATGTTACACAGGGGGCTTCATTATTGCAGCGTGACCACACTGTAAACTACCACCATTCAATTCCAGCAAACAGTCAAATTATTGTTACCATATTGTAGTACTCTACTTGCAAATAAAGCAGCTTCATTCCTTCTGTTGGAAATTTACCGGAGGTATTTAATCGAATTTGTTTCTCAATTTGGGCATTCCTGACAAAATTACTTTAATTTCCAAAAAACCATTAACACAATTATTAATGTAGATTACCAAAGATAAATTCTACTAGCTCTGTATGTTCCTAATTTAGATACAACTTGATCTGGCGATGGTTTTTTCCAGCGGAGTCCCCCGAGTCTCGTGTTTGACCAGACAGGAATACAGCTCGTGTGACTCCCACTCGGAGGCTGGCAGAGTCAGATAACTGCTCACACTGTACGTGTTGTCCACCTCCTGCTTGATTGCACTCGTTTCAACACCTTCACTTCTGGCACTGCCATCCACAGTCCACTGGACCTCCACAGCTCCCGGGGTAAAATTATTCACCAGACACACCAGGGTCGCCTTGCTCTTTGCTGTGATTTGATCTGGTGACGGCGGAAGGACAGTCACCGAAGGGACCCGTGGGTCTGGTACATAAATGTGGATAAAAAAGTTTTAATTTTTTTTTCATGTTAAGTTGCAATCGACTGTTGAATAGCAGGCCAAAACTTCAGGATCCTCAATAAATAATCCTATACAGTAATTCACATTGCTGTAAATGGTAAAACATTTTCTTGTGTAGAGTTTTAGACGGTACTTTTCAACTGTGACAAAGTGTAACAATGTAAAGGGAACAATGAGTGTTGGGGTCATCATACACCATCACACACCGTTCATTATTATACTATCAATAGTTTGCTGCTGAGAACTCAACAATAATAAGGATAAAAGTCGTCGCTTTTGATATAGTGCTCTTGATGTCTCAAATTTCTCAAAATAGACTATAGGCATCCATTTGCGCACAGCGGTGTCTCACAAACAGTCGTGGATTGAAATGACCAATTTATGATAGTGTTTTTGGCAGTGGGGTAGACTTGTTCAAATTGTCCTGTGTTGAAGTAGTGAATACCAACTATCATAAGTCATACCACCAGACACTAAATATCGCGTCACAGGGAGTATGTGGCGGGAGCTGCTGATTGACAGCTCAGTGAAACATTATTATTAATTGTATAGAGTTTGTATAGAGAGTCAGAACCTGAATATAGGAAGAAAACAAATGTTTTCCATTTGACCAAACACTCTGCACTGAAAAACAGTTCATGAGCACAATCAGAATGCAACCTTTGAATTGTTGAAGAGAGGAGCTTCCGATTTCGCAATAATTTATTTGACACCGTATTTGCTGATTTCAGTTCATAATTAATAGCGCACAATACACAACTCACAATACATGATACATAAATCGGAATCCATTTAATATGATGCCTGAAGGAAATAATAAAGTTACGTTTCACGGTAGAAAATGTATTTTGACCAGATTGAGCCGGCGCTCAGCCTCTGTCTTTAATGAGCGATGATTCCCATCTGACCAACTGCAGCAACGTATGGGGAAAACCATGATATTATTGAGTCTCTCCAATGGTGCTGCCATTAGTGACATCAACCACGGAATTGGGAGAAAATCATGCAGGTTTAAACAATTTTACCGCCCGGATTTCAAAAGGTATTTCATGGTAATACTGCATAATGTTTCATCCTAGAGAGTTTGATTAAATAATGATAATAATAAATAATAATAATCATCCATTTGATATGGCGTTTGTCACTTCTTCTCGGCGTCTCACAGCGCCTCACGGTATATAATGTCAAGTTAATTGACTGTATATATGTGGACAAAACGCTGCAGCCAATTGCGCAAAGCAGTGTCCAGCAAACAGTCGTGAAGTGAAATCACCAATTTTTTTTTCGCGATTATTATCAGGCGTGTGGAGTAAGGAAACTTGCCCAAAGTGTCACCCTGCCTGGAATCGAATCAATGTTTCCCGCTTGGAGATCTAAACACTGAGGTAAAGTATATCAGAAGATGATGTTAGTTTCCATTTGCAGTATAAAAAAGAGTACTTTGTTTAAATTGCACAAACTTCCATTATTCACAGTATATTGGACAAGTCTTATCCTTGTAAATATTCATATAGTTCACGGTTTTGCAGAGTGTGACTCCTGCAAGATTCGCTTGCCCAGGTTCAAAGAGGATCATACGCTGTTGAAACTTGATCCGATGAAAGATAATTTGTAGTTGGGAAAGCTTCATCTGTTCATTCAGTTACATTTTACACACCGACAAGCCACACCTGAATTGATACATACCCTGCTGTGTCAGTCACATTTTACAGCCGGTGACAGGGTGAATCAAATTGTTTATACGGTTTCTCGATTTCTGAAATAAATTCTCCAAATCACCTTGCGGCAGGTAGCAGCCCTGCCCTCACGCTAGGATTCCCTTTACTGCACCATGCCTCACTGCAGATGTGATATGTTTAACAGCAGAATAATTGCGCGATTCACATTCCCCGATGATAAACGAACATTTCCTTCAGGCAAAGTTATAAATAATGAACACAGCGACCTCTCTCTTGATCTGTCAGCCTGGGGAACAGCAACAGACAGGAGGTTATCACATACAGTGTTTGGCCTCTACCGTCAAGGCATCGCCACCGCAACGCCACGAATGGCAAATCCCGTAGCCCACCTGGAGCTAATACTTTCCACAATAAGGTAAGTGGTGTGAGGGAGATGGAGAGAGGGGGAGAGTGAGGAGCCTCAGGATTCCATTCCAGTCCCAGGGAAATTAACATTCAACTTAGCACAAGTACAAAATGGTTACTTCATGTTATTACATCTGATATTTGTAAGAGCGATTGTCATTCGCTGTTACCCATCCCTCACACAGACAGATAGACATATTTGGGTTTGCTTTGACTTTATGCTAGTTATTTATTATTCAATCGAAGGAATTTACTTGGAGACAGTCGTGGTAGGAAAAAACAACACTAACAATGTAAACTTATAAAGCGCCTTTCACGTCGGGAGGACGTCCCAACGCGCTGCAAAAGATAGATTTAATATTTTTGAATATATATATTTGTACATTTATTGTTATCACACGAATTCAAAACAAAATACGAATGAAAATCGGCGCACAGGTTGTCCACACATTTTTTCGGTTACGTTCCCTTTAAAACAGTCGGAAAGTCGCCCCTGTATGAATCGCAGCCAGATCAGTGCCACAGTGAATTACAGCGGCTGCTTTTTCTGATAAAACATTAACAGCTGTGCATCTACTTTTCCTTCTAATGAAAAAAGAACACACAAGTCCCATCTTCTGGACATGTCTCTGACATCTAAATTGTGATATGCATTGGAACGGGTAGTGTAAGAATAGAGTTATGTTACACAACACGCTAAAAGAAGAACAGTCCTCAAGTGAAGATTTCCCCCAGAGTGCCCACTCACGTGTATTCAATTCTGTCCAGGAGCTGATCCCATGCACGTTTAGGACAAGTCAAAGTCAAATAACTTGCACATGCGTGGAAAACCCAGCGCTGCATTCATTTTTAAACTGAATACTTCCATAATACATTCACTGTTAAATTAAATGAACAGATAGATAATACTTTTGACCTTCCACTCCTCTGCAAAACCCTACCTGTCTGATCTCCCCAAACCAGCTCCCGATGACACTCTACCGGGTCTGGCCTCCTCCGTGTCCCCGAATCCTCCGCTCCACCCTCAGTGGCTGTGCCTTCAGCCACTATTCCCCAAGCCTCCGGAACTCCCTTCTTCACTCCCTTCACCTCGCTCCCTCTCTTCCCAGTTTCAGGTCACAGTGCAAGACCTTTCTATTCGACCACGCCTTTGGTCACCTTTCTACCCCTGCCCTTGGCTCGGTCCCGGGATCCGCTATTGTGAAAAGCGCTGAGATGCCCTCCATCGTGACGGGCGCCATATATAAATATAAATCAAAATTGTTGTTCATAAAGCACCTTTCCTTTCAAGAGGACCAGAAACGATGCTTCACAGAATATACTGTGCATGCTGTTGAGAAAAATGTAGCAGCCAATTTGTGGGTGGTGTTGTTTCACAAACAGCTTTGAAATGAAAGATAATTTGATTGGGGCAATTGTTGGCCAGGACACCAAACGCTTTGTTCCCCATTTGCATTGTGACATGGGATCCTTAGCGTCCATATTAACAAGAAAATGGTAATTGTTTTCAAGCGTAATAGTACCTTTCATTTAATGATGACTTTTCATTTCAAGTGATGCTTTACTGGATATATTGCATATATTATTTAGGTCCATGAGGAAGCCAATTTGTGCATTTTAATATCGTACAGTTTCTCGGCCATGATGGTCATTGAAATCAATGTTAATTTTACTTCTCATTGCTGGACAGGATACAAAGCGTTTGCTTCTTCATGTGCATTATGACATGTGGTCATAATTGTATTTTGTTTAAGGTCAGGAAATGATTTAGCCCAGGTATCCAGTTATCATTATCACAGTTAGCATTATTTTGATTAAACTGATCAAACTTATCAACAGAACATAGAAATATGGGACTGAACAACAACAACAAAACTACATTTATAGAGCAACTTTCACATCAGAAAGACATACCAAGCCGCTGACCACTTCGGTGGTACCTGACAAAAGGTGCTGGCAGGGGACAAACAGAAGGGTTAGACGCCACTACCGCAAGCGCAGGACACAGAGTTACACCTCATACATGAACAAGGTGCTGAAGCAGGTCCACCAAAACACGGGCATCCCATCGTCGGCCATGAATGTGTGAACTCGTTCTTCAGTGACATCGTTGAGTGGATCGCCTGCGAGGCATATCACCTGATCTAGTATAGCAAGTGGCAGACCACCATATCGCGGGAGATCTAGATGGCGGTCAGGCTGCTGCTGCCGGGTGGGCTGGCCAACCATGCCGTGTCTGAGAGCATCAAGGCCATCAGCAAGTACACCAGCTGAGGAGCTTGTTGGTTTGGGGCATGTCACCACACTAGGCCAAATCCCATAGAAACTGCAGTGGCTGGAGGCCGAGCAGGAGCTGTTCAACGCATCACTGTTGGCCGTCTCCTCCCATTTCACCTACGTCCAGTTCCACCTTAAGTGGATCTTCCAGGCAGATGGTGAGGACAAGTAGTGGCGAGCTCAAGGAGTTCATTATTGTTATTTTTGTTGCCATTAATTAATCACCCCCTTTTGACCTCTAACCTTTCCCTTTTCTTCCCTCGCTACCTTTCCTCCTTTCTCTCCTCCCCTTTTACCTCTCTTCTGTGCCATTTCTATGTTCTACACCCGCACTCTTCTTTACATCCCTCTGTCATTGCCTCTCTTTCATCCTGCTTTTCACCCCCTCTTCCCCCCCTTTCCTTCCTCTCCCTCTTTCAACTCTACCCTCTCTACCCCTTTCCCTTTCTTTCCCCTCCCTCTCTTCCCACCTTACTTCCCTCTCTTCCCTCCCTCTCTTCTCCCTCTTCCATCCAACTGCTCCCTCTCCCCCTTTTATCCCTTCCCTCCCTATTCCCCCTTAACCCAATTACTCCCCCCATTTCTCCCTGATTTTAAACCCCCCACCACCTTTCCTTCCCTCGACACCTTACCCCCCTTTCTCCTACCCTTTTACTCCCCGACGTTACCTCACCCCACCTTTCCCTCCCTCGCTCCACTTATGTTCTTTTCCACCTTTCTCCCCTAAACCCAATCCCACTTTATTATTCGTAGGACACTGCTGTGCGCAATTTTTGGCTGCTGTGTTTTGCTCACAAATATACAGTCACTTCTCTTATTCTCCTTCCTCCTACCCTGACCCCTGCCCCCCGCTCTGGTCCCTACCTGATTGGTCAGTGCCTTGGGATGTCTTCCCAATGTGAAACGCGCTATAGAAATTGTATTTTGTTGTTGTTGTTTACAAATAAGCATGTGTTCAAGCTGTTCCTCCATATTTCTCAATGTGTTTCCTGCCATTTTCAGGCAGCGAGCCCAGAATAGTGGCTAATTTTCTCCAGTTTAAAGTTGCCAAGGTGAAGGCAGCCTGCAATTCCTCACCCAACGAACTGACAATGATACTATTAACAGATTAATTTTTCACCGCCCATAGCTTGTACAAAGCATCGGTGCTGATCTTTCCTTATCCCAATATGGATGCCACACACAGTTCTGCATTCCCACACTTCCACTACATTGAACCACACTGCCACTGCCTCTCCACTTATACTGCAGAGGCAGTTATACTTCCATGCATCACGAAAGGTCTTCATCATGTTTTGGCCATACTCCTTGGGAAAATTGACTTGGAAACACTTTGCCTTGTACTGCCTTCACTCTTTGAAATCTCATCAACAACTCCTTTCGCGTTCTTTGTGCATTGGTCGTGCTTCCACCCATCCCAATTTCAAACCAATCGTAGCAAGGATGATGAGTTTTGGCGCATACTCCCAATATGTATGCGGAAGACACCCAACTCTACCTTTCCGCTTCCACCCTCAACTCCACGACTAATGCAATTCTGATTGCATGCCTGTCCATAATTTAATCCTCGACAATGAACAAGTTTCTCCAACTAAACATCAACAAGACAGAGGCCATCCTGATTTGCTCACGTCAGAGCCTCCACAGGTCAGGTGCTGGCAACATCGGCATTCAAGGGTGCACTCTCCACCTCTTGAAGCCAGTCAGGAATTTGGGTGTCTTAATCAACCCCAAAGTATCCTTCCACCCACAAATCCGCTCCATGACCAATATAGCCTTCCAACAACTCCAAACCATTGATAGACTCCGCCACTACCTCATCCCCCATGCTGCTGAAACACTCATCCACGCTTTCATCACATCTAGGCTCAACTACAGAAGATTATTCAGAACTCTGCAGCTCATGGAATCTCCTGCATTAGGCTCCGTGACCACTTCCCTCCCAAACTCGCCCATCAAGACTGGCTCCCCATCATCCACGAAGTTACATTCCAGATCCTCATCCTCACTTTCAAGGCCATTCATTGCCTTGCCCTAGCCTATCTTTCAAACCTACTGACTCCCTATCAGCGTGCCCATCCCCACTGTTCAGCGGGCTCTTTCCTGCACCATGTCCCCCATCCGAAACCGACCTATCATAGTGGCCCGGCTTTCAGCCACTCTAACCCACACTCTGGAACTGCATTCCGCAACCCATTCACCTCTCTTCCTCCCTTTCCTCCTTTTAGGTCGGTCTCAACATTTTGCTCTTTGACCGTGCCTACTCCTCACTGCCTAACACTCCCCCCCTTTCCTATTCTCCTTCCCCCCACCACCCATATAACTGATCGAGACCTGACCTGTTCAGCGACTTGGGACATCCTCCTGACATGAAAGGCGCCCTATCAACGTAATTTTGTTGCTATTATCCAATTAGGTGTTTATTGAACGTTAAACATTTTATTTTCAATACTAGTGGTGTTGTTTTTGATCTTTATTTAATATTAATGTAAGAAAATTTAAACCAGAAATGTACTCAAGACACGTAATCACTGTTGATAGCATTAGGGCCTATGCTAAGTTAGGTTTCCCTATACAGTATTTCACTTAAAATCAAACGTTTTTAACAACAAATCCCCAACGTTACTTGAGCAGATCTAGTACTGATAATTACTTAAAGAGATTATATATCCACTATGATAAAACGATTTCCTAAGTATCGTTGTCATTAAATACAAGTTTATGCCGTATCAGTATGTGTTTTCCGGCATTAGGCCCACCAAAATAGAATATAATATAGTGGTAAACGATGACCAAAAGAACATTTTTGAATCCTCCTCCCCCATGAAGTAAAATCAACACTTACAGTTTTTACTCACAAATTAGCGCATGACTCAGAATGTGCAAACGTGGATCTCGGACCTGGTTGGTTGTGATAACAACAACAACAACAACAAATTACATTTATAGAGCGTATTTCACGTCGGGAGGACATCCCAAGGCGCTGCACAGGAGGCGTGTGACCCGAGCTGGTAGGGGAGTGTTTGTGAAGGGGTGAAACACGAAGGGGAGGTAAAAGAGTTCGGGGTGGAACAAAAGGCACGATCGAAGAGGAAAGTCTTCAGACCGGCCTTGAAAGAGGAAAGGGAAGAGGCGAAACGGAGGGATGGAGGGATGGCATTCCATAAGGACCCACAAAGAACAGATCTATTTAGTGGTTAAAATGTATTGATTTAATGGTTTGCAACAAAGTGAAAACATTGACTAGAATGGACAGCAGATTAAAGTATGTAAAGAAACTCCAGGGACACCTGCGTGTGTTAAAAGGTCTGTGCAATGCTGCAATGCGGAAGTTGGTATCTTTAAGGCAGGTTTGGAGCTCACTGGCCACGGGGTGGGGAGGGGAGGAACTCTACAATGAGCTCTTCGGAGTGGGTACATTTTGATATTTCATTTGCATCTGATGGTCATATAACCTTTCAATAGGTTGTGACTCCTTTTGACAACAGAAAAGCTCAGCATAATGATCGAGTGAAGCGCTTGAGTAATACTTTGATTTAGTTCTACTGAGATTGGCGGGCTGGAGAGGCAGGGGGCAAAAGTATCTCAATGAATTATCTTCCAAACCCAAGGTGGATGTACAGTATTGTTGAGGAGAGCATTTCACACGTGCTGAGCCTGTAACAACAATCATGACTTAACATTGAATATTGTGCGATAATTCGAATTCACTTTAATTTTAATTGATGTTGAATTTACTTTGAAGGATGGTTCTTTTTAACAACAACATGAAAAGGATCCTAATTAGCGACCAAGATGTAGATGTTTCCAAAATTCTGCTCGATGAATTTCAAAGGCATAAAAATACTGCGTGTATGTTTAATTAATCAGATCAACTTCGTGTTTTAGACAACATAATAATGAAATTAAGAGAAGAAATGGAAGAAAAATAGCCATGGCACAGATGGCAATGAAAGAGTTATTTTATTAAACTGTAGTATTTCTTATTTCTGTAATGTTACACAGGACGTTTGATTCTTGCATCGTGAACAACTATAAAATACAACAATTTAATTCCAGGAAACAGGAAAAAAATATTATTGCCGTATTGTAACACTCTACTTAAAAATCTAACAGCTTCTTTCCTTTAGTTGGAAATTTATCGGAGGTATTTAAGCAAATTCATTTTTCAATTTGGGCATTCCTGACAGAATTACTTTAATTTCCAAACATTTAGTAACACAGTTCATATTATTAATGTAGATTGCCAAAGACAAATTCGACTAGCTCTGTATGTTCCTAATTTAGATACAACTGGATCTGGCGATGGTTTTTTCCAGCGGAGTCCCCCGAGTCTCGTGTCTGACCAGACAGGAATACAGCTCGTGTGACTCCCACTCGGAGGCTGGCAGAGTCAGATAACTGCTCACACTGTACGTGTTGTCCACCTCCTGCTTGATCGCACTCGTTTCAACACCTTCACTTCTGGCACTGCCATCCACAGTCCACTTGACCTCCACAGCTCCCGGGGTAAAATCATTCACCAGACACACCAGCGTCGCCTTGCGCTTTGCTGTGATTTGATCTGGTGACGGCGGAAGGATAGTCACCGAAGGGGCCCGTGGGTCTGGAACAAAAATGTGGATAAAAAATTAAAATTCATTTTTTAACATTTTAATTTACAATCGACCTGTTGAATAGCAAGCCAAAATTTCAGGTTCACCAATAAATAATCCTATACAGTATTTCATATTCCTGTAAATGGTAAAACATTTTCTTGTGTACAGTTTTAGACGGTACTTTTCAACTGTGACAAAGTGTAACAATGTAAAGGGAACAATGAGTGTTGGGGGTCATCATATACCATCACACACCGTTCATTATTACACTATTAATAGTTTGCTGCTGAGAGCTCAACAATAATCATAATAATCCTCGCATTTCATATAGTGCTCTTGGCGTCTTAAATTTCTCAAAATATACTGTAGGCAGCCAATTGCGCACAGCAGTGTCTCACAAACTGTCGTGGATTGAAAGGACAATTTATTATAGTTTTTTTTTGCAGTGGTGGGCAAACGTTCAAATTTTCCTCAATTCAAATAATTAGTAAACACAATCATAAGAAATAATACTGGACACTAAGTGTCGCGTCACAAGGAGTACGTGGCGGGAGCGGCTGAGTGAAAGCGCAGTGAAACATCATTACTATTTCGATAGAGTTTGCACAGAGAGTAACAAACTGAAAATAGGAAGAAAATAAACGTTTTCCTTTTGACCAAACACTCAGCACTGAAAAACAATTAAAGAGCACAATCACAATCCAATGTTTGATTGGTTACAGTGAATGGCTTCCGATTTCACACTAATTAATTTGGCACCGTATTTGCTGATTTTAATTCATAATTAACAGCGCAAAATACACAAATCACAATAAACAATACACAAATCATTATACACAATACACAAATCACAATACACTATACACAAATCGGAATCCCTTTAATATGATGCCTGAGGGCAAAAATAAAGTAAATTTTCAAGGAAGAAAATGTATATTGACCAGATTGAGCCGGCGCTCAGCCTCTGTCTTTAATGAGCGATGATTCCCATCTGACCAACTGCAGCAATTTGTGGTGAAAACCATTATATTATTGAGTCTCCCAATGATGCTGCCCTTAGTGACATCAACCACGGAATTCGGAGAATATAATACGTTTGTAAAATTAGAAATCTGAAGATAAATGCGTTCAATTAATGGTAAAATTGAAATGTATTTTAATGGGGGTAATGGGGAGAAAATAAAATATTTGAAGAAATCCGAATAGAACTCTGGAATAGAAAAAAGTTAAAATGCAAAGCCTGTTTATGGCAATAACACGGAGCATATTATAACATTTGAATTATTCTAAAAATAATTCATTAGATTTGAATTCGTAATGATGCTGAGAACAACCTCAGCTACAAGCTATTCTATGTCATCCATATATCAGTTACACATAATGTTACTCAGTCTCAAAGAAGTTTAAATTTTCAAAATGATCAGTTAGTCACAGACGAACACTATGTTCAGGGAATCCGGTTCCCTCTGAGGTTGAACCGTTCAACAATCGGTGCATTAGACCCCAGCGACAGTCACCAGATGGAAAGATGCTGTTGATCTCCTTATGATGGAGATTCTTTTAAACATCACTTCGTGCTGACAAACTGGGAAAAGAGGTTAACAAGTAAACATAGAAATTAAATAATCTGGCACAAAGAGATTTAACTTCAATCTCAGATGTGAAGTGTTAACTAATTTCCCTGGTGTAGCTCATTCTTTACCGGGATCTCTAAGCGGTGCTTCCGTGAATCTGACATCTTCCGTCTGAAGACTGTTAAATATAAATATCACCACGAATATCTCTTCTTCGCTCATGTCATTCCTTCTCCATCTGTTTACCATTGTTAGTTGGCTGTAATATCCGTGCAAGTTCTTCACATATTTTCAGTTAAGATCAGGTTTCTCGTGCTTGATTCTTTAAAAGTTCCGATTTCCACATAAAAGGTTTGTCATTAGGAAACCAGATGCGAATATCACAGAAAACCTGTGAAACAATATCGAATACAGACAAACATACAATTATATTTGGACGTCCTCCTGACGTCATCACAATAATCATCGAAAGTCGAAATAAGATCACTTACTTTTCAAACTCAGCTTGGTCCCTTTACCAAACATGAAGGGATAGTTGCTGCTATATATGGCACCACAGTAGTAATCGGCGGCGTCCTCCGGCTGCACACCGCTGATGGTTAAATGCATGGAGCTGCTCGATGAGTCCACAGAACCAGTGAATCGATCAGGAATCCCCTGACCTCTGCCGGAGCTACTACTGTACTCATACCAAACAAGCACAGGGGCGCTGCCAGGCTTCTGCTGGTACCAGCTCGTGTAGTAGCTGCCGATGCTGCCTCCGGACATGGTACAGGTGATCTTGACGGTGTTTCCCGGGGAGGTTGAGATGGACGGTGGCTGAGTCAGGGTAACAGCTGCGGTTGTTCCTGGAGAAATAACAAGTCACAGATAAGTCACACTGTAGATAGGTCACACTGTAGAACTAACTGTACAAAGTGAAGCTAATTGAGATCAGGGCGGATTCCGCAGCGCTTACCATGCAGACACAGGAGCAAAGCGGCCAGAACTCGGAGCCAATCGCCCATTGTGAACAGTTTGATGAACATCAGAGAAATTAGTGATTCACAGACAAAAGCCACTTTACTGCTCGATTGTAAACTTCTCCTTAAGAACCATCAGGTGATGCAAGTCCAGTTGAATTCACAATTGATGCAAATTATCCTCCGGCTCCCATTGTCCAATAGGAATCCTTGTTCTGAACAGCAGATGTAGCATCTTGCAAATTTGAACCAATTTACAGCCCGGATTTCAAAATTTGTTTCATGGTAACATTGAATAATGTGTCAACCTGAAGACCTTGATAAAGTAATCATCATACTTCATTTAAAATGGTGCTTTTCACGTCTTCTAGACGTCCTAAAGCGCTTCACAGAATATACTGTATATATGTGAGAGAAAGGGGCAGCCAATTACGCAAAGTTGCTTCCAACAAACAGTCTTGAAATGACCAAATTATTATTGGGGGTTTTTTTAGGGATTATTATCGGACGTGTGGGGTAAGGTAATTTACCCAAGGTTTCGCCCTGACGAATCAAACCCAGGTCACTCGATTGTAAGGCAAGTGCTCTAAACTGACCTACAGGACATCAGAAAATGATGCTAGTTTCGTTTCCAGTGTGAAACAGTTTTTTTTTAAATAGCACAAACTTCAATTATTGACAGTGTCGTAGAAAAGTCTTATTCTATTAAATATTTATGTAGTTCGCGGCTTTGCAGTGTTCGAATCCTGCAAGATTCGCTTGGCCAGGTACAAAGAGATTTATTCGCTCGTGAAGCTTGTTCCGATGAAAGAAAATTTCTAGTTGGGAAAGTTTCATCTTTTCATTCAGTTACAGTTTACACACTGACAAGCCACACCTCAACTGATACAGACCCTGCCGTGCAAGTCACACTTCACAGCCGGTGACATGGATCCTCACAAATACGGTTTGTCTATTTCTGAAATAATTTTTCCAATTCACCTTCTGGCAGGTATCAGCCCTGCCCTCACGCTAGGATTCCCTTTACTGCACTGTGCCTCACTGCAGATGTAATATATTTAACAGCAGAATGATAGCGCAATTCACATTCCCCGATGTTAAAGGAACGTTTCTATCGGGCAAAGTTATATACAATGAATACAGTGCCGGCTCTCTTGATCAGCCAGCCTGGGGATCAGCAACACATTCATCGATAGGGGCAACTGTTATTTGCTATTACCCGTCCCTCACACACTCATATAGACATATTTGGGTTTGTTTTGACTTTTTGATAGTTATTTCATATTCGATCGAAGGGATTTACCTGGAGACAGTCGTGGTACGAAAAAAGATGGGTTTAAGATTTTTGAGAACATGTATATATTTATAAATATATTTGTTATGACACCAATTCAAAACAAAATACCACATAAAATCCACACACAGATTTTCCACGCATATTTGCGGTTATGTTCCCTTTAAAAGAGACTGGAATCATCCTGTGGAATCACAGCCAGATCAGTGCCACTGAATTAATTTGCAGCCATTGCTTTTTCTGATAAAACGTTAACGGCTGTTAATCTACTTTTCCTTCCAGGGAACAGAGATGTAATAGCATCAATATACAAACACATAAGTCCCATCTTCTGGACATGTCATTGACATGTCCAGATTGTGATATTTAATTGGAACGGGAAGCGTAAAAGCAGATTAATGTTACACAACACGCTAAAAGAAGAACAGTGCTCAAGTGAAGATTACCCCCAGAGTTCCCAGTCACGTGTATTCAATTCTGTCCATGCGCTGATTCCATGCACATTTAGGACACGTCAAAATAACTTGCACATGCGTAGGAAACCCAACACTGCATTCATTTTTAAACGGAACACTTCCAGAATACATTTACTGTTAAATGAAATAAACAGATAATGCTTTTGACAAAGCACGTTTCATATCAAGAGGACCTGTCAATATGCTTCCCGGAATATAAAGTACATGCTGTTTGGAAATATATAGCAGCAAATTAGTGGATGGTGATGTTTCACAAACAGCCTTGAAATGAATGATAGTATTATTTGGGGCAATTGTTGGCCAGGACACCAAACGCTTTGTTCCCCATTTGCATTGTGACATGGGATCCTTAATTTCCAAATTAACAAGAAAATGGTATTTGGTTTCAAGTGTAATCCAAAGGATGCAACCTCCACCAGTGTAGGACATACACACCAGTGCATTTCAGAAAGTGATCTACTCAAGTCTTCAAATTTGAAAACTCGCTTGTATGGAAGCATGCGATGATTCAATGCACATTTTTGACAGGTCAAGATCAAATGATTTGCTCATGCATAGAAATCCAAAATGACCTTCAATAAAAAAAAGCTCACACTTGTAGTGTATTAAAAATGGAATAAATAATAATACCTTTGAGAAAGTACCTTTCATTTAATGATGACTTTTGTTTCAAGTGATGCTTCACTGTCGTATATTATTTAGGTAAATGTGGAAGCCAATTTGTGCATGCTAATATTTTACAGTTTCTCAGCCATAATGGTTATTCAAGTCAATGCACATTTTAATTGTGTCATTGCTGGACAGGATACAAAGTGTTTTCTTCTTCATGTGCATTGTGACATGTGGTCATAATTGAATTTTGTTTCAAGTCATTGGAGCAGATGATTAATCCCAGGTATCCAGTTATCATTATCATCGTTAGGATTATTTTGATTAAACTGATCAAACTTATTAAAAGAACATAGAAATATGGGACTGAACAACAACAATAAAATTACATTTATGGAGCACATTTCACATTGGAAAGACAACACAAGCCGCTGACCACTTTGGTGGTCCCTCAAAAATGCGACGGTGGCGGACGAGCAGCTGGGTTATATGCCGCACGCGCAGGACACAGAGTTACACCACATACATGTACAAGGTGCTGAAGCAGGTCCACAAGAACACGGGCATCTTATCGTCGGCCATGAATGTGGTGAACTCGTTTGTCAACGACATCGTTGAGTGGATCACCTGCGAGGCATATTACCTGATCCAGTATAGCAAGTGGCAGACCATCTCATCGTGGGAGATCCAGATGGCAGTCAGGCTGCTGCTGCCGGGTGAGCTGGCCAAACATGCCATGTCCGAGAGCATCAAGGCCATCACCAAGTATACCAGCTGATGAGCCGGTCAGTTTTGGGGCCACACTAGTGCCACCACACTAGGCCCAATCCCTGGCAGTGACCATCATGGCCGAGGAACTGCAGCGGCTGGAGGCCGAGCAGGAGTGTTCAACTCATCACTGTTGGCACTCACCTCCCACGTCACCCAGTTCCAGTTCCACCTCAAACAGATCGTCCAGGTGAGGACAAAGAGTGGTGAGCTCAATAACATTATTGTTATTATTGTTATTTTTGTTGGCATTGATTAATACCCCCCTTTTGCACCTTAACCTTTCCCCAATTTTCTTCCCTTGCTCCCTTTCCCCCTTTCTCTGCTCCCTTTTTACCTCCCTTCTTTGCCTATCTCTAATCCGCTCTTTAATTCCCTCTTTCATTGCTTCTGTTTCCTCTGCTCTCTTCACTCCACCTTTCCCCTCCGCCCCCCTTTCTTTCCTCTCGCTCTTTCACCCCTACCCTCTCTGTCCACTTCCCTTTCTTTCCCCTCCCTATCTTCCCTCCTTTCTTCCCTCTTTTCCCTCCCCACTCTTCTCCCTCATTCTTCCTTCTGCTCCCTTTTCCCCCATTCTTTCCCTCTCCCCCTTTTCTCCCTTCCTTCCCTGTTTCCCTTTAACCTAATTTCTCCCATTTCTCCCAGATTTGAACACCACCCCTTTACGTCCCTCTCCACATTACCCCCTTTCTCCTACACGTTTCCTCCCGACTGTACCTCACCTCACCTTTCCCTCCCTTTCCCGCTTATGCTCTTTTCCCCCTTTCTCCCCGGACCCACTCCCACGACTATTTGTGGGACACTGCTGCGCGCGGTTTGGTTGCCGTGTTTCACCCTCAAATATACCGTCAATTCTCTTACTCTCCTTCCCCCTACACCGACCCCTGCTCCCCTGCTCTGGTACACACCTGACAGTTCAGCGGCTTTGGATGTCCTCCCAATGTGAAAGGCGCTATAGAAATGTAATTTTGTTGTTGCTGTTCACAAATAAACCTGTATTCAAGCTGTTCCTCCATATTTCTCAATGTGTTTCCTGCCATTTTCACGGATCAAGCCCTGAATAATGGCTAATTTTTTCCAGTTTAAAGCTGACAAAGTGAAGGCCGCCTTATTTGGCTCCTGTCTGCAGTTCCTAACCCAAAGAACTGAGAACGACCCTATCAACAGATTCTTTTTCACCGGCCAGAGCTTCCACAAAGCGTCAGTATTCTCTTGGATGCTCATCTTTCCTTATCCCAATATGGATGCCAACCACAGTTCTGTATTCCGGCACTTCCATGACACTGACCAACACTGCCACTGTCTCTCCACTCACGCTGCAGAGACAATCATTCTTGCATTCATCGCAAAAGGCCTTCATCATGTTTTGGCTATATTCCTTGGGAAAATTGTCTAGGAAACACTTTGCCTTGTACTGCCTTCCCTCTTTGAAATCGCATCTAAATTCCTTTCTCTTTCACCGTGCCTTAGCCATGCTGCCACCCATCCCAATTTCAATCCAATCACAGCACGGATGACGAGTTTTGGCAACATGCTGCTTAAATGCAATGTGTTCTTGCATTTGTCTATACATAAGATTATTTACGATTTTTGTTGGTCATTTGTTAAGTGATATTGCTGCTGCAAAACAACCACTGTATTTGGCTACAAAAGCAGACATGACAAGTCGCAACAACCTGAGTAGATTTCATATAAGCTGTGAAATTCAAACGGACACACATTCAAAATTGTTGCCTCAGTGAGAGTGAGGAAACGTTTTTATTTATTGTGGGATAGCGCGATCCACAGAATTAATGTTCCTCGCCTGACTCTGCCCACATCTGATGTATCAGAAGCTTGGGTAGAAATCCGAGGTGTGACTAAAAGTACCCGATTAATGTTGTCTTTCAAAGTTTGAAGAAATTGTCACCTTGTTAAATTAATACTGAACTATCAGAAGCTCTGTCTGTATTTCAATAGGCACAGGTATCATTTCTATTCAAACATTCACGTATATCACAAACATGGATTATTTTGTTTCTCTAAGAATATTGCTGTCAATGCAAATACTTCCAGATGATTGCAGATGATTGCACACAAGACGCATCAAGCCAAAACAAAACACAAGAATGTGTTTCTATTATTTAAAAATATTTATGGATGACTAAAACAAATCCTAAGTTATAATACCAATCCTTTTATCTTCTAGACGTCTCAAAGCGCTTTACACAAGGTCCCTCAAACAAAAAGTGAATACCTGTGGGCGAAACATATCAGCAGTGACCCGCAAACAGTCGCAGATTGAAGTTAGCAATTTATTATTACCTCTTTTGATGGATTAGGCATATTGTGTATGAAAACCTGCTCAAGATTTTGCCCTGTCTAGAATTGAATCCAGGTCACTTGCTTGAGTGACGAGTGCTCTAAACATTGAACTATAGGATTTATGTTTGATTTGTACTGCAACATGTCGTCCCCATTCCATTTCCAGATCGATATATTTTCTCATCTTCCCTCGTTCCTTATTGCTTATGTTGTCAGCACATATGAAGGTTTGGGAGAGTCAGTGCTGGAGCACACAGAACACCACACGTGTTCTGCTACATTTACTATGCATTTTTGGTTTTTTTATTCTAATATGTGGTTTATAACAGATGTATTATCCATCTATCTGCATGAAATGGTGCCGCCTCCTATTATCATCATTATAATAAACCCTTCAAGTGAGCAGTCCAGTAGCTCAGTGGATACAGCAAGTGCCTTAAAAGCGAAAGAATTGGGCTCAATTCCAGGAAGGGTGCAACATTGGGTAAATTTCCTTGCACCACATACCTAACAATCCCTCAACAAAACAATAATATATTGGTCATTTAAATCCAGCGGTTTGTGGAGTACACCTGTGAGTAATGTATTGCCTTGTTTTCCTCACGTATATACGGGCACTCCTCGCTATATGTCTCAATATTCGTTGTTTCAATTATTTGTCATTGACGAATTAATGAATAGTTAGAAACAATAATTAGCAATTGGATTAATTGAAGTGATATTAGCTGACTAAATTTTATATTAGTTGTTTAGTAAATATATAAATAAGATAATAAATACTATCAAGGGAACACTTACTGGAGATGGTGGATGTGATCAGTGAGTGCGAGGGGGCGGAATCATTCAGACGAAGAGGCGGGATTACCTGCCTCTTGTGCGGATCCCAAGAGTGTGTTTGCAATGACCACATCAACCATCTCCAGTCAGTGTTCTCTTAATTGCCTTTTTATCCTATTTCTACATTTTATCACCTCCAGCACTGACTCTCCCAAACCTTCATCTCTGAATTCTCCACACTCCTAGCTTACCTCTGCGCCTCATCCGATCGGATGTCACGTTTCATCTCATCATTCTCGACGACATGAACCTCCACTTCACCGCCGCTTGCTCCACCTCCTCAGAATTCTCCTCCCTCCTCTCCTCTCTCAACCTCTCCCTCCACATCCACTCCGCTACACACGTTCACGGCCACCCGTTTAACTTGGTGATCACACTGAGCTTCAGTGTCTCTGATCTCAATATCACCAACAAGGCCATCTCCAATCACTCTCCCCTCCACCCCAACAAATCACCATCTTCTATCGGCCATGGCAGAGGATCCCTCCATAATCTTTCTCTGCTGCCTTGGAGTCCTCCAAACACCTCTCCCTCTGGCCACCCTCAGCACTGGCCTATCTTCTGCACTCACTCTCCCCCACAATACCCTCTCCACCACATGACGTGCTTTTCCCCCTCACCTACTGAATGCCTCCTGCTCCCGAACCTCACCCTGGTTCACCACGCACCTCCGTTCCCTCAAGGGCCAGGTGCGGGCCATTGAAAGCACCTGTTTCAAATCCCGCTTAACGGTCCACTGGCATATATGGCTGTACCTCACTTTGCCCTATCGCTCCATTCTAGGCTCCACTCTAGCCTCCACCAAATCGTCCTTCTTCTCTATGATAATCCTGGAGGTGAAGTACAACCCCCGGCTTCTTTTCTCCACCACCAACCAGATCCTCCATCCCCCCATTGTCGTCCCCGTCCCCCCACCCACCACCTTGCCTTGCCTCGCAGGTCCTTTCCTCTAACTCCCACTGTGAGGAGATGCTGGAGAGGACATACACACCAGTGCATTTCAGAAGTTGATACACTCAATTCTTCAAATTTGAAAACTCACTTGTATGGAAGTCTTCGCATGCGATCATCCAATGCATGTTTTTGACAGGTCAAGGTCAAGTGATTTTCTCATGCTTAGAAATCCAAAGTGACCATCAATAAAAAAAAACTCTCACTTGTAGTGTATTAAAAATGAAATAAATAATAATACCTTTGAGAAAGTACCTTTCATTTAATGATGACTTTTCATTTCAAGTGATGCTTTACTGGACATATTGCGTATATTATTTAGGTAAATGTGGAAGCCAATTTGTGCGTTTTAATATCTTACAGTTTCTCGGCCACGATGGTCATTGAAATCAATGTTAATTTTACTTGTGTCATTGCTGGACAGGACCCAAAGCGTTTGCTTCTTCACGTGCATTATGACATGTAGTCATAATTGGATTTTGTTTAAAGTCAGCAAATGATTTAGCCCAGGTATCCAGTTATCATTATCATAGTCAGCATTATTTTGATTAAACTGATCAAATTTAGCAACAGAACATAGAAATATGGGACTGAACAACAACAACAAAATTACATTTATAGAGCAACTTTCACATCAGAAAGACATCCCAAGCCGCTGACCACTTCGATGGTCCCTGAAAAAGGCGCTGGCAGCGGACAAACAGCAGGGTTAGACGCCACTACCGCAATCGTAGGACACAGTTACACCTCATACATGTACAAGGTGCTGAAGCAGGTCCACCCATCGTCGGCCATGAATGTGTGAACTCGTTCTTCAATGACATCTTTGAGTGGATCGCCTGCGAGGCCTATTACCTGATCTAGTATAGCAAGTGGCAGACCATCTCATCGCGGGAGATCTAAATGGGGGTCAGGCTGCTGCTGCTGGGTGAGCTGTCCACCCATGCCGTGTCCGAGAACATCAAGGCCATCACCAAGTACACCAGCTGAGGAGCCGGTTGGTTTGGGGCATGTCACCACACTAGGCCAAATCCATGAGAAACTGCAGCGGCTGGAGGCCGAGCAGGAGCTGTTCAACGCATCACTGTTGGCCGTCTCCTCCCACTTCACCTACGTCCAGTTCCACCTTAAGTAGATCGTCCAGGCAGATGGCGAGGACAAGTAGTGGCGAGCTCAAGGACTTCATTATTGTTATTGTTATTTTTGTTGCCATTAATTAATCACTCCCTTTTGACCTCTAACCTTTCACCCCTTTTCTTCCCTCGCTACCTTTCCACCTTTCTCTCCTCCCCTTTTACCTCTCTTCTTTGCCATTTCAATGTTCTACACCCCACTCCTCTTTACTTCCCTCTTCCATTGCCTCACTTTCATCCTTCTTTTCACCCCCTTTTCCTCCCCTTTCCTTCCTCTCGCTCTTTCAACTCTACCCTCTCTATCCGCTTCACTTTCTTTCCCCTCCCTCTCTTCCAACCTTACTTCCCTCTCTTTCCTCCCTCTCTTCTCCCTCTTCCATCCAACTGCTCCCTTTTCCCCCCATTCTTTCCCTCTCCACCTTTTATCCCTTCCCTCCCTATTTCCCCTTAACCCCCTTACTCCCCCCATTTCTCCCTGATTTTAACCCCCACACCACCTTTCCCTCCATCGACACCTTACCCCCCTTTCTCCTACCCTTATCCTCCTCGACATTACCTCACTCCACCTTTCCCTCCCTCTCCCCAATTATGCTCTTTTCCACCTTTCTCCCCTAAACCCAATCCCACGATTATTCGTGGGACACTGCTGTGCGCAATTTTTGCTGCTGTGTTTTGCTCACAAATATAGTCACTTCTCTTATTCTCCTTCCTCCTACCCTGACCCCTGCTCCCCGCTCTGGTCCCTACCTGACTGGTCAGTGCCTTGGGGCGTCCTCCCAATGTGAAAGGCGCTATAGAAATTGTATTTTGTTGTTGTTGTTTACAAATGAACATGTGTTCAAGCTGTTCCTCCATATTTCTCAATGTATTTCCTGCCATCTTCAGTGATCAAGCCCTGAATAATGGCTAATTTTCTCCAGTTTAAAGTTGACAAGGTGAAGGCCGCCTGCAATTCCTCACCCAACGAACTGACAATGACACTATTAACACATTCATTTTTCACCGCCCATAGCTTGTACAAAGCCTCGATGCTGATCTTTCCTTATTCCAATATGGATGCCACCCACAGTTCTGCATTCCCACACTTCCATTACATGGAACAACACTGCCATTGCCTCTTCACTCACGCTGCCGAGAAATATCATGCTTGCCTTCCTCATGAAAGGCCTTCAACATGTTTTGGCCATACTCCTTGGGAACACTGACTAGGAAACACTTTACTTGCCCTGCCGTCCCTCTTTGAATTCTCACCTAAAGTCCTTTCTCTTTCACCGTGCCTTGGTCATGCTTCCAACCATCCCAATTTCAATCCAATCAAAGCAAGCATGACGAGTTTTGGTGCATACTCCCAATATGCAACATGATGCATAATTGCAATGTGTTCTTGCATTTGTCTTTCGTTATTATTGCCTTGTACTATGGTGGAGCACATGCCATAAAATTAACTAAATGTGATAGTCTGAAGTACATTGCCCTTGAACCGTCTCAACATCACAAACATCAATTCTCCAAGGCAAGGACTGAGGATTTCACTGCCATCATGGTGATGTACATTGGAAGTCAGGCAGTGTGATAGACAGTAATGTGGTAATATTGATAGTCACTCTGGAGGCACCAATTACGATAACCTATAATGAATTAATGATAGAATCATAATTAAAATTGAATACCTGTCATGATTTTTATCGGCATATCTAGGGCAAACACTGCAATCACTTCACTTCAGTTTGTGAGATTGGGTTTTTACAATATGATGCTAATTGAAGTTGTTGATTGCTCAGGTGGATATCAGAGTTTCCATGGAATTAATTAATGGAAAGTGAAAGAAAGTTTGTCTTGGAGCCCGGAATAACTGTACATAAAATTATTTACCATTTGTGTTTTTCATTTGTTGAGTGATATTGCTGCTGCAAAACAAGCACTGTGTTTGGCTACAAAAACAGACACTACAAGTAGCAACAACCTGAGTAGATTTCATATAAGCTATGAAATTCAAACTGACAGTCACTTAAAATTGTTGCCTCAGTGAGAGTGAAGCAATGTTTTTATTTATTGTGAAACAGCGCCCTCCACAGATTGAGTGTTCGTCGCCTGAATCTTCCACCATCTGATCTATCAGAAGCTTGGGTAGAAATCCAACGTGTGCCAAAATGTACCCGATTATTGTGGTATTTCAAAATTTGACGAAATTGTCACCCTGTTAAATTCATACTGAATTATGAGATCCTCTGTCTTTACTTCAAAAGGCTCAGGTATCATTTCCACTCAAACATTCACGAATATCACAAACATGGATTATTTTCATTGTCTAAGAATATTGCTGTCAATGCAAAGATTTCCAGATGATTGCAGATGCATCAAACCAAAACAAAACGCAACAAATTGTTGCTATTCCTTTGGAAATATTTATGGACGACTAAAACAAATCCTAAGTAATGATACCAATCCTTTCATCTTCTAGACGTCTCAAAGCGCTTTCCACAATGACCGATATCCCTCAAAGAATAGTGAATATATATCGGCGAAACATATCAGCAGTGTCCCACAAACAGTTGCAGATTGAAGTGAGCAATTTATTATTCCCTCTTTTGAGGGATGAGCCATATGGTGTATGGAAACTTGCTCAAGATTGCGCCCTATCTGGAATTGAAACCGGATCACTTGCTTGTATGGCGAGTGCTCTAAACATTCAACTATTGGATTTATGTATGATTTATACTGCAACATGTCTTCCACATTCCATTTCCAGATCGATATGGTTCCTCATCTTCCCTAGTTCCTTATTTCTTATGTTGTCAGCACATATTAAAGCCACACATGTTCTGCTACATTTACTATCTATTTTTTATTCTAATGTCTGGTTTATTCCAGATTACCCATCTATCTGCATGAATTGGCGCCGCCTCCTATTATCATCATTATAATAAATATACTGATGGATGGCTGAGGACCCTTCAACTGAGGAGTCTAGTAACTCAGTGGATAGAGCACTTGCCTTAAAAGTGAGAGAATTGGACTCAATTGCAGGAAGGGCGAAACATTGGGCAAGTTTACTTACAACACATACCTAACAATCCCTTAAAAAAACAATAAAGTAGTCATTTAAATCCAGCGGTTTGTGGGCTACACCTGTGTGTAATGTGCTGCCTTGTTTTACTCACGTATATACGGGCACTCCTCGCTATATGTCTCAATATAGGTTGTTTCGATTATATGTCATTGACGAATTAATAAATAGCTAGAAAAAATAATTAGCAATTGGATTAATTGAAGCGATATTAGCTGACTAAATTTTATATTAGTTATTTGGTAAATATATAAATAAGATACTAAATACTATTAAGGGAATACTTACTGGAGATGGTGGATGTGATCAGTGAGTGGGAGGGGGCGGAGTCATTCAGATGAAGAGGCGGGATTACCTGCCTCTTGTGCGGATCCCCTGAGTGTGTTTGCAATGACCACTTCAACCATCTCCAGTCAGTGTTTTCTTAATGGCCTTTTTATCTTATTTTTATATTTAGTCACCTCCCAAACCTTCACCTCTGACTTCTCCACACTCCTTGTTTACCGCTGATGCTCCTCCGATCGGTTGTCACGTTTCATCTCATCATCCTCGGCGACATCAACCTCCACTTCACCCTCACTTGCACCACCTCCTCAGAATTCTCCTCCCTCCTCTCCTCTCTCAACTCCTCCCTCTATATCCACTCCGCCACGCACTTTCACGACCACCGGTTTAACTTGGTGATCACCCTGAGCTTCAGTGTCTCTGATTTCGCGATCACCAAAAAGGCCATCTCCGAGCAGTCTCCCCTCCACCCCCAAGCCTACCGCCATCTTCTACCGCCCATGGAAGAAGATCCCCCCACAAACTTTCTCTGCTACCTTAGAGTCCTCCAAATTCCTCTCTCTCTGGCACACCTTCAGCACTGACGCATTCTCTGCACTTACTCTCCTCCACAAAACCCCCTCCACCACATTCAAACCACTTGCCCCCCTCACCTATCAAACTGCCTCCTACTTCCGAACCTCAATCTGGTTCACCACTCACCTCCATTTCCTCAAGGGCCAGATGTCGGCCACTGACGCACCTGGCTCAAATCCCGCCTAACTGTCCAATGGCACATCTGGCTGGACCTCACTTCATCCTTTCGCTCCACTGTAGCCTCCACCAAATAGTCCTTCTACTCCAGAATAATCCTGGAGGCGAAGTACGAACCCCGAATGCTTTTCTCCAACACCAACCAGGTCTTCCATCCCCCCATTATTGTCCTGTCCTTCCGCCCACTGCCTAACGTTGCCACACATATCCTTTTCTCGAACTCCTGCTGCGAGGAGATGCTGGATTTCCTTGAGTCCAAAATCGAGGAAGTCTGCTCTGAGATTCACCGTCCCTCCAACTTCCACCCCATTGTCACCTCTCCCCAAATCCTGTCTCCTAACCATCCCTCCTTCCACGCATTCCATACCATCTCCCCATCCTCCATCACAAAAACCATCGACTCCATAACGCACATCACCTGCTCCCTTGACCCCATCCAAACCCCTCTTCTTACCACCCAGGTCCACCTTCTAGCCACACTAATTGCCGACACCATTAACCTGCCACTTTTCATCTGGCACCATTCCTACTCACCTCAAATCTGCCACTATCACCTCCATCCTAAAGAAACCTTCTCTCAATGTGTTGCAGCTATCGAGTTACCTGCCCATCTCCATTCTCTCTTTCCTGTCTAAGGTCAGCGAAAGAGGTGTTGCTTCACATTTCCACTCTTTCCACTCAACCCATTCACTTTTCGAACCCCTCCAATCAAGATGGGAAACTGCTCTTGTGAAGGGCACAAATGACATCCTGACCATCTGTGACCAGGCCTCCCTCTGCCTCCTCGTCCTCCTCAATTTATCCACTGCCTTTGACACCATTGACCATGCAATTCTCCACTCCCACCTCTTTTCCCTCCTCACTTTTCAAGGGTCTGTTCTTGATTAGTTCCAGCAATATGTCTCACACAGCTTTCAGTTTTTCTCCGCTAACGGCTTTTCCTCCAGCACTTGTACAGTCACATGTGGTATCCTCTGTTCTTGGCACCCTGCTCCTCACTATCTACATGCTTCCT
This sequence comes from Hydrolagus colliei, assembly GCA_035084275.1. Lineage (NCBI taxonomy): Eukaryota > Metazoa > Chordata > Chondrichthyes > Chimaeriformes > Chimaeridae > Hydrolagus > Hydrolagus colliei. The sequence goes on along the minus strand of CM068761.1, from coordinate 8,513,556 downwards.
GCCCTCTCGGTGACATTATCCCCTGATATGTGGTAAATTTTCACATGTGTGCGGATGACACCCAACACTACCTTTCCGCTTCCACCCTCAACTCCAGGAGTAATGGCATTCTGACTGCATGTTTGTCCAACATCTAGTCCCGGACAAGGGACAACTTCCTCCAACTAAACATCAACAAACAGAGGCCATCCTGATTCACTGGCATCAGCGCCTCAGCACCTCAGGTGCTGGCAACATCGGCATTCAAGGCTGCACTCTCCACCTCTTGAAACCAGTCAGCAATCTGGGTAGCTTGTTCCACTGCAAACTATCCTTCCTCCCCCAAATCCGCGCCATGACCGGTACAGCCTTCCACCTCCTCCGCCACTACCTCACCCCCCATGCTGCTGAAACACTCATCCACGCTTTCATCACATCTAGGCTCCCCTACGGCAGATTATTCAGAACTCTGCAGCTCGTGGACTCTCCTGCACTAGGCTCTGTGACCACATCACTCACACCCTCGCCCAACTCCACTGGCTCCTCATCTTCAATAGGGTTAAATTCCAGATCCTCATCCTCACTTTCAAGGCCATTCATGACCTTGCCCCAACCTATCTTTCCAAACTGCTGCTTCCCTATCAGCCTGCCCATCGTTTAGCGGACTATTTCCTGCTCCATGTCCCTCGCGCAAAACTGACCTACCATCGGTGGCCAGGCTTTCAACCACTCTGTCCCACACTCTGGAACTCTCTCCTGCAACCAGTACGCCTCTCTTCCTCCCTTTCCTCCTTTAAGACCAGTCTCAACAGCTTCCTCTTCGACCGTACCTTCTCCAACCCTCCAAACTCTCCCACTTTTCCTGCTCTCTTGCCACGACACCCCCCACCCCTTTACCCGATCGGACATGATCTAATTGTTCAGCGCCTTGCGACATCCTCCGACATGAAAGGCGCTCTATCAATATAATTTTGCTGTTGTTATCTTATGTATGTATTCATTAAACTTTTATTTTATTTTCAATACAAGTGGTGTTGCTTTTGGTCTTTATTTAATATTAGTGTAAGAAAATATAAACCAGAAATGTACTGAAGGAATCTAACTCCTGTGGATAGTATGGGGGCCTATGGTAATTTAGGTTTCGCTATGTGGTATTTCATGTAAAATCAATTTTTTTAAGAACACATCCCCTAGGTTACTTGGGCAGATCCAGTACTGATAATTACTTAAAGAGATATACCTCCACCATGTCAAAGCGATTTCCCAAGTATCTTTATATTTAAACATAAATTTATGCTGTATCAATATGTGTTTACTGGCATTAGGCCCACCCAAATAGAATATAAACTGGTGGTGAACGATGACCAAAATACCATTTTTAAATCCTCCTCCCCCATGAAGTACAATCAACACTTACAGTTTTTACTCACAAATTAGCGCATGAGTCAGAATGTGTAAACGTCTATCTCGGACCTGGTCGGTTGAGATAACCATTCATCAACACTATCAAATGCAAATTCTTAAACTAGGAGAGCAGCAAACTATATTATGTGAATGGAGAACATAGTCCACTCACTGCCGGTTGTGCTCAGTGTATCATTCATTTTATTGTTTTTATTGGTTCAATCAATTATACTATTCTCTTCCAACTAATGAATTCTCCCAATTCAAACATAACTATAGGCTATTATATTATTACGTTAGCCGGAGCTTGGAATTCATTCCATATGAGTTACGTAAACATATCGATTACATCAGTAAAAGATGTTGGGGAAACTCAGCAGGTCAAACAGTATCCAAAAGAAATTTGCTTGATTGTGTTTGATTGTGTGTTCTCCAAAACCCGTTTCCACAGCCACGTTTTGGATGCTGTTTGACCTGCTGAGCTTCCCCAGCAACTTTTGTTTCTGTTTCAGGTTCCCAGCTTCTGTAGTATTTTGTGTTTCGATGTCATCAGTACCAGCTGCGATTGGTATATTGCAGACAAGTCGTTGTCCAGCTTCCTCTTACTATCGTTCCATTTCAATCATTAAACTTGTTTTGATATCGACCAACAAAGAACAATCCTATTTGATAGTTATATCGCACCGATTTAATGTTTTCCAATAAAGTGAAAATATTGACTAGAATTGACAGCAGCTTAAACGACTGAAGGGAACTGCAGAGACACCTGCGGGTGTTAAAAGGCTGCAATGCGGAAGTTGGTACGTTACTCAACCGCAGGCTTGGAGCTCACTGGCCACGGGGTGGGGAGGGGAGTAACTATACAATGAGCTCTTCGGAGTGGGTACATTTTGATGTTTCATTTGCATCTGATGGTCATATAACCTTTCAATAGGTTGTCACTCCTTTTGACAAAACAAAAGCTCAGCATAATGATCGAGTGAAGCACTTGAGTAATACTTTGATTTAGTTCTATAGAGAACGGCGGGCTGGAGGGGTAGGGGGCAAATGCATCTGAATGAATTATCTTCCAAACCCAAGATGGATGTACAGCATTGTTGGGGAGAGCATTTCACACGTGCTCAGCTTGTAACTCAGTGTTAATCATGACTTAACACTGAATATTGTGCGATATCTTGAATTCACTTTAACTTAAATTGATGTTGAGTTTACTTTGACGGATGGTTCTTTTTAACAACATGAAAAGGCTCCCAAGTAGCGACCAAGATTAAGATGTTTCCAAAATTCTACTACATAAATTTCAAACGCATATAAGTACTGCTTGCATGTTTAATTGATAAGATAAAATTCGTGTTACAGATAAAATAATAATGAAATGAAAAGAAGAAATGAAGAACAATAGCCACGGCACAGAGGGCAATGAAATAATCATTTTATTAAAACATAGTATTTCTTATTCATGTAATGTTACACAGGGGGGCTTAATTATTGCAGCGTGAACATACTGTAAAGTACAACCGTTGAATTCCAGCAAACAGACAAATTATTGTTGCCGTATTGTAATACTCTACTTATAACTTTAAGAGCTTATTTCCTTCCGTTGGAAATTTACCGGAGGTATTTAATCGAATTTGTTTCTCAATTTGGGCATTCCTGACAAAATTACTTTAATTTCCAAACAATCATTAACACAATTCTTATTCTTAATGTTATTGCCAAAGTTACGCTATATGTTCCTAATTTAGATACAACTAGATCTGGCGATGGTTCTTTCGAGCGGAGTCCCCCGAGTCTCGTGTTTGACCAGACAGGAATACAGCTCGTGTGAATCCCACTCGGAGGCTGGCAGAGTTAGATAACTGCTCACACTGTACGTGTTGTCCTCCTCCTGCTTGATCGCACTCGTTTCAACACCTTCACTTCTGGCACTGCCATCCACAGTCCACTTGACCTCCACAGCTCCCGGGTTAAAATCATTCACCAGACACACCAGGGTCGCCTTGCTCTTCGCTGTGATTTGTTCTAGTGCCGGCGGAAGGATAGTCATCGAAGGGGCCCGTGGGTCTGGAACAAAAATGTGGATACAAAAGTTTAAATTATTTTTTTTTCATCTTCATATACAATCGATTGGTCAATAGCACGACAAAACTTCAGGATCACCAATAAATAACGCTATGCAGTATTTCACATTCCTGTAAATGGTAAAACGTTTTCTTGTGCAGCGTTTTAGACGGTACTTTTCAATTGTGACAAAGTGTAGCAATGTAGAGGGAAGAATGGGTGTTGTGGTCATCATACACCATCACACACCATTCATTATTATACCATCAATAGTTTGCTGATGAGAGATTACCAGTAATAATGATAATAATCCTCGCATTTGATATAGTGCTCTTGACGTCTTCTCGGCGTCTCAATGTTCGCAAAATATACCATGAAGTGAATTGTCTGTACATATTTCGGCGAAACACGGCAGCGAATTGCGCACAGCATTGTCCCACAAGAATTCGTGGATTCAACTGACCAATTTATTACAGGGCTTTTTGCAGTGGTGAACACATGTACAAATTGTCCTGTGTTGAAGTAATGAATACCAACTGTCATAAGAAATAACACCAGACACTAAACATCGCGATACAAGGAGTACGTGGCGGGAGCCGCTGATTGAAAGCACAGTGAAATATCATTATTAATCATATAGGGTTTGTATAGAGAGTAACAACCTGAAAATACGAATAAAATCAATGATTTCCTTCTCATCAACTACACTTAAAACACTTCAGGAGCACAATCAGAATCCAATCTTTGATTCTTTGCTGAGCGGGGCTTCCGATTAATTTCCGATTTCACAATAATTTATTTGGCACCGTATTTGCTGATTTTAATTCATAATTAATAGCGCATAATACATAAATCGCAATAAACAAATCACAACACACAAATCGGAATCCCTTTAATATGATGCCTGAGGGAAATAATAAAGTTAATTTTCAAGGAGAAAATGTATTTTGACCAGATTGAGCCGGCGCTCAGCCTCTGTCTTCAATGAACGATGATTCCCATCTGACCAACTGCAACAACTTGTGATGACAATCATGGTATTATTGAGTCTCTCCGATGGTGCTGCCCTTAGCGACATCAACCACGGTATTGGGAGAAAATAATACGTTTGTAAAATTAGAAATCTGAAGATAAATGTGAGCAATAAATGGTAAAATCGAAATGTATTTTAATGGGGGTAATGGGGAGAAAATAAAATTGAAGAAACTCGAAAAGAACTCTGGAATGAAAAAGATATTAATATGCAAAAACTGGTTATGGCAATAACATGGAGCAGACGGCAACATAAGAATTATTCTGAAAATATTCTGTAGTCCCCTACAGTTATACTCTATCATCCATCTATCAGTTACATATAATGTTCCTCACTCTCAAACAAGTTTAAATTTTCAAAATGATTAATTAGTCACAGACGAACATTATTTTCAGGGAATCAGGTTCCTTCTGAGATTGAACCGCTCACCAATCGGTCCATTAGACCCCAGCGACAGTCACCAGATGGAAACATACTGTTGATCTCCTTATGATGGGAGAAAAACTGGGGAAAGAGGTTAACAGGTAAAAATAGAAATTAAATAATCTGGCACAAAGAGATTTAACTTCAATCTCAGGTGTGAAGTGTGAACTCTTTTCCCTGGTGTAGCTCATTCTTTACCAGGGTCTCTAAGCGGTGCTACAGTGAATCTGACATCTTTAGTCCTTCAGACTGTTAAAGATAAATATCACCACGATTATCTCCTGTTGGATAATTTCATTCCTGCCTCCACCTTTTTACCTTTGTTAGTTTGCTGTACTATTAGTCGACATTCTTCACAGATTTTCAATTAAAGTCAGGTTTGGAGTGTTTGGTTCTTTAAAATTTCCGATCTCCACATTATCATTGCGAGGGTTTCAACCAGGTGCGAATATCACAGATAGCATGTGAAATAATATCGAATACAGACAAACATACGAATATTTTTGGACGTCCTCCTGACCTGAAAGGCTCTGTACAAGAGCAACGTTGTTCTTGTTATTTTTGTGGAAACTGTAGGAGAATTAGATCACAATAATAATCCAATGTTGAAACAAGATCACTTACTTTTCAAACTCAGCTTGGTCCCTTTACCAAAGATGAGGGGATTGCTGCCGCCTAGTTTGGCACCACAGTAATAATCGGCGGCGTCCTCCGACTGCACACCGCTGATGGTTAAATGCATGTTCGATGAGTCCACAGAACCAGTGAATCGATCAGGAATCCCCTGACCTCTGGTGGAGCTCTCATACCAAACAAACACAGGGGCGCTGCCAGGCTTCTGCTGGTACCAGCTCGTGTAGTAGCTGCCGATGCTGCCTCCGGACATGGTACAGGTGATCTTGACGGTGTTTCCCGAGGAGGTTGAGATGGACGGTGGCTGAGTCAGGGTAACAGCTGCGGTTGTTCCTGGAGAAATAATAAGTCACAGATAAGTCACACTGTAGATAGGTCACACCGTAGATAGGTCACACTTTTGAACTAACTGTACAAAGTGAAGCTAATTGAGATCAGTGCGGATTCCGCAGCGCTTACCATGCAGACACAGGAGCAAAGCGGCCAGAACACGGAGCCAATCGCCCATTGTGAACAGTTTGATGAACATCAGAGAAATTAGTGATTCACAGACAAAAGCAACTTTACTGCTCGATTGTAAACTTCTCCTTAAGAACCATCAGGTGATGCAAGTCCAGTTGAATTCATAAATTATGCAAATTATCCTCCGGCTCCCATCGTCCAATAGGAATCCTTGTTCTGAACAGCAGATGGAACATCATGCAGATTTGAACCACTTTACTGCCCATATCTCACAATATATGGGCAGTAAAGATGATAATTCTGCATTACGTTTCAACCTGAAAATTGTTTTATTATATAATAATAAATAATGATAATCTTCCATTTGATATGGCGCTTTTCACAACTTCTAGACATCTCATAGCGCATCACAGAATATACTATAAAGTAAACCTTCAGGTTACATGTGGAAGAAACGCAGTCGCTCATTGTCCAACAAACAGTGGTGAATTGAAGTGATCAATTTATTATTGGATTTTTTAAGGCGTGAGCAGGTTTCGGCGTGAGCAGGTTTCGCCCTGCTTCGAGTCGAACCCAAGTCTCTCGTTTCTACGACGAGTGCTCTAAACACTGTGCTACAGGACATCAGATAATGATGCTAGTTTTCATTTACAGTATGAAACAGTATTCTTTTAAACAACACAAATATCAATTATTTGCTGTATCGTGGAAAATTTTATTCTGTTATATGTATGTGGTTCATGTAGTGCACGGCTTTGCAGTATGTGAATTCTGCAAGATTCGCTTGCCCAGGTACAAAGAGATTTATACACTTGTGAAGCTTGTTCCGATGAAAGATGAGTTTCAACGTTTCATTTAGTTACAGTTTACACACTGACAAGTCACACCTGAATCGATACAGATACCCAGCTGTGAAAGTCACGAATTGCAGCCGGTGACAAGGTTCCTCAAATTGTATATACTGTTTATCGATTTCTGAAATAGCTTCACCAATTCACATTCAGGCATGTACCAACTTTGCCCTCACGCTAGGATACTCTCAGACACGGCCCAATGCCTCACATGCCCGATGATAAACGAACGTTTCTTTCAGGCAACGTTACAAACATTGACTACAGTGACCTCTCTCTTGATCAGCCAGCCTGGGGAACAGCAACACTTCAGAGACAGGGGGTTATCACATAGAGTGTTTGGCCTCTACAGTCAAGGCATCGCCACCGCAACGCCACAAATGGCAAATCCAGTGGCCATGCCTTGACTGTAGCCTACCTGGAGCTAGTACTTCCCACAATAAGGTAAGTGGTGTGAGGAAGATTGAGAGAGGGGGAGCGTGACGAGTCTCAGGATTCCATTCCAGTCCCAGGGAAATTATCATTCAACCTGGCACAAATACAAGATGGTTACTTCATGTTCTTAAATCTGATATTTTTAAGAGCGATTGTCATTTGCTGTTACCCATCCCTCACACACACAGATAGACATATTTGGGTTTGTTTTGACTTCATGCTAGTTATTTCTTATTCGATCGAAGGAATTTTCCTGGAGTCAGTCGTGGTAGGAAAAAACAATAAAAAATTTAAGCTTACAAAGCGCCTTTCACGTCGGGAGGTCGTCCCAAGTCACTGCAAAAGATAGGTTTAATATTTTTGAATGTATATATTTATACATTTATTGTTATGACACCTATTCAAAACAGAATACGAAAGAAAATCCGCACACAGGTTGTCCACACATTTTTTCGGTTACATTCCCTTTAAAACATTCGGAAAGTCGCCGCTGTATGAATCACAGCCAGATCAGTGCCACAGTGAGTTACGGCTGCTGCTTTTTCTGATAAAACATTAACAGCTGTGAATCTACTTTTCCTTCTTAGGAAAAAAGAACACACAAGTCCCATCTTCTGGACACGTCTCTGACATCTAAATTGTGATATAGATTGGAACGGGGAGTGTAAGAATAGTGTTATGTTACAACCCGCTAAAAGAAGAACAGTCCACAAGTGAAGCTTTCCCCCAGAGTTCCCACTCACGTGTATTCAATTCTGTCCATGAGCTGATCCCATGCACGTTTACGGCAAGTCAAAGTCAAATAACTTGCACATGCGTGGAAAATCCAGCGCTGATGTCATTTTTAAACTGAATACTTCCATAATACATTGTCTGTTAAATTAAATGAACAGATAGATAATACTTTTGGCCCTCCACTCCTCTGCAAACCCCTATCTGTCTGATCTCCCCAAACCGTCATCTCCTGATGACGCTCCACCGGGTCTGGCCACCTCCATGTCCCCGAATCCTCCGCTCCACCCTCAGTGGCTGTGCCTTCAGCCACTATGCCCCAAGCCTCTGGAACTCCCTTCTTCATTCCTTTCACCTCGCCCCCTCTCTTCCCAGTTTCAGGTAACAGTTCAAGAACTTTCTCTTCGACCACGCCTTTGGTCACCTTTCTACCCCTGCCCCTGGCTCGATCCCGGGATCAGTTATTGTGAAGTGCTTTGAGATGCCCTCCATTGTGACGGGAGCCATATATAAATATAAATCAAAGTTGTTGTTCACAAAGCACCTTTCATATCAAGAGGACCGGTCATGATGCTTCTCAGAATATACAGTACTTGCTGTTTAGAAAAATGTAGCAGCCAATTTGTGCATGGTGATGATTCACAAACAGCCTTGAAATGAATGATAATTTGATTGGGGCAATTGTTGGCCAGGACACCAAACGCTTTGTTCCCCATTTGCATTGCGACATGGGAAACTTAGCGTCCATATTAACAAGAAAATGGTATTTGGTTTAAAGTGTAATCCAAAGGATAGCACCTCCAACAGTGTAGGATATGCACACCAGTGCATTTCAGAAGGTGATACATTCAATTCTTCAAATTTGAAAACTCACTTGTTTGGAAGTCTTCACATGCGATGATCCAATGCATGTTTTAGACAGGTCAAGCTCAAGTAATTTGCTCATGCATAGAAATCCAAAGTGACCATCCATAAAAAAAAACTCACAGTTGTAGCGTATTAAAAATGAAATAAATAATAATACCTTTGAGAAATAACCTTTCATTTGATGATGACTTTTCGTTTCAAGTGATGTTTCACTGGATATATTGCGTATATTATTTAGGTAAACGTGGAAGCCTTTGTGCATTTTAATATCTTACAGTTTCTCGGCCATGATGGTCATTGAAATCAATGCTAATTTTACTTGTGTCATTGCTGGACAGGATACGAGGCGTTTGCTTCTTCATGTGCATTATGACATGTGGTCATAATCAGATTTTGTTTACAGTCAGGAAATTATTTAGCCCAGGTATCCAGTTATCATTATCATCGTTAGCATTATTTTGATACAACTGATCAAACTTATCAACAGAATATAGAAATATGGGACTGAACAACAGCAAAAAAAGTTTCATTTACAGAGCAAATTTCACATCAGAAAGACATCCCAAGCCGCTGACCACTTCGGTGGTCCCTGAGAAAGGCGCTGGCAGTGGACAAACAGCAGGGTTAGATGCCACTACTGCAAGCGCAGGACACAGAGTTACACCTCATACATGTACAAGGTGCTGAAGCAGGTCCACCAAAACACTGGCATCCCATCATCAGCCATGAATGTGTAAACTCGTTCGTCAAAGACATATTTGAGTGGATCGCCTGCGAGGCATATTACCTGATCCAGTATAGCAAGTGGCAGACCATCTTCTCGCGGGAGATCCAGATGGCGGTCATGCTTCTGCTGCTGGTTGAGCTGGCCAAACACGCCGTGTTCGAGAGCATCCTGACCATCACAAAGTACACCGGCTGAGGTGCTGGTTGGTTTGGGGCATGTCACCATACTAGGCCAAATCCATGAGAAACTGCAGCGGATGGAGGCCGAGCAGGTGCTGTTCAACTCATCACTGTTGGCCCTCTCCTCCCACTTCACCTACGTCCAGTTCCATCTTAAGTAGATCGTCCAGGTAGATGGTGAGGACAAGTAATGGCGAGCTCAAGGACTTCATTATTGTTATTGTTCTTTTTTTGTTGCCGTTAATTAATCACCCCTCTTTTGCCCTCTAACCTTTCCCCCCATTACTTCCCTCGCTACCATTCCTCATTTCTCTCCACCCCTTTTACCTCTCTTCTTTGCCTATCTCTACCCCCAACTCCTCTTCACTTCCCTCTTTCATCACCTCTCTTTCATCCTCTCTCTTCCCCCCACCACATACTACCCCTTTCCTTCCTCTCGCTCTTTCAACTCCACCCTCTCTTTCTTTCCCCTCCCTCTCTTCCCACCTTTCTTCCCTTTTTTCCACCCCCCCTCTTCTCCCTCTTCCATCCAACTGCTCCCTTTCCCCCCCATTCTTTCCCTCTCACCCTTTCATCCTTTCCCTCCCTGTTCCCCCTTAACGCCCTTACTCCCTCCATTTCTCCCTGATTTTTGCCCCACCACCACCTTTCCCTCCCTAGACACCTTAACCCCCTATCTCCTACCCTTTTCCTCCCCGACGTCACCTCACCTCATCTTTCCCTCCCCCTCCCCACTTATGCTCTTTTCCACCTTTCTCCCCTTTAGCCCCACTCCCACGATTATTCGTGGGACACTGCTGTGCTCAAATTTTGGCTGCCGTGTTTAGCTCACAAATATACAGTCACTTCGCTTACTCTACTTCCTCCTACACTGACCCCTGCCCCTCCGCTCTGGGCCCTAACTGACTGGTCAGTGCGTTGGGACATCCTCCTAATTTGAAAGGTGCTATAGACATGGTATTTTGTTCTTGTTGTTTACAAATAAACATGTGTTCAAGCTGTTCCTCCATATTTCTCAATGGGTTTCCTTCCATTTTCAGGCAGCAAGCCCTGAATAATGGCTAATTTTCTCCAGTTTAAAGTTGACAAGGTGAAGGCCATCTAATTTGGCTCCGGTTTGCAATTCCTCACCCAAAGAACTGACAACAGCACTATTCACAATTTCATTTATCACCGCCCAGAGCTTCTACAAAGCATCACTATTCTCTTGGATGCTGATCTTTCCTTTTCCCAATTTGGATGTCACCCACAGTTCTGTATTCCTGCACTTCCACTATATTGAACAACACTGCCACTGCCTATCCACTTCTGCAGCAGAGACGATCATTCTTGCATTCATCACGAAAGGCCTTCATCATGTTTTGGCCATACTCCTTGGGAAAATTGTCTTGGAAACACTTTGCTTTGTACTGCCTTCACTCATTGAAATCTCATCTCAAGTCCTTTCTCGTTCATCGTACATTGGTCGTGCTTCCACCCATCACAATTTCAAACCAATCACAGCACGGATGATGAATTTTGGTGCATACTCCCAATATTTATGCGGAAGACACCCAACTCTACCTTTCCGCTTCCACCCTCAACTCCAGGACTAATGCAATTCTGACTGCATGTCTGTCCATCATTTAATCCTCGACAATGGACAACATTCTCCAACTAAACATCAACAAGACAGAGGCCATCCTGATTCACTCACGTCAGAGACTCCACAGCTCAGGTGCTGGCAACATCGGCATTCAAGGGTGCACTCTCCACCTCTTGAAGCCAGTCAGGAATTTGGGTGTCTTGTTCAACCCCAAAGTATCCTTCCACCCATAAATCCGCTCCATGACCAGTACAGCCTTCCAATAACTCCGCAGCATTGATAGACTCCGCCACTACCTCATCCCCCATGCTGCTGAAAAACTCATCCACGCTTTCATCACATCTAGGCTCAAATACAGAAGACTATTCAGAACTCTGCAGCTCATGGACTCTCCTGCATTAGGCTCCGCGACCACATCACTCCCAACCTCGCCCATCTCCACTGGCTCCCCATCATCCACATGGTTAAATTCCAGATCCTCATCCTCACTTTCAAGGCCATTCATTGCCTTCTCTCGGCCTATCTTTCCAACCTACTGACTCCCTATCAGCGTGCCCATCCCCACTGTTGAACGGGCTCTTTCCTGCTTCATGTTCCCCATCCGAAACTGACCTATCATAGTGACCCGGCTTTCAGCCACACTGCCCCACACTCTGGAACTCCATTCCACAACCCGTTCACCTCTGTTCCTCCCTTTCCTCCTTTTAGGTCGGTCTCAACATCTTGCTCTTTGACCGTGCCTTCTCCTCACTGCCTAACACTCCCCCCTTTCCGATTGTCCTTCGCCCCACCCCCCATTTAAATGATCGAGACCTGATCTGTCTGTTCAACGACTTGGGATATCCTCCTGACATGAAAGGCGCTCTATCAATGTACTTTTGTTGTTATTATCCAATTTAAGTGTTTATTAAACTTTAAACTTTTATTTAATTTTTATTTTCAATACTAGTGGTGTTCTTTTTGAACTTTATTCAATATTAGTGTCAGAAAATGTGAACCAGAAATGTGCTCAAGACACATAATCCCTGTTGATTGCATTAGGGGCTATGGTAATTTAGGTTTCCCTATACGGTATTTCACTTAAAATCACATTTTTAACAACAAATCCCCAACGTTACTTGAGCAGATCCAGTATTGATAATTACTTAAAGAGATTATATATCCACTACGTTAAAAAGATTTCTTAAGTATCGTTGTCATTAAGCACACGTTTATGCCGTATCAGTATGTGTTTTCCGGCATTAGGCCCACCAAAACAGAATATAAAATGGTGGTGAACGATGACCAAAATAACATTTTTGAATCCTCCTCCCCCATGAAGTACAATCAACACTTACAATTTTTACTCACAAATTAGCGCATGAGTCAGAATACGTCAACGTGGATCTCGGACCTGGTTGGTTGTGATAAGCATTCATAAGCATTAACAAATGCAAATTCTTAGACTAGGAGACCAGCAAACTATATTATGTGAATGCCGAACATGGCCCGCACACTGTCGGTTGGGTTGAGTATTTCATTCATTTTACAATTTCATTGTTTTTATTGGTTCAATCAATTATACTATTTGCTTCCAAATAATCAATTCTCTCAATTCAACCATAACTATATGCTATTATATTGTTACATTAGCCAGAGCTTGGGATTCATTCCATATGAGTTATGTGAACATCTCGATTACATAAGTACCAGCTGCAATTCGAAAATTTCAGACACGTAGTTGTCCAGCTTCCTATTACCATAGTTCCATTTCAATGTTTTACACTTGTTTTGATATCGACCCACAAAGAACAGATCTATTTAGTGGTTAAAATGTACTGATTTAATTGTTTGCAACAAAATGAAAATATTGACAAGAATGGACAGCAGATTAAAGTATTGAAAGAAACTCCAGGGACACCTGCGTGTGTTAAAAGGTCTGTGCAATGCTGCAATGCGGAAGTTGGTATCTTTAAGGCAGGTTTGGAGCTCACTGACCACGGGGTGGGGAGGGGAGGAACTCTGCAATGAGCTCTTCGGAGTGGGTACATTTTGATATTTCATTTGCATCTGATGGTCATATAACCTTTCAATAGGTTGTGACTCCTTCTGACAACACAAAAGCTCAGCATAATGATCGAGTGAAGCACTTGAGTAATACTTTGATTTAGTTCTATAGAGATTGGCGGGCTGGAGAGACAGGGGGCAAAAGTATCTCAATGAATTATCTTCCAAACCCAAGGTGGATGTACAGTATTGTTGGGGAGAGCATTTCACACGTACTCAGCCTGTAACAACAATCATGACTTAACACTGAACATTGTGCGATAATTTGAATTCACTTTAATTTTAATTGATATTGAGTTTACTTTGAAGGATGGTTCTTTTTAACAACAACATGAAAAGGATCCCAATTAGCGACCAAGATTAAGTTGTTTCCAAAATTCTGCTCGATAAATTTCAAAGGCATATAAATACTGCATGTATGTTTAATTGATCAGATCAACGTCGTGTTTTAGACAAAATAATAATGAAATTAAGAGCAGAAATGGAAGAAAAATAGCCATGGCACAGATGGAAATGGAAGAGTTATTTTATTAAACTGTAGTATTTCTTATTTCTGTAATGTTTCACAGGGCGTTTGATTCTTGCATCGTGAACAACTATAAAATACAACTATTTAATTCCAGGAAACAGTAAAAATTATTATTGCCGTATTGTAACACTCTACTTAAAAATCTAACAGCTTCTTTCTTTAGTTGGAAATTTATCGGAGGTATTTAAGCGAATTTATTTTTCAATTTAGGCATTCCTGACCTAATTACTTTAATTTCCAAACACTTATTAACACAGTTCTTATTATTAATGTAGATTGCCAAAGACAAATTCTACTAGCTCTGTATGTTCCTAATTTAGATACAACTGGATCTGGCGATGGTTTTTTCGAGCGGAGTCCCCCGAGTCTCGTGTGTGACCAGACAGGAATACAGCTCGTGTGACTCCCACTCGGAGGCTGGCAGAGTCAGATAACTGCTCACACTGTACGTGTTGTCCACCTCCTGCTTGATCGCACTCGTTTCAACACTTTCACTTCTGGCACTGCCATCCACAGTCCACTTGACCTCCACAGCTCCCGGGTTAAAATCTTTCACCAGACACACCAGGGTCGCCTTGCAATTAGCTGTGATTTGATCTGGTGACGGCGGAAGGACCGTCACCGAGGGGGCCCGTGGGTCTGGAACAAAAATGTGGATAAAAAATTTTTAATTCATTTTTTAACATTTTAAGTTACAATCGAACAGTTGAATAGCACGACAAAACTTCAGGATCACCAATAAATAATCCTATACAGTAGTTCATATTCCTGTATATGGTAAAATATTTTCTTGTGTAGAGTTTTAGACGGTAATGTTCAAGTGTAACAATATAAAGGGAACAATGAGTGTTGGGGGTCATCATACACCATCACACACCGTTCATTATTATACTATCAATAGTTTGCTGCTGAGAGCTCAACAATAATCATAATAATCCTCGCATTTGATATAGTGCTCTTGGCGTCTTAAATTTGTCAAAATATACTGTAGGCAGCCAATTGCGCAAGGCAGTGTCTCACAAACTGTCGTGGATTGAAATGACCAATTTATTATAGGTTTTTTTTGCAGTGGTGGGCAAACGTTAAACTTTTCCTCAATTCACCTAATTAGTAAATACAATCATAAGAAATAACACTAGACACTAAACGTCGCGTCACAAGGATTATGTGGCGGGAGGCGCAGTGAAACATCATTATTAATTCGATAGAGTTTGTAAAAAGAGTAAGATCCTGAAAATAGGACGAAAATGAACGTTGTCCTTTTGTCCAAACACTCTGCACTGAAAAACTATTTAAGAGCACAATCAGAATCCAATGTTTGATTGGTTACAGAAAGGGGCTTCCGATTTCACAATAATTTATTTGGCACCGTATTTGCTGATTTTAATTCATAATTAACAGCGCACAATACACAAGTCACAATTAACAATACACAAATCACAATACGCAAATGGGAATCCCTTTCATATGATGCCTGAGGGCAACAATAAAGTTAATTTTCAAGGAAGAAAATGTATTTTGACCAGATTGAGCCGGCGCTCAGCCTCTGTCTTTAATGAGGAATGATTCCCATCTGACCAACTGCAGCAACTTGTGGTGAAAACCATGATATTATTGAGTCTCTCCAATGGTGCTGCCCTTAGCGACATCAACCACGGAATTGGGAGAAAATAATACGTTTGTAAAATTAGAAATCTGAAGATAAATGCGTTCAATAAATGGTAAAATAGAAATGTATTTTAATCGGGGTAATGGGGAGAAATTAAAATATTTGAACAACTCCGAATAGAACTCTGGAATAGAAAAATGTTAAAATGCAAAGACTGTTTATGGCAATAACACGGAGCAGATTATAACATTTGAATTATTCTAAAACGAATTGATTAGATTTGAATGCGTACTAATGCTGAGAACAAACTGGGCAAGAGTTATTCTATATCATCCATATATTGGTTACACATAATGTTACTCAGTCTCAAAGAAGTTTAAATTTTCAAAATGATCAGTTAGTCACGGACGAACACTATTTTCAGGGTATCTGGTTCCCTCTGAGATTGAACCGCTCACCAATCGGTCCATTAGACACCAGCGACAGTCACCAAATGGAAATATACTGTTGATCTCCTTATGATGGAGATTCTTTTAAACATCACTTCGTGCTGACAGACTGGGGAAAGAGGTTAACAAGTAAACATAGAAATTAAATAATCTGGCACAAAGAGATTTAACTTCAATCTCAGGCGTGAAGTGTGAACTAATTTCCCTGGTGTAGCTCATTCTTTATCAGGATCTCTAAGCGGTGCTTCAGTGAATCTGACATCTTCAAGCCTTCAGAATGTTAAGTATAAATATCACCACGATTATCTCATCTTCGCTTATGTCAGTCCTTCTCCACCTTTTTACCATTGTTAGTTGGCTGTAATATCCGTCCAAATTCTTCACAGAATTTCAGTTAACATCAGGTATCGTGTGTTTGATTCTTTAAAAATTCCGATTTCCACATAAAAGGTTTATCATTAGGAAACCAGATGTGACTATCACAGAAAGCGTGTGAAACAATATCGAATACAGACAAACATACAATTATATTTGGACGTCCTCCTGACGTGATCACAATTATCATCTAAAGTCGAAACAAGATTACTTACTTTTCAAAATCAGCTTGGTCCCTGTACCAAAGATGAAGGGATAGCTGCTGCTATACCAGACACCACAGTAGTAATCGGCGGCGTCCTCCGGCTGCACACCGCTGATGGTTAAATGCATGGCGCTGCTCGATGAGTCCACAGAACCAGTGAATCGATCAGGAATCCCCTGACCTCTGGTGGAGCTACTACTGTACTCATACCAAACAAACACAGGGGCGCTGCCAGGCTTCTGCTGGTACCAGCTCGTGTAGTAGCTGCCGATGCTGCCTCCGGACATGGTACAGGTGATCTTGACGGTGTTTCCCGGGGAGGTTGAGATGGACGGTGGCTGAGTCAGGGTAACAGCTGCGGTTGTTCCTGAAGAAATAACAAGTCACAGATAAGTCACACTGTAGATAAGTCACACTGTAGATAGGTCACACTGTAGAACTAACTGTACAAAGTGAAGCTGATTGAGATCAGTGCGGATTCCGCAGCGCTTACCATGCAGACACAGGAGCAAAGTGGCCAGAACTCGGAGCCAATCGCCCATTGTGAACAGTTTGATGAACATCAGAGAAATCAGTGATTCACAGACAAAAGCCACTTTACTGCTCGATTGTAGACTTCTCCTTAAGAACCATCAGGTGATGCAAGTCCAGTTGAATTCACAATTGATGCAAATTCTCCTCCGGCTTCCATCGTCCAATAGGAATCCTTGTTCTGAACAGCAGATGTAGCATCTTGCAAATTTGAACCAATTTACTGCCCGGATTTCAAAATTTGGTTCATGGTAACATTGAATAATGTGTCAACCTGAAGACCTTGATAAAGTAATAATAATCCTTAATTTAAAAATGGTGCTTTCCACGTCTTCTAGACGTCCGATAGCGCATCACAGAATATACTGTGTATACGTGAGCGAAAGGGGCAGCCAATTACTCAAAGTTGTTTCCAACAAACAGTCGTGAAATGACCAATTTATTAATGGGGGGTTTTAGGGATTATTATCGGGCGTGTGGGGTAAGGTAATTTACCCAAGGTTTCGCCCTGACGAATCAAACCCAGGTCACTCGATTGTAAGGCAAGTCTTCTAAACTGACCTACAAGACATCAGAAAATGATGCTATTTTTCAATTGCAGTGTGAAACAGAGCTTTTTTTAAATAGCACAAACTTCAATTATTGACAGTGTCGTGGTCTTATTCTATTAAATATTCATGTAGTTCACCGCTTTGCTGTGTGTGAATCCTGCAAGATTCGCTTGCCCAGGTACAAGGAGATTTATTCACTTGTGAAGCTTGTTCCGATGAAAGATAATTTGTAGTTGGGAAAGTTTCATATTTTCATTCAGTTACAGTTTACACACTGACAAGCCACACCTCAACTGATACAGACCCTGCCGTGCACGTCACACTTCACAGCCGGCGACAGGGATCCTCACAAATACGGTTTATCTATTCCTGAAATACTTTTTTCCAATTCACCTTCTGGCAGCTACCAGCCCTGCCCTCACGCTAGGATTCCCTTTACTGCACCATGCCTCACTGCAGATGTAATATATTTAACAGCAGAATGATAGCGCGATTCACATTTCCCGATGATAAAAGAACGTTTCTTTCATGCAAAGTTATATACAATGAATACAGTGCCGGCTCTCTTGATCAACCAGCCTGGGGAACAACAACACATTAATCGTGAGGGGCGACTGTCATTTGCTATTACCCGTCCCTCACACACACATATAGACATATTTGGGTTTCTTTTGACTTTTTGATAGTTATTTCATATTCGATCGAAGGGATTTACCTGGAGACAGTCGTGGTACCAAAAGAGAAGGGTTTAAGATGTTTGAAAACATGTATTTAGTTATCAATATATTTGTTATGACATCAATTCAAAACAAAATACCAAATAAAATCCACACACAGGTTGTCCACACATTTTTTCGGTTACGTTCCCTTTAACAGAGACTGGAGTCATCCTGTGCGAATCACAGCCAGATCAGTGCCACAGTGAATTAATTTGCAGCCATTGCTTTTTCTGATAAAACATGAACGGCTGTTAATCTACTTTTCCTTCCAGGGAACAGAGATATAATGGCATCAATATACAAAGACATACGTCCCATCTTCTGGACATGTCATTGACATAGAAATTGTGCTATAGACTGGAACGGGAAGCGTAAAAGCAGATTAATGTTACACAACCCGCTAAAAGAACAGTCCTCAAGTGAAGATTCCCCCAGAGTTCCCTCTCACGTGTATTCATTTCTGACCATGCGCTGATCCCATGCACATTTAGGACACGTCAAAGTAACTTCCACATGCATAGAAAACCCAACACTGCATTCATTTTTAAACTGAACACTTCCATAATACATGTACTTTTAAATGAAATAAATAGATAACACTTTTGACAAAGCACGTTTCATAGCAAGAGGACCTGTCACGATGCTTCGCGGAATATCCTGTGCATGCTGTTTGGAAAAATGAAGCAGCAAATCAGTGTATGGTGATGTTTCACAAACAGCCTTGAAATGAATGATAGTTTTATTTGGGGCAATTGTTGGCCAGGACACCAAACGCTTTGTTCCCCATTTGCATTGTGACATGGGATCCTTAACTTCCAAATTAACAAGAAAATGGTATTTGGTTTCAAGTGTAATCCAAAGGATGGCACCTCCACCAGTGTAGGACATACACACCAGTGCATTTCAGAAAGTGATCTACTCAAGTCTTCAAATTTGAAAACTCGCTTGTATGGAAGCATGCGATCATTCAATGCACATTTTTGACAGGGCAAGATCAAATGATTTGCTCATACATAGAAATCCAAAATGGCCTTCAATAAAAAAACTCACACTTGTAGTGTATTAAAAAAGAAATAAATAATAATACCGTTGAGAAAGTACCTTTCATTTAATGATGACTTTTCGTTTCAAGTGATGCTTCACTGGCGTATATTATTTAGGTAAATATGGATGCCAATTTGTGCATATTAATATCTTACAGTTTCTCAGCCATAATGGTTATTGAAGTCAATGCTCATTTTAATTGTGTCATCGCTGGATAGGATACAAAGTGTTTTCTTCTTCGTGTGCATTGTGACATGTAGTCATAATTGAATTTTGTTTAAAGTCATTGGAGCAGATGATTTATCCCAGGTATCCAGTTATCATTATCATAGTTACGATTATTTTAATTAAACTGATCAAACTTATTAACAGAACATAGAAATATGGGACTGAACAACAACAACAAAATTACATTTATGGAGCACCTTTCACATTGGAAAGACATCATAAGCCGCTGACCAGTTTGGTGGTACCTGAAAAATGCGACGCTGGCGGACGGGCAGCTGAGTTAGACACCGCACGCGCAGGACACAGAGTTACACCTCATACATGTACAAGGTGCTGAAGCAGGTCCACAAGAACACGGGCATCTCATCGTCGGCCATGAATGTGGTGAACTAGTTCGCCAACGACATCGTTGAGTGGATCGCCTTCGAGACCTATTACCTGATCCAGTATAGCAAGTGGCATCGTGGGAGATCCAGATGGCGATCAGGCTGCTGCTGCTGGGTGAGCTGGCCAAACCTGCCGTGTCTGAGAGCACCAAGGCCATCACCAAGTACACCAGCTGAAGAGCCAGTCAGTTTTGGGGCCACACTATTGTCACCACACTAGGCCCAATTCCTGGCCCTGACCATCATGGCCGAGGAACTGCAGCGGCTGGAGTCCGAGCAGGAGTGTTCAACTCATCACTGTTGGCCCTCACCTCCCACTGCACCCAATTCCAGTTCCACCTCAAACAGATCGTCCAGTCAGATGATGAGGACAAGGAGTTGTGAGCTCAAGGTCTTCATTATTGTTATTGTTGTTATTTTTGTTGGCATTGATTAATACCCCCCTTTTCCACCTTAACCTTTCCCCAATTTTCTTCCCTTGCTCCCTTTCCCCCTTTCTCTCCTCCCTTTTTACCTCCCTTATTTGCCTATCTCTAATCCGCTCTTTACTTCCCTCTTTCATTGCTTCTCTTTCCTCTTCTCTCTTCACTCCATCTTTCCCCCCCCCCACCCCGCCCCCCTTTCTTTCCTCTCGCTCTTTCACCCCTACCCTCTCTGTCCACTTCCCTTTCTTTCCCCTCCCTATCTTCCCTCCTTTCTTCCCTCTTTTCCCTCCCCACTCTTCTCCCTCATTCTTCCTTCTGCTCCCTTTTCCCCCATTCTTTCCCTCTACCCCTTTTCTCCCTTCCTTCCCTGTTTCCCTTTAACCCCATTTCTCCCAGATTTGAAACCCTCACCTTTACCTTCCTCTCCACCTTACCCGCTTTCTCCTACACTTTTCCTGCCGAATGTACCTCACCTCACCTTTCCCTCCCTATCCTCCTTATGCTCTTTTCCCCCTTTCTCCCCTAACCCCACTCCCACGACTATTTGTGGGACACTGCTGTGCGCAGTTTGGTTGCCGTGTTTCACCCACAAATATACCGTCAATTCTCTTGCTCTCCTTCCCGCTACACCGAACCCTGCTCCCCTGCTCAGGTACACACCTGACAGTTCAGCGCCATGGGACGTCCGCCCAATGTGAAAGGCGCTATAGAAATGTAATTTTGTTGTTGTTGTTGTTTACAAATAAACCTGTATTCAAGCTGTTCTTCCATATTTCTCAATGTGTTTCCTGCCATTTTCACGGATCAAGCCCTTAATAATGGCTACTTTTTTCCAGCTTAAAGTTGACAAAGTGAAGGCCGCCTTATTTGGCTCCTGTCTGCAGTTCCTAACCCAAAGAACTGACAACGACACTATTAACAGATTCGTTTTTCACCAGCAAGTGCTTCCACAAAGCGTCAGTATTCTCTTGGATGCTCATCTTTCTTTATCCCAATATGGATGCCACCCACAGTTCTGTATTCCCGCACTTCCACTACACTGAACAACACTGCCACTGTCTCTCCACTCACGCTGCAGAGCCAATCATTCTTGCATTCATCGCAAAAGGCCTTCATCATGTTTTGGCCATATTCCTTGGGAAAACTGTCTGGGAAACACTTTGCCTTGTACTGCCTTCCCTCTTTGAAATCGCATCTAAATTCCTTTCTCTTTCACCGTGCCTTAGTCATGCTTCCACCCATCCCAATTTCAATCCAATCACAGCACGGATGACGAGTTTTGGCAACATGCTGCATAAATGCAACGTGTTCTTGCATTTGTCTATACATAAGATTATTTACAATTTTTGTTGTTCATTTGTTGAGTGATATTGCTGCTGCAAAACAAGCACTGTGTTTGGCTACAAACGCAGACATTACAAGTAGCAATAACCTGAGTAGATTTCATATAAGCTGTGAAATTCAAACGGACACTCATTCAAAATTGTTGCCTCAGTGAGAGTGAGGAAACGTTTTTATTTATTGTGAGATAGATAGCGCCATTCACAGAATGAGTGTTCCTCGCCTGAATCTGCCCACATCTGACGTATCAGAAGCTTGGGTAGAAATCCAAGGTGTGACTAAAAGTACCAGATTAATGTTGTATTTTAAAGTTTGAAGAAATTGTCACCCTGTTAAATTCATACTGAACCATCAGAAGCTCTGTATCTATTTGAATAGGCACAGGTATCATTTCCATTCAAACATTCACGTATATCACAAACATGGATTATTTTGTTTCTCTAAGAATATTGCTGTCAATGCAAATACTTCCAGATGATTGCAGATGATTGCACACAAGACGCATCAAGCCAAAACAGAACACAAGACGCATCAAGCCAAAACAAAACACAAGAACGTATTTCTATTCCTTTAGAACTATTTATGGATGAATAAAACAAATCCTAAATTATAATACCAATCCTTTCATCTTCTAGACGTCTCAAAGCGCTTTACACAAAGTCCCTCAAACAAAAAGTGAATGAATGTGGGCGAAACATGTCAGCAGTGCCCACAAACAGTCGCAGATTTAAGTTAGCAATTTATTATTACCACTTTTGATGGATTAGGCATATTGTGTATGAAAACTTGCTTAAGATTTTGCCCTGCCTAGAATTGAATCCAGGTCACTTGCTTGTGTGACGAGTGCTCTAAACATTGAACTATAGGATATATGTTTGATTTGTACTGCAACATGTCGTCCCCATTCCATTTCCGGATCGATATATTTTCTCATCTTCCCTCGTTCCTTATTGCTTATGTTGTCAGCACATATGAAGGTTTGGGAGAGTCAGTGCTGGAGCACACAGAGCACCACACGTGTTCTGCTACATTTACTATGTATTTTTGGTTTTTTATTCTAATATATGGTTGATAACAGACATATTATCCATTTATCTGCATGAAATGGTGCCGCCTCCTATTATCATCATTATAATAAACCCTTCAAGTGAGCAGTCCAGTAGCTCAGTGGATACAGCAAGTGCCTTAAAAGCGAGTAAATTGGGCTCAATTCCAGGAAGGGTGAAACATTGAGCAAATTCCCTGACACCACATACCTAACAATCCCTCAAAAAAACAATAATATATTGGTCATTTAAATCCAGCGGTTTGTGGAGCACACCTGTGAGTAATGTACTGCCTTGTTTTCCTCACGTATATACGGGCACTTCTAACTATATGTCTCAATATTCGTTGTTTCAATTATTTGTCATTGACGAATTAATAAATAGTTAGAAACAATAATTAGCAATTGGATTAATTGAAGTGATATTAGCTGCTAAAATTTTATATCAGTTGTTTAGTAAATATATACATAAGATAATAAATACTATTAAGGGAACACTTACTGGAGATGGTGGATGTGATCAGTGAGTGGGAGGGGGCGGAGTCATTCAGATGAAGAGGCGGGATTACCTGCCTCTTGTGCGGATCCCAAGAGTTTGTTTGCAATGACCACATCAACCATCTCCTGTCAGTGTTCTCTTAATTGCCTTTTTATCTTATTTGTACATTTTATCACCTCCAGCACTGACTCTCCCAATCCTTCATCTCTGATTTCTCCACACTCCTAGCATACCTCTGCGCCTCCTCCGATCGGATGTAACGTTTCATCTCATCATCCTCGACGACATCAACCTCCACTTCACCGCCGCTTGCTCCACCTCCTCAGAATTCTCCTCCCTCCTCTCCTCTCTCAACCTTTCCATCCACATCCACTCCGCCACACACGTTCACGGCCATTCGTTTAACTTGGTGATCACACTGAGCTTCAGTGTCTCCGATCTCACTATCACCAACAAGGCCATCTCCAATCACTCTCCCCTCCACCCCAAGAAATCACCATCTTCTACCGGCCATGGCAGAGGATCCCCCCATAAATGTTCTCTGCTTGCCTCCAAACTCCTCTCCCTCTAGCCACCCTCAGCACTGACCTATCATCTGCACTCACTCTCCTCCACAATACCCTCTCCACCACATGACGTGCTTGTCCCCCTCACCTACTGAATGCCTCCTGCTCCCGAACCTCACCCTGGTTCACCACGAACCTCCGTTTCCTCAAGGGCCAGGTGCGGGCCATTGAAAGCACCTGTTTCAAATCCCGCTTAACGGTCCACTGGCATATATGGCTGTACCTCACTTTGCCCTACCGTTCCATTCTAGGCTCCACTCTAGCCTCCACCAAATCGTCCTTCTTCTCTATGATAATCCTGGAGGTGAAGTACAACCCCCGGCTTCCTTTCTCCACCACCAACCAGATCCTCCATCCCCCCATTGTCGTCCCCGTCCCCCCACCCATCACCTTGCCTTGCCTCGCAGGTTCTTTCCTCTAACTCCCACTGTGAGGAGATGCTGGATAGGACATACACACCAGTGCATTTCAGAAGGTGATACACTCAATTCTTCAAATTTGAAAACTCACTTTTATGGAAGTCTTCGCATGCGATGATCCAATGCATGTTTTTGACAGGTCAAGGTCAAGTGATTTGCTCATACTTAGAAATCCAAAGTGACCATCAATAAAAAAAACTCTCACTTGTAGTGTATTAAAAATGAAATAAATAATAACACCTTTGAGAAAGTACCTTTCATTTAATGATGACTTTTCATTTCAAGTGATGCTTTACTGGATATATTGCGTATATTATTTAGGTAAATGTGGAAGCCAATTTGTGCATTTTAATATCTTACAGTTTCTCGGCCATGATGGTCATTGAAATCAATGCTAATTTTACTTGTGTCATTGCTGGACAGGATACAAAGCGTTTGCTTCTTCATGTGCATTATGACATGTAGTCATAATTGGATTTTGTTTAAAGTCAGCAAATGATTTAGCCCAGGTATCCAGTTATCATTATCATAGTTAGCATTATTTTGATTAAACTGATCAAATTTATCAACAGAACATAGAAATATGGGACTGAACAACAACAACAAAATTACATTTATAGAGCAACTTTCACATCAGAAAGACATCCCAAGCCGCTGACCACTTCGATGGTCCCTGAAAAAGGCGCTGGCAGCGGACAAACAGCAGGGTTAGACGCCACTACCGCAAGCGCAGGACACAGTTACACCTCATACATGTACAAGGTGCTGAAGCAGGTCCACCCATCGTCGGCCATGAATGTGTGAACTCGTTCTTCAATGACATCTTTGAGTGGATCGCCTGCAAGGCCTATTACCTGATCTAGTATAGCAAGTGGCAGACCATCTCATCGCGGGAGATCCAGATGGCGGTCAGGCTGCTGCTGTTGGGTGAGCTGGCCAACCATGCAGTGTCCGAGAGCATCAAGGCCATCACCAAGCACACCAGCTGAGGAGCCGGTTGGTTTGGGGCATGTCACCACACTAGGCCAAATCCCTTAGAAACTGCAGTGGCTGGAGGCCGAGCAGGAGCTGTTCAACGCATCACTGTTGGCCGTCTCCTCCCACTTCACCTACGTCCAGTTCCACCTTAAGTAGATCGTCCAGGCAGATGGCGAGGACAAGTAGTGGCGAGCTCACGGACTTCATTATTGTTATTGTTATTTTTGTTGCCATTAATTAATCACTCCCTTTTGACCTCTAACCTTTCACCCCTTTTCTTCCCTCGCTACCTTTCCACCTTTCTCTCCTCCCCTTTTACCTCTCTGCTTTGCCATTTCAATGTTCTACACCCCACTCCTCTTTACTTCCCTCTTTAATTGCCTCTCTTTCATCCTTCTTTTCACCCACTCTTCTCCCCCTTTCCTTCCTCTCGCTCTTTCAACTCTACCCTCTCTATCCGCTTCACTTTCTTTCCCCTCCCTCTCTTCCAACCTTACTTCCCTCTCTTTCCTCCCTCTCTTCTCCCTCTTCCATCCAACTGCTCCCTTTTCCCCCATTCTTTCCCTCTCCACCTTTTATCCCTTCCCTCCCTATTTCCCCTTAACCCCCTTACTCCCCCCATTTCTCCCTGATTGTAACCCCCCCACCACCTTTCCCTCCATCGACACCTTACCCCCCTTTCTCCTACCCTTTTCCTCCCCGACGTTACCTCACCCCACCTTTCCCTCCCTCTCCCCAATTATGCTCTTTTCCACCTTTCTCCCCTTAACCCACTCCCACAATTATTCGTGGGACACTGCTGTGCGCAATTTTTGCTGCTGTGTTTTGCTCACAAATATACAGTCACTTCTCTTATTCTCCTTCCTCCTACCCTGACCCCTGCTCCCCGCTCTGGTCCCTACCTGACTCGTCAGTTCCTTGGGACGTCCTGCCAATGTGAAAGGCGCTATAGAAATTGTATTTTGTTGTTGTTGTTTACAACTAAATACGTGTTCAAGCTGTTCCTCCATATGTCTTAATGTATTTTCTGCCATCTTCAGTGATCAAGCCCTGAATAATGGCTAATTTTCTCCAGTTTAAAGTTGACAAGGTGAAGGCCGCCTGCAATTCCTCACCCAACGAACTGACAGTGACACTATTAACACATTCATTTTTCACCGCCCATAGCTTGTACAAAGCCTCGAGGCTGATCTTTCCTTATCCCAATATGGATGCCACCCACAGTTCTGCATTCCCACACTTCCATTACATGGAACAACACTGCCATTGCCTCTTCATTCACGCTGCCGAGAAATATCATGCTTGCATTCCTCATGAAAGGCCTTCAACATGTTTTGGCCATACTTCTTGGGAACACTGACTAGGAAACACTTTACTTGCCCTGCCTTCCCTCCTTGAAATCTCATCTAAAGTCCTTTCTCTTTCACCGTGCCTTGGTCATGCTTCCACCCATCCCAATTTCAATCCAATCAAAGCAAGCATGACGAGTTTTGGTGCATACTCCCAATATGCAACATGATGCATAATTGCAAAGTGTTCTTGCATTTGTCTTTCGTTATTATTGCCTTGTACTATGGTGGAGCACATGCCATAAAATTAACTAAATGTGATAGTCTGAAGTACATTGCCCTTGAACCGTCTCAACATCACAAACATCAATTCTCAAAGGCAAGGACTGAGGATTTCACTGCCATCATGGTGATGTACATTGGAAGTCAGGCACTGTGATAGACAGTAATGTGGTAATATTGATAGTCACTCTGGAGGCACCAATTACGATAACCTATAATGAATTAATGATAGAATCATAATTAAAATTGAACACCTGTCATGATTTTTATCGGCATATCTAGGGCAAACACTGCAATCACTTCACTTCAGTTTGTGAGATTAGATTTTTACAATATGATGCTAATTGAAGTTGTTGATTGCTCAGGTGGATATCAGAGTTTTCATGGAATTAATTAATGGAAAGTGAAAGAAAGTTTGTCTTGGAGCCAGGAATAACTGTACATAAGATTATTTACCATTTTTGTTTTTCATTTGTTGAGTGATATTGCTGCTGCAAAACAAACACTGTGTTTGGCTACAAAAACAGACACTACAAGTAGCAACAACCTGAATAGATTTCATTTAAGCTACAGAATTCAAACTGACAGTCATTTAAAATTGTTTTTATTTAAAATGTTTTTATTTATTGTGAGGCAGCGCCCTCCACAGATTGAGTGTTCGTCGCCTGAATCTTCCCACATCTGATCTATCAGAAGCTTGGGTAGAAATCCAACATGTGGCAAAATGTACCCGATTATTGTGGTATTTTAAAATTTGACGAAATTGTCACCCTGTTAAATTCATACTGAATTATGAGATCCTCTGTCTTTACTTCAAAAGGCACAGGTATCATTTCCACTCAAACATTTACGAATATCACAAACATGGATTATTTTGATTGTCTAAGAATATTGCTGTCAATGCAAAGATTTCCAGATGATTGCAGATGCATTAAACCAAAACAAAACGCAAGAAATTGTTGCTATTCCTTTGGAAATATTTATGGACGACTAAAACAAATCCTAAGTAATAATACCAATCCTTTCATCTTCTAGACGTCTCAAAGCGCTTTACACAACGACCGATATCTATCAAAAAATAGTGAATATATATCGGCGAAACATATCAGCAGTGTCCCACAAACAGTCGCAGATTGAAGTGAGCAATTTATGATTCCCTCTTTTGAGGGATGAGCCATATGGTGTATGGAAACTTGCTCAAGATTGCGCCCTATCTGGAATTGAAACCGGATCACTTGCTTGTATGGCGAGTGCTCTAAACATTCAACTATAGGATTTATGTATGATTTATACTGCAACATGTCTTCCACATTCCATTTCCAGATCGATATGGTTCCTCATCTTCCCTAGTTCCTTATTTCTTATGTTGTCAGCACATATTAAAGCCACACGTGTTCTGCTACATTTACTATCTATTTTTTATTCTAATGTCTGGTTTATTACAGATTACCCATCTATCTGCATGAATTGGCGCCGCCTCCTATTATCATCATTATAATATATATACTGATGGATGCCTGAGGACCCTTCAACTGAGGAGTCTAGTAACTCAGTGGATAGAGCGCATGCCTTAAAAGTGAGAGAATTGGACTCAATTCCAGGAAGCGCGAAACATTGGGCAAGTTTACTTACAACACATACCTAACAATCCCTTAAAAAAATAATAAAGTAGTCATTTAAATCCAGCGGTTTGTGGGCTACACCTGTGTGTAATGTGCTGCCTTGTTTTACTCACGTATATACGGGCACTCCTCGCTATATGTCTCAATATAGGTTGTTTCGATTATACGTCATTGACGAATTAATAAATAGCTAGAAAAAATAATTAGCAATTGGATTAATTGAAGCGATATTAGCTGACTAAATTTTATATTAGTTATTTGGTAAATATATAAATAAGATACTAAATACTATTAAGGGAATACTTACTGGAGATGGTGGATGTGATCAGTGAGTGGGAGGGGGCGGAGTCATTCAGATGAAGAGGCGGGATTACCTGCCTCTTGTGCGGATCCCCAGAGTGTGTTTGCAATGACCACATCAACCATCTCCAGTCAGTGTTTTCTTGATGGCCTTTTTATCTTATTTTTATATTTAGTCACCTCCAGCACTGACTCTCCCAAACCTTCACCTCTGACTTCTCCACACTCCTAGCTTACCGCTGATCCTCCTCCGATCGGATGTCACGTTTCATCTCATCATCCTCGGCGACATCAACCTCCACTTCACCCTCACTTGCTCCACCTCCTCAGAATTCTCCTCCCTCCTCTCCTCTCTCAACCCCTCCCTCTACATCCACTCCGCCACACACATTCACGACCACCGGTTTAACTTGGTGATCACCCTGAGCTTCAGTGTCTCTGATTTCACGATCACCAACAAGGCCATCTCCGAACACTCTCCTCCACCCCCAAGCCTACCGCCATCTTATACCGCCCATGGAAGAAGATCCCCCACAAACTTTCTCTGCAACCTTAGAGTCCTCCACATTCCGCTCCCTCTGGCACACCTTCAACACTGACGCATTCTCTGCACTTACTCCCCTCCACAAAACCCCCTCCACCACATTCAAAGCACTTGCCCCCCTCACCTATCAAACTGCCTCCTACTTCCGAACATCAATCTGGTTCACCACTCACCTCCATTTCCTCAAGGGCCAGATTCGGGCCACTGACGCACCTGGCTCAAATCCCGCCTAACTGACCAATGGCACATCTGGCTGGATCTCACTTCATCATACCGCTCCACTGTAGCCTCCACCAAATAGTCTTTCTCCTCCAGAATAATCGTGGAGGCGAAGTACAAACCCTGAATGCTTTTCTCCAACACCAACCAGGTCTTCCATCCACTCATTGTTTTCCTGTAGTCCCGCCCACTGCCTCACGTTGCCTCACATATCCTTTCCTCGAACTCCCGCTGCGAGGAGATGCTGGATTTCCTTGAGTCTAAAATCGAGGAAATCTGCTCTGCGATTCACCGTCCCTCCAACTTCCACCCCATTGTCACCTCCCCCCAAATCCTGTCTCCTAACCATCCCTCCTTCCACGCATTCCATACCATCTCCCCATCCTCCATCACAAAAACCATCGACTCCATCAAGCACATAACCTGCTCCCTTCACCCCCATCCAAACCCCTCTTCTTACCACTCAGCTCCACCTTCTAGCCCCACGAATTGCCGACACCATTAACCTGCCAACTTTCATCTGGCAACATTCCTACTCACGTCAAATCTGCCACTATCACCCGGATCCTAAAGAAAACGTCTCTCAATATGTTGCAGCTCTCGAGTTACCTGCCCATCTCCATTCTCCCTTTCCGGTCTAAGGTCAGCGGAAGAGGTGTTGCTTCACAGTTCCACTCTTTCCACTCAACCCAATCACTTTTCGTACACCTCCAATCGGGGTGGGAAACTGCTCTGGTCACGGGCACAAATGACAACCTGACCATCTGTGCCAGGCCTCCCTCTGCCTCCTCGTCCTCCTCAATTTATCCACTGCCTTTGACCATGCAATTCTCCTCTCCCGCCTCTTTTCCCTCCTCAATTTTCAAGGGTTTGTTCTTGATTAGTTCCAGCAATATGTCTCACACAGCTTTCAGTTTTTCTCCCCTAACGGCTTTTCCTCCAGGCCTTGCACAGTCACATGTGGCATCCTCTGTTCTTGGCCCCCTGCTCCTCACCATCTACATGCTTCCTTCACCCTCGGTGACATCATACTCTGATATGTGGTAAATTTCCACATGTGTGCGGATGACACCCGACTCTACCTTTCCGCTTCCACCATCAACTCCCGTATTAATAGCATTCTGACTGCATGTCTGTCCAACATTTAGTCCCGGACAAGGGACAAATTCCTCCAACTAAACATCAACAAACAGAGGCCATCCTGATTCACTGGCGCCTGCGCCTCAGCACCTCAGGTGCTGGCAACATCGGCATTCAAGGCTGCACTCTCCACCTCTTGAAACCAGTCAGCAATCTGGGTAGCTTGTTCCACTGCAAACTATCCTTCCTCCCCCAAATCCGCGCCATGACCGATACAGCCTTCCACCTCCTCCGCCACTACCTCATCCCCCATGCTGCTGAAACACTCATCCACGCTTTCATCACATCTAGGCTCCCCTACGGCAGATTATTCAGAACTCTGCACCTCGTGGACTCTCCTGCACTAGGCTCTGTGACCACATCACTCACACCCTCGCCCAACTCCACTGGCTCCTCATCTTCAATAGGGTTAAATTCCAGATCCTCGCCCTCACTTTCAAGGCCATTCATGGCCTTGCGCCCACCTATCTTTCCAAACTACTGCTTCCCTATCAGCCTGCCCATCCCCACCATTTAGCGGACTCTATCCTGCTCCATGTCCCCCGCCCAAAACTGACCTACCATCGGTGGACGGGCTTTCAGCCACTCTGTCCCACACTTTGGAACTCCATCCTGCAACCCGTTCGCCTCTCTTCCTCCCTTTCCTCCTTTAACACCAGTCTCAACAGCTTCCTCTTCGATCGTGCCTTCTCCACCCCTCCAAACTCTCCCACTTTTCCTATGCTCTTGCCACGACACCCCACACCCCCCAGCCCTTTACCCGATCGGACATGATCTAATTGTTCAGCGCCTTGCGACATCCTCCTGACATGCAAGGCGCTCTATCAATATAATTTTGCTGTTGTTATCTTATGTATATATTCATTAAACGTTTATTTTATTTTCAATACTTGCGGTGTTGATTTTGGTCTTTAGTTAATATTTGTGTAAGAAAATTTAAACCAGAAATGTACTGAAGGAACCTAACTCCTGTGGATAGTATGGGGGCCTATGGTAATTTAGGTTTCACTGTATGGTATTTCTTGTAAAATCACATTTTTTAAGAACACATCCCCTAGGTTACTTGGGAAGATCCAGTACTGATAAGTACTTAAAGAGATATACCTCCACTATGTCAAAGCGATTTCCCAAGTATCGTTATATTTAAACATAAGTTTATGCCGTATCAATATGTGTTTACCGCCATTAGGCCCACCCAAATAGAATATAAACTGGTGCTGAACGATGACCAAAATAACATTTTTTAATCCTCCTCCCCCATGAAGTACAATCAACACTTGCAGTTTTTACTCACAAATTAGCGCATGAGTCAGAATGTGTAAACGTATATCTCGGACCCGGTCGGTTGAAATAACCATTCATAAACACTATCAAATGCGAATTCTTAGACTAGGAGAGCAGCAAACTATGTTATGTGAATGGATAACATGGTCCGCTCACTGCCGGTTGTGCTCAGTGTATCATTCATTTTATTGTTTTTATTGGTTCAATCAATTATACTATTCTCTTCCAACTAATGAATTCTCCCAATTCAAACATAACTATAGGCTATTATATTATTACATTAGCCAGAGCTTGAGATTCATTCCATCTGAGTTACATAAACATCTCGATTACATCAGTAAAAATGCTGCCGAAACTCAGCAGGTCAAACAGCATCCAAAAGAAATTTGCTTGAATGTGTTTGATTGTGTGTTCACCGAAACCCGTATCCACAGCCACATTTTGGATGCTGTTTGACCTGCTGAGCTTCCCCAGCAACTTTTGTTTTTGTTTCAGATTCCCAGCTTCTGTAGTATTTTGTGCTTCGATGACATCAGTACCAGCTGCGATTGGTATATTGCCGACAAGTCGTTGTCCAGCTTCCTCTTACCATAGTTCCATTTCAATCATTAAACTTGTTTTGATATCGACCAACAAAGAACAATTCTATTTAATGATTATATCGTACCGATTTAATGGTTTGCAATAAAGTGAAAATATTGACTAGAATTGACAGCAGCTTAAACGACTGAAAGAATCTGCAGAGACACATGCGGGTGTTAAAAGGCTGCAATGCGAAAGTTGGTACGTTACTCAACCGCAGGCTTGGCGCTCACTGGCCACGTGGTGTGGACGGGAGTAACTCTACAATGAGCTCTTCGGAGTGGGTACATTGTGATGTTTCATTAGCATCTGATGGTCATATCACCTTTCAATAGGTTGTCACTCCTTTTGACAACACAACAGCTCAGCATAATGATCGAATAAAGCACTTGAGTAATACTTTGATTTAGTTCTGTAGAGATTGGCGGGCTGGAGAGGCAGGAGGCAAAAGTATCTCAATGAATTATCTTCCAAACATAATGCATTGTTGGGGAGAGCATTTCACACGTGCTCAGCCTGTAACAACAATCATGACTTAACACTGAATATTGTGCGATATCTTGAATTCACTTTAACTTTAATTGATGTTGAGTTTACTTTGTCGGATGGTTCTTTTTAACAACAAGATGAAAAGGATCCAAAGTAGCGACCAAGTTTAAGATCTTTCCAAAATTCTAATGCATAAATTTCAAATGTATATAAGTACTGCTTGCAAGTTTAATTAATCAGATCAAGTTCGTGTTTCAAATAAAATAATAATGAAATGAAAAGAAGAAATGAAGAAAAATAGCCACGGCATAGAGGGCAATGAAAGAATCATTTTATTAAACTATAGTATTTCTTATACATGTAATGTTACACAGTGGGCTTCATTATTGCAGCGTGACCACACCGTAAAGTACCACCATTATGTTCCTAATTTAGATACAACTTGATCTGGCGATGGTTTTTTCCAGCGGAGTCCCCCGAGTCTCGTGTTTGACCAGACAGGAATACAGCTCGTGTGACTCCCACTCGGAGGCTGGCAGAGTCAGATAACTGCTCACGCTGTACGTGTTGTCCACCTCCTGCTTGATCGCACTCGTTTCAACACCTTCACTTCTGGCACTGCCATCCACAGTCCACTTGACCTCCACAGCTCCCGGGGTAAAATCATTCACCAGACACACCAGGGTCGCCTTGCTCTTTGCTGTGATTTGATCTGGTGACGGCGGAAGGACAGTCACTGAAGGGGCCCGTGGGTCTGGAACAAAAATGTGGATAAAAAAGTTTTAATTGTTTTTTTTCATGTTAAGTTACAATCGACTGTTGAATAACAGGACAAAACTTCAGGATCACCAATAAATAATCCTATAGTAATTCATATTCCTGTAAATGGTAAAAAAAAATCTTGGGTAGAGTTTTAGACGGTACTTTTCAACTGTGCCAAAGTGTAACAATGTGAAGGGAACAATGAGTGTTGGGGTCATCAAACACCACCACACACCGTTCATTACTACACTATCAATAGTTTGCTGCTGAGAACTCAACAATAATAAGGATAATAATCGTCGCTTTTGATATAGTGCTCTTGACGTCTCAAATTTCTCAAAATATACCATAGGCAGCCAATTGCGCACAGCGGTGTCTCACTATCAGTCGTGGATTGAAATGACCAATTTATGATAGTGTTTTTGGCAGTAGGGAACACTTGTTCAAATTGTCCTGTGTTGAAGTAATGAATACCACTATCAGAAGAAATAACACCAGACACTAAATATCGCGTCACAGGGAGTATGTGGCGCGAGCTGCTGATTGAAAGCTCAGTGAAACATCATTATTAATTGTATAGAGTTTGTATAGAGAGTAAGAACCTGAAACTAGGAAGAAAACAAATGTTTTCCATTTGACCAAACACTCTGCACTGAAAAACAGTTCATGAGCACAATCAGAATGCAACCTTTGATTTGTTGCAGAGAGGAGCTTCCGATTTCACAATAATTTATTTGGCACCGTATTTGCTGATTTCAGTTCCTAATTAATTGCGTACAATACACAAATCACAATACATAATACATAAATCGGAATCCCTTTAATATGATGCCCGAGGGAAATAATAAAGTTAACTTGCAAGGGAGAAAATGTATTTTGACCAGATTGAGCCGGCGCTCAGCCTCTCTCTTTAATGAGCGATGATTCCCATCTGACCAACTGCAGCAACTTATGGTGAAAAAACATGATATTATTGAGTCTCTCCAAGGGTGCTGCCCTTAGTGACATCAACCATGGCATTGGGAGAAAATAATACGTTTCTAAAATTAGAAATCTGAAGATAAATGTGCGCATTATATTGTAAGGTAGAAACGTATTTTAATGGGGGGAGTGGGGAGAAAATAAAACATTTGAAGAAATCCGAATAGATCTCTGGAATAGAAAAATACTAAAATGCGAAAACTGTTTATGGCAACAACACGGAGCAGATTATAACATTTGAGTTATTTTTAAATTAATGGATTCGTTTCGAAAGCATAATGATGTTGAGAACAAACTCCTCTACAGTTATGCTCTATCATCCATATATCAGTTACACATAATGTTGCTCAGTCTCAAAGAAGTTTAAATTTTCAAAATGATCAGTTAGTCACAGACGAACACTATTTTCAGGGTATCCGGTTCCCTATGAGATTGAACAGCTCAGATGCTGGCAACATCGGCATTCAAGGGTGCACTCTCCACCTCTTGAAGACAGTCAAGAATCTGGGTGTGTTGTTCAACCCCAAAGTATCCTTCCACCCACAAATCCGCTCCATGACCGGTACAGCCTACCAACACCTCCGCAACATTGATAGACTCCGCCACTACCTCATCCCCCATGTTGCTGAAACACTCATCCACGCTTTCATCACATCTAGGCTCAACTACAGAATATTATTCAAAACTCTGCAGCTCATGGACTCTCCTGCATTATGCTACGCGACCACATCACTCCCGACCTCGCCCGCTCCCCATCATCCACACAGTTAAATTCCAGATCCTCAACCTCAGTTTCAAGGCTATTCATGGCCTTGCCCCAGCCTATCTTTCCAACCTACTGACTCCCTATCAGACTGCCCATCCCCACTGTTCAGCGGGCTCTTTCCTGCTCCATGTCCCCCACCCGAAACTGACCTATCATAGTGGCCCGGCTTTCAGCCACTCTGCCCCACACTCTGGAACTCCATTCCACAACCCATTCACCTCTCTTCCTCCCTTTCCTCCTTTTAGGTCGGTCGCAACATCTTGCTCTTTGACCGTGCCTTCTCCTCACTGCCTAACACTCCCCCCTTTCCTATTGTCCTTCCCCCCACCCCCCATATAACTGATCGAGACCTGACCTGTCTGTTCAGCGACTTGGGACATCCTCCTGACATGAAAGGCGCTCTATCAATGTCATTTTGTTGCTATTATCCAATTTATGTGTTTATTAAACTTTAAACTTTTTATTTTGAATACTAGTGGTGTTGTTTTTGATCTTTATTTAACATTAGTGTAAGAAAATTTAAACCAGAAATGTACTCAAGACACGTAATCCCTGTTGATAGCATGGGGGCCTATGGTAATTTAGGTTACCCTATACGGTATTTCACTTAAAATCACATTTTTTAACAACAAATCCCCAACGTTACTTGATCAGATCCAGTACTGATAATTACTTAAAGAGATTATATATCCACTATGTTAAAACGATTTCCTAAGTATCGTTGTTATTAAATACAAGTTCATGCCGTATCAGTATGCGTTTTCCGGCATTAGGCCCACCAAAACAGAATATAAAATGGTGGTGAACGATGACCAAAATAACATTTTTGAATCCTCCTCCCCCATGAAGTACAATCAACATTTACAGTTTTTACTCACAAATTAGCGCGTGAGTCAAAATGTGTAAACGCGGATCTTGGACCTGGTTGGTTGTGATAACCATTCATAAACATTAACAAATGCAAATTCTTAGACTAGGAGAGCAGCAAACTATATTACGTGAATGGAGAACATGGTCTCATATTGACAAGAATGGACAACAGATTAAAGTATTTAAAGAAACTCCAGGGGCACCTGCGTGTGTTAAAAGGTCTGTGCAATGCTGCAATGCGGAAGTTGGTATCTTTAAGGCAGGTTTGGAGCTCACTGACCACGGGGTGGGGAGGGGAGTAACTCTACAATGAGCTCTTCGGAGTGGGTACATTTTGATATTTCATTTGCATCTGATGGTCATCTAACCTTTCAATACGTTATGACTCCTATTGACAACACAAAAGCTCAGCATAACGATCGAGTGAAGTGCTTGAGTAATACTTTGCTTTAGTTCTATAGAGATTGGCGGGCTGGAGAGGCAGGGGGCAATAGTATCTAAATGAATTATCTTCCAAACCCAAGGTGGATGTACAGTATTGTTGAGGAGAGCATTTCACACGTGCTCAGCCTGTAACAACAATCATGACTTAACACTGAATATTGTGCGATAATTTGAATTCACTTAAATTTTAATTGATGCTGAGTTTACTTTGAAGGATGGTTCTTTTTAATAACAACATTAAAAGGATCCCAATTAGCGACCAAGATTAAGATGTTTCCAAAATTCTGCTCGATAAATTTCAAAGGCATATAAATACTGCGTGTATGTTTAATTGATCAGAGCAACTTCGTGTTTTAGACAAAATAATAATGAAATTAAGAGAAGAAATGGAAGAAAAATAGCCATGGCACAGATGGCAATGAAAGATTATTTTATTAAACTGTAGTATTTCTTATTTCTGAAATGTTACACAGGGCGTTTGATTCTTGCATCGTGAACAACTATAAAATACAACCATTGAATACAGGAAACAGAAAAATTATTATTGCCGTTTTGTACTACTCTACTTAAAAATCTAACATCTTATTTCCTTTAGTTGGAAATTTATCGGAGGTATTTTAGCGAATTTATTTTTCAATTTGGGCATTCCTGACAGAATTACATTAATTTCCAAACACTTATTAATACAGTTCTTATTATTAATGTAGATTGCCAAAGACAAAGTCTACTAGCTCTGTATATTCCTAATTTAGATACAACTGGATCTGGCGATGGTTTTTTCCAGCGGAGTCCCCCGAGTCTCGTGTTTGACCAGACAGGAATACAGCTCGTGTGTCTCCCACTCGGAGGCTGGCAGAGTCAGATAACTGCTCACACTGTACGTGTTGTCCTCCTCCTGCTTGATCGCACTCGTTTCAACACCTTCACTTCTGGCGCTGCCATCCACAGTCCACTTGACCTCCACAGCTCCAGGGGTAAAATCATTCACCAGACACACCAGGGTCGCCTTGCTCTTTGCTGTGATTTGATCTGGTGACGGCGGAAGGACAGTCACCGAAGGTGCCCGTGGGTCTGGAACAAAAATGTGGATAAAAAAACATTAATATTAATTTTTTTAACATTTTAAATTACAATTTACATGTTGAATACCACCACAAAACTTCAGGATCACCAACAAATAATCATATACAGTATTGCATATTCCTGTAAATGGTAAAACATTTTCTCCTGTAGAGTTTTACACGGTAATTTCAACTGTGACAAAGTGTAACAATATAAAGGGAACAATGAGTGTTGGGGTCATCATACACCATCACACACCGTTCATTATTATACTATCAATAGTTTGCTGCTGAGAGCTCAACAATAATCATAATAATCCTCGCATTTGATATCGTGCTCTTGGCGTCTTCAATTTCTCAAAATATACTGTAGGCAGCCAATTGCGCACAGCAGTGTCTCACAAACTGTCGTGGATTGAAATGACCAATTTATTATAGGTTTTTTTTGCAGTAGTGGGAAACATTCAAATTTTCCTCAATTCAAATAATTAGTATATACAATCATAAGAAATAACACTGGACACTAAATGTCGCGTCACAAGGAGTATGTGGCGGGAGCGGCTGGCTGAAAGCGCAGTGAAACATCATTATTAATTCGATAGAGTTTGTATAGCGACTAACAAACTGAAAATAGGAAGAAAATAAACGTTTTCCTTTTGACCAAACACTCTGCACTGAAAAACAATTAAAGAGCACAATCAGAATCCAATGTTTGATTGGTTACAGAGAGGGGCTTCCGATTTCACACTAATTTATTTGGCACCGTATTTGCTGATTTTAATTCATAATTAACAGCGCAAAATACACAAATCAAAAGAAACAATACACAAATCATAATACACAATACAGAAATCACAATACACAACTCACAAATCGGAATCCCTTTAATATGATGCCTGAGGGCAATAATAAAGTTAATTTTCAAGGAAGAAAATGTATTTTGACCAGATTGAGCCGGCGCTCAGCCTCTGTCGTTAATGAGCGATGATTCCCATCTGACCAACTACAGCAACTTGTGGTAAAAACCATGATATTATTGCGTATCTCCAATGGTGCTGCCCTTAGCGACATCATCCACGGAATTGGGAGAAAACACTACGTTTGTAAAATTAGAAATCTGAATATAAATGCGTTCAATTAATGGTAAAATGGAAATTTATTTTAATTGGGGTAATGGAGAGAAAATAAAATATTTGAACAAATCCGAATAGAACTCTGGAATAGAAAAATGTTAAAATGCAAAGACTGTTTATGGCAATAACACGGAGCAGATTATAAGATTTGAATTATTCTAAAAATAATTCATTGGATTTGAATTCGTAATAATGCTGAGAACAAACTCCGCTACAGTGATTCTACATCACCCTTATATCAGTTACACGTAATGTTACTCAGTCTCAAAGAAGTTTAAATTTTCAAAATGATCAGTTAGTCACAGACGAACACTATTTTCAGGGTATCCGGTTCCCTCTGAGATTCAACCGCTCACCAATCGGTTCATTAGACACCAGCGACAATCACCAGATGGCACGATGCTGTTGATCTGCTTATTATGGACATTCTTTTAAACATCACTTCGTGCTGACAAACTGGGGAAAGAGGTTAACAAGTAAACATAGAAATTAAACAATCTGGCACAAAGAGAATTAACTTCAATCTCAGGTGTGAAATATTAACTCATTTCCCTGGTGTAGCTCATTCCTTACCAAGATCTCTAAGCGGTGCTTCAGTGAATCTGACATATTCAGTCCTTCAGACTGTTAAATATAAATATCATCACGATTTTCTCTTCTTCGCTCATGTCATTCCTTCCTCCACCTGTTTAGCATTGTTAGTTGGCTGTAATATCCGTCCAAATTCTTCACAGATTTTCAGTTAAGATCAGGTTTCCCGTGTTTGATTCGTTAAAATTTTCGATTTCCACATAAAAGGTTTATCATTAGGAAACCAGAAGCGACTATCACAGAAAGCGTGTGAAACAATATCGAATACAGACAAACATACAATTATATTTGGACGTCCTCCTGACGTGATCACAATAATCATCTAAAGTCGAAACAAGATCACTTACTTTTCAAACTCAGCTTGATCCCTTTACCAAACATGAAGGGATAGCTGCTGCCATACCAGACAGCACAATAGTAATCGGCAACGTCCTCCGGCTGCACACCGCTGATGGTTAAATGCATGGCGTTGCTCGATGAGTCCACAGAACCAGTGAATCGACCAGAAATCCCCTGACCTCTGGTGGCGCTGCCACTCCGCGCATACCAAACAAACACAGGGACGCTGCCAGGCTTCTGCTGGTACCAGCTCGTGAAGTAGCTGCCGATGCTGCCTCCGGACATGGTACAGGTGATCTTGACGGTGTTTCCCGGGGAGGTTGAGATGGACGGTGGCTGAGTCAGGGTAACAGCTGCGGTTGTTCCTGGAGAAATAACAAGTCACAGATAAGTCACACTGTAGATAGGTCACACTGTAGATAGGTCACACTGTAGAACTAACTGTACAAAGTGAAGGTAATTGAGATCAGTGCGGATTCCGCAACGCTTACCATGCAGACACAGGAGCAAAGCGGCCAGAACTCGCAGCGAATCGCCCATTTTGAACAGTTTGATGAACATCGGAGAAATTAGTGATTCACAGACAAAAGCCACTTTACTGCTCGTTTGTAAACTTCTCCTTAAGAACCATCAGGTGATGCAAGTCCAGTTGAATTCACAATTGATGCAAATTGTCCTCCGGCTCCCATCGTCCAATAGGAATCCTTGTTCTGAACAGCAGATGTAGCATCTTGCAAATTTGAACCAACTTACCGCTCGGATATCAAAATTTGTTTCATGGTAACATTGAATAATGTGTCAACCTGAAGACCTTGATAAAGTAATAATAATCCTTCATTTGAAATGGTGCTTTTCACGTCTTCTAGACGTCCGATAGCGCTTCACAGAATATACTGTATATGTGTGAGCGAAAGGGGCAGCCAATTACGCAAAGTTGTTTCCAACAAACAGTCGTGAAATGACCAATTTATTATGGGGGGTGGGGGGTTTAGGGATTATTAACGGGCGTGTGGGGTAAGGAAATTTACCCAAGGTTTCGCCCTGACGAATCAAACCCAGGTCACTCGATTGTAAGGCAAGTGTTCTAAACTGACCTACAAGACATCAGAAAATGATGCTAGTTTTCATTTGCAGTGTGAAACAGAGTTTTTTTAAACAGCACAAACTTCAATTATTGACAGTGTCGTGGTCTTATTCTATTAAATGTTCATGTAGTTCACCGCTTTGCAGTGTGTGTGAATCCTGCAAGATTCGCTTGCCCAGGTACAAAGAGATTTATTCGCTTGTGAAGATTGTTCCGACGAAAGATAATTTGTAGTTGGGAAAGTTTCATCTTTTCATTCAGTTACAGTTTATACACTGACAAGCCTCACCTGAACTGATACAGACCCTGCCGTGCAAGTCACACTTCACAGCCGCTGACAGGGATCCCCACAAATACGGTTTGTCTATTCCTGAAATACTTTTTTCCAATTCACCTTCTGGCAGGTACCAGCCCTGCCCTCACGCTAGGATTCCCTTTGCTGCACCATGCCTCACTGCAGATGTAATATATTTAACAGCAGAATAATAGCGCGATTCACATTCCCCGATGATAAAGGAACGTTTCTTTCAGGCAAAGTTAGAAACAATGAATACAGTCCGGCGGCTCTCTTGATCAGCCAGCCTTGGGATCAGCAACACATTCATCGATAGGGGCGACTGTCATTTGCTATTACCCGTCCCTCACACACACATATCGACATATTTGGGTTTGTTTTGACTTTTTGACAGTTATTTCTTGTTCGATCCAAGGGATTTACCTGGAGACAGTCGTGGTACGAAAAAAGATAGGTTTATGATTTTTTGAAAACATGTATATATTTATAAATATATTTGTTATGACACCAATTCAAAACAAAATACCAAATAAAATCCACACACAGGTTGTCCACACATTTTTTCGATTACGTTCCCTTTAAAAGAAACTGGAGTCAACCTGTGTAAATCACAGCCAGATCAGTGCCACAGTGAATTAATTTGCAGCCACTGCATTTTCTGCTAAAAACATGTTGTTAATCTATTTTTCCTTTCAGGGAACAGAGATGTAATGGCATCAATATACAAACACATACGTCCCATCTTCTGGACATGTCATTGACATGGAAATTGTGATATAGACTGGAACGGGAAGCGTAAAAGCAGATTAAAGTTACACAACGCACTAAAGGAAGAACAGTCCTCAAGTGAAGATTTCCCCCGGAGTTCCCACTCACGTGTATTCAATTCTGTCCATGCGCTGATCCCATGCACATTTAGGATACGTCAACGTAACTTGCACCTGCGTAGAAAACCCAACACTGCATTCATTTTTAAACTGCACACTTCCATAAAACATTTACTGTTAAATGAAATAAATAGATAATACTTTTGACAAAGCACGTTTCGTATCAAGAGGACCTGACACGTTGCTTCACGGAATATACTGTACATGCTGTTTGGAAAAATGTAGCAGCAAATTAGTATATGGTGATGTTTCACAAACAGCCTTGAAATGAATGATAGTTTTATTTGGGGCAATTGTTGGCCAGGACACCAAACGCTTTGTTCCCCGTTTGCATTGTGACATGGGATCCTTAGCTTCCAAACTAACAAGAAAATGGTATTTGGTTTCAAGTGTAATCCAAAGGATGGCACCTCCACTAGTGTAGGACATACACACTAGTGCATTTCAGAAGGTGATCTACTCAAGTCTTCAAATTTGAAAACTCGCTTGTATTGAAGCATGTGTTGATTCAATGTACATTTTGGACAGGTCAAGTTCAAATGATTTGCTAATGCATAGAAATCCAATAAAAAAAGGGTATTAAAAATGAAATAATTAATAATATCTTTGAGAAAATACCTTTCATTTAAGGACGACTTTTCTTTTGAAGTGATGCTTTACTGGATGTATGGCGTATATTATTTAGGAAAATGTGGAAGCCAATTTGTGCATATTAATATCTTACAGTTTCTCAGCCATAGAATCATAGAATCATAGATGGTTATTGAAGTCAATGTTAATTTTAATTGTGTCATTGCTGGACAGGATACAAAGTGTTTTCTTCTTCATGTGCATTATGGCATGTGGTCACAATTGGATGTTGTTTAAAGTCATTGGAGCAGATGATATAGCCCACCTATCCAGTTATCTTTATCATAGTTAGGATTATTTTGATTAAACTGATCAAACTTCTTAACAGAACATAGAAATATGCGACTGAAGAACAACCAAATTACATTTATGGAGCACCTTTCACATTGGAAAGACAGCACAAGCCGCTGATCATTTTGGTGGTCCCTGAAAATAGCGACGGTGGCGGACGATCAGCTGGGTTAGATGCCGCACGCGCAGGACACAGAGTTACACCTCATAGGTGCTGAAGCAGGTCCACAAGAACATGGGCTTCTCATCGTCGGCCATGACTGTGGTGAACTCGTTCGTCAATGACATCGTTGAGTGGATTGACTGTGAGGCCTGTTACCTGATATCGTGCAGCAAGTGGCAAACCATCTCATCGTGGGAGATCCAGATGGCGGTCAGGCTGCTGCTGCTGAGTGAGCTGGCCAAACATGCCATGTTCGAGAGCATCAATGCCATCATCAAGTACACCAGCTGAGAAGTCAGTCGGTTTGTGGCCTGGCACCACACTCGGCCCAATCCCTGAGAAACTGCAGTGGCTGGAGGCCGAGCAGGAGCTGTTCAAGTAATTAATCACTGTTGGCCCTTTCCTCCCACTTCACCCAGGTCCAGTTCCACCTTAAGCAGATCATCCAGGCAGATGGTGAGGACAAGTAGTGGCGAGCTCAAGGACTTCATTATTGTTATTGTTGCTATTTTTGTTGCCGTTGGTTAATCACCCACGCCTTTTGCCCCCTAACCTTTCCCCCCTTTTCTTTCCTCGCTACCTTTCATCCTTTCTCTCCTCCCCTTTTCCCTCGCTTATTTGCCTCTCCCTACCACCCGCTCTTTACTTCCCTCTTTCTTGCCCCCTTTCCTCTTCTCGCTCTTTCACCCCTACCCTCTCTATCCACCCCTCTTCCTTTCCCCTCCGTCTCTTCCACCCTTTCTTTCCTCTCTTCCCTTCCCCTCTTCACCCTCTTCCATCCATCTGCTCCTGTTTCCCCCATTCTTTCCCTCTTCCCCTTTTCTCCCTTGCCTCCCAACTCCCCCTCAACCCCCTTTCTCCTACCATTTTCCCCACCTACTTTATCTCACCCCACCTTTCCCTCCCTCTCCCCCTTACGCTCTTTTCCCCCTTTCTTCCCTAACCCCACTCACACAACTGTTTGTGGAACAATGCTGTGCGTAATTTGGCTGCTATGTTTCGCCCACAAATATACAGTCAATTCTCTTACTCTCCTTACCCTTACGCTGATCCCTGCCCCCTCTGCTCTGGTCCCTACCTGACTGCAGAGCACCTTCGGACCGCCTACATTTTGTATCTTCTAACGGTTTCTCCTCAAAACCCCACACAGTTTCTCATGGCATCCCCCAGGGCTCTGTCCTTGGCCCCCTCCTTTTCACCATTTACACGCTCCCTCTGGGCAATGTCATCCACAAACATGGGGTAAATTTCCACATGTATGCAGACGACACCCAACTGTACCTCTCAGCCTCATCCCTCAACCCCCAGACCATTGATGTTCTGACAGCATGTCTGTCCGACATTGAGACCTGGATAACTTCCTCCAATTGAACGTGAGCAAGACCGAGGCCCTCCTGATTGGCTCAAGCCAGCGCCTCCACACATCGGGTGCTGCCAGCCTCAACATCCAAGGCTGTACTCTCCACCTCACAAAGCCAATCAGAAACCTCGGCATCACGTTCGACCATAAACTCTCCTTCCTCCCCCACATCCATGCCTTGACCGGCACCGCTTATTTCCACCTGCGCAACATTGCCAGGCTCCGCAACTATCTCACCCCCCACGCTGCCGAAACACTCGAGCACA
The DNA here is from genome assembly GCA_035084275.1 of Hydrolagus colliei. Classification (NCBI taxonomy): domain Eukaryota; kingdom Metazoa; phylum Chordata; class Chondrichthyes; order Chimaeriformes; family Chimaeridae; genus Hydrolagus; species Hydrolagus colliei. Next base: position 8,468,566 of record CM068761.1, on the reverse strand, counting down.
CGTACATCACCTCACAGTTGGCTACGGAAACTCTCCTCGTCGGCCTCCCCAGCTCCTCCATTCACAGGCTGCAGGTCATCCAAAACTCTGCAGCCCGTATGCTATCCCGCACCCGCCTCCGTGACCACATAACCCCCACCCTCGCACGTCTCCACTGGCTCCCCATCCCCCAGAGGATCGAGTTCAAGATCCTTGTCCTCGTTTACAAGGCCTTACATAGCCTCTCCCCGCCCTATCTATCCGATCTACTCTCCCCCTACAAGCCCACCCGGACCCTCGGTTCAGCGGGACTTGGTTTCTTCCAAGCCCTCCACCCTAACCGCCCCAACATCGGAGGCCGAGCCTTCAGTTTTTCCGCTCCCACCCAATGGAATTCCATCCCCCAAACCCTCTGCCTTGTTTCCTCCCTTTCCTCTTTCAAGGCCGGTTTGAAGACTATCGTTTTCGACCATGCCTTCTGTTCCCCCCTAATTGTTAGACCTCCCACACGTTTTTGTATGCCCTCCCGAACACTCCCCTCCCAGCTCGGGTCACACGCCTCCTGTGCAGCGCCTTGAGACAACCTCCCGACGTGAGAGGCGCTCTATAAGTCTAATTTGTTGTTGTTCTTGGACTTCCTCCCGACGTGAAAGGCACTATATAAATGTCATTTTGTTGTTGTTTACAAATTAACATATGTTCAAGCTGTTCCTCCATATTTCTCAATGTATTTCCTGCCATCTTCAGTGATCAAGTCTGAATAATGGCTAATTTTCTCCATTTTAAAGTTGACAAGGTGAAGGTCGCCTGCAATTCCTCACCCAACGAACTGACAATGACACTATTAACAGATTCATTTTTCACCGCCCATAGCTTGTACAAAGCATCGGTGCTGATCTTTCCTTATCCCAATATGGATGCCACCCACAGTTCTGCATTCCCACACTTCCACTACATTGAACAACACTGCCATTGCCTCTTCACTCACGCTGGCTGCCGAGAAATATCATTCTTGCATTCCTCATGAAAGGCGTTCAACATGTTTTGGCCATACTCCTTGGGAACACTGACTAGGAAACACTTTACTTGCCCTGCCTTCCCTCCTTGAAATCTCATCTAAAGTCCTTTCTCTTTCACCGTGCCTTGGTCATGCTTCCACCCATCCCAATTTCAATCCAATCACAGCAAGCATGACGAGTTTTGGTGCATACTCCCAATATGCAACATGATGCATAATTGCAATGTGTTCTTGCATTTGTCTTTCGTTATTATTGCCTTGTACTATCGTGGAGCGCATGCCATAAAATTAAATAAATGTGATAGTCTGAAGTGCATTGCCCTTGAACCATCTCAACATCACAAACATCAATTCTCAAAGGCAAGGACTGAGGATTTCACTGCCTTCATGGTGATGTACATTGGAAGCCAGGCAGTGTGATAGACAGTAATGTGGTAATATTGATAGTCACTCTGGAGGCACCAATTACGATAACCTATGATGAATTAATGATATAATCATAATTTAAATTGAACACCTGTCCTGATTTTTATCGGCATATCTAGGGCAAACACTGCAATCACTTCACTTCAGTTTGTGAGATTAGATTTTTACAATATGATGCTAATCGAAGTTGTTGGTTGCTCAGCTGGATATCAGAGTTTTCATGAAATTAATTAATGGAAAGTGAAAGAAAGTTTGTCTTGGAGCCAGGAATAACTGTACATAAGATTATTTACCATTTTTGTTATTCATTTGTTGAGTGGTATTGCTGCTGCAAAACAAGCACCGTGTTTGGCTACAAAAACAGACACTATAAGTAGCAACAACCTGAGTAGATTTCATATAAGCTATGAAATTCAAACTGACAGTCATTTAAAATTGTTGCCTCAGTGAGAGTGAGGCAATGTTTTTAATTATTGTGAGACAGCGCCCTCCACAGATTGAGTGTTCGTCGCCTGAATCTTCCCACATCTGATCTATCAGAAGCTTGGGTAGAAATCCAACGTGTGACAAAATGTACCCGATTACTGTGGTATTTTAAAATTTTAAGAAATTGTCACCCTGTTAAATTCATACTGAATTATGAGATCCTCTGTCTTTACTTCAAAAGGCACAGGTATAATTTCCACTCAAACATTCACGAATATCACAAACATGGATTATTTTGTTTGTCTAAGAATATTGCTGTCACTGCAAATACTTCCAGATGATTCCAGATGCATCAAACCAAAACAAAACGCAACAAAGTGTTGCTATTCCTTTGGAAATATTTATGGACGACTAAAACAAATCCTAAGTAATAATACCAATCCTTTCATCTTCTAGACGTCTCAAAGCGCTTTACACAATGACCCATATCCCTCAACAAATAGTGAATATATGTCGGCGAAACATATCAGCTGTGTCCCACAAACAGTCGCAGATTGAAGTGAGCAATTTATTATTCCCTTTTTTGAGGGATGAGGCATATGGTGTATGGAAACTTGCTCAAGACTTCGCCCTGTCTGGAATTGAAACCAGATCACTTGCTTGTATGGCGAGTGCTCTAAACATTCAACTATAGGATTTATGTTTGATTTATACTGCAACATGTCTTCCACATTCCATTTCCAGATCGATATGTTTCCTCATCTTCCCTAGTTCCTTATTGCTTATGTTGTCAGCACATATTAAAGCCACACATGTTCTGCTACATTTACTAGCTATTTTGTATTCTAATATCTGGTTTATTACAGATTACCCATGTATCTGCATGAATTGGCGCCGCATCCTATTATCATCATTATAATAAATATACTGATGGATGCCTGAGGACCCTTCAACTGAGGATTCTCGAAACTCAGTGGATAGAGCACATGCCTTAAAAACCAGAGAATTGGACTCAATTCCAGAAAGGGCGAAACATTGGGCAAGTTTTCTTACAACACATACCTAACATTCGCTTAAAAAAACAATAAAGTAGTCATTTAAATCCAGCGGTTTGTGGGCTACATCTGTGTGCAGATGTACAGATGTTCTACACACATCTGTGAGTAGAAATGAAACGTGACATCCCATTGGATGTCACGTTGCATTTCATCATCGTCGGCGACATCAACCTCCACTTCACCGTCACTTGCTCCACCTCCTCAGAATTCTCCGCCCTCCTCTCCACTCTCAACCTCTCCCTCCGCATCCACTCCGCCACACACATTCACGGCCACCGCTTTATCTTGGTGATCACCCTGAGCTTCAGTGTCTCTGATTTCACGATCAACAACACGGCCATCTCCGAGCACTCTCCCCTCCACCCCCAAACCTACCGCCATCTTCTTCCGCCCATGGAAGAAGATCCCCCACAAACTTTCTCTGCTACCTTAGAGTCCTCCAAACTCCTCTCTCTCTGGCACACCTTCACTCACTCTCGCTCTCTGCACTCACTCTCCTCCACAAAAACCCCTCCACCACATTCAAAGCACTTGCCCCCCTCACCTATCAAACTGCCTCCTAGTTCCGAACCTCAATCTGGTTCACCACTCACCTCCATTTCCTCAAGGGCCAGATGCGGGCCACTGACGCACCTGGCTGAAATCCCGCCTAACTGTCCAATGGCACATCTGGCTGGACCTCACTTCACCGTACCGCTCCACTGTAGCCTCCACCAAATAGTCCTTCTACTCCAGAATAATCCTGGAGGCGAAGTACAAACCCCGAATGCTTTTCTCCAACACCAACCAGGTCTTCCATCCCCCCATTGTTGTCCTGTCCTTCCGCCCACTGCCTAACGTTGCCTCACATATCCTTTTCTCGAACTCCCGCTGCGAGGAGATGCTGGATTTCCTTGAGTCCAAAATCGAGGAAATCTGCTCTGCGATTCACCGTCCCTCTAACTTCCACCCCATTGTCACCTCCCCCCAAATCCTGTCTCCTAACCATCCCTCCTTCCACGCATTCCATACCATCTCCCCATCCTCCATCACAAAAACCATCGACTCCATAACGCACATCACCTGCTCCCTTGACCCCATCCAAACCCCTCTTCTTACCACCCAGCTCCACCTTCTAGCCCCACTAATTGCCGATACCATTAACCTGCCACTTTTCATCTGGCACCATTCCTACTCACCTCAAATCTGCCACTATCACCTCCATCCTAAAGAAACCTTCTCTCAATGTGTTGCAGCTCTCGAGTTACCTGCCCATCTCCATTCTCCCTTTCCTGTCTAAGGTCAGCGAAAGAGGTGTTGCTTCACATTTCCACTCTTTCCACTCAACCCACTCAATTTTCGAACCCCTCCAATCGGGATGGGAAACTGCTCTTGTGAAGGGCACAAATGACATCCTGACCATCTGTGACCAGGCCTCCCTCTGCCCCCTCGTCCTCCTCAATTTATCCACTGCCTTTGAAACCATTGACCATGCAATTTTCCTCTCCCGCCTCTTTTCCCTCCTCACTTTTCAAGGGTCTGTTCTTGATTAGTTCCAGCAATATGTCTCACACAGCTTTCAGTTTTTCTCCCCAAACGGCTTTTCCTCCAGCCCTTGTACAGTCACATGTGGCATCCTCTGTTCTTGGGCCCCTGCTCCTCACCATCTACATGCTTCCTGCCCCCTCGGTGACATTATCCCCTGATATGTGGTAATTTTTCACATGTGTGCGGATGACACCCAACACTACCTTTCCGCTACCACCCTCAACTCCAGGACTATTGGCATTCTGACTGCATGTTTGTCCAACATTTAGTCCCGGACAAGGGACAACTTCCTCCAACTAAACATCAACAAACAGAGGCCATCCTGATTCACTGGCGTCAGCGCCTCAGCACCTCAGGTGCTGGCAACATTGGCATTCAAGGCTGCACTCTCCACCTCTTAAAACCAGTCAGCAATCTGGGTAGCTTGTTCCACTGCAAACTATCCTTCCTCCCCCAAATCCGCGCCATGACCGGTACAGCCTTCCACCTCCTCCGCCACTACCTCACCCCCCATGCTGCTGAAACACTCATCCACGCTTTCATCACATCTAGGCTCCCCTACGGCAGATTATTCAGAACTCTGCAGCTCGTGGACTCTCCTGCACAAGGCTCTGTGACCACATCACTCCCACCCTCGCCCAACTCCACTGGCTCCTCATCTTCAATAGGGTTAAATTCCAGATCCTCGTCCTCACTTTCAAGGCCATTCATGACCTTGCCCCGACCTATCTTTCCAAACTGCTGCTTCCCTATCAGCCTGCCCATCGTTTAGCGGACTATTTCCTGCTCCATGTCCCCCGCCCAAAACTGACCTACCATCGGTGGCCGGGCTTTCAGCCACTCTGTCCCACACTCTGGAACTCTATCCTGCAACAAGTTCGCCTCTCTTCCTCCCTTTCCTCCTTTAAGACCAGTCTCAACAGCTTCCTCTTCGACCGTGCCTTCTCCACCCCTCCAAACTCTCCCACCTTTCCTACTCTCTTGCCACGACACCCCCCACCCCCCACCCCCTTACCCGATCGGACATGATCTAATTGTTCAGCGCCTTGCGACATCCTCCTGACATGAAAGGCGCTCTATCAATATAATTTTGCTGTTGTTATCTTGTGTATATATTCATTAAACTTTTATTTTATTTTCAATACTAGTGGTGTTGCTTTTGGTCTTTATTTAATATTAGTGTAAGAAAATATAAACCAGAAATGTACTGAAGGAACCTAACTCCTGTGGATAGTATGGGGGCCTATGGTAATTTAGGTTTCGCTATATGGTATTTCATGTAAAATCAACTTTTTAAGAATACATCCCCTAGGTTATTTGGGCAGATCCAGTACTGATAATTACTTAAAGAGATATACCTCCACTATGTCAAAGCGATTTCCCAAGTATCGTTATATTTAAACATAAGTTTATGCAGTATCAATATGTGTTTACCGGCATTAGGCCCACCCAAATAGAATATAAACTGGTGGTGAATGATGACCAAAATAAAGTTTTTTAAATCCTCCTCCCCCATGAAGTACAATCAACACTTACAGTTTTTACTCACAAATTAGCGCATGAGTCAGAATGTGTAAACGTCTATCTCGGACCTGGTCGGTTGAGATAACCATTCCTAAACACTATCAAATGCAAATTCTTAAACTAGGAGAGCAGCAAACTATATTAGGTGAATGGAGAACATAGTCCACTCACTGCCGATTGTGCTCAGTGTATCATTCATTTTATAGTTTTTATTGATTCAATCAATTATACTATTCTCTTCCAACTAATGAATTCTCCCAATTCAAACATAACTATAGGCTATTATATTATTACGTTAGCCAGGGCTTGGGATTCATTCCATATGAGCTACGTAAACATATCGATTACATCAGTAAAAGATGTTGGGGAAACTCAGCAGGTCAAACAGTATCCAAAAGAAATGTGCTTGATTGTGTTTGATTGTGTGTTCTCCAAAACCCGTTTCCACAGCCACGTTTTGGATGCTGTTTGACCTGCTGAGCTCCCCCAGCAACTTTTGTTTCTGTTTCAGATTCCCAGCTTCTGTAGTATTTTGTGTTTCGATGTCATCAGTACCAGCTGCGATTGGTATATTCCAGACAAGTCGTTGTCCAGCTTCCTATTACTATCGTTCCATTTCAACCATTAAACTTGTTTTGATATCGACCAACAAATAACAGTCCTATTTGATAGACATATCGCACCGATGTAATATTTTCCAATGAAGTGAAAATATTGACTAGAATTGACAGCAGCTTAAACGACTGAAGGGAACTGCAAAGACACCTGCGGGTGTTAAAAGGCTGCAATGCGGAAGTCGGTACGTTACTCAACCGCAGGCTTGGAGCTCACTGGCCACGTTGTGGGGAGGGGAGGAAGTCTAGAATGAGCTCTTCGGAGTGGGTACATTTTGATGTTTCATTTGCATCTGATGGTCATATAACCTTTCAATAGGTTGTCACTCCTTATGACAAAACAAAAGCTCAGCATAATGATCGAGTGAAGCACTTGAGTAATACTTTGATTTAGTTCTGTAGAGAACGGCGGGCTGGAGGGGCAGGGGGCAAAAGTATCTCAATGAGTTATCTTCCAAACCCAAGATGGATGTACAGCATTGTTGGGGAGAGCATTTCACACGTGCTCAACTTGTAACAACAATCATGACTTAACACTGAATATTGTGCGATATCTTGAATTCACTTTAACTTTAATTGATGTTGAGTTTACTTTGATGGATGGTTCTTTTTAACAACATGAAAAGGCTCCCAAGTAGCGACCAAGATTAAGATGTTTCCAAAATTCTACTACATAAATTTCAAAGGCATATAAGTACTGCTTGCATGTTTAATTGATAAGATCAAATTCGTGTTTCAGATAAAATAATAATGAAATGAAAAGAAGAAATGAAGAACAATAGCCATGGCACATAGGGCAATGAAATAATCATTTTATTAAAACATAGTATTTCTTATTCATGTAATGTTACACAGGGGGGCTTAATTATTGCAGCGTGAACATACTGTAAAGTACAACCGTTGAATTCCAGCAAACAGACAAATTATTGTTGCCGTATTGTAATACTCTACTTATAACCTAAATTTACCGGAGGTATTTAATCGAATTTGTTTCTCAATTTGGGCATTCCTGACAAAATTACTTTAATTTCCAAACAATCATTAACACAATTCTTATTCTTAATGTTATTGCCAAAATTACTCTATATGTTCCTAACTTAGATACAACTAGATCTGGCGATGGTTCTTTCGAGCGGAGTCCCCCGAGTCTCGTGTTTGACCAGACAGGAATACAGCTCGTGTGACTCCCACTCGGAGGCTGGCAGAGTCAGATAACTGCTCACACTGTACGTGTTGTCCATCTCCTGCTTGATCGCACTCGTTTCAACACCTTCACTTCTGGCACTGCCATCCACAGTCCACTTGACCTCCACAGTACCCGGGGTAAAATCATTCACCAGACACACCAGGGTCGCCTTGCTCTTTGCTGTGATTTGATCTGGTGCCGGCGGAAGGACAGTCACCGAAGGTGCCCGTGGGTCTGGAACAAAAATGTGGATACAAAAGTTTAATTTTTTTTTTTGTCATCTTCATATACAATCGATTGGTCAATAGCACGACAAAACTTCAGGATCACTAATAAATAACGCTATGCAGTATTTCACATTCCTGTAAATGGTAAAACGTTTTCTTGTGCAGCGTTTCATACGGTACTTTTCAATTGTGACAAAGTGTAGCAATGTAGAGGGAAGAATGGGTGTTGGGGTCATCATACACCATCACACACCATTCATTATTATACCATCAATAGTTTGCTGCTGAGAGATTACCAGTAATAATGGTAATAATCCTCGCATTTGATATAGTGCTCTTGACGTCTTCTCGGCGTCTCAATGTTCGCAAAATATACCATAAAGTGAATTGTCTGTACATATTTCGGCGAAACACGGCAGCGAATTGCGCACAGCATTGTCCCACAAGAAGTCGTGGATTCAACTGACCAATTTATTACAGGATTTTTTGCAGTGGGGAACACATGTACAAATTGTCCTGTGTTGAAGTAATGAATACCAACTATCATAAGAAATAACACCAGACACTAAACATCGCGACACAAGGAGTATGTGGCGGGAGCCGCTGATTGAAATCACAGTGAAATATCATTATTAATCATATAAGGATTGTATAGAGAGTAACAGCCTGAAAATACGAATAAAATCAATGATGTCCTTCTCATCAACTACACTTAAAAACACTTCAGGAGCACAATCAGAATCCAATCTTTGATTATTTGCTGAGCGGGGCTTCCGATTAATTTCCGATTTCACAATAATTGATTTGGCACCGTATTTGCTGATTTTAATTCATAATTAATAGCGCATAATACATAAATCACAATACACAAATCACAACACACAAATCGGAATCCCTTTAATATGATGCCTGAGGGAAATAATAAAGTTAATTTTCAAGGAGAAAATGTATTTTGACCAGATTGAGCCGGCGCTCAGCCTCCGTCTTCAATGAACGATGATTACCATCTGACCAACTGCAACAACTTGTGATGACAATCATGGTATTATTGAGTCTCTCCGATTGTGCTGCCCTTAGCTACATCAACCACGGTATTGGGAGAAAATAATACGTTTGTAAAATTAGAAATCTGAAGATAAATGTGAGCAATAAATGGTAAAATAGAAATGTATTTTAATGGGGGTAATGGGGAGAAAATAAAATATTTGAAGAAACTCGAAAAGAACTCTGGAATGAAAAAGATATTAAGATGCAAAAACTGTTTATGGCAATAACATGGAGCAGACGGCAACATAAGAATTATTCTGAAAATATTCTGTAGTCCCCTACAGTTATACTCTATCATCCATCTATCAGTTACATATAATGTTCCTTACTCTCAAAAGTTTAAATTTTCAAAATGATGAATTAGTCACAGACGAACATTATTTTCAGGGAATCCGGTTCCCTCTGAGATTGAACCGCTCACCAATCGGTCCATTAGACCCCAGCGACAGTCACCAGATGGAAACATACTGTTGATCTCCTTATGATGGGAGAAAAACTGGGGAAAGAGGCTAACAGGTAAAAATAGAAATTAAATAATCTGGCACAAAGAGATTTAACTTCAATCTCAGGTGTGAAGTGTGAACTCTTTTCCCTGGTGTAGCTCATTCTTTACCAGGGTCTCTAGGCTGTGCTACAGTGAATCTGACATCTTTAGTCCTTCAGACTGTTAAATATAAATATCACCACGATTATCTCCTATTGGATAATTTCATTCCTGCCTCCACCTTTTTACCTTTGTTAGTTTGCTGTACTATTAGTCGAAATTCTTCACAGATTTTCAATTAAAATCAGGTTTGGCGTGTTTGATTCTTTAAAATTTCCGATCTCCACATTATCATTGCGAGGGTTTTAACCAGGTGCGAATATCACAGATTGCATGTGAAATAATATCGAATACAGACAAACATACAATTATATTTGGACGTCCTCCTGACGTCATCACAATAATCATCGAGAGTCGAAACAAGATCACTTACTTTTCAAACTCAGCTTGGTCCCTTTACCAAAGATGAAGGGATAGTTGCTGCTATATATGGCACCACAGTAGTAATCGGCGGCGTCCTCCGGCTGCACACCGCTGATGGTTAAATGCATGGAGCTGCTCGATGAGTCCACAGAACCAGTGAATCGATCAGGAATCCCCTGACCTCTGGTGGAGCTCTGATACCAAACAAACACAGGGGCGCTGCCAGGCTTCTGCTGGTACCAGCTCGTGTAGTAGCTGCCGATGCTGCCTCCGGACATGGTACAGGTGATCTTGACGGTGTTTCCCGGGGAGGTTGAGATGGACGGTGGCTGAGTCAGGGTAACAGCTGCGGTTGTTCCTGAAGAAATAACAAGTTACAGATAAGTCACACTGTAGATAGGTCACACCGTAGATAGGTCACACTTTACAACTAACTGTACAAAGTGAAGCTAATTGAGATCAGTGCGGATTCCGCAGCGCTTACCATGCAGACACAGGAGCAAAGCGGCCAGAACACGGAGCCAATCGCCCATTGTGAACAGTTTGATGAACATCAGAGAAATTAGCGATTCACAGACAAAAGCCACTTTACTGCTCGATTGTAAACTTCTCCTTAAGAACCATCAGGTGATGCAAGTCCAGTTGAATTCATAAATTATGCAAATTATCCAAATGCAGATTTGAACCACTTTACTGCCCATATCTCACAATATATGGGCAGTAAAGATGATAATTCTGCATTACGTTTCAACCTGAAAATTGTTTTATTATATAATAATAAATAATGATAATCTTCCATTTCATATGGCGCTTTTCACAACTTCTAGACATCTCATAGCGCATCACAGAATATACTATAAAGTAAACCTTCAGGTTACATGTGGAAGAAACGCAGCCGCTCATTGTCCAACAAACAGTGGTGAATTGAAGTGATCAATTTATTATTGGATTTTTTCAGGCGTGAGCAGCGAGGAAACTTTCCCAGGTTTCGCCCTGCTTCGAATCGAACCCAAGTCTCTCATTTCTACGACGAGTGCTCTAAACACTGTGCTACAGGACATCAGATAATGATGCTAGTTTTCGTTTACAGTATGAAACAGTATTCTTTTAAACAACACAAATATCAATTATTTGCTGTTTCGTGGAAAATTTTATTCTGTTATATATGTATGTGGTTCATGTAGTGCACGGCTTTGCAGTGTGTGAATCCTGCAAGATTCGCTTGCCCAGGTAAAAAGAGATTTATACACTTGTGAAACTTGTTCCGATGAAAGATTCAACGTTTCATTTAGTTACAGTTTACACACTGACAAGTCACACCTGAATCGATACAGAGACCCAGCTGTGAAAGTCACGAATTGCAGCCGGTGACAAGGTTCCTCAAATTGTATATACTGTTTATCGATTTCTCAAATAGCTTCACCAATTCACATTCAGGCAGGTACCAACTTTGCCCTCACGCTAGGATTCTCTCAGACACGGCCCAATGCCTCACATTCCCGATGATAAACGAACGTTTCTTTCAGGCAACGTTACAAACATTGACTACAGTGACCTCTCTCTTGATCAGCCAGCCTGGGGAGCAGCAACACTTCAGAGACAGGGGGTTAGCACGTAGAGTGTTTGGCCTCTACAGTCAAGGCATAGCCACCGCAACGCCACAAATGGCAAATCCAGTGGCCATGCCTTGACTGTAGCCCACCTGGAGCTAGTACTTCCCACAATAAGGTAAGTGGTGTGAGGGAGATAGAGAGAGGGGGAGAGTGAGGAGTCTCAGGATTCCATTCCAGTCCCAGGGAAATTACCATTCAACCTGGCACAAATACAAGATGGTTACTTCATGTTCTTAAATCTGATATTTTTAAGAGCGATTGTCATTTGCTGTTACCCATCCCTCACACACACAGATAGACATATTTGGGTTTGTTTTGACTTCATGCTAGTTATTTCTTATTCGATCGAAGGAATTTACCTGGAGACAGTCGTGGTAGGAAAAAACAATAAAAAATTTAAACTTATAAAGCGCCTTTCACGTCGGGAGGACGTCCCAAGGCGCTGCAAAAGATAGGTTTAATATTTTTGAATGTATATATTTATACATTTATTGTTATGACACCTATTCAAAACAGAATACGAAAGAAAATCCGCACACAGGTTGTCCACACATTTTTTCGGTTACATTCCCTTTAGTACATTCGGAAAGTCGCCCCGGTATGAATCACAGCCAGATCAGTGCCACAGTGAGTTACAGCTGCTGCTTTTTCTGATAAAACATTAACAGCTGTGAATCTACTTTTCCTTCTTAGGAAAAAAGAACACACAAGTCCCATCTTCTGGACATGTCTCTGACATCTAAATTGTGATATAGATTGGAACGGGGAGTGTAAGAATAGAGTTATGGTACACACCCCGCTAAAAGAAGAACAGTCCTCAAGTGAAGCTTTCCCCCAGAGTTCCCACTCACGGGTATTCAATTCTGTCCATGAGCTGATCCCATGCACGTTTAGGACAAGTCAAAGTCAAATAACTTGCGCATGCGTGGAAAGTCCAGCGCTGATGTCATTTTTAAACTGAATACTTCCATAATACATTGTCTGTTAAATTAAATGAACAGATAGATAATACTTTTGGCCCTCCACTCCTCTGCAAACCCCTATCTGTCTGATCTCCCCAAACCAGCTCCTGATGACGCTCCACCGGGTCTGGCCACCTCCATGTCCCCGAATCCTCCGCTCCACCCTCAGTGGCTGTGCCTTCAGCCACTATGCCCCAAGCCTCTGGAACTCCCTTCTTCATTCCTTTCACCTCGCCCCCTCTCTTCCCAGTTTCAGTTAACAGTTCAAGAACGTTCTCTTCGACCACGCCTTTGGTCACCTTTCTACCCCTGCCCCTGGCTCGATCCCGGGATCAGGTATTGTGAAGAGCTTTGAGATGCTCTCCATTGTGACGGGAGCCATCTATAAATCTAAATCAAAGTTGTTGTTCACAAAGCACGTTTCATATCAAGAGGACCGGTCATGATGCTTCTCAGAATATACAGTACATGCTGTTTAGAAAAATGTAGCAGCCAATTTGTGCATGGTGATGATTCACAAACAGCCTTGAAATGAATGATAATTTTATTGGGACAATTGTTGGCCAGGACACCAAACGCTTTGTTCCCCATTTGCATTGTGACATGGGAAACTTAGCGTCCATATTAACAAGAAAACGGTATTTGGTTTAAAGTGTAATCCAAAGGATGGCACCTCCAACAGTGTAGGATATACACACCAGTGCATTTCAGAAGGTGATACATTCAATTCTTCAATTTGAAAACTCACTTGTTTGGAAGTCTTCACATGCGATGATCCAATGCATGTTTTAGACAGGTCAAGCTCCAGTGATTTGCTCATGCATAGAAATCCAAAGTGACCATCCATAAAAAAAACTCACAGTTGTAGCGTATTAAAAATGAAATAAATAATAATACCTTTGAGAAAGAACCTTTCATTTAATGATGACTTTTCGTTTCAAGTGATGTTTCACTGGATATATTGCGTATATTATTTAGGTAAACGTGGAAGCCTTTGTGCATTTTAATATCTTACAGTTTCTCGGCCATGATGGTCGTTGAAATCAATGCTAATTTTACTTGTGTCATTGCTGGACAGGATACGAGGCGTTTGCTTCTTCATGTGCTTTATGACATGTGGTCATAATCAGATTTTGTTTAAAGTCAGGAAATGATTTAGCCCAGGTATCCAGTTATCATTATCATCGTTAGCATTATTTTGATTCAACTGATCAAGCTTATCAACAGAATATAGAAATATGGGACTGAACAACAGCAAAAAAAAGTTTCATTTATAGAGCAAATTTCACATCAGAAAGATATCCCAAGCCGCTGACCACTTCGGTGGTCCCTGAAAAAGGCGCTGGCAGTGGACAAACAGCAGGGTTAGACGCCACTACCGCAAGCCACAGAGTTACATATACAAGGTGCTGAAGCAGGTCCACCAAAACACGGACATCCCAGCATCAGCCATGAATGTGTAAACTCGTTCGTCAAAGACATCTTCGAGTGGATCGCCTGCGAGGCATATTACCTGATCCAGTATAGCACGTGGCAGACCATCTTATCGCGGGAGATCTAGATGGCGGTCATGCTTCTGCTGCTGGGTGAGCTGGACAAACACGCCGTGTCCGAGAGCATCATGACCATCACCAAGTACACCGGCTGAGGTGCTGGTTGGTTTGGGGCATGTCACCATACTAGGCCAAATCCATGAGAAACTGCAGCGGCTGGAGGCCGAGCAGGTGGTGTTCAACTCATCACTGTTGGCCCTCTCCTCCCACTTCACCTACGTCCAGTTCCATCTTAAGTAGATCGTCCAGGTAGATGGTGAGGACAAGCAATGGCGAGCTCAAGGACTTCATTATTGTTATTGTTCTGTTTTTTGTTGTCGTTAATTAATCACCCTACTTTTGCCCTCTAACCTTTCCCCCCATTACTTCCCTCGCTAGCATTCCTCCTTGCTCTCCACCCCTTTTACCTCTCTTCTTTGCCTATCTCTACGCCCCACTCCTCTTCACTTCCCTCTTTCATTGCCTCTCTTTCATCCTCTCTCTTCCCCCCACCACATACTACCCCTTTCCTTCCTCTCGCTCTTTCAACTCCACCCTCTCTTTCTTTCCCCTCCCGCTCTTCCCACCTTTCTTCCCTTTTTTCCACCCCCCCTCTTCTCCCTCTTCCATCCAACTGCTCCCTTTCCCCCCATTCTTTCCCTTTCCCACTTTCATCCTTTCCCTCCCTGTTCCCCCTTAACCCCCTTACTCCACCCATTACTCCCTGATTTTTGCCCCACCACCACCTTTCCCTCCCTAGACACCTTAACCCCCTATCTCCTACCCTTTTCCTCCCCGACGTCACCTCACCTCATCTTTCCCTCCCCCTCCCCACTTATGCTCTTTTCCACCTTTCTCCCCTAGCCCCACTCCCACGATTATTCGTGGGACACTGCTGTGCTCAACTTTTGGCTGCCGTGTTTTGCTCACAAATATACATAGATTCATAGATTCATAGAATTTTACGGCACAAAAGGAGGCCATTCGGCCCATCTAGTCTGTGCCGGCTCTTTGAAAAGAGCGATTCAATCCCACTGCCCTTCCCGCTCCCCATAGCCTAATAGACCTGTTCTCCCTAAATAAAGATCTAATTCCCTTTTAAAAGTTGTTATCGAATCAGCCTCCACCACCTTTTCAGGCAATGCATTCCAGATTCGAACAACTCGCTGAGTGAAAAAATTTCTCCTCAGCTCCCCTCTACTTCACCTGGAAACTATTTTAAATCTGTGACCACGAGTCACAGATTCACCCACGAGTGGAAATAGTTTTTCTCTATTTGCCCTGTCGAAACCCCTCATGATCTTATAAACCTCTATTAGGTATCCCCTCAATCTTCTCTGCTCCAGAGAGAATAACCCTAGCCTATCTAGCCTCTCCTCATAGCTGAAGTCCCTCAATCCTGGCACCATCCTAGTAAATCTTCGCTGCACCCTTTCCAATGCCTTCACATCCTTTCTGTAGTGTGGTGACCAGAATTGAACACAGTATTCCAGCTGAGGCCTCACCAAAGTCCTATAGAGGTTAGTCAGCACTTCCTGACTTTTGTACTCTATACCCCTATTTATAAAGCCTAGTATCCCATATGCCTTCTTAACAGCCTTGTCTACCTGTCCTGCCACCTTCAACGAGTCACTAACACAAATCCCCAGGTCTCTCTGTTCCTTCACACCATTTAAAATTGTACTATCTAGCCTATATTGCCTCCCTTCATTTCTTCTCCCAATATGCATCACCTCACACTTCTCTGCATTAAACTTCATCTGCCATGTGTTTGCCCACTTTACCAATTTGTCTATATCCTCTTGCAGATGGCTACTATCCTCCTCACTATTTACTATTCTCCCTAACTTAGTGTCATCTGCAAACTTGGAAACTGTACTCCGTACACCCAAGTCCAGATCATTGATGTAGATTACAAACAGCAATGGTCCCCAAACTGATCCCTGTGGCACACCACTGCTCATTTCCCTCCAATCTGAAAAACAGCCGCTCACTACAACTCTCTGCTTTGTGTCTCGCAGCCAGTTGTGGATCCACGCTGCCACTGTTCCTTTTATGCCATGGGCCTTTAATTTCATAATAAGTCTCTCATGTGGCACTTTGTCAAAAGCCTTTTGAAAGTCCATGTAAACTACGTCAACTGCGCTACCATTATCCACCCATTCCGTTACCTCATCAAAACATTCTATCAGATTTGTAAGGCAAGATTTGCCTTTAACAAATCCATGTTGACTGTCCTTTATTAGCCTACATCTTTCTAAGTGAAGATCTACCTTGTCCCTGATTATGGACTCTAGAAGTTTGCCCACTACCGACGTTAGTCTGACTGGTCTGTAGTTACCAGGCTTGTCCTTCTGCCCCTTGTTATACAAGGGAGTAACATTAGCTATCCTCCAGTCCTCTGGCACGACCCCTGTGTCCAAGGAAGATTGAAAGATCGTGGCCAGAGTCCCTGCTATATGCTCCCGTGCCTCACTTAGTAACCTAGGGTGCATCCCATCCGGACCAGGTGACTTATCCACCTTGAGCAACGTCAACCTTTTAGAACTTCCTCTCTGGTTATAATTATTCTATCCATTTCTCCTACCCTCTCCTCTAATACCATGGTATTGGCTGTATCCTTTTCTTTTGTGAAGACAGAGGCGAAGTACTCATTCAGTACATCAGCCATGCCCTCTGCCTCCACAATGAGATTTCCTCCTAGGTCCCTAATTGGCCCCACCCTATCCTTGACCAACATTTTACTCTTAATATGTTGGTAAAAACACCTTAGGGTTCCCCTTAATCTTACTCGCTAATTGTTTTTCATGCAGTCTCTTTGCCCCTCTAACTTCCTTTTTTAGTTCTATCCTACACTTCCTATATTCTGCTTGGTTCCCTTCTGAAGTTTGAGCCTGACACTTATCAGAAGCCTCTTTTTTTTGTTTTATGTTGGCCCCGATTTCCTAAGTCATCCAGGGAGGTTTGGATACCTTACATTTCACCTTTGTGGGGATTCTTTTGACCTGTGCCTGAACTATCTCCTCTTTGAACGCTGCCCACTGCTCGTTAGTTGTCTTACCTGCCAATTTTTCTTTCCAATCCACCTTGGCTAGGTCCCACCTGAACTCATTGAAATTAGCCCTTTTCCAGTTGAGTGTCCTCACTTGTGATCGTTCCTTATCCCTTTCCATAATTATTCTGAATCTAACGATATTGTGGTCACTATTCCCTAGATGCTCACCTACAGAAACCTGTTGAACTTGCCCTACCTCATTTCCCAAAACTAGATCCAGCAATGCTTCTTTCCTCGTTGGACTGGAAACATACTGATCAAGAAAGTTGTCCTGCACACACTTCAGGAATTCTTCTCCCTCCTTGCCCTTTACTCTACTATTCTGCCAGTCTATGTTGGGATAGTTGAAGTCACCCATTATCACTCTCTATAGCTCTGCATTTCTCCGTGATACGCTTGCAGATCTGCTTGTCTATCTCCTCCCCACTATTTGGTGGTCTATAGTATACCCCTAACAGTGTAACTGCACCTTTTTTATTCCTCATTTCTAACCAGATAGATTCGGTTTTTAGTCCTTCTTCCACCTCGTTCCTTTCTAAGGCAGTCACTGAGTCCTTAACTAAAATTGCCACCCCGCCCCCTTTTCTCCCTTCTCTATCCCTCTTGAATACATTATAACCAGGAATGTTCAAATCCCATTCCTGCCCATGCTGGAGCCAAGTCTCTGTTACTGCTATAACATCATATCGCCTCGCAGCAACCTCAGCCTGCAGCTCACCAATTGTATTTCTCAAACTTCGTGCATTCACATACATGCACTCTAAGGCACAAATTACTTCCTCTGCTCTTTTCTCCCATCTTACCCTTACCCCTGTCCTCTTTGTTACCCCTCCCGTATCTGAACTACTGATCAGTTTCCCACCCTCACCACCCGGGATTAGTTTAAAGCCCCCCGCCCGTCACTTCTCTTACTCTACTTCCTCCTATACTGACCCCTGACCCCCGCTCTGGTCCCTAACTGACTGGTCAGTGCGTTGGGACGTCCTCCTAATTTGAAAGGTGCTATAGAAATTGTATTTTGTTCTTGTTGTTTACAAACAAACATGTGTTCAAGCTGTTCCTCCATATTTCTCAATGGGTTTCCTTCCATTTTCAGGCAGCAAGCCCTGAATAATGGCTAATTTTCTACAGTTTAAAGTTGACAAGGTGAAGGCCATCTCATTTGGCTCCTGTTTGCAATTCCTCACCCAAAGAACTGACAACAGCACTATTCACAATTTCATTTATCACCGCCCAGAGCTTCTACAAAGCATCACTATTCTCCTGGATGCTGATCTTTCCTTTTCCCAATTTGGATGTCACCCACAGTTCTGTATTCCTGCACTTCCACTATATTGAACAACACTGCCTCGGCCTATCCACTTCTGCAGCAGAGACAATCATTCTTGCATTCATCACGAAAGGCCTTCATCATGTTTTGGCCATACTCCTTGGGGAAATTGTCTTGGAAACACTTTGCCTTGTACTGCCTTCACTCATTGAAATCTCATCTCAAGTCCTTTCTCGTTCATCGTACATTGGTCGTGCTTCCACCCATCACAATTTCAAACCAATCACAGCACGGATGATGAGTTTTGGTGCATACTCCCGATATTTAAGCGGAAGACACCCAACTCTACCTTTCCGCTTCCACCCTCAACTCCAGGACTAATGCAATTCTGACTGCATATCTGTCCATCATTTAATCCTCGACAATGGACAACATTCTCCAATTAAACATCAACAAGACAGAGGCCGTCCTGATTCACTCACGTCAGAGACTCCACAGCTCAGGTGCTGGCAACATCGGCATTCAAGGGTGCACTCTCCACCTCTTGAAGCCAGTCAGGAATCTGGGTGTCTTGTTCAACCCCAAAGTACCCTTCCACCCATATATCCGCTCCATGACCAGTACAGCCTTCCAACAACTCCGCAGCATTGATAGACTCCGCCACTACCTCATCCCCCATGCTGCTGAAAAACTCATCCACGCTTTCATCACATCTAGGCTCAAATACAGAAGAATATTCAGAATTCTGCAGCTCATGGACTCTCCTGCATTAGGCTCCGCGACCACATCACTCCCAACCTCGCACATCTCCACTGGCTCCCCATCATCCACATGGTTAAATTCCAGATCCTCATCCTCACTTTCAAGGCCATTCATTGCCTTCTCTCGGCCTATCTTTCCAGCCTACTGACTCCCTATCAGCGTGCCCATCCCCACTGTTCAGCGGGCTTTTTCCTGCTCCATGTTCCCCATCCGAAACTGACCTATCATAGTGACCCGGCTTTCAGCCACACTGCCCCACACTCTGGAACTCCATTCCACAACCCGTTCACCTCTGTTCGTCCCTTTCCTCCTTTTAGGTCGGTCTCAACATCTTGCTCTTTGACCGTGCCTTCTCCTCACTGCCTAACACTCCCCCCTTTCCTATTGTCCTTCCCCCCACCCCCCATTTAACTGATCGAGACCTGATCTGTCTGTTCAACGACTTGGGATATCCTCCTGACATGAAAGGCGCTCTATCAATGTACTTTTGTTGTTATTATCCAATTTAAGTGTTTATTAAACTTTAAACTTTTATTTAAATTTTATTTTCAATACTAGTGGTGTTCTTTTTGAACTTTATTCAATATTAGTGTCAGAAAATGTGAACCAGAAATGTGCTCAAGACACATAATCCCTGTTGATTGCATTAGGGGCTATGGTAATTTAGGTTTCCCTATACAGTATTTCACTTAAAATCACATTTTTAACAACAAATCCCCAACGTTACTTGAGCAGATCCAGTATTGATAATTACTTAAAGAGATTATATATCCACTACGTTAAAAAGATTTCTTAAGTATCGTTGTCATTAAGCACACGTTTATGCCGTATCAATATGTGTTTTCCGGCATTAGGCCCACCAAAACAGAATATAACATGGTGGTGAACGATGACCAAAATAACATTTTTGAATCCTCCTCCCCCATGAAGTACAATCAACACTTACAATTTTTACTCACAAATTAGAGCATGAGTCAGAATACGTCAACGTGGATCTCGGACCTGGTTGGTTGTGATAAGCATTCATAAGCATTAACAAATGCAAATTCTTAGACTAGGAGACAAGCAAACTATATTACGTGAATGCCGAACATGGCCCGCACACTGTCGGTTGTGTTGAGTGTTACATTCATTTTACTATTTCATTGTTTTTATTGGTTCAATCAATTATACTATTCGCTTCCAAATAATCAATTCTCTCAATTCAACCATAACTATATGCTATTATATTGTTACATTAGCCAGAGCTTGGGATTCGTTCCATATGAGTTATGTGAACATCTCGATTACATAAGTACCAGCTGCAATTCGAAAATTTCAGACACGTAGTTGTCCAGCTTCCTATTACCATAGTTCCATTTCAATGTTTTACACTTGTTTTGATATCGACCCACAAAGAACAGATCTATTTAGTGGTTAAAATGTACTGATTTAATTGTTTGCAACAAAATGAAAACATTGACTAGAATGGACAGCAGATTAAAGTATTGAAAGAAACTCCAGGGACACCTGCGTGTGTTAAAAGGTCTGTGCAATGCTGCAATGCGGAAGTTGGTATCTTTAAGGCAGGTTTGGAGCTCACTGACCACGGGGTGGGGAGGGGAGGAACTCTGCAATGAGCTCTTCGGAGTGGGTACATTTTGATATTTCATTTGCGTCTGATGGTCATATAACCTTTCAATAGGTTGTGACTCCTTCTGACAACACAAAAGCTCAGCATCATGATCGAGTGAAGCACTTGAGTAATACTTTGATTTAGTTCTATAGAGATTGGCGGGCTGGAGAGACAGGGGGCAAAAGTATCTCAATGAATTATCTTCCAAACCCAAGGTGGATGTACCGTATTGTTGGGGAGAGCATTTCACACGTACTCAGCCTGTAACAACAATCATGACTTAACACTGAACATTGTGCGATAATTTGAATTCACTTTAATTTTCATTGATATTGAGTTTACTTTGAAGGATGGTTCTTTTTAACAACAACATAAAAAGGATCCCAATTAGCGACCAAGATTAAGATGTTTCCAAAATTCTGCTCGATAAATTTCAAAGGCATATAAATACTGCATGTATGTTTAATTGATCAGATCAAAGTCGTGTTTTAGACAAAATAATAATGAAATTAAGAGCAGAAATGGAAGAAAAATAGCCATGGCACAGATGGAAATGAAAGAGTTATTTTATTAAACTGTAGTATTTCTTATTTCTGTAATGTTGCACAGGGCGTTTGATTCTTGCATCGTGAACAACTATAAAATACAACTATTTAATTCCAGGAAACAGAAAAATTATTATTGCCGTATTGTAACACTCTACTTAAAAATCTAACAGCTTCTTTCTTTAGTTGGAAATTTATCGGAGGTATTTAAGCGAATTTATTTTTCAATTTAGGCATTCCTGACCTAATTACTTTAATTTCCGAACACTTATTAACACAGTTCTTATTATTAATGTAGATTGCCAAAGACAAATTCTACTAGCTCTGTATGCTTCTAATTTAGATACAACTGGATCTGGCGATGGTTTTTTCGAGCGGAGTCCCCCGAGTCTCATGTGTGACCAGACAGGAATACAGCTCGTGTGACTCCCACTCGGAGGCTGGCAGAGTCAGATAACTGCTCACGCTGTACGTGTTGTCCACCTCCTGATTGATCGCACTCGTTTCAACACCTTCACTTCTGGCACTGCCATCCACAGTCCACTTGACCTCCACAGCTCCCGGGTTAAAATCATTCACCAGACACACCAGGGTCGCCTTGCAATTAGCTGTGATTTGATCTGGTGACGGCGGAAGGACCGTCATCGAGGGGGCCCGTGGGTCTGGAACAAAAATGTGGATAAAAATTTTTTAATTCATTTTTTAACATTTTAAGTTACAATCGACCTGTTGAATACCACGACAAAACTTCAGGATCACCAATAAATAATCATATACAGTAGTTCATATTCCTGTATATGGTAAAATATTTTCTTGTGTAGAGTTTTAGACGGTAATGTTCAAGTGTAACAATATAAAGGGAACAATGAGTGTTGGGGATCATCATACACCATCACACACCGTTCATTATTATACTATCAATAGTTTGCTGCTGAGAGCTCAACAATAATCATAATAATCCTCGCATTTGATATAGTGCTCTTGGCGTCTTAAATTTCTCAAAATATACTGTACAAACCAATTGCGCAAGGCAGTGTCTCACAAACTGTCGTGGATTGAAATGACCAATTTATTATAGGGTTTTTTGCAGTGGTGGGCAAACGTTAAAATTTTCCTCAATTCACCTAATTAGTAAATACAATCAAATGAAATAACACTAGACACTAAACGTCGCGTCACAAGGATTATGTGGCGGGAGGCGCTGAGTGAAAACGAAGTGAAACATCATTATTAATTCGATAGAGTTTGTAAAAAGAGTAAGATCCTGAAAATAGGACGAAAATGAACGTTGTCTTTTTGTCCAAACACTCTGCACTGAAAAGCTATTTAAGAGCACAATCAGAATCCAATGTTTGATTGGTTACAGAAAGGGGCTTCCGATTTCACAATAATTTATTTGGCACCGTATTTGCTGATTTTAATTCATAATTAACAGCGCACAATACACAAGTCACAATTAACAATACACAAATCACAATACGCAAATGGGAATCCCTTTCATATGATGCCTGAGGGCAACAATAAAGTTAATTTTCAAGGAAGAAAATGTATTTTGACCAGATTGAGCCGGCGCTCAGCCTCTGTCTTTAATGAGGAATGATTCCCATCTGACCAACTGCAGCAACTTGTGGTGAAAACCATGATATTATTGAGTCTCTCCAATGGTGCTGCCCTTAGCGACATCAACCACGGAATTGGGAGAAAATAATACGTTTGTAAAATTAGAAATCTGAAGATAAATGCGTTCAATAAATGGTAAAATAGAAATGTATTTTAATCGTGGTAATGGGGAGAAATTAAAATATTTGAACAACTCCGAATAGAACTCTGGAATAGAAAAATGTTAACATGCAAAGACTGTTTATGGCAATAACACGGAGCAGATTATAACATTTGAGTTATTCTAAAACGAATTGATTAGATTTGAATGCGTACTAATGCTGAGAACAAACTGGGCAACAGTTATTCTATATCATCCATATATTGGTTACACATAATGTTACTCAGTCTCAAAGAAGTTTAAATTTTCAAAATGATCAGTTAGTCACGGACGAACACTATTTTCAGGGTATCTGGTTCCCTCTGAGATTCAACCGCTCACCATTCGGTCCATTAGACCCCAGCGACAGTCACCAGATGGAAATATACTGTTGATCTCCTTATGATGGAGATTCTTTTAAACATCACTTCGTGCTGACAAACTGGGGAAAGAGGTTAACAAGTAAACATAGAAATTAAATAATCTGGCACAAAGAGATTTAACTTCAATCTCAGGCGTGAAGTGTGAACTAATTTCCCTGGTGTAGCTCATTCTTTATCAGGATCTCTGAGCGGTGCTTCAGTGAATCTGACATCTTCAAGCCTTCAGAATGTTAAGTATAAATATCACCACGATTATCTCATCTTCGCTTATGTCAGTCCTTCTCCACCTTTTTACCATTGTTAGTTGGCTGTAATATCCGTCCAAATTCTTCACAGAATTTCAGTTAACATCAGGCATCGTGTGTTTGATTCTTTAAAAATTCCGATTTCCACATAAAAGGTTTACCATTAGGAAACCAGATGTGACTATCACAGAAAGCGTGTGAAACAATATCGAATACAGACAAACATACAATTATATTTGGACGTCCTCCTGACGTGATCACAATTATCATCTAAAGTCGAAACAAGATTACTTACTTTTCAAACTCAGCTTGGTCCTTGTACCAAAGATGAAGGGATAGCTGCTGCTATACCAGACACCACAGTAGTAATCGGCGGCGTCCTCCGGCTGCACACCGCTGATGGTTAAATGCATGGCGTTGCTCGATGAGTCCACAGAACCAGTGAATCGATCAGGAATCCCCTGACCTCTGATGGAGCTACTACTGTACTCATACCAAACAAACACAGGGGCGCTGCCAGGCTTCTGCTGGTACCAGCTCGTGTAGTAGCTGCCGATGCTGCCTCCGGACATGGTACAGGTGATCTTGACGGTGTTTCCCGGGGAGGTTGAGATGGACGGTGGCTGAGTCAGGGTAACAGCTGCGGTTGTTCCTGGAGAAATAACAAGTCACAGATAAGTCACACTGTAGATACGTCACACTGTAGAACTAACTGTACAAAGTGAAGCTAATTGAGATCAGGGCGGATTCCGCAGCGCTTACCATGCAGACACAGGAGCAAAGTGGCCAGAACTCGGAGCCAATCGCCCATTGTGAACAGTTTGATGAACATCAGAGAAATCAGTGATTCACAGACAAAAGCCACTTTACTGCTCGATTGTAAACTTGTGCTTAAGAACCATCAGGTGATGCAAGTCCAGTTGAATTCACAATTTATGCAAATTCTCCTCCGGCTTCCATCGTCCAATAGGAATCATTGTTCTGAACAGCAGATGTAGCATCTTGCAAATTTGAACCAATTTACTGCCCGGATTTCAAAATTTGGTTCATGGTAACATTGACTAATGTGTCAACCTGAAGACCTTGATAAAGTAATAATAATCCTTCATTTAAAAATGGTGCTTTCCACGTCTTCTAGACGTCCGATAGCGCATCACAGAATATACTGTGTATATGTGAGCGAAAGGGGCAGCCAATTACGCAAAGTTGTTTCCAACAAATAGTCGTGAAATGATCAATTTATTAATGGGGGGTTTTAGGGATTATTATCGAGCGTGTGGGGTAAGGTAATCTACCCAAGGTTTCGCCCTGACGAATCAAACCCAGGTCACTCGATTGTAAGGCAAGTCTTCTAAACTGACCTACAAGACATCAGAAAATGATGCTAGTTTTCAATTGCAGTGTGAAACAGAGCTTTTTTTAAATAGCACAAACTTCAATTATTGACAGTGTCGTGGTCTTATTCTATTAAATATTCATGTAGTTCACCGCTTTGCAGTGTGTGAATCCTGCAAGATTCGCTTGCCCAGGTACAAGGAGATTTATTCACTTGTGAAGCTTGTTCCGATGAAAGATAATTTGTAGTTGGGAAAGTTTCATATTTTCATTCAGTTACAGTTTACACACTGACAAGCCTCACCTGAACTGATACAGACCCTGCCGTGCACGTCACACTTCACAGCCGGCGACAGGGATCCTCACAAATACGGTTTATCTATTTCTGAAATACTTTTTTCCAATTCACCTTCTGGCAGCTACCAGCCCTGCCCTCACGCTAGGATTCCCTTTACTGCACCATGCCTCACTGCAGATGTAATATATTTAACAGCAGAATGATAGCGCGATTCACATTTCCCGATGATAAAAGAACGTTTCTTTCATGCAAAGTTATATACAATGAATACAGTGCCGGCTCTCTTCATCAACCAGCCTGGGGAACAACAACACATTAATCGTGAGGGGCGACTGTCATTTGCTATTACCCGTCCCTCACACACACATATAGACATATTTGGGTTTGTTTTGACTTTTTGATAGTTATTTCTTATTCGATCGAAGGGATTTACCTGGAGACAGTCGTGGTACCAAAAGAGAAGGGTTTAAGATGTTTGCAAACATGTATTTAGTTATCAATATATTTGTTATGACATCAATTCAAAACAAAATACCAAATAAAATCCACACACAGGTTGTCCACACATTTTTTCGGTTACGTTCCCTTTAACAGAGACTGGAGTCATCCTGTGCGAATCACAGCCAGATCAGTGCCACAGTGAATTAATTTGCAGCCATTGCTTTTTCTGATAAAACATGAACGGCTGTTAATCTACTTTTCCTTCCAGGGAACAGAGATATAATGGCATCAATATACAAAGACATACGTCCCATCTTCTGGACATGTCATTGACATAGAAATTGTGCTATAGACTGGAACGGGAAGCGTAAAAGCAGATTAATGTTACACAACCCGCTAAAAGAACAGTCCTCAAGTGAAGATTCCCCCAGAGTTCCCTCTCACGTGTATTCATTTCTGACCATGCGCTGATCCCATGCACATTTAGGACACGTCAAAGTAACTTCCACATGCATAGAAAACCCAACACTGCATTCATTTTTAAACTGAACACTTCCATAATACATGTACTTTTAAATGAAATAAATAGATAACACTTTTGACAAAGCACGTTTCTTAGCAAGAGGACCTGTCACGATGCTTCGCGGAATATCCTGTGCATGCTGTTTGGAAAAATGAAGCAGCAAATCAGTGTATGGTGATGTTTCACAAACAGCCTTGAAATGAATGATAGTTTTACTTGGGGCAATTGTTGGCCAGGACACCAAACGCTTTGTTCCCCATTTCCATTGTGACATGGGATCCTTAACTTCCAAATTAACAAGAAAATGGTATTTGGTTTCAAGTGTAATGCAAAGGATGGCACCTCCACCAGTGTAGGACATACAAATTTGAAAACTCGCTTGTATGGAAGCATGCGATCATTCAATGCACATTTTTGACAGGTCAAGATCAAATGATTTGCTCATACATAGAAATCCAAAATGGCCTTCAATAAAAAAACTCACACTTGTAGTGTATTAAAAAAGAAATAAATAATAATACCGTTGAGAAAGTACCTTTCATTTAATGATGAGTTTTCGTTTCAAGTGATGCTTCACTGGCGTATATTATTTAGGTAAATGTGGATGCCAATTTGTGCATATTAATATCTTACAGTTTCTCAGCCATAATGGTTATTGAAGTCAATGCTCATTTTAATTGTGTCATCGCTGGATAGGATACAAAGTGTTTTCTTCTTCGTGTGCATTGTGACATGTAGTCATAATTGAATTTTGTTTAAAGTCATTGGAGCAGATGATTTATCCCAGGTATCCAGTTATCATTATCATAGTTACGATTATTTTAATTAAACTGATCAAACTTATTAACAGAACATAGAAATATGGGACTGAACAACAACAACAAAATTACATTTATGGAGCACCTTTCACATTGGAAAGACATCATAAGCCGCTGACCAGTTTGGTGGTACCTGAAAAATGCGACGCTGGCGGACGGGCAGCTGAGTTAGACACCACACGCGCAGGACACAGAGTTACACCTCATACATGTACAAGGTGCTGAAGCAGGTCCACAAGAACACGGGCATCTCATCGTCGGCCATGAATGTGGTGAACTAGTTCGCCAACGACATCGTTGAGTGGATCGCCTTCGAGACCTATTACCTGATCCAGTATAGCAAGTGGCATCGTGGGAGATCCAGATGGCGATCAGGCTGCTGCTGCCGGGTGAGCTGGCCAAACATGCCATGTCTGAGAGCACCAAGGCCATCACCAAGTACACCAGCTGAAGAGCCAGTCAGTTTTGGGGCCACACTATTGTCACCACACTAGGCCCAATTCCTGGCCCTGACCATCATGGCCGAGGAACTGCAGCAGCTGGAGTCCGAGCAGGAGTGTTCAACTCATCACTGTTTGCCCTCACCTCCCATTGCACCCAATTCCAGTTCCACCTCAAACAGATCGTCCAGGCAGATGATGAGGACAAGGAGTTGTGAGCTCAAGGTCTTCATTATTGTTATTGTTGTTATTTTTGTTGGCATTGATTAATACCCCCCTTTTCCACCTTAACCTTTCCCCAATTTTCTTCCCTTGCTCCCTTTCCCCCTTTCTCTCCTCCCTTTTTACCTCCCTTATTTGCCTATCTCTAATCCGCTCTTTACTTCCCTCTTTCATTGCTTCTCTTTCCTCTTCTCTCTTCACTCCATCTTTCCCCCCCCCCCCCCCCCCCCCGCCGCCTTTCTTTCCGCTCGCTCTTTCACCCCTACCCTCTCTGTCCACTTCCCTTTCTTTCCCCTCCCTATCTTCCCTCCTTTCTTCCCTCTTTTCCCTCCCCACTCTTCTCCCTCATTCTTCCTTCTGCTCCCTTTTCCCCCATTCTTTCCCTCTACCCATTTTCTCCCTTCCTTCCCTGTTTCCCTTTAACCCCATTTCTCCCAGATTTGAAACCCTCACCTTTACCTTCCTCTCCACCTTACCCGCTTTCTCCTACACATTTCCTGCCAAATGTACCTCACCTCACCTTTCCCTCCCTATCCTCCTTATGCTCTTTTCCCCCTTTCTCCCCTAACCCCACTCCCACGACTATTTGTGGCACACTGCTGTGCGCAGTTTGGTTGCCGTGTTTCACCCACAAATATACCGTCAATTCTCTTACTCTCCTTCCCCCTACACCGACCCCTGCTCAGGTACACACCTGACAGTTCAGCGCCATGGGACGTCCGCCCAATGTGAAAGGCGCTATAGAAATGTAATTTTGTTGTTGTTGTTGTTTACAAATAAACCTGTATTCAAGCTGTTCCTCCATATTTCTCAATGTGTTTCCTGCCATTTTCACGGATCAAGCCCTTAATAATGGCTACTTTTTTCCAGCTTAAAGTTGACAAAGTGAAGGCCGCCTTATTTGGCTCCTGTCTGGAGTTCCTAACCCAAAGAACTGACAACGACACTATTAACAGATTCGTATTTCACCAGCAAGTGCTTCCACAAAGCGTCAGTATTCTCTTGGATGCTCATCTTTCTTTATCCCAATATGGATGCCACCCACAGTTCTGTATTCCCGCACTTCCACTACACTGAACAACACTGCCACTGTCTCTCCACTCACGCTGCAGAGCCAATCATTCTTGCATTCATCGCAAAAGGCCTTCATCATGTCTTGGCCATATTCCTTGGAAAAACTGTCTGGGAAACACTTTGCCTTGTACTGCCTTCCCTCTTTGAAATCGCATCTAAATTCCTTTCTCTTTCACCGTGCCTTAGTCATGCTTCCACCCATCCCAATTTCAATCCAATCACAGCACGGATGACGAGTTTTGGCAACATGCTGCATAAATGCAACGTGTTCTTGCATTTGTCTATACATAAGATTATTTACAATTTTTGTTGCTCATTTGTTGAGTGATATTGCTACTGCAAAACAAGCACTGTGTTTGGCTACAAACGCAGACATTACAAGTAGCAATAACCTGAGTAGATTTCATATAAGCTGTGAAATTCAAACGGACACTCATTCAAAATTGTTGCCTCAGTGAGAGTGAGGAAACGTTTTTATTTATTGTGAGATAGCGCCATTCACAGAATGAGTGTTCCTCGCCTGAATCTGCCCACATCTGACGTATCAGAAGCTTGGGTAGAAATCCAAGGTGTGACTAAAAGTACCAGATTAATGTTGTATTTTAAAGTTTGAAGAAATTGTCACCCTGTTAAATTCATACTGAACCATCAGAAGCTCTGTCTCTATTTCAATAGGCACAGGTATCATTTCCATTCAAACATTCACGTATATCACAAACATGGATTATTTTGTTTCTCTAAGAATATTGCTGTCAATGCAAATACTTCCAGATGATTGCAGATGATTGCACACAAGACGCATCAAGCCAAAACAAAACACAAGAACGTGTTTCTATTCCTTTAGAACTATTTATGGATGAATAAAACAAATCCTAAATTATAATACCAATCCTTTCATCTTCTAGACGTCTCAAAGCGCTTTACACAAGGTCCCTCAAACAAAAAGTGAATGAATGTGGGCGAAACATGTCAGCAGTGCCCACAAACAGTCGCAGATTTAAGTTAGCAATTTATTATTACCACTTTTGATGGATTAGGCATAATTGTGTATGAAAACTTGCTCAAGATTTTGCCCTGTCTAGAATTGAATCCAGGTCACTTGCTTGTGTGACGAGTGCTCTAAACATTGAACTATAGGATATATGTTTGATTTGTACTGCAACATGTCGTCCCCATTCCATTTCCAGATCGATATATTTTCTCATCTTCCCTCGTTCCTTATTGCTTATGTTGTCAGCACATATGAAGGTTTGGGAGAGTCAGTGCTGGAGCACACAGAGCACCACACGTGTTCTGCTACATTTACTATGTATTTTTGGTTTTTTATTCTAATATGTGGTTGATAACAGACATATTATCCATTTATCTGCATGAAATGGTGCCGCCTCCTATTATCATCATTATAATAAACCCTTCAAGTGAGCAGTCCAGTAGCTCAGTGGATACAGCAAGTGCCTTAAAAGCGAGAGAATTGGGCTCAATTCCAGGAAGGGTGAAACATTGAGCAAATTCCCTGACACCACATACCTAACAATCCCTCAAAAAAACAATAATATATTGGTCATTTAAATCCAGCGGTTTGTGGAGCACACCTGTGAGTAATGTACTGCCTTGTTTTCCTCACGTATATACGGGCACTTCTCACTATATGTCTCAATATTCGTTGTTTCAATTATTTGTCATTGACGAATTAATAAATAGTTAGAAACAATAATTAGCAATTGGATTAATTGAAGTGATATTAGCTGATAAAATTTAATATCAGTTGTTTAGTAAATATATAAATAAGATAATAAATACTATTAAGGGAACACTTACTGGAGATGGTGGATGTGATCAGTGAGTGGGAGGGGGCGGAGTCATTCAGATGAAGAGGCGGGATTACCTGCCTCTTGTGCGGATCCCAAGAGTGTGTTTGCAATGACCACATCAACCATCTCCTGTCAGTGTTCTCTTAATTACCTTTTTATCTTATTTCTACATTTTATCACCTCCAGCACTGACTCTCCCAATCCTTCATCTCTGACTTCTCCACACTCCTAGCATACCTCTGCGCCTCCTCCGATCGGATGTCACGTTTCATCTCATCATCCTCGACGACATCAACCTCCACTTCATCGCCGCTTGCTCCACCTCCTCAGAATTCTCCTCCCTCCTCTCCTCTCTCAACCTTTCCATCCACATCCACTCCGCCACACACGTTCACGGCCACCCGTTTAACTTGGTGATCACACTGAGCTTCAGTGTCTCCGATCTCACTATCACCAACAAGGCCATCTCCAATCACTCTCCCCTCCACCCCAAGAAATCACCATCTTCTACCGGCCATGGCAGAGGATCCCCCCATAAACGTTCTCTGCTTGCCTCCAAACTCCTCTCCCTCTGGCCACCCTCAGCACTGACCTATCATCTGCACTCACTCTCCTCCACAATACCCTCTC
Source organism: Hydrolagus colliei (assembly GCA_035084275.1). Classification (NCBI taxonomy): domain Eukaryota; kingdom Metazoa; phylum Chordata; class Chondrichthyes; order Chimaeriformes; family Chimaeridae; genus Hydrolagus; species Hydrolagus colliei. The sequence continues at coordinate 8,437,234 of CM068761.1, read as the reverse complement.
CACCACATGACGTGCTTGTCCCCCTCACCTACTGAATGCCTCCTGCTCCCGAACCTCACCCTGGTTCACCACGAACTTCCGTTTCCTCAAGGGCCAGGTGCGGGCCATTGAAAGCACCTGTTTCAAATCCCGCTTAACGGTCCACTGGCATATATGGCTGTACCTCACTTTGCCCTACCGTTCCATTCTAGGCTCCACTCTAGCCTCCACCAAATCGTCCTTCTTCTCTATGATAATCCTGGAGGTGAAGTACAACCCCCGGCTTCCTTTCTCCACCACCAACCAGATCCTCCATACCCCCATTGTCGTCCCCGTCCCCCCACCCATCACCTTGCCTTGCCTCGCAGGTCCTTTCCTCTAACTCCCACTGTGAGGAGATGCTGGATAGGACATACACACCAGTGCATTTCAGAAGGTGATACACTCAATTCTTCAAATTTGAAAACTCACTTTTATGGAAGTCTTCGCATGCGATGATCCAATGCATGTTTTTGACAGGTCAAGGTCAAGTGATTTGCTCATACTTAGAAATCCAAAGTGACCATCAATAAAAAAAACTCTCACTTGTAGTGTATTAAAAATGAAATAAATAATAACACCTTTGAGAAAGTACCTTTCATTTAATGATGACTTTTCATTTCAAGTGATGCTTTACTGGATATATTGCGTATATTATTTAGGTAAATGTGGAAGCCAATTTGTGCATTTTAATATCTTACAGTTTCTCGGCCATGATGGTCATTGAAATCAATGCTAATTTTACTTGTGTCATTGCTGGACAGCATACAAAGCGTTTGCTTCTTCATGTGCATTATGACATGTAGTCATAATTGGATTTTGTTTAAAGTCAGCAAATGATTTAGCCCAGGTATCCAGTTATCATTATCATAGTTAGCATTATTTTGATTAAACTGATCAAATTTATCAACAGAACATAGAAATATGGGACTGAACAACAACAACAAAATTACATTTATAGAGCAACTTTCACATCAGAAAGACATCCCAAGCCGCTGACCACTTCGATGGTCCCTGAAAAAGGCGCTGGCAGCGGACAAACAGCAGGGTTAGACGCCACTACCGCAAGCGCAGGACACAGTTACACCTCATACATGTACAAGGTGCTGAAGCAGATCCACCCATCGTCGGCCATGAATGTGTGAACTCGTTCTTCAATGACATCTTTGAGTGGATCGCCTGCGAGGCCTATTACCTGATCTAGTATAGCAAGTGGCAGACCATCTCATCGCGGGAGATCCAGATGGCGGTCAGGCTGCTGCTGTTGGGTGAGCTGGCCAACCATGCCGTGTCCGAGAGCATCAAGGCCATCACCAAGTACACCAGCTGAGGAGCCGGTTGGTTTGGGGCATGTCACCACACTAGGCCAAATCCCTTAGAAACTGCAGTGGCTGGAGGCCGAGCAGGAGCTGTTCAACGCATCACTGTTGGCCGTCTCCTCCCACTTCACCTACGTCCAGTTCCACCTTAAGTAGATCGTCCAGGCAGATGGCGAGGACAAGTAGTGGCGAGCTCAAGGACTTCATTATTGTTATTGTTATTTTTGTTGCCATTAATTAATCACTCCCTTTTGACCTCTAACCTTTCACCCCTTTTCTTCCCTCGCTACCTTTCCACCTTTCTCTCCTCCCCTTTTACCTCTCTGCTTTGCCATTTCAATGTTCTACACCCCACTCCTCTTTACTTCCCTCTTTCATTGCCTCTCTTTCATCCTTCTTTTCACCCACTCTTCCCCCCCTTTCCTTCCTCTCGCTCTTTCAACTCTACCCTCTCTATCCGCTTCACTTTCTTTCCCCTCCCTCTCTTCCAACCTTATTTCCCTCTCTTTCCTCCCTCTCTTCTCCCTCTTCCATCCAACTGCTCCCTTTTCCCCCATTCTTTCCCTCTCCACCTTTTATCCCTTCCCTCCCTATTTCCCCTTAACCCCCTTACTCCCCCCATTTCTCCCTGATTGTAACCCCCCCACCACCTTTCCCTCCATCGACACCTTACCCCCCTTTCTCCTACCCTTTTCCTCCCCGACGTTACCTCACCCCACCTTTCCCTCCCTCTCCCCAATTATGCTCTTTTCCACCTTTCTCCCCTAAACCCAATACCAGAATTATTCGTGGGACACTGCTGTGCGCAATTTTTGCTGCTGTGTTTTGCTCACAAATATACAGTCACTTCTCTTATTCTCCTTCCTCCTACCCTGACCGCTGCTCCCCGCTCTGGTCCCTACCTGACTCGTCAGTTCCTTGGGACGTCCTGCCAATGTGAAAGGCGCTATACAAATTGTATTTTGTTGTTGTTGTTTACAACTAAATACGTGTTCAAGCTGTTCCTCCATATTTCTTAATGTATTTTCTGCCATCTTCAGTGATCAAGCCCTGAATAATGGCTAATTTTCTCCAGTTTAAAGTTGACAAGGTGAAGGCCGCCTGCAATTCCTCACCCAACGAACTGACAGTGACACTATTAACACATTCATTTTTCACCGCCCATAGCTTGTACAAAGCCTCGAGGCTGATCTTTCCTTATCCCAATATGGATGCCACCCACAGTTCTGCATTCCCACACTTCCATTACATGGAACAACACTGCCATTACCTCTTCATTCACGCTGCCGAGAAATATCATGCTTGCATTCCTCATGAAAGGCCTTCAACATGTTTTGGCCATACTCCTTGGGAACACTGACTAGGAAACACTTTACTTGCCCTGCCTTCCCTCCTTGAAATCTCATCTAAAGTCCTTTCTCTTTCACCGTGCCTTGGTCATGCTTCCACCCATCCCAATTTCAATCCAATCAAAGCAAGCATGACGAGTTTTGGTGCATACTCCCAATATGCAACATGATGCATAATTTCAAAGTGTTCTTGCATTTGTCTTTCGTTATTATTGCCTTGTACTATGGTGGAGCACATGGCATAAAATTAACTAAATGTGATAGTCTGAAGTACATTGCCCTTGAACCGTCTCAACATCACAAACATCAATTCTCAAAGGCAAGGACTGAGGATTTCACTGCCATCATGGTGATGTACATTGGAAGTCAGGCACTGTGATAGACAGTAATGTGGTAATATTGATAGTCACTCTGGAGGCACCAATTACGATAATCTATAATGAATTAATGATAGAATCATAATTAAAATTGAACACCTGTCATGATTTTTATCGGCATATCTAGGGCAAACACTGCAATCACTTCACTTCAGTTTGTGAGATTAGATTTTTACAATATGATGCTAATTGAAGTTGTTGATGGCTCAGGTGGATATCAGAGTTTCCATGGAATTAATTAATGGAAAGTGAAAGAAAGTTTGTCTTGGAGCCAGGAATAACTGTGCATAAGATTATTTACCATTTTTGTTTTTCATTTGTTGAGTGATATTGCTGCTGCAAAACAAGCACTGTGTTTGGCTACAAAAACAGACACTACAAGTAGCAACAACCTGAATAGATTTCATTTAAGCTATAGAATTCAAACTGACAGTCATTTAAAATTGTTGCCTCGGTGAGAGTGAAGCAATGTTTTTATTTATTGTGAGGCAGCGCCCTCCACAGATTGAGTGTTCGTCGCCTGAATCTTCCCACATCTGATCTATCAGAAGCTTGGGTAGAAATCCAACATGTGGCAAAATGTACCCGATTATTGTGGTATTTTAAAATTTGACGAAATTTTCACCCTGTTAAATTCATACTGAATTATGAGATCCTCTGTCTTTACTTCAAAAGGCACAGGTATCATTTCCACTCAAACATTCACGAATATCACAAACATGGATTATTTTGATTGTCTAAGAATATTGCTGTCAATGCAAAGATTTCCAGATGATTGCAGATGCATCAAACCAAAACAAAACGCAACAAATTGTTACTATTCCTTTGGAAATATTTATGGACGACTAAAACAAATCCTAAGTAATAATACCAATCCTTTCATCTTCTAGACGTCTCAAAGCGCTTTACACAATGACCGATATCTATCAAAAAATAGTGAATATATATCAGCGGAACATATCAGCAGTGTCCCACAAACAGTTGCAGATTGAAGTGAGCAATTTATGATTCCCTCTTTTGAGGGATGAGCCATATGGTGTATGGAAACTTGCTCAAGATTGCGCCCTATCTGGAATTGAAACCGGATCACTTGCTTGTATGGCGAGTGCTCTAAACATTCAACTATAGGATTTATGTATGATTTATACTGCAACATGTCTTCCACATTCCATTTCCAGATCGATATGGTTCCTCATCTTCCCTAGTTCCTTATTTCTTATGTTGTCAGCACATATTAAAGCCACACGTGTTCTGCTACATTTACTATCTATTTTTTATTCTAATGTCTGGTTTATTACAGATTACCCATCTATCTGCATGAATTGGCGCCGCCTCCTATTATCATCATTATAATATATATACTGATGGATGCCTGAGGACCCTTCAACTGAGGAGTCTAGTAACTCAGTGGATAGAGCGCATGCCTTAAAAGTGAGAGAATTGGACTCAATTCCAGGAAGCGCGAAACATTGGGCAAGTTTACTTACATCACATACCTAACAATCCCTTAAAAAAACAATAAAGTAGTCATTTAAATCCAGCGGTTTGTGGGCTACACCTGTGTGTAATGTGCTGCCTTGTTTTACTCACGTATATAGGGGCACTCCTCGCTATATGTCTCAATATAGGTTGTTTCGATTATTCGTCATTGACGAATTAATAAATAGCTAGAAAAAATAATTAGCAATTGGATTAATCGAAGCGATATTAGCTGACTAAATTTTATATTAGTTATTTGGTAAATATATAAATAAGATACTAAATACTATTAAGGGAATACTTACTGGAGATGGTGGATGTGATCAGTGAGTGGGAGGGGGCGGAGTCATTCAGATGAAGAGGCGGGATTACCTGCCTCTTGTGCGGATCCCCAGAGTGTGTTTGCAATGACCACATCAACCATCTCCAGTCAGTGTTTTCTTAATGGCCTTTTTATCTTATTTTTATATTTAGTCACCTCCAGCACTGACTCTCCCAAACCTTCACCTCTGACTTCTCCACACTCCTAGCTTACCGCTGATCCTCCTCCGATCGGATGTCACGTTTCATCTCATCATCCTCGGCGACATCAACCTCCACTTCACTCTCACTTGCTCCACCTCCTCAGAATTCTCCTCCCTCCTCTCCTCTCTCAACCCCTCCCTCTACATCCACTCCGCCACACACATTCACGACCACCGGTTTAACTTGGTGATCACCCTGAGCTTCAGTGTCTCTGATTTCACGATCACCAACAAGGCCATCTCCGAACACTCTCCCCTCCACCCCCAAGCCTACCGCCATCTTATACCGCCCATGGAAGAAGATTCCCCACAAACTTTCTCTGCGACCTTAGAGTCCTCCACATTTCGCTCCCTCTGGCACACCTTCAGCACTGACGCATTCTCTGCACTTACTCTCCTCCACAAAACCCCCTCCACCACATTCAAAGCACTTGCCCCCCTCACCTATCAAACTGCCTCCTACTTCCAAACATCAATCTGGTTCACCACTCACCTCCATTTCCTCAAGGGCCAGATTCGGGCCACTGACGCACCTGGCTCAAATCCCGCCTAACTGACCAATGGCACATCTGGCTGGACCTCACTTCATCGTGCCACTCCACTGTAGCCTCCACCAAATAGTCCTTCTCCTCCAGAATAATCGTGGAGGCGAAGTACAAACCCTGAATGCTTTTCTCCAACACCAACCAGGTCTTCCATCCACTCATTGTTTTCCTGTAGTCCCGCCCACTGCCTCACGTTGCCTCACATATCCTTTCCTCGAACTCCCGCTGCGAGGAGATGCTGGATTTCCTTGAGTCCAAAATCGAGGAAATCTGCTCTGCGATTCACCGTCCCTCCAACTTCCACCCCATTGTCACCTCCCCCCAAATCCTGTCTCCTAACCATCCCTCCTTCCACGCATTCCATACCATCTCCCCATCCTCCATCACAAAAACCATCGACTCCATCAAGCACATCACCTGCTCCCTTCACCCCCATCCAAACCCCTCTTCTTACCACTCAGCTCCACCTTCTAGCCCCACGAATTGCCGACACCATTAACCTGCCACCTTTCATCTGGCACCATTCCTACTCACGTCAAATCTGCCACTATCACCCCCATCCTAAAGAAAACGTCTCTCAATATGTTGCAGCTCTCGAGTTACCTGCCCATCTCCATTCTCCCTTTCCGGTCTAAGGTCAGCGGAAGAGGTGTTGCTTCACAGTTCCACTCTTTCCACTCAACCCAATCACTTTTCGTACACCTCCAATCGGGGTGGGAAACTGCTCTGGTCAAGGGCACAAATGACAACCTGACCATCTGTGCCAGGCCTCCCTCTGCCTCCTCGTCCTCCTCAATTTATCCACTGCCTTTGACCATGCAATTCTCCTCTCCCGCCTCTTTTCCCTCCTCAATTTTCAAGGGTTTGTTCTTGATTAGTTCCAGCAATATGTCTCACACAGCTTTCAGTTTTTCTCCCCTAACGGCTTTTCCTCCAGCCCTTGTACAGTCACATGTGGCATCCTCTGTTCTTGGCCCCCTGCTCCTCACCATCTACATGCTTCCTTCACCCTCGGTGACATCATACGTGGTAAATTTCCACATGTGCGCGGATGACACCCGACTCTACCTTTCCGCTTCCACCATCAACTCCCGGATTAATAGCATTGTGACTGCATGTCTATCCAACATTTATTCCCGGACAAGGGACAAATTCCTCCAACTAAATATCAACAAACAGAGGCCATCCTGATTCACTGGCGTCTGCGCCTCAGCACCTCAGGTGCTGGCAACATCGGCATTCAAGGCTGCACTCTCCACCTCTTGAAACCAGTCAGCAATCTGGGTAGCTTGTTCCACTGCAAACTATCCTTCCTCCCCCAAATCCGCGCCATGACAAGTACAGACTTCCACCTCCTCCGCCACTACCTCACCCCCCATGCTGCTGAAACACTCATCCACGCTTTCATCACATCTAGGCTCCCCTACGGCAGATTATTCAGAAATCTGCAGCTCGTGGACTCTCCTGCACAAGGCTCTGTGACCACATCACTCACACCCTCGCCCAACTCCACTGGCTCCTCATCTTCAATAGGGTTAAATTACAGATCCTCGTCCTCACTTTCAAGGCCATTCATGGCCTTGCCCCCACCTATCTTTCCAAACTACTGCTTCCCTATCAGCCTGCCCATCCACACCATTTAGCGGACTCTTTTCTGCTCCATGTCCCCCGCCCAAAACTGACCTACCATCGGTGGACGGGCTTTCAGCCACTCTGTCCCACACTCTGGAACTCCATCCTGCAACCCGTTCGCCTCTCTTCCTCCCTTTCCTCCTTAACACCAGTCTCAACAGCTTCCTCTTCGATCGTGCCTTCTCCACCCCTCCAAACTCTCCCACCTTTCCTACGCTCTTGCACGACACCCCCCACCCCCCAGCCCTTTACCCGATCGGACATGATCTAATTGTTCAGCGCCTTGCGACATCCTCCTGACATGCAAGGCGCTCTATCAATATAATTTTGCTGTTGTTATCTTATGTATATATTCATTAAACGTTTATTTTATTTTCAATACTAGCGGTGTTGCTTTTGGTCTTTAGTTAATATTTGCGTAAGAAAATTTAAACCAGAAATGTACTGAAGGAACCTAACTCCTGTGGATAGTATGGGGGCCTATGGTAATTTAGGTTTCACTGTATGGTATTTCTTGTAAAATCACATTTTTTAAGAACACATCCCCGAGGTGACTTGGGAAGATCCAGTACTGATAAGTACTTAAAGAGATATACCTCCACTATGTCAAAGCGATTTCCCAAGTATCGTTATATTTAAACATAAGTTTATGCCGTATCAATATGTGTTTACCGCCATTAGGCCCACCCAAATAGAATATAAACTGGTGGTGAACGATGACCAAAATAACATTTTTGAATCCTCCTCCCCCTTGAAGTACAATCAACACTTGCAGTTTTTACTCACAAATTAGCGCATGAGTCAGAATGTGTAAACGTCTATCTCGGACCTGGTCGGTTGAGATAACCATTCATAAACACTATCAAATGCGAATTCTTAGACTAGGAGAGCAGCAAACTATATTATGTGAATGGAGAACATGGTCCGCTCACTGCCGGTTGTGCTCAGTGTATCATTCATTTTATTGTTTTTATTGGTTCAATCAATTATACTATTCTCTTCCAACTAATGAATTCTCCCAATTCAAACATAACTATAGGCTATTATATTATTACATTAGCCAGAGCTTGAGATTCATTCCATCTGAGTTACATAAACATCTCGATTACATCAGTAAAAATGCTGCCGAAACTCAGCAGGTCAAACAGCATCCAAAAGAAATTTGCTTGAATGTGTTTGATTGTGTGTTCACCGAAACCCGTATCCACAGCCACATTTTGGATGCTGTTTGACCTGCTGAGCTTCCCCAGCAACTTTTGTTTTTGTTTCAGATTCCCAGCTTCTGTAGTATTTTGTGCTTCGATGACATCAGTACCAGCTGCGATTGGTATATTGCAGACAAGTCGTTGTCCAGCTTCCTCTTACCATAGTTCCATTTCAATCATTAAACTTGTTTTGATATCGACCAACAAAGAACAATTCTATTTAATGATTATATCGTACCGATTTAATGGTTTGCAATAAAGTGAAAATATTGACTAGAATTGACAGCAGCTTAAACGACTGAAAGAAACTGCAGAGACACATGCGGGTGTTAAAAGGCTGCAATGCGAAAGTTGGTACGTTACTCAGCCGCAGGCTTGGCGCTCACTGGCCACGTGGTGTGGACGGGAGTAACTCTACAATGAGCTCTTCGGAGTGGGTACATTGTGATGTTTCATTAGCATCTGATGTCATATAACCTTTCAATAGGTTGTCACTCCTTTTGACAACACAACAGCTCAGCATAATGATCGAATGAAGCACTTGAGTAATACTTTGATTTAGTTCTGTAGAGATTGGCGGGCTGGAGAGGCAGGAGGCAAAAGTATCTCAATGAATTATCTTCCAAACATAATGCATTGTTGGGGAGAGCATTTCACACGTGCTCAGCCTGTAACAACAATCATGACTTAACACTGAATATTGTGCGATATCTTGAATTCACTTTAACTTTAATTGATGTTGAGTTTACTTTGTCGGATGGTTCTTTTTAACAACAAGATGAAAAGGATCCAAAGTAGCGACCAAGTTTAAGATCTTTCCAAAATTCTCCTGCATAAATTTCAAATGTATATAAGTACTGCTTGCAAGTTTAATTAATCAGATCAAGTTCGTGTTTCAAATAAAATAATAATGAAATGAAAAGAAGAAATGAAGAAAAATAGCCACGGCATAGAGGGCAATGAAAGAATCATTTTATTAAACTATAGTATTTCTTATACATGTAATGTTACACAGTGGGCTTCATTATTGCAGCGTGACCACACCGTAAAGTACCACCATTATGTTCCTAATTTAGATACAACTTGATCTGGCGATGGTTTTTTCCAGCGGAGTCCCCCGAGTCTCGTGTGTGACCAGACAGGAATACAGCTCGTGTGACTCCCACTCGGAGGCTGGCAGAGTCAGATAACTGCTCACACTGTACGTGTTGTCCACCTCCTGCTTGATCGCACTCGTTTCAACACCTTCACTTCTGGCACTGCCATCCACAGTCCACTTGACCTCCACAGCTCCCGGGGTAAAATCATTCACCAGACACACCAGGGTCGCCTTGCTCTTTGCTGTGATTTGATCTGGTGACGGCGGAAGGACAGTCACCGAAGGGGCCCGTGGGTCTGGAACAAAAATGTGGATAAAAAAGTTTTAATTGTTTTTTTTCATGTTAAGTTACAATCGACTGTTGAATAACAGGACAAAACTTCAGGATCACCAATAAATAATCCTATAGTAATTCATATTCCTGTAAATGGTAAAAAAAAATCTTGGGTAGAGTTTTAGACGGTACTTTTCAACTGTGCCAAAGTGTAACAATGTAAAGGGAACAATGAGTGTTGGGGTCATCAAACACCACCACACACCGTTCATTACTACACTATCAATAGTTTGCTGCTGAGAACTCAACAATAATAAGGATAATAATCGTCGCTTTTGATATAGTGCTCTTGACCTCTCAAATTTCTCAAAATATACCATAGGCAGCCAATTGAGCACAGCGGTGTCTCACTATCAGTCGTGGATTGAAATGACCAATTTATGATAGTGTTTTTGGCAGTAGGGAACACTTGTTCAAATTGTCCTGTGTTGAAGTAATGAATACCACTATCAGAAGAAATAACACCAGACACTAAATATCGCGTCACAGGGAGTATGTGGCGCGAGCTGCTGATTGAAAGCTCAGTGAAACATCATTATTAATTGTATAGAGTTTGTATAGAGAGTAAGAACCTGAAACTAGGAGGAAAACAAATGTTTTCCATTTGACCAAACACTCTGCACTGAAAAACAGTTCATGAGCACAATCAGAATGCAACCTTTGATTTGTTGCAGAGAGGAGCTTCCGATTTCACAATAATTTATTTGGCACCGTATTTGCTGATTTCAGTTCCTAATTAATTGCGTACAATACACAACTCACAATACATAATACATAAATCGGAATCCCTTTAATATGATGCCTGAGGGAAGTAATAAAGTTAACTTGCAAGGGAGAAAATGTATTTTGACCAGATTGAGCCGGCGCTCAGCCTCTCTCTTTAATGAGCGATGATTCCCATCTGACCAACTGCAGTAACTTATGGTGAAAAAACATGATATTATTGAGTCTCTCCAAGGGTGCTGCCCTTAGTGACATCAACCATGGCATTGGGAGAAAATAATACGTTTCTAAAATTAGAAATCTGAAGATAAATGTGCGCATTATATTGTAAGGTAGAAACGCATTTTAATGGGGGGAGTGGGGAGAAAATAAAACATTTGAAGAAATCCGAATAGATATCTGGAATAGAAAAATACTAAAATGCGAAAACTGTTTATGGCAACAACACGGAGCAGATTATAACATTTGAGTTATTTTTAAATTAATGGATTCGTTTCGAAAGCATAATGATGTTGAGAACAAACTCCCCTACAGTTATGCTCTATCATCCATATATCAGTTACACATAATGTTACTCAGTCTCAAAGAAGTTTAAATTTTCACAATGATCAGTTAGTCACAGACGAACACTATTTTCAGGGTATCCGGTTCCCTATGAGATTGAACCGTTCACCAATCGGTCCATTAGACTCCAGCGACAGTCACCAGATGGAAAGATGGTGTTGATCTCCTTATTATGGAGATTCTTTTAAAAATCACTTCGAGCTGACAAACTGGGGAAAGAGGTTAACAAGTAAACATAGAAATCAAATAATCTGCCACAAAGAGACTAAACTTCAATCTCAGGTGTGAAGTGTTAACTCATTTCCCTGGTGTAGCTCATTCTTTACCAGGATGTCTAAGCGGTGCTTCAGTGAATCTGACATCTTCAGTCCTTCAGACTGTTACATATAAATATCATCATGATTATCTCTTCTTCGCTCATGTCATTCCTTCCTCCACCTTTTTACCATTGTTAGTTGGCAGTAATATCTGTCCAAATTCTTCACAGATTTTCAGCTAAGATCAGGTTTCCCATTTTTTTCGGTTACATTCCCTTTAAAACAATCGGAAAGTCGCCCCTGTATGAATCACAGCCAGATCAGTGCCACAGTGAATTACAGCGACTGCTTTTTCTGATAAAACATTAACAGCTGTGAATCTACTTTTCCTTCTTATGAAAAAAGAACACACAAGTCCCATCTTCTGGACATGTCTCTGACATCTAAATTGTGATATAGATTGGAACGGGTAGTGTAAGAATAGAGTTATGTTACACAACACGCTAAAAGAAGAACAGTCCTCAACTGAAGATTTTCCCACTCACGTGTATTCAATTCTGTCCATGAGCTGATCCATGCACGTTTAGGGCAAGTCAAAGTCAAATAACTTGCACATGCGTGGAAAACCCAGCGGTGCATTCATTTTTAAACTGAATACTTCTATAATACATTGACTGTTAAATTAAATGAACAGATAGATAATACTTTTGACCCTGCACTCCTCTGCAAATCCCTATCTGTCCGATCTCCCCAAACCAGCTCCCGATGACGCTCCACCGGGTCTGGCCTCCTCCGTGTTCCCGAATCCTCCGCTCGACCCTCAGTGGCTGTGCCTTAAGCCACTATGCCCCAAGCCTCTGGAACTCCCTTCTTCACTCCCTGCACCTCGTTCCCTCTCTTCCCAGTTTCAGGTCACAGTTCAATACCTTTCTCTTCGACCACGCCTTTGGTCGCCTTTCTACCCCTGCCCTTGGCTCGGTCCCGCGATCCGCTATCGTGCAGAGCTCTGAGATGCCCTCCATCGTGACGGGCGCCATATATAAATATAAATCACAAACCACCTTTCATATCAAGAGGACCAGACACGATGCTTCACAGAATATACTGTACATGCTGTTGAGAAAAATGTAGCAGCCAACTTGTGTATGGTGTTGTATCACAAACGGCCTTAAAATTAATGATAATTTGATTGGGGCAATTGTTGGCCAGGACACCAAACGCTTTGTTCCCCATTTGCATTGTGACATGGGAAACTTAGCGTCCATATTAACAAGAAAACGGTATTTGGTTTAAAGTGTAATCCAAAGGATGGCACCTCCAACAGTGTAGGATATACACACCAGTGCATTTCAGAAGGTGATACATTCAATTCTTCAAATTTGAAAACTCACTTGTTTGGAAGTCTTCACATGCGATGATCCAATGCATGTTTTAGACAGGTCAAGCTCAAGTGATTTGCTCATGCATAGAAATCCAAAGTGACCATCCATAAAAAAAACTCACAGTTGTAGCGTATTAAAAATGAAATAAATAATAATACCTTTGAGAAAGAACCTTTCATTTAATGGTGACTTTTCGTTTCAAGTGATGTTTCACTGGATATATTGCGTATATTATTTAGGTAAACATGGAAGCCTTTGTGCATTTTTATATCTTACAGTTTCTCGGCCATGATGGTCATTGAAATCAATGCTAATTTTACTTGTGTCATTGCTGGACAGGATACGAGGCGTTTGCTTCTTCATGTGCTTTACGACATGTGGTCATAATCAGATTTTGTTTAAAGTCAGGAAATGATTTAGCCCAGGTATCCAGTTATCATTATCATCGTTAGCATTATTTTGATTCAACTGATCAAGCTTATCAACAGAATATAGAAATATGGGACTGAACAACAGCAAAAAAAGTTTCATTTATAGAGCAAATTTCACGTCAGAAAGACATCCCAAGCCGCTGACCACTTCGGTGGTCCCTGAAAAAGGCGCTGGCAGTGGACAAACAGCAGGGTTAGATGCCACTACCGCAAGCGCAGGACACAGAGTTACACCTCATACATATACAAGGTGCTGAAGCAGGTCCACCAAAACACGGGCATCCCATCATCAGCCATGAATGTGTAAACTCATTCGTCAAAGACATGGATCGCCTGCGAGGCATATTACCTGATCCAGTATAGCACGTGGCAGACCATCTTATCGCGGGAGATCTAGATGGCGGTCATGCTTCTGCTGCTGGGTGAGCTGGACAAACACGCCGTGTCCGAGGGCATCATGACCATCACCAAGTACACCGGCTGAGGTGCTGGTTGGTTTGGGGCATGTCACCATACTAGGCCAAATCCATGAGAAACTGCAGCGGCTGGAGGCCGAGCAGGTGGTGTTCAACTCATCACTGTTGGCCCTCTCCTCCCACTTCACCTACGTCCAGTTCCATCTTAAGTAGATCGTCCAGGTAGATGGTAAGGACAAGTAATGGCGAGCTCAAGGACTTCATTATTGTTATTGTTCTGTTTTTTGTTGCCGTTAATTAATCACCCCACTTTTGCCCTCTAACCTTTCCCCCCATTACTTCCCTCGCTACCATTCCTCCTTGCTCTCCACCCCTTTTACCTCTATTCTTTGCCTATCTCTTCGCCCCACTCCTCTTCACTTCCTTCTTTCATTGCCTCTCTTTCATCCTCTCTCTTCCCCCCACCACCTACTACCCCTTTCCTTCCTCTCGCTCTTTCAACTCCACCCTCTCTTTCTTTCCCCTCCCGCTCTTCCCACCTTTCTTCCCTTTTTTTCCACCCCCCCTCTTCTCCCTCTTCCATCAAACTGCTCCCTTTCCCCCCATTCTTTCCCTTTCCCCCTGTCATCCTTTCCCTCCCTGTTCCCCCTTAACCCCCTTACTCCCCCCATTTCTCCCTGATTTTAGCCCCACCACCACCTTTCCCTCCCTAGACACCTTAACCCCCTATCTCCTACCCTTTTCCTCCCCGACGTCACCTCACCTCATCTTTCCCTCCCCCTCCCCACTTATGCTCTTTTCCACCTTTCTCCCCTAGACCCACTCCCACGATTATTCGTGGGACACTGCTGTGCTCAAATTTTGGCTGCCGTGTTTTGCTCACAAATATACATAGATTCATAGATTCATAGAATTTTACGGCACAAAAGGAGGCCATTCGGCCCATCTAGTCTGTGCCGGCTCTTTGAAAAGAGCGATTCAATCCCACTGCCCTTCCCGCTCCCCATAGCCTAATAGACCTGTTCTCCCTAAATAAAGATCTAATTCCCTTTTAAAAGTTGTTATCGAATCAGCCTCCACCACCTTTTCAGGCAATGCATTTCAGATTCGAACAACTCGCTGAGTGAAAAAATTTCTCCTCAGCTCCCCTCTACTTCGCCTTGAAACTATTTTAAATCTGTGACCACGAGTCACAGATTCACCCACGAGTGGAAATAGTTTTTCTCTATTTGCCCTGTCGAAACCCCTCATGATCTTATAAACCTCTATTAGGTCTCCCCTCAATCTTCTCTGCTCCAGAGAGAATAACCCTAGCCTATCTAGCCTCTCCTCATAGCTGAAGTCCCTTAATCCTGGCACCATCCTAGTAAATCTTCGCTGCACCCTTTCCAATGCCTTCGCATCCTTTCTGTAGTGTGGTGACCAGAATTGAACACAGTATTCCAGCTGAGGCCTCACCAAAGTCCTATAGAGGTTAGTCAGCACTTCCTGACTTTTGTACTCTATACCCCTATTTATAAAGCCTAGTATCCCATATGCCTTCTTAACAGCCTTGTCAACCTGTCCTGCCACCTTCAACGAGTCACTAACACAAATCCCCAGGTCTCTCTGTTCCTTCACACCATTTAAAATTGTACTATCTAGCCTATATTGCCTCCCTTCATTTCTTCTCCCAATATGCATCACCTCACACTTCTCTGCATTAAACTTCATCTGCCATGTGTCTGCCCACTTTACCAATTTGTCTATATCCTCTTGCAGATGGCTACTATCCTCCTCACTATTTACTATTCTCCCTAACTTAGTGTCATCTGCAAACTTGGAAACTGTACTCCGTACACTCAAGTCCAGATCATTGATGTAGATTACAAACAGCAACTCTCTGCTTTGTGTCTCACAGCGAGTTGTGGATCCACGCTGTCACTGTCCCTTTTACGCCATGGGCCTTTAATTTCATAATAAGTCTCTCATGTGGCACTTTGTCAAAAGCCTTTTGAAAGTCCATGTAAACTACGTCAACTGCGCTACCATTATCCACTCATTCCGTTACCTCATCAAAAAATTCTATCAGATTTGTAAGGCAAGATTTGCCTTTAACAAATCCATGTTGACTGTCCTGTATTAGCCTACATCCTTCTAAGTGAAGATCTACCTTGTCCCTGATTATGGACTCTAGAAGTTTGCCCACTACCGACGTTAGTCTGACTGGTCTGTAGTTACCAGGCTTGTCCTTCTGCCCCTTGTTATACAAGGGAGTAACATTAGCTATCCTCCATTCCTCTGGCACGACCCCTGTGTCCAAGGAAGATTGAAAGATCGTGGCCAGAGTCCCTGCTATTTGCTCCCGTGCCTCACTTCGTAACCTAGGGTGCATCCCATCCGGACCAGGTGACTTATCCACCTTGAGCAACGTCAACCTTTTTAGAACTTCCTCTCTGGTTATAATTATTCTATCCATTTCTCCTACCCTCTCCTCTAATACCATGGCATTGGCTGTATCCTTTTCTTTTGTGAAGACAGAGGCGAAGTACTCATTCAGTACATCAGCCATGCCCTCTGCCTCCACAATGAGGCAGAGGGCATTCCTCCTAGGTCCCTAATTGGCCCCACCCTATCCTTGACCAACATTTTACTCTTAATATGTTGGTAAAAACACCTTAGGGTTCCCCTTAATCTTACTCGCTAATTGTTTTTCATGCAGTCTCTTTGCCCCTCTAACTTCCTTTTTTAGTTCTATCCTACACTTCCTATATTCTGCTTGGTTCCCTTCTGAAGTTTGAGCCTGACACTTATCAGAAGCCTCTTTTTTTTGTTTTATTTTGGCCCCGATTTCCTTAGTCATCCAGGGAGGTTTGGATACCTTACATTTCACCTTTGTGGGGATTCTTTTGACCTGTGCCTGAACTATCTCCTCTTTGAACGCTGCCCACTGCTCGTTAGTTGTCTTACCTGCCAATTTTTCTTTCCAATCCACCTTGGCTAGGTCCCACCTCAACTCATTGAAATTAGCCCTTTTCCAGTTGAGTGTCCTCACCTGTGATCGTTCCTTATCCCTTTCCATAATTATTCTGAATCTAACGATATTGTGGTCACTATTCCCTAGATGCTCACCTACAGAAACCTGTTGAACTTGCCCTACCTCATTTCCCAAAACTAGATCCAGCAATGCTTCTTTCCTCTTTCGACTGGAAACATACTGATCAAGAAAGTTGTCCTGCACACACTTCAGGAATTCTTCTCCCTCCTTGCCCTTTACTCTACTATTCTGCCAGTCTATGTTGGGATAGTTGAAGTCACCCATTATCACTCTCTATAGCTCTGCATTTCTCCGTGATACGCTTGCAGATCTGCTTGTCTATCTCCTCCCCACTATTTGGTGGTCTATAGTATACCCCTAACAGTGTAACTGCACCTTTTTTATTCCTCATTTCTAACCAGATAGATTCGGTTTTTAGTCCTTCTTCCACCTCGTTCCTTTCTAAGGCAGTCACTGAGTCCTTAACTAAAATTGCCACCCCGCCCCCTTTTCTCCCTTCTCTATCCCTCCTGAATACATTATAACCAGGAATGTTCAAATTCCTGCCCATGCTGGAGCCAAGTCTCTGTTACTGCTATAACATCATATCGCCTCGCAGCAACCTCAGCCTGCAGCTCACCAATTGTATTTCTCAAACTTCGTGCATTTACATACATAAACTCTAAGGCACAAATTACTTCCTCTGCACTTTTCTCCCATCTTACCCTTACCCCTGTCCTCTTTGTTACCCCTCCCGTATCTGAACTACTGATCAGTTTCCCACCCTCACCCCCCGGGATTAGTTTAAAGCCCCCCCCCCCCGTCACTTCTCTTACTCTACTTCCTCCTACACTGACCCCTGCCCCCCGCTCTGGTCCCTAACTGACTGGTCAGTGCGTTGGGACGTCCTCCTAATTTGAAAGGTGCTATAGCAATGGTATTTTGTTCTTGTTGTTTACAAACAAACATGTGTTCAAGCTGTTCCTCCATATTTCTCACTGGGTTTCCTTCCATTTTCAGGCAACAAGCCCTGAATAATGGATAATTTTCTCCAGTTTAAAGTTGACAAGGTGAAGGCCATCTCATTTGGCTCCTGTTTGCAATTCCTCACCCAAAGAACTGACAACAGCACTATTCACAATTTCATTTATCACCGTCCAGAGCTTCTACAAAGCATCACTATTCTCTTGGATGCTGATCTTTCCTTTTCCCAATTTGGATGTCACCCACAGTTCTGTATTCCTGCACTTCCACTATATTGAACAACACTGCCACGGCCTATCCACTTCTGCAGCAGAGACAATCATTCTTGCATTCATCACGAAAGGCCTTCATCATGTTTTGGCCATACTCCTTGGGGAAATTGTCTTGGAAACACTTTGCCTTGTACTGCCTTCACTCATTGAAATCTCATCTCAAGTCCTTTCTCGTTCATCGTACATTGGTCGTGCTTCCACCCATCACACTTTCAAACCAATCACAGCACGGGTGATGAGTTTTGGTGCATACTCCCGATATTTATGCGGAAGACACCCAACTCTACCTTTCCGCTTCCACCCTCAACTCCAGGACTAATGCAATTCTGACTGCATGTCTGTCCATCATTTAATCCTCGACAATGGACAACATTCTCCAACTAAACATCAACAAGACAGAGGCCGTCCTGATTCACTCACGTCAGAGACTCCACAGCTCAGGTGCTGGCAACATCGGCATTCAAGGGTGCACTCTCCACCTCTTGAAGCCAGTCAGGAATCTGGGTGTCTTGTTCAACCCCAAAGTATCCTTCCACCCATATATCCGCTCCATGACCAGTACAGCCTTCCAACAACTCTGCAGCATTGATAGACTCCGCCACTACCTCATCCCCCATGCTGCTGAAACACTCATCCACGCGTTCATCACATCTAGGCTCAACTACAGAAGACTATTCAGAACTCTGCAGCTCATGGACTCTCCTGCATTAGGCTCCGCGACCACATCACTCCCAACCTCGCACATCTCCACTGGCTCCCCATCATCCACATGGTTAAATTCCAGATCCTCATCCTCACTTTCAAGGCCATTCATTGCCTTCTCTCGGCCTATCTTTCCAACCTACTGACTCCCTATCAGCGTGCCCATCCCCACTGTTCAGCGGGCTCTTTCCTGCTCCATGTTCCCCATCCGAAACTGACCTATCATAGTGACCCGGCTTTCAGCCACTCTAACCCACACTCTGGAACTCCATTCTACAACCCGTTCACCTCTCTTCCTCCCTTTCCTCCTTTTAGGTCGGTCTCAACATCTTGCTCTTTGACCGTGCCTTCTCCTCACTGCCTAACACTCCCCCCTTTCCTATTCGCCTTCCCCCCACCCCCCATTTAACTGATCGAGACCTTATCTGTCTGTTCAACGACTTGGGATATCCTCCTGACATGAAAGGGGCTCTATCAATGTAATTTTGTTGTTATTATCCAACTTATGTGTTTGTTAAAATTTAAACTTTTATTTAATTTTTATTTTCAATACTAGTGGTGTTCTTTTTGAACTTTATTCAATATTAGTGTCAGAAAATTTGAACCAGTAATGTACTCAAGACACATAATCTCTGTTGATTGCATTAGGGGCTATGGTAATTTAGGTTTCCCTATACGGTATTTCACTTAAAATAACATTTTTAACAACAAATCCCAAACTTTACTTGAGCAGATCCAGTATTGATAATTACTTAAAGAGATTATATATCCACTATGTTAAAAAGATTTCTTAAGTATCGTTGTCATTAAGCACAATTTTATGCCGTATCAATATGTGTTTTCCGGCATTAGGCCCACCAAAATAGAATATAACATGGTGGTGAACGATGACCAAAATAACATTTTTGAATCCTCCTCCCCCATGAAGTACAATCAACACTTACAATTTTTACTCACAAATTGGCGCATGAGTCAGAATACGTCAACGTGGATCTCGGACCTGGTTGGTTGTGATAAGCATTCATAAACATTAACAAATGCAAATTCTTAGACTAGGAGACCAGTAAACTATATTATGTGAATGCCGAACATGGCCCGCACACTGCCGGTTGTGTTGAGTGTTTCATTCATTTTACTATTTCATTGTTTTTATTGGTTCAATCAATTATACTGTTCGCTTCCAAATAATCAATTCTCTCAATTCAATCATAACTATATGCTATTATATTGTTACATTAGCCAGAGCTTGGGATTCATTCCATATGAGTTATGTGAACATCTCGATTACATAAGTACCAGCTGCAATTCGAATATTTCAGACACGTAGTTGTCCAGCTTCCTATTACCATAGTTCCATTTCAATGTTTTATACTTGTTTTGATATCGACCCACAAAGAACAGATCTATTTAGTGGTTAAAATGTACTGATTTAATGGATTGCAACAAAGTGAAAACATTGACAAGAATGGACAGCAGATTAAAGTATTTAAAGAAACTCTAGGGACACCTGCGTGTGTTAAAAGGTCTGTGCAATGCTGCAATGCGGAAGTTGGTATCTTTAAGGCAGGTTTGGAGCTCACTGGCCACGGGGTGGGGAGGGGAGGAACTCTACAATGAGCTCTTCGGAGTGGGTACATTTTGATACTTCATTTGTATCTGATGGTCATATAACCTTTCAATAGGTTGTGACTCCTTCTGACGACACAAAAGCTCAGCATCATGATCGAGTGAAGCACTTGAGTAATACTTTGATTTAGTTCTATAGAGATTGGCGGGCTGGGGAGGCCGGGGGCAAAAGTATCTCAATTAGTATTGTTGGGGAGAGCATTTCACACGTGCTCAGCCTGTAACAACAATCTTGACTTAACACTGAATATTGTGCGATAATTTGAATTCACTTCAATTTTAATTGATGTTGAGTTTACTTTGAAGGATGGTTCTTTTTAACAACAACATGAAAAGGATCCCAATTAGCGATCAAGATTAAGATGTTTCCAAAATTCTGCTCGATAAATTTCAAAGGCATATAAATACTGCATGTATGTTTAATTGATCAGATCAACTTCGTGTTTTAGACAAAATAATAATGCAATTAAGAGCAGAAATGGAAGAAAAATAGCCATGGCGCAGATGGAAATGAAAGAGTTATTTTATTAAACTGTAGTATTTCTTATTTCTGTAATGTTGCACAGGGCGTTTGATTCTTACATCGTGAACAACTATAAAATACAACAATTTAATTCCAGGAAACAGAAAAGTTATTATTGCCGTATTGTAACACTCTACTTAAAAATCTAACAGCTTATTTCCTTTAGTTGGAAATTTATCGGAGGTATTTAAGCAAATTTATTTTTCAATTTGGGCATTCCTGACAGAATTACTTTAATTTCCAAACACTTATTAACACAGTTCTTATTATTAATGTAGATTGCCAAAGACAAATTCGACGAGCTCTGTATGTTCCTAATTTAGATACAACTGGATCTGGCGATGGTTTTTTCCAGCGGAGTCCCTCGAGTCTCGTGTGTGACCAGACAGGAATACAGCTCGTGTGTCTCCCACTCGGAGGCTGGCAGAGTCAGATAACTGCTCACACTGTACGTGTTGTCCACCTCCTGCTTGATCGCACTCGTTTCAACACCTTCACTTCTGGCACTGCCATCCACAGTCCACTTGACCTCCACAGCTCCCGGGTTAAAATCATTCACCAGACACACCAGGGTCGCCTTGCACTTTCCTGTGATTTGATCTGGTGACGGCGGAAGGACAGTCACCGAGGGGGCCCGTGGGTCTGGAACACAAATGTGGATAAAAAAAATTAAAATTCAGTTTTTTAACATTTTAAGTTACAATCGACCTGTTGAATAGCAGGACAAAACTTCAGGATCACCAATAAATAATCCCATACAGTATTTCATATTCCTGCAAATGGTAAAACATTTTCTTGTGTAGAGTTTTAGACGGTACTTTTCAACTGTGACAAAGTGTAACAATGTAAAGGGAACAATGAGTGTTGGGGGTCATCATACACCATCACACACCGTTCATTATTACACTATCAATAGTTTGCTACTGAGAGCTCAACAATAATCATAATAATCCTCGCATTTGATATAGTGCTCTTGATGTCTCAAATTTCTCAAAATATACTGTAGGCAGCCAATTGCGCACAGCAGTGTCTCACCAACTGTCGTGGATTGAAACGACCAATTTATTATAGGGTTATTTTTGCAGTGGTGGGCAAACGTTCAACGTTTCCTCAATTCAAATAATTAGTAAACATAATCATAAGAAATAACACTAGACACTATATGTCGCGTCACAAGGAGTATGTGGCGGGAGCGGCTGAGTGAAAGCGCAGTGAAACATCATTACTAATTCTATAGAGTTTGCATAGACAGTACCAAACTGAAAATAGGAAGAAAATAAACGTTTTCCTTTTGACCAAACACTCTGCACTGAAACACAATTAAAGATCACAATCAGAATCCAATGTTTGATTG
Organism: Hydrolagus colliei; assembly: GCA_035084275.1. Lineage (NCBI taxonomy): Eukaryota > Metazoa > Chordata > Chondrichthyes > Chimaeriformes > Chimaeridae > Hydrolagus > Hydrolagus colliei. The sequence continues at coordinate 8,415,103 of CM068761.1, read as the reverse complement.
GTTACAGAGAGGGGCTTCCGATTTCACAATAATTTATTTGGCACCGTATTTGCTGATTTTAATTCATAATTAACAGCGCAAAATACACAAATCACAATAAACAATACACAAATCACAATACACAAATCGGAATCCCTTTAATATGATGCCCGAGGGCAATAATAAAGTTAATTTTCAAGGAAGAAAATGTATTTTGACCAGATTGAGCCGGCGCTCAGCCTCTGTCTTTAATGAGCGATGATTCCCATCTGACCAACTGCAGCAACGGGTGGTGAAAACCATGATATTATTGAGTATCTACAATGGTGCTGCCCTTAGCGACATCAACCACGAAATTGGGAGAATAAAATACGTTTGTAAAATTAGAAATCTGAAGATAAATGCGTTCAATTAATGGTAAAATAGAAATGTATTTTAATCGGGGTAATGGGGAGAAATTAAAATATTTGAAGTAATCAGAATAGAACTCTGGAATAGAAAAATGTTAAAATGCAAAGACTGTTTATGGCAATAACACGGAGCAGATTATAACATTTGAATTATTCTAAAACGAATAGATTAGATTTGAATGCGTAGTGATGCTGAGAACAAACTCCGCTACAGTTATTCTATATCATCCATATATCAGTTACGCATAATGTTACTCAGTCTCAAAGAAGTTTAAATATTCAAAATGATCAGTTAGTCACGGACGAACACTATTTTCAGGGTATCCGGTTCCCTCTGAGATTGAACCGCTCACCAATCGGTCCATTAGACCCCAGCGACAGTCACCAGATGGAAATATGCTGTTGATCTCCTTATGATGGAGATTCTTTTAAATATCACTTCGTGCTGACAAACTGGGGAAAGAGGTTAACAAGTAAACATAGAAATTAAATAACCTGGCACAAAGAGATTTAACTTCAATCTCAGGTGTGAAGTGTGAACTCATTTCCCTGGTGTAGCGCATTCTTTACCAGGATCTCTAAGCGGTGCTTCAGTGAATCTGACATCTGCAGTCCTTCAGACTGTTAAATATCACCACGATTATCTCATCTTCGCTTATGTCATTCCTTCTCCACTTTTTTACCATTGTTAGTTGGCTGTAATATCCGTCCAAATTCTTCACAGAATTTCAATTAACATCAGGTATCGCGTGTTTGATACTTTAAAATTTCCGATTTCCACATAAAAGGTTTATCATTAGGAAACCAGATGCGACTATCACAGAAAGCGTGTGAAACAATATCGAATACAGACAAACATACAATTAGATTTGGACGTCCTCCTGACGTGATCACAATAATCATCTAAAGTCGAAACAAGATCACTTACTTTTCAAAATCAGCTTGGTCCCTTTACCAAAGATGAAGGGATAGCTGGTGCCGCCGATTACACCACAGTAGTAATCGGCGGCGTCCTCCGGCTGCACACCGCTGATGGTTAAATGCATGGCGCTGCTCGATGAGTCCACAGAACCAGTGAATCGACCAGGAATCCCATGACCTCTGAAGGAGCTACTCCTGTACTCATACCAAACAAACACAGGGGCGCTGCCAGGCTTCTGCTGGTACCAGCTCGTGTAGTAGCTGCCGATGCTGCCTCCGGACATGGTACAGGTGATCTTGACGGTGTTTCCCGGAGAGTTTGAGATGGACGGTGGCTGAGACAGAGTAACAGCTGCGGTTGTTCCTAGAGAAATAACAAGTCACAGATAAGTCACACTGTAGATAGGTCACACTGTAGATAGGTCACACTGTAGAACTAACTGTACAAAGTGAAGGTAATTGAGATCAGGGCGGATTCCGCTGCGCTTACCATGCAGACACAGGAGCAAACCGGCCAGAATTCGGAGCCAATCGCCCATTGTGAACAGATTGATGAACATCAGAGAAATTAGTGATTCACAGACAAAAGCCACTTTACTGCTCGATTGTAAACTTCTCCTTAAGAACCATCAGGTGATGCAAGTCCAGTTGAATTCACAATTTATGCAAATTCTCCTCCGGCTCCCATCGTCCAATAGGAATCCTTGTTCTGAACAGCAGATGTAGCATCTTGCAAATTTGAACCAATTTACAGCCCGGATTTCAAAATTTGGTTCATGGTAACATTGACTAATGTGTCAACCTGAAGACCTTGATAAAGTAATAATAATCCTTCATTTAAAATGGTGCTTTCCACGTCTTCTAGACGTCCGATAGCGCATCACAGAATATACTGTGTATATGTGAGCGAAAGGGGCAGCCAATTACGCAAAGTTGTTTCCAACAAACAGTCGTGAAATGACCAATTTATTATTGGGGTGTTTTAGGGATTATTATCGTGCGTGTGGGGTAAGGAAACTTACCCAAGGTTTCGCCCTGACGAATCAAACCCAGGTCACTCGATTGTAAGGCAAGTGCTCTAAACTGACCTACAAGACATCAGAAAATGAAGCTAGTTTTCAATTGCAGTGTGAAACAGAGTTTTTTTAAACAGCACAAACTTCAATTATTGACAGTGTCGTGGTCTTATTCTATTAAATATTCATGTAGTTCACCGCTTTGCAGTGTGTGAATCCTGCAAGATTCGCTTGCCCAGGTACAAAGAGATTTATTCGCTTGTGAAGCTTGTTCCGATGAAAGATAATTTGTAGTTGGGAAAGTTTCATCTTTTCATTCAGTTACAGTTTACACACTGACAAGCCACACTTGAACTGATACAGACCCTGCCGTGCAAGTCACACTTCACAGCCGGTGACAGGGAACCTCACAAATACGATTTTTCTATTTCTGAAATACTTTTTTCCCATTCACCTTCTGGCAGGTACCAGCCCTGCCCTCACGCTAGGATTCCCTTTACTGCACTGTGCCTCACTGCAGATGTAATATATTTAACAGCAGAATGATAGCGCGATTCACGTTCCCCGATGATAAAGGAACGTTTCTTTCAGGCAAAGTTATATACAATGAATACAGTACCGGCTCTCTTGATCAGACAGCCTGGGGAACAGCAACACATTCATCGATAGAGGCGACTGTCATTTGCTATTACCCGTCCCTCGCACACACATATAGACATATTTGGGTTTGTTTTAACTTTTTCATAGTTATTTCTTATTCGATCGAAGTGATTTACCTGTAGACAGTCGTTGTACGAAAAAAGATGGGTTTAAGATTTTTGAAAACATGTATATATTTTTTAATATATTTGTTATGACACCAATTCAAAACAAAATACCAAATAAAATCCACACACAGGTTGTCCACACATTTTTTCGGTTACGTTCCCTTTAACAGAGACTGGAGTCATCCTGTGTGAATCACAGCCAGATCAGTGCCACAGTGAATTAATTTACAGCCATTGCTTTTTCTGATAAAAACATTAACGGCTGTTAATCTACGTTTCCTTCCAGGGAACAGAGATGTAATGGCATCAATACACAAACACATACGGCCCATCTTCTGGACATGTCATTGACATAGAAATTGTGATATAGACTGGAACGGGAAGCGTAAAAGCAGATTACTGTTACACAACCCACTAAACGAACAGTCCTCAAGTGAAGATTTCCCTCAGAGTTCCCACTCACGTGTATTCAATTCTGTCCATGCGCTGATCCCATGCACATTTAGGATATGTCAAAGTAACTTGCACATGCGTAGAAAACCCAACACTGCATTCATTTTTAAACTCAACACTTCCATAATACATATACTGTTAAATGAAATAAATAGATAACACTTTTGACAAACCACGTTTCATACCAAGAGGAACTATCACGATGCTTCGCAGAATACACTGTGCATGCTGTTTGGAAAAATGTAGAAGCAAATCAGTGTATGGTGATGTTTCACAAACAGCCTTGAAATGAATGATAGTTTTATTTGGGGCAATTGTTGGCCAGGACACCAAATGCTTTGTTCCCCATTTGCATTGTGACATGGGATCCTTAACTTCCAAATTAACAAGAAAATGGTATTCGGTTTCAAGTGTAATCCAAGGGATGGCACCTCCACCAGTGTAGGACATACACACCAGTGCATTTCAGAAAGTGTTCTACTCAAGTCTTCAAATTTGTAAACTCGCGTGTATGGAACCATGCAATGATTCAATGCACATTTTTGAGAGGTCAAGATCAAATGATTTGCTCATGCATAGAAATCCCAAATGACCTTCAATAAAAAAACTCACACTTGTAGTGTGTTAACAATGAAATATATATTAATACCTTTGAGAAAGTACCTTTCATTAAATGATGACTTTTCGTTTCAAGTGATGATTCACTGGCGTATATTATTTAGGTAAATGTGTAAGCCAATTTGTGCATCTTAATATCTTACAGTTTCTCAGCCATAATGGTTATTGAAGTCAATGCTCATTTTAATTGTGTCATCGCTGGATAGGATACAAAGTGTTTTCTTCTTCATGTGGATTGTGACATGTGGTCATAATTGAATTTTGTTTAAAGTCATTGGAGCAGATGATTTATCCCAGGTATCCAGTTATCATTATCATAGTTATGATTATTTTAATTAAACTGATCAAACTTATTAGCAGAACATAGAAATATGGGACTGAACAACAACAACAAAATTACATTTATGGAGCACCTTTCACATTGGAAAGACATCACAAGCCACTGAATACTTTCAGGTGATCCCTGAAAAATGCGACGGTGGCGGACGAGCAGCTGGGTTAGATGCCGCACGCGCAGGACACAGAGTTACACCTCATACATGTACAAGGTGCTGAAGCAGGTCCACAAGAACACGGGCATCTCATCGTCGGCCATGAATGTGGTGAACTCGTTCGTCAACGACATCGTTGAGTGGATCGCCTGCGAGGCCTATTACCTGATCCAGTACAGCACGTGGCAGACTATCACATGGTGGTAGATCCAGATGGCGGTCAGGCTGCTGCTGCTGGGTGAGCTGCCAAACATGCCATGTCCGAGAGCATCAAGGCCATCACCAAGTACACCAGCTGAAGAGCCGGTCAGTTTTGTGGCCACACTAGTGTCACCACACTAGGCCCAATCTCTGACCATGACCATCATGGCCGAAGAACAGCAGCGGCTGGAGGCCGAGCAGGAGTGTTCAACTCATCACTGTTGGATCTCATCTCCCACTTCACCCAGTTCCAGCTCCAACAGTTCGTCCAGGCAGACAGTGAGGACAAGGAGTGCTGAGCTCAAGGACTTCAATATTGTTATTGTTATTATGTTTGTTGGCATTGATTAATACCCCCCTTTTGCACCTTAACCTTTCCCCCATTTTCTTCCCTCGCTCCCTTTCCCCCTTTCTCTCCTCCCTTTTTACCTCCCTTCTTTGCCTATCTCGAATCCCCTATTTACTTCACTCTTTCATTGCTTCTCATTCCTCTTCTCTCTTCACTCCACCTTCCACCCCCCACACCCCCCCCCCCCCCACCCTGTCCTTCCTCTCGCTCTTTCACCCCTACCATCTCTGTCCACTTCCCTTTCATTCCCCTCCCTATCTTCCCTTTCATTCCCCTCCCTATCTTCCCTCCTTTCTTCCCTCTTTTCCCTCCCCCCTCTTCTCCCTCTTTCTTCCTTCTGCTCCGTTTTCCCCCATGCTTTCACTCTCCCCCTTTTCTCCCTTCCTTCCCTGTTTCCCTTTAACCACCTTTCTCCCATTTCTCCCAGATTTTAACCCCTCCACTTTACCTCCCTCTCCACCTTACCCCCTTTCTCCTTCACTTTTCCTCCCGACTGTATCTCACCTCAACTTTTCCTCCCTTTCCCCCTTATGCTCTTGTCCCCCTTTCTCCCCTAACCCCACTCCCACGACTATTTGTGGGACACTGCTGCGCGCAGTTTGGTTGCCGTGTTTCACCCACAAATATACCGTCAATTCTCTTACTCTCCTTCCCCCTACACCGACCCCTGCTCCCCTGCTCAGGTACACACCTGATAGTTCAGCGGCTTGGGACGTCCTGCCAGTGTGAAAGGCGCTATAGAAATGTAATTTTGTTGTTGTTTACAAATAAACCTGTATTCAAGCTGTTCCTCCATATTTCTCAATTTGTTTCCTGCCATTTTCACGGATCAAGCCCTGAATAATGGCTAATTTTTTCCAGTTTCAAGTTGACAAAGTGAAGGCCGCCTTATTTGGCTCCTGTCTGCAGTTCCTAACCCAAAGAACTGACAACGACACTATTAACATATTCGCTTTTCACCGGCCACAACTTCCACAAAGCGTCAGTATTCTCGTGGATGCTCATCTTTCCTTATCCCGATATGGATGCCACCCACAGTTCTGTATTCCTGCACTTCCACTGCATTGACCAACACTGCCACTGTCTCTCCACTCACGCTGCAGAGACAATCATTCTTGCATTCATCGCAAAAGGCCTTCAACATGTTTTGGCCATATTCCTTGGGAGAACTGTCTTGAAAAAACGTTGCCTTGTACTGCCTTCCCTCTTCGAAATCGCATCTAAAGTCGTTTCACAATCGAATCATACCACGGATGACGAGTTTTGGCAACATGCTGCATAAATGCAATGTGTTCTTGCATTTGTCTATACCTAAGATTATTTACAATTTTTGTTGTTCATTTGTTGAGTGATATTGCTGCTGCAAAACAACCAATGTGTTTGGCTTCAAAAACACACACTACAAGTAGCTGAGTAGATTTCATATAAGCTGTGAAATTCAAACGGACACTCATTCTAAATTGTTGCCTCAGTGAGAGTGAGGTACCGTTTTTATTTATTGTGAGATAGCGCCCTCGACAGATTGAGTGTTCCTCACCTGAATCTGCCCACATCTGATGTATCAGAAGCTTGGGTAGAAATCCAAGGTGTGACTAAAAATACCCGATTAATGTTGTATTTTAAAGTTTGAAGAAATTGTCACCCTGTTAAATTCATACTGAACTATGAGAACCTCTGTCTGTATTTCAGTAGGCACAGGTATCATTTCCATTCAAACATTCACGTATGTCACAAACATGGATTATTTTATTTCTCTTAGAATATTGCTGTCAATGCAAATACTTCCAGATAATTGCAGATGATTGCACACAAGACGCATCAAGCCAAAACAAAACACAAGAACGTGTTTCTATTCCTTTAGAAATATGTATGGATGACTAAAACAAATCCTAAGTTATAATACCAATCCTTTCATCTTCTAGTTCAGGCACAGGTCAAAAGCATCCCCACAAAGGTGAAATGTAAGGCATCCAAACCTCCCTGGATGACTAAGGAAATCGGGGCCAAAATCAAACAAAAAAAAGAGGCTTATGATAAGTGTCAGGCTCAAAATTCAGAAGGGAACCAAGCAGAATATAGGAAGTGTAGGATAGAACTAAAAAAGGAAGTTAGAGGGGCAAAGAGACTGCATGAAAAACAATTAGCGAGTAAGATTAAGGGGAACCCTAAGGTTTTTTTACCAACATATTAAGAGTAAAAGGTTGGTCAAGGAGAGGGTGGGGCCAATTAGGGACCTAGGAGGAAATCTCATTGTGGAGGCAGAGGGCATGGCTGATGTACTGAATGAGTACTTCGCCTCTGTCTTCACAAAAGAAAATGATACAGCCAATGCCATGGTATTAGAGGAGAGGGTAGGAGAAATGGATAGAATAATTATAACCAGAGAGGAAGTGCTAAAAAGGTTGACGTCGCTCAAGGTGGATAAGTCACCTGGTCCGGATGGGATGCACCCTAGGTTACTAAGTGAGGCACGGGAGCAAATAGCAGGGACTCTGGCCACGATCTTTCAATCTTCCTTGGACACAGGGGTCGTGCCAGAGGACTGGAGGATAGCTAATGTTACTCCCTTGTATAAAAAGGGGCAGAAGGACAAGCCTGGTAACTACAGACCAGTCAGTCTAACGTCGGTAGTGGGCAAACTTCTAGAGTCCATAATCAGGGACAAGGTAGATCTTCAATTAGAAAGATATAGGCTAATAAAGGACAGTCAACATGGATTTGTTAAAGGCAAATCTTGCCTTACAAATCTGATAGAATTTTTTGATGAGGTAACGGAATGGGTGGATAATGGTAGCGCAGTTGATGTAGTTTACATGGACTTTCAAAAGGCATTTGACAAAGTGCCACATGAGAGACTTATTATGAAATTAAAGGCCCATGGCGTAAAAGGGACAGTGGCAGCGTGGATCCACAACTGGCTGCGAGACAGAAAGCAGAGAGTTGTAGTGAGCGGCTGTTTTTCAGATTGGAGGGAAGTGAGCAGTGGTGTGCCACAGGGATCGGTTTTGGGACCATTGCTGTTTGTAATCTACATCAATGATCTGGACTTGGGTGTACGGAGTACAGTTTCCAAGTTTGCAGATGACACTAAGTTAGGGAGAATAGTAAACAGTGAGGAGGATAGTAGCCATCTGCAAGAGGATATAGACAAATTGGTAAAGTGGGCAGACACATGGCAGATGAAGTTTAATGCAGAGAAGTGTGAGGTGATGCATTTTGGGAGAAGAAATGAAGGGAGGCAATATAGGCTAGATAGTACAATTTTAAATGGTGTGAAGGAACAGAGAGACCTGGGGATTTGTGTTAGTGACTCGTTGAAGGTGGCAGGACAGGTAGACAAGGCTGTTAAGAAGGCATATGGGATACTAGGCTTTATAAATAGGGGTATAGAGTACAAAAGTCAGGAAGTGCTGACTAACCTCTATAGGACTTTGGTGAGCCTCAGCTGGAATACTGTGTTCAATTCTGGTCACCACACTACAGAAAGGATGTGAAGGCATTGGAAAGGGTACAACGAAGATTTACTAGGATGGTGCCAGGATTAAGGGACTTCAGCTATGAGGAGAGGCTAGATAGGCTAGGGTTATTATCTCTGGAGCAGAGAAGATTGAGGGGAGACCTAATAGAGGTTTATAAGATCATGAGGGGTTTCGACAGGGCAAATAGAGAAAAACTATTTCCACTCGTGGGTGAATCTGTGACTCGTGGTCACAGATTTAAAATAGTTTCAAGGCGCAGTAGAGGGGAGCTGAGGAGAAATTTTTTCACTCAGCGAGTTGTTCGAATCTGGAATGCATTGCCTGAAAAGGTGGTGGAGGCTGATTCGATAACAACTTTTAAAAGGGAATTAGATCTTTATTTAGGAAAAACGGGTCTATTAGGCTATGGGGAGCGGGCAGGGCAATGGGATTGAATCGCTCTTTTCAAAGAGCCGGCACAGACTAGATGGGCCGAATGGCCTCCTTTTGTGCCGTAAAATTCTATGATTCTATGATTCTATGATTCTAGACGTCTCAAAGCGCTTTACACAAGGTCCCTCAAACAAAAAGTGAATAAATGTGGGCGAAACATATCAGCAGTGACCTACAAACAGTCGCACATTGAAGTTACCAATTTATGATTACCTCTTTTGATGGATTAGGCATATTGTGTATGAAAATTTGCTACATTTACTATGTATTTTGGGGTTTTTTATTCTAATATGTGGTTTATAACAGACAGATTATCCATCTATCTGCATGAAATGGTGCCGCCTCCTATTGTCATCATTATAATAAACCCTTCAAGTGAGCAGTCCAGGAGCTCAGTGGATACAGCAAGTGCCTTAAAAGAGAGAGAATTGGGCTCAATTCCACGAAGGGTGAAACATTGGGCAAATTTCCTGACACCACATACCTAACAATCCCTCAAAAAAACAATAATATATTGGTCATTTAAATCCAGCGGTTTGTGGAGTACACCTGTGAGTAATGTGCTACCTTGTTTTCCTCACGTATATACTGGCACTCCTCGCTATATGTCTCAATATTCGTCGTTTCAATTATTTGTCATTGACGAATTAATAAATAGTTAGAAACAATAATTAGCAATTGGATTAATCGAAGTGATATTAGCTGACTAAATTTTATATTAGTTGTTTAGTAAATATATCAATAAGATAATAAATACTATTAAGGGAACACATACTAGGGATGGTGGATGTGATCAGTGAGTGGGAGGGGGCGGATAAAGAGGCGGGATTACCTACCTACCTCTTGTGCGGATCCCCAGAGTGTGTTTGCAATGACCACATCAACCATCTCCTGTCAGTGTTCTCTTAATTGCCTTTTTATCTTATTTCTACATTTAATCACCTCCAGCACTGACTCTCCCAAACCTTCATCTCTGACTTCTCCAACTCCTAGCTTACCTCTGCGCCTCCTCCGATCGGATGTCACGTTTCATCTCATCATCCTCAACGACATCAACCTCCACTTCACCCTCACTTGTTCCACCTCCTCAGAATTCTCCTCCCTCCTCTCCTCTCTCAACCTCTCCCTCCACATACACTCCGCCACACACGTCCACGGCCACCCGTTTAACTTGGTGATCACACTGAGCTTCAGTGTCTCTGATCTCACTGTCACCAACAAGGCCATCTCCAATCACTCTCCCCCCCACCCCAATAAATCACCATCTTCTACCGGCCATGGCAGAAGATCCCCCCATAAACTTTCTCTGCTGCCTTGGAGTCCTCCAAACACCTCTCCCTCTGGCCACCCTCAGCACTGACCTATACTCTGCACTCCCTCTCCTCCACCACATGACGTGCTTGTCCCCCTCACCTCCTGAACTGCCTCCTGCTCCCGAACCTCACCCTGGTTCACCACGCACCTCCGTTTCCTCAAGGGCCAGGTGCGGGCCATTGAAAGCACCTGTTTCAAATCCCGCTTAACGGTCCACTGGCATATGTGGCTGGACCTCACTTTGTCCTACCGCTCCATTCTAGGCTCCACTCTAGCCTCCACCAAATCGTCCTTCTTCTCTAGGATAATCCTGGAGGTGAAGTACAACCCCCGACTTCTTTTCTCCACCACCAACCAGATCCTCCAAACCCCCATTGTCGTCCCCGTCCCCCCACCCACCACCTTGCCTTGCCTCGCAGGTCCTTTCCTCTAAATCCCACTGTGAGGAGATGCTGGATTTCATTGAGTCCAAAATTGAGGAAATCCGCTCAGCGTTCATCATCCCTCCAACTTCCACCCACTCGCCACCTCCGCCCAAACCCTATCTCCTATCCATCCCTCCTTCCACACCTTCCATCGCATCTCCCCATCCTCCATCACAAAAACCATCTCCACTAAGCCCACCACCTGCTCCCTTGACCCGATCCCCACCCCTCCCCTTACCACCCAGCTTCTAGCCCCACTAATTAACCTGTCCCTTGCATCTGGGGGAGACACCATTAACCTGTCCCTTTCATCTGGCACCATTCTTACTCCCCTCACAACTGCCACCAGCACCCCGATCCTAAAGACACCTTCCCTCGATGTGTCGCAGCTCTCAAGTTACCATCCCATCTCCAACTTCCATTTCCTGTCTATATTCTGCGAAACAGTGGTTAGCTCCCAGTTCCGCTCTTTCCTCTCAACCCACTCCCTTTCGAACCCCTCCAGTCAGAGTGGGAAACTGCTCTGATTAAGGACACAAATGACATCATGACCATCTGCGACCAGGGCTCCCTCTGCCTCCTCATCCTCCTCAATGCCTTTGACACCATTGACCATTCATTTCTCCTCCCCCGCCTCTCCTCCCTCCTCAACCTTCAAGGCTCTGTCCTTGATTAGTTCCAGCCATATGTGTCACGCAGCTTTCACTTTGTCTCCCCTAATGGCTTTTCCTCCAGCCTTCGCACAGTCACATGTGGCGTCCTCCAGGGCTCTGCTCTTGGACCCCTGCTCCTCACCCTCTACATGTTTCCCCTCGGTGACATCATCTGCTGACATGTGGTAAATTTCCACATGTATGTGTTGTGGAATTAATTCACACAGCACTGGAACTCAAGTAGCACATATGAGAACAAGTTGAATACCACTTACAGCTGAACGGGGAAGCACCCAATCAGGCTAATGTTGCCCGAAATGGCACTTCCACTGAGACTATACTTACAAGGGTTTATATTATTTTTTCTTATTATGACCCGTAACAATACTGCAGCATTTTACAACCAATCAAAATAATACAAGTTTCATATCTTGACTATGTGTTCCTGCCTGATCCTGAAAACTTGGTGTAAAACATTAACTAACTTTTGGTCAACTGGCCAGTTGATTACTGGCCAGTACATTGTCCAGAAGCGATGTCAAAACCAGACTATCTAATGGCCAGAGTTATAGGACGTTGTTCGCCTCCCTTCTTTTCCCAGACCTTGAGAGGGCTCTCCTACTATTCACTTGTCAATTAGTACAATCCTTTGCGCCTTTATTATTGCGCTTCTTGGATAATTGGCATGGAGCAGTAGCCAAGGTTGTCTCAGCGAAAGGGAATTTGCACCTTGTGTGTTGTGTAGATAAGTTGTTTCTCTCGTTTTGCTCAAGGATGCTGACTATGCCTGTGTTGTGGACAGATTACTTTAATTGGTGCCTGATTGGAACTAACTATAATATAAATACAAAACTAGGAATAATACATGTCTTGCCATCATTGTTCTGGCATGCCAGGGGCATGTGACCTGGGTGAATTGGTGGTATATTCTGTGTCACCTTCTACATATGGGGATGACACCCAACTCTACCTTTCCGCTTCCACCCTCAACTCCAGGACTAATGGCATTCTGACTGCATGTCTGTCTATCATTTAGTCCTAGACAACGGACAACTTTCTCCAACTAAACATCAACAAGACAGAGGCCGTCCTGATTCGCTCACGTCGGCGCCTCTGCTAACATAGGCATTCAAGGCTTCACTCTCCACCTCTTGAAGCCAGTCAGCAATCTGGGCATCTTGTTCAACCCCAAACTATCCTTCCTCCCCCAAATCCGCACTATGACCGGTACAGCCTTCCACCTCCTCCGGCACTACCTCATCCCCCATGCTGCTGAAACACTCATCCACACTTTCACCACATCTAGGCTCGACTATGGCAGATTATTCAGAACTCTGGAGCTGGTGGACTCTCCTGCACTAGGCTCCGCGATCACATCACTCCCACCCAGCCACTCTGTCTCACACTCTGCAACTCCATCCCACAACCAGTTCACCTCTCTTCCTCCCTTTCCTCCTTGAAGGCCGATCTCAAGACCTTCCTCTTTAACCGTGCCTTCTCCTCATCTTCTAACTCTCCCCCCTTTCCTATTCTCCTTCCCCCGACGCCCCCTATAACCGATCAGGACCTGACCTGACTGTTCAGTGCCTTGGGACATCCTCCTGACATGACAGGCGCTCTATCAATGTAATTTTGTTGTTGTTATCTTCTTTATACATTTATTAAACTTTAAACTTTTATTGCATTTATATTTTCAATACTAATGGTGTTGTTTTTGGTCTTTAGTTAAGGTTAGTGTAAGAAAATTTAAACCAGAAATGTAGTGAAGGAACGTAACACCTGTTGATAGTATGGGGGCCTATGGTAATTTAGGTTTTGTTCTTTTTTAAGATCACATCCCCAACGTTACGTGGGCAGATCCAGTACTGATAATTACTTAAAGGGATTTACATCCACTATGTTAAAGCGATTTCCTAAGTATCGTTATATTTAAACACAAGTTTATGCCGTATCAATATGTGTTTTCAGGCCCACCAATAGAATATAAAGTGGTGGTGAACGACGACCAAGATAACATTTTTGAATCCTCCTCCTCCATGAACTACAATCAACACTTACAGTTTTTACTCACAAATTAGCGCATGAGTCAGAATGTGTAAACGTGGATCTCGGACCTGGATGGTTGTGATAACCATTCACAAACATAAACGCAAACATAAAAAAATGCAAATTCTTAGATTAGGAGAGCAGCAAACTATATTATGTGAATGGAGAACATGGTCCGCTCACTAAAATGAATGATACACTGCTCAGTGTATCATTCATTTTATTGTTTTTATTGGTTCAATCAATTATACTATTCTCTTCCAAACTATCAATTCACCCAATTCAACCATAAATATATGCTATTATATTATTACATTAGTCAGAGCTTGGGATTCATTCCAGTTGAGTTATGTGAACATCTCGATGACATCAGCACCAGCTGCGATTGGTCTATTCCAAACAAGTCGTTGTCCAGCTTCGTCTGACCATAGTTCAATTTCAATGATTAAACTTGTTTTGATATCTACCAACAAGGAACAGTTCTATTTAATGGTTATATCGTACCGATTTAATGTTTTGCAATAAAATGAAAATATTGAATAGAATTGACAGCAGCTTAAACGACTGAAGGAAACTGCAGAGACACTTGCAGGTGTTAAAAGGCTGCAATGCGGAAGTTGGTACGTTACTCAACCGCAGGCTTGGCCATGGGGTGGGGAGGGGAGTAACTCCACAATGAGCTCTTCGGAGCGGGTACATTTTGATGTTTCATTTGCATCTGATGGTCATATAACCTTTCAATAGGTTGTCACTCCTTTTGGCAACACAAAACCTCAGCATAATGATTAGTGAAGTACTTGAGTAATACTTTGATTTAGTTCTATAGAGATTGGCGGGCTGGAGAGGCAGGGGGCAAAAGTATCTCAATGAATTATCTTCCAAACCCAAGGTGGATGTACAGAGGGAGAGCATTTCACACGTGCTCAGCCTGTAACAACAATCATGACTTAACACTGAATATTGTGCGATATTTTAAATTCACTTTAATTTTAATTGACGTTGAATTTACTTTGAAAGTTGGCTGTTTTTAACAACCACATGAAAAAGTTCCCAATTAACCACCAAGATTAAAATGTTTCCAAAATGCTGCGCGATCAATTTCAAACACACATAAGTATTGCGTGTATGTTTAATGAATAAAATCAACTCCGTGGTTTAGACAAAAGAATACTGAAACCAAGAGAAGAAATGGAAGAAAAATAGCCACGGCACAAAGGGCAATGAAAGAGTCATTTTATTAAACTGTAGTATTTGTTATATCTGTAATGTTACACGGGTGGCTTCATTATTGCAGCGTGAACACACTGTAAAGTACAACCATTCAATTCCAGCAAACAGACAAATTATTGTTGCCGTATTGTAACACTCTACTTAAAAATCTAAGAGCTTCTTTCCTTCTGTTACAAATTTACCGGAGGTATTTAAGCGAATTTATTTCTCAATTTGGGCATTCCTGGCAAAACTACTTTAAATTCCAAACAAGTATTAACACAATTCTTATTATTAATGTAGATTGCCAAACTTACATTCAACGAGCTCTGTATGTTCCTAATTTAGATACAACTAGATCTGGCGATGGTTCTTTCGAGCTGAGTCCCCCGAGTCTCGTGTGTGACCAGACAGGAATACAGCTCGTGTGACTCCCACTCGGAGGCTGGCAGAGTCAGATAACTGCTCACACTGTACGTGTTGTCCACCTCCTGCTTGATCGCACTCGTTTCAACACCTTCACTTCTGGCGCTGCCATCCACAGTCCACTTGACCTCCACAGCTCCCGGGGTAAAATCATTCACCAGACACACCAGGGTCGCCTTGCTCTTTGCTGTGATTTGATCTGGTGACGGCGGAAGGACAGTCACTGAAGGACCTCGCGGCTCTGTTAGAAAATTATGGAAAAAAAGTTGAAATTCATTTTTAACATCTTAAGTTACAATCGAAGTGCAGCAATGTAAAGGGAACAATGAGTGTTGGGGTCATCGTACACCATCACACACCATTCATTTTATACTATCAATAGTTTGATGCTGAGAGCTCAACAATAATAATGATAATAATCCTTGCATTTGATATAGTGCTCTTGACGTTTTCTAGGCGTCTCAAATATAGAGTTTGTATAGAGAGTAACAACCTGAAAATAGGAAGAAAATAAATGTTTTCCTTTTGACCAAACACTCTGCACTGAAAAACAATTCAGGAGCAAAATCAGAACCCAATGTTTGATTTGTTATAGAGAGGGGCTTCCGATTTCACGATAATTTATTTGGCACCGCATTTGCTGATTTTAATTCATAATTAATAGCGCACAATACACAAATCACAATACACAACACACAAATCGGAATCCCTTTAATATGATGCCTGAGGGAAGTGATAAAGTTAATTTTCAAGAGAGAAAATGTATTTTGACCAGATTGAGCCGGCGCTCAGCCTCTGTCTTTAATGATCGATGATTCCCATCTGACCAACAGCACCAACCTGTGGTGAAAACCATGATATTATTGAGTATCTCCAGTGGTGCTGCCCTTAGTGACATAAAACACGGAACTGGGAGATTGTAAAGTACGTTTATAAAATTAGAAATCTGAAGATAAATGCGCGTAATACATGGTAAAAATACAAATGTATTCTAATGGGGATAGAGGGGGAGAAAATAAAACGTTTGAGGAAATCCGAATAGAACTCTGGAATCGAAAAATGTTAAAATGCAAAGATTGTTGGCAATTACACGGAGCAGACTGTAACATTTGAATTATTCTGAAAATAATGGATTCGATTTGTAACCATAATGATGTTGCGAACAAACTCCCCTACAGTTCTTCTCTATCATCAATTACACAATCCCCTCACTCTCAAAGAAGTTTAAATTTTCAAAATGATCAGTTAGTCACGGACGAACACTATTTTCATGGAATCCGGTTCCCTCTGAGATAGAACCGCTCACCAATCGGTCCATTAGACCCCAGCGACAGTCACCAGATGGAAAGATGCTGTTGATCTCCTTATGATGGAGATTCTTTTAAATATCACTTCGTGCTGACAAACTGGGGAAAGAGGTTAACAAGTAAACATAGAAATTAAATAATCTGGCGCAAAGAGATTTAACTTCAATCTCAGGTGTGAAGTGTTAACTCATTTCCCTGGTGTAGCTCATTCTTTACCAGGATCTCTAAGCGGTGCTTCAGTGAATCTGAGATCTTCAGTCCTTCAGACTGTTAAATATAAATATCACCACGGTTAACTCCGCTTGGCTAATTTAATTCATTTCTCCACCTTTTTACCATTGTTAGTTGGCTGTAATATTCGTCGAAATTTTTCATAGAATTTCAGTTCAGATCAGGTTTCGCGTGTTTGATTCTTTAAAATTTCTGATTTCCACATAAAAAGTTTATCATTAGGAAACCAGATGCGACTATCACAGAAAGCGTGTGAAACAATATCGAATACAGACAAACATGCAATTATATTTGGACGTCCTCCTCACGTGAAAGGCTCTATACAAGAGCAATGTTGTTCGCTTTTTGTTGTTTTTATTATTGTTGAAACTGTAGGAGAATTAGATCACAATAATCATCGAAAGTCGAAACTAGATCACTTACTTTTCAAACTCAGATTGGTCCCTTTACCAAAGATGAAAGTGTCATACCCGGAAAAACAGTAATAATCCGCGGCGTCCTCCGGCTGCACACCGCTGATGGTTAAATGCATGTTCGATAAGTCCACAGAACCAGTGAATCGATCAGGAATCCCCTGAAATCGTTTTGAGCCCTGATAGATAAGCAGCACAGGGGCGCTGCCAGGCTTCTGCTGGTACCAGCTCGTGTAGGTATTGAATCTGCCTCCGGACATGGTACAGGTGATCTTGACGGTGTTTCCCGGGGAGGTTGAGATGGACGGTGGCTGAGTCAGGGTAACAGCTGCGGTTGTTCCTGGAGAAATAACAAGTCACAGATAAGTCACACTGTAGACAGGTCACACTGTACAGAGTGAAGGTAATTGAGATCAGGGCGGATTCCGCAGCGCTTACCATGCAGACACAGGAGCAAAGCGGCCAGAACTCGGAGCCAATCGCCCATTGTGAACAGTTTGATGAACATCAGAGAAATTAGCGATTCACAGACAAAAGCCACTTTACTGCTCGATTGTAAACTTCTCCTTAAGAACCATCAGGTGATGCAAGTCCAGTTGAATTCATAAATTATGCAAATTGTCCTCCGGCTCCCATCGTTCAATTGGAATCCTTGTTCTGAACAGCAGATGGAACATCATGCAGATTTAAACCATTTTACCGCCCGGATTTCAAAAGGTATTTCATGATAATACTGCATAATGTTTCACCCTAGAGAGTTTGATTAAATAATGATAAAAATAATAAATAATAATCCTCTATTTGATATGGCGATTAACGTCTTCTCGGCGTCTCATAGCGCTTCACGGATTATCCTGTAAAGTTAATTGACTGTATATATGTGGACAAAACGCTGCAGCCAATTGCGCAAAGCAGTGTCCAGCAAACAGTCATGAATTTTTTTTAGCGATTTTTATCAGGCGTGTGGAGTAAGGAAACTTGCCCAAAGTTTCACCCTGCCTGGAATCGAATCCAGGTCCCTCGCTTGTAATTCTAAACACTGAGCTACAGGATATCAGAAAATGATGCCAGTATAAAAAAAGAGCATTTTGTTTACATTGCACAAACTTCAATTATTTACAATATCGTGGATAAGCCTTATTCTTTTAAATATTCATATAGTTCACGGTTTTACAGAGTATGATTCCTGCAAGATTCGCTTGCCCAGGTTCAAAGAGGATCATGCGCTGGTGAAGCTTGTTCCGTTGAAAGATAATTTGTAGTTGGGAAAGTTTCATCTTTTCATTCAGTTACAGTTTACACACTGACAAGCCACACCTGAACTGATACAAACCCTGCCGTGCAAGTCACACTTCACAGCCGGTGACAGGGTTCCCCACATTGTTTATACGGTTTCTCGATTTCTGAAATAAATTCTCCAAATCACCTTGCGGCAGATACCAGCCCTGCCCTCACGTTAGGGTTCCCTTTACTGCACCATGCCTCACTGCAGATGTGATATGTTTAACAGCAGAATAATAGCGCGATTGACATTCCCCGATGATGAACGAACATTTCTTTCAGGCAAAGTTATAAACAATGAATACAGCGACCTCTCTCTTGATCAGCCAGCCTGGGGAACAGCAACAGACAGGGGGTTATCACATACAGTGTTTGGCCTCTACAGTCAAGGCATCGCCACCGCAACGCCACAAATGGCAAATCCCGTGGCCATGCCTTGACTGTCGCCCACGTGGAGCTAATACTTTCCACAATAAGGTAAGTGGTGTGAGGGAAATGGAAAGAGGGGGAGAGTGAGGAGCCTCAGGATTCCATTCCAGTCCCAGGGAAATTACCATTCAACCTGGCACAAATACAAGATGGTTACTTCATGTTATTACATCTGATATTTTTAAGAGCGATTGTCATTTGCTATTACCTATCCCCCGCACACACAGATAGACATATTTGGGTTTGTTTTGACTTTTTGGTAGTTATTTCTTATTCGATCGAAAGGATTTACCTGGAGACAGTCGTGGTAGGAAATAAGATACGTGTAAGATTTTTGAAAACGTATATATTGATAAATATATTTGTTATGATACCAATTCAAAACAAAATACAAAATAAAATCTGCACACTGGTTGTCCACACATTTTTTCGAGTTTGTTCCCTTTAAAACAGTCGGGAGTCGCCCCTGTGTGAATCACAGCCAGATCAGTGCTACAATGAATTGCAGCGGCTGCTTTTTCTGATGAAACATTAAAAGCTGTGTATTTAATACGATTCTTCAGCTCCTAGCCCTGATTCTGTCTATATCTCATCTGTCAAAATGTGAGAAGATTTGGATCGAAATACAAGGTGGGTACAAGAAATACTAGATGTGGAGCTCCTGTGGCTCAGTGGTTAGAGCATTTATCTTGCAAGCTGAGGAGACCATGCTGGGGAGACCTATGGTCGAACCTAGGAAGGTCAGGGCGAAACCTTGGGCAAGTTTCCTTACTCCACAGAGTCCACACGCCTAATAATAATCCCTAAAAAAAAACACAATAATAAAATTGGTCATTTCAATCCACGACTGTTTGTGGGATGCTGCTGTGCGCAATTGGCTGCCGCGTTTCGCCCACAAATATACAGTCAATTCACTTTACAGTATATTCTGTGACGCACTTTGGGACGTCGATGAGATGTGAAAAGCGCTATATTAAAAACAAGGATTAATATCATTATTATAAGATACGAAATATACTCTATTAATGTAGCATTCTAAAGTTTGCATAAATTGTCAACCTGATCAATTCATATTTAACTTCGAGAACCACTTTCTGTAGTTCAATAGATGCACGTGGAATTTCTACTCAAATATTCAGGAAGATAACGGAAGCGGTTCTTTTATTTCTCGTATAAACAAGAAGAGCGACAATACTATGAATCATAAAACTGCAAAATTTGGTCGTCACATTGATGAAAAGCAACAACAACAACTTGCATCAACATGACTTTACATAGAGTAATTGCTGCTACATATTACCCGCATTAAATTTGCAGATCGATATATTTGCTGATCTACCTGAGTTCATAATTTCTTTCTTGTAATCACTTTGGATAGCCACATGAATTCTACTACTTGTACATTCCAGTTTGGTATCTTTATGATAATAGATGGTGTGTAACAGATCACCATTCTGGCGGTCTGTACTGGTGAATTCTCCCTATTATATTGATCATTATAAATATATTGATGGGTTACTGTAATGGTTATAAATCCCGACTGACCAGAACAAATCTTCTCTGCGATTGCAGACTTTGTTGGACGATGAGGCAGTCTTAGTTCACATGGCTGCCATCAGCTGAAGTCTTTGCAATGATGTTCAAGCAAGAAATTTGATAAATACATAAACGTATTATGTTGGTTGGTTTTGATCGTTAAAGCGAATTTCTAAATATCGTTATCCAAAACCAACACTTCATGCCGTATGAAAATGTATTCTCAGTGGACTACGGGCATGGTGGCCATTAAACTAAAATATAAAACGTTGCTGAAGAACAGCCAAAGTAACTTTTTTGAATCTCCCTCCCAAATAAAGAACCATCAACACTTGCAGTTTTGACTCACAAATTAGGGCATGATTCAGAATGCGTCAACGTGGATGTCCGACCTGGTTGGTTCTGATAACCATTCATAACCACGAATAGATGCAAATTCTCAGATTGAGTGAACAGCAGACTATATCTTGTGAATGTAGAAAACACTCCGCTTTCTGTCGATTGTATTGAATGTTTCGACAGTCATTGGTCTTATTGACACATTCAATTGTACTATTCTTACTGGTAATTTCTCCCAACTCATACTTCAATATTGTATTATTCAATGGTTGAATTGTATACCAGATTCGTACGCTCACGATTTTAGAAGTTTATTAAAGTTTTTAAAATAAACTATTCTATTACGTCATTACCTACTGCCACTGGGACATGGCCGATATGTTATTGTCTGCATTTGGTATAAAACAATATATTATTGAAATTGAACTATGTTAAAAGTTATCTTTCATCATAGTTCAATTTCAATAATATATTGTTTTATACCAAATGCAATGATTATTATTAGTATTATTTGTTTCAATTTTGATCTGAAAATATACAACAACAATACATGGTGTAATGCCCATCGATTTAAAGGTTGCAACAAACGATTGAAACAAACTGCAATGACACCCGCAGTTGTTTAAAAACTCCATAAAATCCTGCGAAGAGGAAGCTGGTTTCTCAACAGCAGGTTTGGCGGCTTGGGATATACTGGGGGTGGGTGGATGGGGGGTTGGTGCAGTAACTGGGGGAATGGCACATTAACTCGTTTCATGTGTACTTGGTTGGCTGATGGACATATATCTTTTCAATATCTTTTCACGTCTTTAAGCAATATGAAAGCTTGGCATAATGATTGCCTTATGTGTATGGTCATATATATATTTATGTAGTTCTGTAGACATTGGTTAGCTTGAGAGGTGAGGGAGTAGGGGCTAGTGTCAAAAGCATCTCAGTGAAATAGATCCCAAATCCAGTGTCGATGTATACCATTATTGGGGCAGACATTTCACTTTTGCTTAGCGTGTTAACGGTTCATGGCTTAACATTTAATATTTACTTAAAATGCTTAAAAGTAAATTCACTTTATTTTCAGTTGAATTTGAAACCTGTTTCCCTTTCAAAACACGACATGAAACGGCTCCCGGATAACGACCGAAGTTATTTTAGCTCAAAATTCTCCACGATAAATTTTTCATTTTAAAATACAACCGTTTGAGTATCTAAACTAACTACGGGCTTGCTGCCCGGCCGCTGGGGAAGCATGAGGCATCAAGGTATTTACGTTCCCTTGCGTCTACAATTTCTAGACGAAATATGTATTTTCCCATTGGATGACAGTCTACAAACGCTGGTGTGTGTTTACCTAAAAAAAATCTAAACATTCATATAAAACTAAATCTTGAGATACGCGAAACAAAATGAATAAAATCAAGAGAAGGAATGGAAGTAAAAGAGCCACGGAACAGAGAACCATGAAAGAGTCATTTTACTAAGATGCGGTATTTGTTATTTCTCTAATGTTGTACAAGGGGCTTCATCGTTGCAGCATGAATACACTGTAAAATGCAAGCATTCGATTCAGGCAAACTGAGATTTTTTATTGCTGGGGTTTCAGTACAATACTTAAAACATCTAAGAGCTTCTTTACTCCTGTCGGGATATCTACCGAAAGTGTTTACAAAGCGAATTTGTTTCCCAAGTTGGGCATTCCTGACAAAATGATCATGATTTCCAAACGATCACAAACACATTTATTATAATTGAAGTCAGATTGCCAAAGATATATTCGGCCAGCACTGCAAATTGCAGATTTAGATACAACTGGATCTGGCGATGGTTTTTTCCAGCGGAGTCTCCCGAGTCTCGTGTGTGACCAGACAGGAATACAGCTCGTGTGACTCCCACTCGGAGGCTGGCAGAGTCAGATAACTGCTCACACGGTACGTGTTGTCCACCTCCTGCTTGATCGCACTCGTTTCAACACCTTCATTTCTGGCACTGCCATCCACAGTCCACTTGACCTCCACAGCTCCCGGGATAAAATCATTCACCAGACACACCAGGGTCGCCTTGCTCTTTGCTGTGATTTGATCTGGTGACGGCCGCAGGACAGTCACGGAAGGGGCCCGTGCGTCTGGAAGAAAAATATGGATAAAAAAGTTGAAATTCAGTTTTTTAACATTTTAAGATACAATCGGTCTGTTGAATAGCAGGACAAAACTCCAGGATGACCAATAAATAATCCTATACAGTATTTCGCATTCCTGTAAATGCTAAAACATTTTCTTGTACAGAGTTGTAGACGGTACTTTTCAACGGTGACAAAGTGTAACATTGTAAGGGAACAATGACTGTTGGGGTCATCATACACCATCACACACCGTTCATTATTATACTATCAATACTTTGCTGCTGAGAGCTCAACAATAATAATAATATTAAGAATCGTTCCATTTGGTCTTGTGCCCTTGACGTCTTCTAGTCGTCTCTAAGCTCCCCAAATATACTGTAAAGTGAATTGTCTGTATATATTCGGGTGGATCGTGGCAGCCAATTGCGCACAGCAGTATCCCACTAACAGTTCTGTATTGAAATGAACCATTTATTACGGTGTTATGCTGTTTTTTTGCAGTGCTGAAGACGCGTTCGAATTTTCCTGTGTTGATGTAATTAATAACTACAATCATAAGAAATAACACCAGACACTAAATATCGCGTCACAAGAAGTATGTGGCGGGAGCTGCTGATCGAAAGCTCATGAAACATTATTATTAATTATATAGAGTTTGTATAGAGAGTAACAACCTGAAAATGGGAAGAAAATAAATGTTTTCCTTTTGACCAAACACTCTGCACTGAAAAACAATTCAGGAGCACAATCAGAATCCAATCTTTGATTTGTTACCGAGAGGAGCTTCCGATTTCACAATAATTTATTTGGCACCGTATTTGCTGATTTTAATTCATAACTAATAGCGCACAATACAAAATCACAATACACAACACACAAATCGGAATCCCTTTAATATGATGCCTGAGGGAAATAATCAAATTAATTTTCAAAGGAGAAAATGTATTTTGACCAGATTGAGCCGGCGCTCAACCTTTGTCTTTAATGAGCGATGATTCCCATCTGACCAACCATGATATTGTTGAGTCTCTCCAGTGGTGCTGCCCTTAGCGACATCAACCACGGAATTGGGAGAACCAAATAAGTTTGTAAAATTAGAAATCGGAAGATAAATGCTGGCAATAAAAGGTGCGTACATCTCGTGACGGCTGAAGGACAGTCACCGAAGGGCCGCGAGGGTCTGGAAGTAAAATATTTAATATTTAAAGATGGAAATGGCAAAACTGGGGTTTGTTGCACTGTATCAAACCGCGTTAACAGCGATGCTCAGTGAGCCGATCATAGCACTTCAATTACTTTAAAGATCAGAATCTAACGTGAATTGTTGGTAAGAGAAACTCATCCCTCAGTTGTTGCCAGTGACTCGCTCTCATTGCCAGTCGAAAAGTGTCTCTAGAACGTTTCAATCCTCACCATATTCAATCACCCACAGGAAACATTTCCACGTTATTACATTATGATGGGGTCCTTTAGCTCAGTGCTTAGAGCACTCGTCTCGCAAGGGAGAGACGTGGATTCGATTCCTTACAGGCTGAAATGTTGGGAAAGTTTCCTTATTCCATACGCCTTTATTTACCTAGCAGCAGGAACCTAGTTCATGGTCGATTGGCAGATCGCTTTTTGGTAGTAATAGTCCATTCAAAAAATAATAATTTGGTCACTCAATCCATGACTATTTGTGGGAAACTGCTGTGCGCAATTGATTGCCACATTTCATCCACAGAATATAGAGCTAATTTACTTCCATGCGCTAAGGCAGTACATCAAATACAAGAATTATTATTCTGTTCCCTTTTAGAGTCGGACGATTCACCAGTTGGTCAACAGCACTGCCCTTGAGAGCTCAAGGAGATCCAGCAAGTGAAGGCTGCTGTTTATCTTCTTGTGCTGAAGTTTCTTAAAATATCACCAAATGCAAACTTACAAACCTCAAATAAAATTTGAATGCAAAAAAAATTAACGAATTAATCAGGAAGATCTTGGATCGCAACTATGAAATATTTTCTTCTTTTCCCTGTTATAGCTCATTGTTTACTGGAGTCTCTGCACTGTAGACATGCATTCTAAGGCTTTCAATCGACAAAGTTTAATATAAAAGCTTATCACCGGAACCATATTTGGATAAAATCAATTCTTCTTCATTGTTCGTTGGTTTTGTGAACTTTGCAATACTTAACATTGAAAAAAATTTACAATTTCACTTAGAGATGATCTGATTTTTGAAAATACTTCGAAACCTAACACAAAGCAACTTTAAACTCAAACAAACCTAAAAAAAAGAAGACAAACACTGAACGTTAAAAAATCGATCCACTAAAACTTAAAGTGTACTATGTGAAACATCACTTACTTCCCAAACTCAGCTTGGTCCCTTTACCGAAGACACGATTCACATAACAGTAGTAATCGGCGACGTCCTCCGGCTGCACACCGCTGATGGTTAAATGCATGGAGCTGCTCGTTGAGTCCACAGAACCAGTGAATCGATCAGGAATCCCCTGACCTCTGGTGGAGCTCCCATACCAAACAAACACAGGGGCGCTGCCAGGCTTCTGCTGGTACCAGCTCGTGCCGTAGCCGCCGATGCTGCCTCCGGACATGGTACAGGTGATCTTGACGGTGTTTCCCGGGGAGGTTGAGATGGACGGTGGCTGAGTCAGGGTAACAGCTGCGGTTGTTCCTGGAGAAATAACAAGTCACAGATAAGTCACACTGTAGATAGGTCACACTGTAGAGAGGTCACACTGTAGAACTAACTGTACAAAGTGAAGCTAATTGAGATCAGTGCGGATTCCGCAGCGCTTACCATGTAGACACAGGAGCAAAGCGGCCAGAAATCGGAGCCAATCGCCCATTGTGAACAATTTGATGAAGATGTGAGAGATGAGGGATTTTCCAGACAAAAGCCACTTTACTGCTCGATTGTAAACTTCCCCTTATGAACCATCAGGTAATGCAAGTCCAGTTGAATTCATGAATTATGCAAATCGTCGTCCGAGTTCCACTGTCCAAAAGGAATCCTTGCTCTGAACAGGGCATTGAAGATCATGCTGATTTATCCAATTTTTACACTCTGAGATGCCGTCCGGGATACAGGGCGCTATATAAATCAAAGTTGTTGTTGTTGTAGAGCGGACTTCATGTACAATGGTGTCTTGAAGTGGTTTACAATGAAAACAACAACAACAAATTATATTTATATTTCCATGTTGACAGGACATCCAGCATTGGACAGCTAGAGATTTGGAACACAGCTGGGATGGAGGGCATGGAGGATAGCAAAATGAGGGAAGCAAAAGACACAGTCATGAGGAGGTTCTTGAAATGAGCCTTGATGAAGGCAGTGGAGGGAGCAATGCAAATGGAGTGTAGGATGGAATTATGAAGGTTGGGGCAGAGAGGCTGAAGGCCTGATTCTGATGGTGGGGTCAGCCAGGCGGGGATATGGAGCAGGCCAAAGCCTTTACTGAACAGAGTGCGCAAGTCAATGTGGAGTTAGCAGTTCAGAGAGGTAGGATGGAGCAAGGCTGGGTAGGCTTTGAAGACTTTGATACTCTGGAGGATGGGGAGCCAACATAGCCAAGTGAGGTTAGGGGTAATTGGGTTTCATCCACATATATATGGAAGTTGTCCACATATCTACAGATGAAATTACCAAGATAGAGCATGTACAACAACACAACAAAATAACATTTACAGAGCACCTTTGAGGTCGGGATGACATATGTAGATACTGAAACTGAGAGGACTAAAGATTGAGCCCCAAGGAATACCACATGAGATGTTGCAGAGGCTGGAGGAGAAGCCAGCCATTTATGGAAACAAAGAGGAAACAGTACAAGAGGTAAGATTTGAACCAGATAAGGATAGGGCCAGGAAGGTTGAGCTGAAAGAAGAGGTAGTGGATAGTTTTGAAGGCAGCATCAAGAAAGACAAGAAAACAGAGGGAATTGTGGTCACAGATGGACAAAATGTAATTTTCACTTTGACCAAGGCTGTTTTGCTACTGTGGGCAGCACATAAACCCAATTGAAGGGGATCATACAGGGAGTCGCAGGAGAAGACGGGGTGAAGCTGGGAAGCAGCAACTCATTCCAGGACCTTGGAATGGAAAGGCAGATTGTGGATGGGACAGTAGATGGAGAGCATGGATGGGTCTAGGGTAGGTTTTTGGGGGTTGAGGATGGGTGTTTTTACATAGTTGGGAATGGTGCCAACAACACACCAACAAAATTACATTTATAAAGCGCCTTTCACATCAGGAGGATGTCCCAAAGTGCTGAACAATCAGGTCGGAACCCGCGCAAGGGGGTGAGGCAGGATAGGGGGAAGGGGCAGGAGAGAGTTATGAGGGGAGTGAGAAAATTGGGAGGGCAGCAGAAAGCATGGACGAAGAGGAGGGTCTTGAGACTGGCCTTGAAGGAGGCGAGGGAGGGAGCGAGGCGAATCGACTGTGGGATGGAGTTCCAGAGTGTGGAACTCGCAATAGCATCATAATCTTGCTGCTGTATTTTGCCCACAAACATACAGTCAATTTTCCTACTCTTCTTCATCCTGCCCCAACCCCTTCGCCGCCTGCTCTTGTTCCTACCTAACTGTCCAGTGCCTTGATCGGTCGGTCGGTCGGTCGGTCAGTTTATTGGGAGGAATGGAACCATGGATGTGCAGAATTTGGTGCAGGTGAGAATACAGGGCTAGGCAGACTAGATAAATTTGAAAATTAGGACATTTCACAAGTTCTCTAGTTTCTGATGCTCTCCCCCTGCCCTTCAAAAACCTATCATCAACCTGGCCATCTAAACAAAAACATTCCTTTATCCTTTCATACACTCCAAATAGCAGCCCATCTGCAATCTACCCTCCTTGTCCAAAGTCTTGGAAAGCATTGTTGCATTCAACTCAGCTTCCACCCTTCCCTGCACTTCCTACCTCCACTATACCGACAGCAGTGATTCAGCTTTTGTCAAGGCCATCAATGATATAATCTCTCTGCAAACAGGACTCTCTCCCTTCTGTCTGCTGTACCTTCTTGATCATCTCTCTATCGACCTCTATGGAAATGTGTCTTACTGGTTCTTGTAGTACCTGACCTATTGCTTCCACTTTATTTCCTCCAATGGTTTCTCCCTCCATTCTCACTCAATAAGCTTTGTGGTTCGACTTAGCCCTATCCTCTTCCTCATCTATATGTTCTCTGTTAGAGATGGAAACTAAATCTAAAAATCAAAATCTATTTCTCCACTTCCATTCTTGATTCCAGATCTACTGTCCACATCCTTGACATCCATCAAGACTTGGACATCCATCAATGAGCTAAAATGAAATTATGTTTAGTTAGATGATATTTACTCAGACAGAAACCAGCTTCCTTGGTTCATGCCAGTGCTATCTTTCCTCTAGCCCTGACTTCTTCAAACTCCCTGGCCACACTTTCAAACTCATCAAACTCATGCAAAATCTTGAAGTCTGGCTCGATCCTCAGTTCTCTTTACTCCCTCACATCCAGACTCTGACTAAATCCAAGACTAAGACTACTGTTCTTTACCTCCATCAAATATTCTTTACCACCCACAAATATACAGTTAATTCACTTTATGGTACATTCTGTGAAGCACTTTGAGATGTCTAGAAGACGTGAAAAGCACTATACCAAATGCAAGGATTATTATTATTATCATCACATTACTTAGCTCAACTGTAACTGTTCCAGAACCTCTTAGCCATCCCCACCAAGCTAGATTGTTTTTTTTAACATACTCCTCACTGGTCTCGCAAAACCCACCATCCATAAACTTCAACTCTTCTGCACTAAACTCCATATTTCCATCAACCGGTCCTCGCCAGGCTCCAGTGAATCAAATTCAAGGTACTTAGTCACCCACAAATATATTCATAGAATCATAGAATTATAGAATCGTAGAATGTTAAAGCACAGAAGGAGGCCATTCAGCCCATTGAGTCTGTGCCGGCTCTTTGACCGAGCAAGTCACTTTCAATAACCCCAATCACCAGCTTTAACCCCAATCACCTACAAACCCGTCTTCCCCAGATACCTATCTAGTTCTCTCTTAAAAGCTGCTATCGAATCAGACCTCACTACCCTTTCAGGCAGATCATTCAAATTCGAGCAACTCGCTGAGTAAATAATTTCTTCTAACCTCCCCTCTGCTTCTTTTGGTAGATATCTTAAGACTGTGACCATAGGTCACAGACACACCTACCAGCGGAACAGCTTTTTTCTATCTAGCCTGTAAAAACCTTTCATGATCATGAAGACCTCTATCAGGTCCCCGGGTAACCTTCTCTGCTCTAATGGGAAAAGTCCTAACTTCTCCAGCCTGTCCTCATAGCTAAGGTTCCCCATTCCTGGTATCATTCCCATGAATCTCCTCTGCACCCTTTCCAGTGCCTTAATGTCCTTCCTGAAGTAAGGTGCCCAGAACTGAACACAGTACTCCAGCTGAGGCCTAACCAGTGTTTTGTATAGATTAACCATAACCTCCCTACTTTTATACTCTATGCCCCTACCAATAAGGCTCAGTACACCAAATGCCTTTTTTTGCTGCCTTATCTACCTGCCCTGCTACCTTTAATAATTCACTTACTTGAACTCCCAGATCTCTCTGTACGTTCACGCCCTTATGATTGAGCTACCAAGTCTATATTGCCTCCTATCATTTTTCCTACCTAAGTGTATCACTTCACACTTATCCACATTGAAATCCATCTGCCACATGTCAGCCCATTCCACCATTCTGTGTATGTCTGCTTGCAGTTGGTTACAGTCCTCCTCATTATTTATTACCTTGCTTAACTACGTAACATCTGCAAACTTCGAAATAGTGCTCTCTATGCCCAAGTCCAGATCATTAGTATATATTAGAAAGAGCAGTGGTCCCAATACCAATCTTTGGGGGACACCGCTGCACACCTCCTTCCATTTCGAGAAACACCCATTAACCACCATCCTCTGCTTTCTGTCACTCAGCCAATTCTTAATCCAAACTGGATCTTAATACCATGGGTCTCTAATGTTTTTTATTAATCTCTTATGTGGTACAGTGCCAAAGCCTTTTTGAAATCCATGTAAATAACTTCCACCGCATTTCCCTCATCAACCCTCGCAGTCACCTCTTCAAAAAATTATTTTAGATTTGTTAGCCAAGATTTGCCTTTAACAAATCCATGTTGGCTGTCTCTAATTACTTTGTGTTCCTCTAAGTAGAGATTTATTCTTTACCAGATTATGGTCTCCAGTAGTTTTCCTATTACCGAAGTAAGGCTGACTGGCCTGCAATTTCCGGGTTTGTTTTACTGCCCCTTTTTGTAGAGGGGGTAACATTAGCCACTCTCCAGTCTCTTGGCATCATTCCTGTGTCCAATGAAGATTGAAATATAATGGCCAGAGCCTCAGCTATTTGAACCCGTATCTCCCACAGCAACCTCTGGTCCTGGTGACTTATCAATTTTGAGCCAGTCAATCTTTTCAGAACTTCCTCTCTGCCTATAGTAATCTGATCTATTTCCTGTACCCTCTCATCCAATACTGTGGTATTTGGGGCATCCATTTCCGTTGCGAAGACAGGTGCAAAGACAGATATTAATGCCTTAATATATTCCTATCTATTATGTCCTCCTACCCAAGGGTAAAAGATTGGTCAAGGGTAGGGTGCCGCCAATAAGGGACCAAGGAGGAAATTTTATTGCGGAGGCAGAGAGCATGGCTGATGTACTGAATGAGTACTTTGCCTCTGTCTTCACAAGAGAAGAAAATGCAGCCAATGTCACAGTATTGGAGGCTTCCTAATAAGCTTCTCATGCGGCACTTTGTCAAATGCCTTTTGAAAGTCCATGTAAACTATATCAACTGCGCTGCCCTTGTCCACCCATTCTGTTACACCACTGAAAAATTCCACTTCTGACACCAATGGTCTCTCTTTTATATCTCGAATATAATATGGTGGCAGTGCTCCAAATGTTAAACCCACAACATGGCTACACATCTGTCAACCCAGATTAATTTGACAGGCAAGTTTGAGGGTGGAAATGGACCAGACCAATGTGAATTGTAGCTTAAATGGATCAATCATTTTGAATGCTATCACATTGCCTCAGGTCTCAATGAAAAAGAAGATATAAAACAGGTGAGCACACTTCTATTTTCCATGGGAGATTGCGCTGATAATATTATAATCACTCTCAGAATAGATGAGAAAACTGCAACATATGATGAAGTTATAGAAGCACTAGCTGAACATTATGAAGGCAAATGAAATGTGATCGTGGAGAGGGCTCGGTTTAACAGGCAAAAACAAGTGCCAGGCGAATCCATTGATGTTTTATACAAGATTTGTTTTGACTAGCGGATAACTGTCAATATGGCGAGCTCAAGGACAGCTTGATCAGTGACAGAAATGTTGTTGGAGTGCTGGATGAAAAATTGTCAGACCCAAGCGGACCTCACGCTTGACAAAGCGGTCCATATATGCCGACAGTCTGAGGCAAGATATGACAGCCATGACATAGTCCGTGGTGACATCAGATCCACTAGCATCCATCATGTCACTAAACGCAAAACTCCATCCAACAACAACAGCTTAAAGTCGAGCAAACTAGTGCAGCAAACGCGAGATTCCAAGGCCGATTATTGTCAATGGTGTGGGAGACAACGCCATTCAAGTCAACAATGTCCTGCTTACATACCACACACACCACTACTTCACCAGTACTGGGAAAGTAAAAGTCATCTCTCTGTCCTCAACAATCTTCTTCTTTATGACGACCGCATTGTCATTCCCAGAACCATGAGATTAGAAATGCTTGACTGCATCCATCAAGGCCATCAGGGAATCACCAAATGCCAAGCCAGAGCACGTACACCTGTTTGGTGGCCAGGTCTCTCCAAGACTTAAGAATAAATTATTTCTAAATGTTTGACTTGTGCCAAACACCAACCAGAACAACGCGAGCCTCTCTTGCCAGCATCATTCCCATCACATCTGTGGGAAAGGCTGGGGTTGGATTTATTTGAATATTAAGGGAAGATTTTTCTCATCGTCGTCGACTACTACTCCCGCTGGATAGAAATAAAATCCCAAACCTCAGCAACCGTTATCAGAGCACTGAAAGAAATCTTTGCCGTCCACGGGATCCCAGACTTGGTGGTCTCTGACAATGGGCCGCAATTTAATTCAGCCTCATTCCTCCAGTTCGCTGAGAAGTACGGATTCGTACACAACACCAGTTTGCCAAGGTACCCACAGGCAAACGGCGAAGCTGAGAGAACAGTTCGTACAATGAAAGGGCTACTCAAAAAGAATGAAGATCCCTATCTTGCCCTCCTGACATACAGAGCGTCTCCTCTCCAGAATGGGCTGTCACCAAGTGAGCAGGAAATTTAAAACAACATTGCCTATTCTTCCATCAAGCCTTCAACCAAAGGTTCAATCCGAACAGAAGATCTGACAGAAAGAAGAGGTATATTGCACAAACCAGCAACAAAACTTCAACCTTCGTCACCGCGGTAGAGATTTGCCAGAACTTCATCCCGGCGACTCTGTTTGGATCCGAGACCAGGACCGCCACGGAACTGTCCTCAAACAAACTTCCAACCCACGATCCTACATCATACAAACCAGTCCCGGTACAGTTTGACGAAACCGATCAGTCCTGGTTAAAACACCACCTAAAAAACCACTACTGGAACCTGCACCAACTACACCTACTGATGTAACAGAACAGACCGCAACTTCACCTCAGAAGTTTTCACCGTCTCCATCATTGTCACAAACACCGAGTATTAGAAGGCCACCAGCTGTTCTGGACGTGCAGTGAAACCTCCTGATCGTCTTAATTTTTAAGTGATCTTAAAGTACACCTGTCTGTACTTGGGGGGGAGATGTAGAATTATGCTTATCACTGTGCCCTATGTAAATGTAACGGTTATAGCGCCCTCTCGTGACCACTGTGGTAGCACACGGAATTGCATGCTTTTGGTCATTCTTAATAAAGCCGCTTTACATGAAAGGCGATCTCTCCACGGTCTCTCTTTTATATCTCTAATATAACAACAGAGGCCCACAGCGTTAAAGGGACAGTGGTAGTGTGGATCCACAACTGGCTGCGAGACAGAAAGCAGAGTTCGACCCCAACAGCCCTTCCTCCCCCACATCTGGCCGTTACCAGCATTGCCTTCTACCACTCCGATGGATCGCCCGTCTCCGGCAATACCTCACCACAAAAGCCACTGAAACCTTGGTCCTAGGGAACTGCGATATGGGAATTTTCCGGATATGGATATATCGGTTGGCTCATATCGAGATATACCGAAATACCGATATTTTCAGTTTTTCGTACTGCTCGTGCGCGCGCATCCCAGTGCGCGCGCGTTCCGGGTGCGCGCGCATTCGGAGCCTATCTTCTCAGGAGGTAAATATCTTTTCCTCTCTCTGTGTCTCTCACTCTCTCCATCTCTGTGTTTTTCTGTCTGTGTCTCTCTATGTCTCTCTCCCTCTCTCCTCTCTCACATACCCCCCCATCTCTATCTATCTGTATATTATCACATCCACCCCGTCTCTCCCCCCCCCCACCCCCCCGCCGTCCCTCTCTCGCACCCCCGCCCCCGTCTCTCTCCCCCTCTCCCCCACAAGCCGTCTCTCTCCCCCTCTCCCCCCCCCCCAGCCGTGTATCTCCCCCTCCCCCCAGCCATCTCTCTCTCCCTCACGCCCCCCCAGCCGTCTCTCTCCCCCTCACCCCTCCCCCCCCAGCAGTGTCTCTCCCCCTCACCCCCCCCACCCACAGCCGTCTCTCTCCCCCCACCCCTTGCATACCTGTATATTGTATTCGAGGACTATGAATACAAGATGGCGGCTTTGCACCTCGGTCTGTGCATTGTGTATAGAGATGAGCATTCTGGGTCTTGTAGTTGATTGTGCTCGCATGCCGATATATCGGTATTTGTAAAATGTCTATATTGGCATATCGATATGAAAATCATATCGGGTTTTACCGATACACCGATATATCGCCGTTCCCTACTTGGTCCATGCCTTTGTCACCTCTCGGCTGGACTATTGCAACTCCATCCTCTCCGGTCTCCCCTCCACCGCAATCCACAAAATCTAGCTACCGGTAATCCAAAACTCTGCCGCCCGCATACTCACCCGCTCCAAGCTTCACTCCCCCATTACCCCAGTCCTTGCCAGACTTCACTAGCTCCCTATCCCAGAGAGGATCGACTTCAAGATCCTCACCCTTGTTTTCAAAACACCCCCCTATCTCTCTGATCTCCTCTCTCCCCAAACCAGCACCCGCTGCCTTCGCTCCTCTGGGTCTGACCTCCTAGATGTCCCCCGAATCCTCCGCTCCACCCTCGGTGGCTGTGTCTTCAGCCACTATGCCCCGAGGCTTTGGAACTCCCTTCCTCACTCCCTTTGCCTCGCCCCCTCTCTTCCCAGTTTCAGGTCACAGCTGAAGACCTTTCTCTTCTACCGTGCTTTTGGTCACCTTTCTGCTCCTGCTCCTGGCTCGGTCCCGGGATCCGCTATTGCAAAGCGCTGTGAGACGCCATCCGGCATGGAGGGTGCTATATAAATCAAAGTTGTTGTTGTTGTTGTTGTTAAGAAGTCATATGGGATACTAGGCTTTATAAATAGGGGTATAGAATACAAATGTCAGGAAGTGCTGATTAACCTCTATAAGACTTTGGTTAGGCCTCAGCTGGAGTACTGTTTACAATTCTGGTCACCACACTTTAGGAAGGACATTAAAGCATTGGAAAGTGTGCAGAGGAGATTTACCAGGATGGCACCAGGAATGAGGGACTTCAGCTACGAGGAAAGGCTAGATAGACTAGGCTTCTCTCTAGAACAAAGAAGATTGAGAGGAGACCTAATAGAGATTTATAAGATTATGAGAGGTTTCAACAGGGTGAATAGGGAAAGACTGTTTCCACTGGTAGGGCAATCAGTGACTCGTGGTCACAGATTTAAAATAGTTTCAAAACAAAGCAAAGGGGAGCTGAGGATAATTTTTTTCACTCAGCGGATTGTTCAAATCTGGAATGTATTGCCTGAAAAGCTGGTGGAGGCAGATTCCATAATAGCTTTTAAAAGGGAACTAGATCTTTATTTAGGAAGAGCAGGTCTGTTAGGTTATTGTATTCAAGTATCTCCTCCAAATCTTCCTTTTCAACTGTGCCTTTGTTCACCTTATTTCCCCTTTGCACTGTCCCCAGTTTTAGTATCCACCCTGTCTTCACCTGTTCTCAGTCTAGGTCTATGCTCTATGGCTGCCACCCCTAAGATGCCTTCCCCCAAAATGCCCCCATTCTCACAATCCCAGATCACTACCCTCCATTATTCTCGCTTGGTCCTCCGCTGCCACCATTTTCCACTTGACCATTCCCATAACCTCCTTCTGTTCCAATCTAGGAATCCAGCATCAGGCTCACTATGGTATTTATCATTGGCATCCATCAGCAGCATCCATCTTGAGTGCCCCATTCCCCAGATTACAGGGGCAAACCTCTTCTCCTTCGTCTATATACCCAACATCTATATACCCAACGTCCCTGTCAATCCACCTATTCCCTCCCCTCTCATCTTACACATTCCTCTGCCAACTGTGCATCACCCAATGAAATATCTGCTCTCTCCGACAAAGCCCTCACTGTCTCTTACTTCATTGTTGACAGAAATAACAACAACAACAAAATTATATTTATGGAGCACCTTTCACATCGGGAGGATGTCCCAAGGTGCTGAACAGCTAGGTTGGAACCCGAGCAGGGAGGAATGGGTTGGGGTAGGGACAGGGAGAAGGAGAGTAGGAAAGGGGGGAGAGTTAGGAGGGGAGCAGAAGGCACGGTTGAAGAGGAAGGTCTTGAGACCAGCCTTGAAGGAGGAAAGGGAGGAAGCAAGGTGAAGGGATTGCGTGATGTAGCAGAGTGTTGGGGCAGAGAGGCTGAAAACCGATGGTGGAGCGGTTCGGGTGGGGGACTTGCAGCACTCCAGAGCCTGCTGAACGGAGGGGACAGGCAAGCTGATAGGGAGACAGCAGGTCAGAGAGATAGGCGGGGGCAAGGCCGTGAATTGCCTTCAAGGTGAGAATGAGGAACCATGAATTCGATCCTCTGGGGGACGGGGAGCCAGTGGAGATGGGCGAGGGTGGGAGTGATGTGGTCGCGGAGCCTAGTGGGAGAGCACACAAGCTGCAGAGTTCTGAATAATCTGCAGCTTGTAAAGGGAGGAGCTGGGAAGACCAACAGGGAGAGGG
This sequence comes from Hydrolagus colliei, assembly GCA_035084275.1. NCBI lineage: Eukaryota > Metazoa > Chordata > Chondrichthyes > Chimaeriformes > Chimaeridae > Hydrolagus > Hydrolagus colliei. Next base: position 8,378,987 of record CM068761.1, on the reverse strand, counting down.
TTCCCGTAGTCAAGCCTAGATGTGATGGATGCGTGGACAAGTGTCACGGTAGCATGGGGGGGGGCATTCTTGGCCTCAGTGAAATCCAAGGTGACACCTTCAACATTGGGATGTTTTTCTGACATGAAGGGCACTATGCAAGCTTAATTTTTTTGTTATTGTTGTTTCCTCTGATTGAGGCACCTCAACCAGCTGTACCTTCCACCACACCAAGAAACTAATCACCATGGTGATGGTGTGGCTCTCATCTCCCCACTTGGTCTATCTCCTCACTACACTCCATCCCACAATCCCTTCACCTTGCCTCCTTCAAGTCCAGTCTCTTTTTCAACCATGCCTTCAGCTGCCATTCAAACTCTTTGCCCTCCCCATCCCAACTCTGCCACCTCCCCTTACCTCCCACCCCCACCATGCTGAACCCAGACTGTTCAGCACTTCGGGATGTCCTCCCAATGTGCAAGGCATTCTACAAATGTAATTTTGTTGTTGTTATTGCATAGTACTATGGACCGTTCCCCTCATTCCCACATCTTTGTCATCAATCTTCCCCTTAGAATTCTCCTCATTTATCACCCCTACCCCAACCTTCCCCAACCTTCCTCTGTGGCACCTCCTCCTTACTATGTTCTCTTTGCCTCTCTTCTCAATAAGACTGAGGCTCTCTGAGTTTGCTCCTATCAATGCTTTCACACATCAGGTGCAGACAGCATCAACATCCAAGGATGCCAACTCTATGCCACTGAGCCACACTGAAACCTAGGTGTCTTGTTTGACCCTCAACTAGCCTTTCTATCCCACATCTATGGCATGACCTATCCAGCCTTCCCAACCTGAGCAACATTGGCATTGTCACACACTATAGGCCGCTGAGATACTCATACACGCATTTATAACATACAGGTTTGACAATGCAAACTCACTGCTTGCTGGCCTCCCAAACTACTTCCTCTATAGGCTGCAGATCATCCAGAACTCTGCAGCCCATATCCTCTCCCTGCATCAGGCTCTATAAACCTAACACACCCCATCCTCGCCCATCAACAATGGCTTCCCATCATACAGAGGATTCAGTGCAATAACCTGGTCCTCAACTTCCAAACTCTCCATGACCTTGCTCCCTCCCTACCTCTGTGACCATCTAACCCAGTAACAACCTCCCTGCTCCCTTATTGGCTTGCGCTAGTGCTTCTGCACCTTAGGCATTGGCAGCATCAGCATCCATGGATGCACACCCTACATAACCCAGCCAGTCAGGAACCTAAGCATCTGGTTTGACCCTCAACCATCCTTCTCCCCCCCATTGGATTAGAGTACTCACCTTACAAGCCTCGGTTCGATTCTAGGCAGGGTGAAACCTTGGGCAAGTTTCCTTACTCCATTTAATAATAAATCCTCAAAAAAATCAATTCACTTTACAGTACAGTACAGTGCAGTATACAGTATATTCTGTGAAGTGCTTTAAGATGTCTAGTAAATGAGAAAAGTGCTATATCAAATGCAATTATTATTATTTTATTATTATTATATCCATCTTCATGAGTAGCACTGTCTTCCACCACCTCCACAACATTGCCTGACTCCACCACTGCCTCAAGCTGCCGAAACCCTCATATAAGCATTTGTCACCTCAAGCTTCGAATACAGAAACTCCCTCCTTGTTACGCACCCCCACCAAATCTTCCCTCACAAGCTGTAGATCATCAAAACTATGCAGCACATGTCCACTCCCGCTCAGAGGCATTTTTAACACTTCAAACTACTTGGTCAATTTTCTTAGGGGTCCCGTCACTGACGTCCGGTGTGATGCCTCTTTAGGTGGACCGCCTGGTCCGCCAGGCTGGGGAGAGCTCTGGTTTTCGCTATACAGGTATTTAACAAAAGACAAGAGCACAGCACACGCAAATCCTCCAATTTAGATGATTTTTGCATTACTTTGGGGGTCAGCAATATGAGGGGCCTGACAATGCATTGCACTGATTGCACCAACATTAAAAACGCTTCTGCTCTCGCAGTAGGCTCCTTGATCCCATCACCCCTACCCTCACCTGTCTCCATTGGCTCCCCCATCCATCAGAGGATAGGTTTCAAAATCCTCATCCTCATCTTCAGGGCCTTGCCCTCTCCTACCTCTCTGACCTGCTTATCCCTATCAACCTGTCCCCTCCCTCTATTCAGTGGGCTCCAGCCTGTTTTTTACTCTGGCCCGACCCACCGTACCATCGGCAGCCGGACATTCAGTCTCTCTGCTCCCACCCTTTGGCACTTCACCCACAATCCCTTTGGCTTGCTCCCTCCTTTGCCTCCTTCAAGGTTCACCTCAAGATCCTCCTGTTCAACCGTGCCTTCAGCCACTCTCCTATATCTCTGCCCTCCCTCATCCCAACCCTGCACCCCCTCCCCACCCATGGTCGGGTCCTGACTCCTGACTATTCAGCACTATTCAGCACCATGGGATATCATCCTGACATGAAAGGTGCTCTACAACTGACATATTATCTTGTCAAGCTTTTGAAACATTTAAACAAAAACATTTATTAAGCGCATATCATGTTAGTAGGATATCTCAAAGCAATTCACAGAGCCCATTGGGAGCCCAACCCCAACCTAGGATGTCTGCACTAAAAAAAGAGGCATGATGGGGAGCTGAGGAGGTATAGGAGGTAGGTCACGAAAAGAACAGTTGAATATAAAGGTCTTAAGCCAGACTTTAAAAGTGGGAATCGAGGCGAAGAGCAGGAAGGACCCCAGGAGTTTGGTTGATATGAAGCAAACTAATCTTTGTGAAATGTAGGGAGTGGCTGGGATGGTAGAAATTATGATTCAATTCGGAAATAAGGTATTATTTCCAAGTGAAAAATTCTCTGCTGATGTATTCCAAGTTGTTCAATTTAATATCACTCCAACTAGACTTCTACAATTTGTCTCCCGCTAACATTCCTAATTTCATTCAGTGGCCCTGTTTCTATATTGTGATCCTGTCCTGTCCCGTCAGATGATTCACACCTCATTTCAATATCCCAAACAGTTGAGTTACAGTTTGCAGAGATAGAATAGGATCATGTCAGACCATGCAGGGATTTGAATACAAAGGCACATGGGGAATGGGCAGTCTGTGGAGCTGAACAAGGGTGGAATGTTAGAGTTACAGAACCTGGTGTGAGGGAGGTTTGATTCATTTGTAACTTCCCTTTTTACCAGTCAAGAAACACTTGTTTCATTTGCTGGTAGACATTGCCCTCTATCGATATTATAATGTAAGTTCCTCATTCTAACTCTAAGTTGCTGACATGCAGTAATAATAATATTAGTAATCCTTCCATTGGATACAGCGCCTTATCATTTCTTTGAGACATCTCAAAGTGCTTCACAGAATATATTGTAAAATGAATTGACTGAATATTTTGTGGGCAAAACGTATATCTGCAATCCTAATGGAATATCTTTAAGTACATTTTCAAGGCCCAAATTTCACCTAGTCCTATCCTTTTTAAGAACTGTTGGAAGCTAATGTCTAAATAAGGATTGAATTAATACATTTTCCAAAATTCCAAACCTTAAATATCAAGCGGCTTAGTCTAGGTGGCATTTCTGGCCTACTGTTTGCTGAGAAAACAAAAGTGAAATACAATTATTTCTCCTACAAAAAATAAGGAGTGATCTTATTCAATAATATAAATGCAAAATGTAATTGATCTACCTACAATATCGATATTTAGGAAAGATCAAATAGGAAATAAACAGCAAGAAATATAAGTTTGGGGCTCATACCCTTGGAACAAATCAAATACATGTCAGTCTGTCTCAGTTTGGATTACTCTCACCTCTGAGTCAGAAGATTGTGGGTTTCAAGCCCCACTCATACAATCGAAGATGACATTCCAAAGCATATAGAACTTCTATAATAGGAGGATGCTGCATTGTCGGATAAGACTTTAAACTGAGACTCTTCTGCCCATTCAGATGGACATTAAAGATCCCATGGCACTATTCAAAAAAAGAAGGGAGCTTTTCCCGGACTCCCGGACAACAATCCCTCAAAATAAAATTGGTCACTCACTCCATAGATGTTTTTTCCAAACATTCCTGTGCTCAAATATTTGGCTGCTACATTCACCCCAAATGCATATGTTTTAAAATATAATCTATATTTTTTGAAGTTCTTTAGGACATCCTCCTGAAAGGCATTATACCAAATGCAAGGATTGTTATTTTATACAATAAAATAATAATACAATTCTTGGATTTGATACAGCGCTTTATCATGTTGTTAAGACATAGGGCCCGTTGATATATCGATATATCGGTTATTTCCTATATAATTTTCATATCGATATGCCGATATCGGAATTTAAAATATATCGATATATCAAAAAATTCTATATAAAAAAAATATCGGTACCTTGTCGCCGGCATTGCAACCTCCTGGGCCTAGAGCATGGGATGCGCGTGCACATTCGAATGTGTGCGCACCCAGAATGCGCGCGCAGTGAACTACAAGACCCAGAATGCTCATTTCTACACAATGCACAGACTGAGGTGCAAGCCGCCATATTGTATTCGTAGTCGTTGAATATAATATACAGGTATACAAGGGGTGGGGGGAGAGGGAGGGCGAGACGGGGTGGGGGGGGAGGGAGAGAAAGACAGGGGGGAGAGAGGGAGGGAGGGAAAGACAGGGGGGAGAGAGGGAGGGAGAGACGGGTAGGGGGCGGGGGAGAGGGAGGAAGAGACCAGACAGAGAGACACAGAGAAAGAGAGAGAGATGGAGAGAGTGAGTGTCAGAGACACAGAGAGAGAGAGATATTTACCTCCTGAGGAGATAGGTCCCGAATGCACGCACACCTCCGATTGCGCGTGCACCTCCCAATGCATGCGCAGTATGAAAAACCCGAAAATATCAATATATCGGTATATATCGATATGAGCCAAGTAAGCCAACCGATATATCCACATTGGAAATTTCCCATATCGACGGGTCCTATTAAGACATCTCAAAGCTTTCACAGAATATATTGTAGGAGGAACGTCATTATGCAGTGGGTAGTGAGAATGGGGAACACATTGCTAGCAGTGGTGGTTGACGCAGAATGCATCAATATATTTAAGGAAAATATATTTTCCTTTGTGCCGTGCCTGCAGCCACTGCGCCCCTATGCTCTGGAACTGCCTTCCTCAATCCCTTCGCCTCGCCCCCTCTCTTCCTAGTTTCAAGTCCCAGCTAAAGACCTTTCTCTTCGACTGCGCCTTTGGTCACCTTTCTATCTCTGCCCCTGGCTCAGTTCCAGGATCCGTTGTTGTGAAGCGCTCTGAGACGCCGTCCAGCGTGGAGGGTGCTATATAAATTAAAGTTGTTGCTGTTCAAAATGTGATACACACCTGAGGTAGAAAGTAATAGAGGGGTATGGCAAAGGATATTTGGAGGGGTGAGTGTTCTGGTGCAGTATAAACAGGTTAGTTGGGCTGAAAGGCATGTCTCCACGCTTTAATGTTCTATGTAATAATAATAATTCTTGGACTTTGTATAGTGCCTTTCATTTCGGAAAGATATCCCAAACCGCTTCACAGGATTTACTGTGAGTCTATTTGTAGATGAACGCGACAGCCCAAATTGCACTCAGCAATTTCTCACAAACGGACAAGAAATAAATGATCAGTTTTATGATCAACGTAACAGCAGCCACAGGGATATACTCAGTGAAAGAGAGATACACAGAGATAGAGAGAGAAATACACACAGAGAAAAAGATGCACACAGAGAGAAAATCACACAGAAACAGGGATACCTGCAGACAGAAAGAGAAATACACACAGGCACATAGGGAGTTACAGAGACAGATCTAATTAAATGGTGGAACAGGCTCAAAGAACTGTGGCCTACTCCTGTTCCTCTTTTCCCATGTCCCTAAAGCAACACAGATAGTGAGAGATACAGAGACATGAACAGACACACGGAGAGTGATACAGAGGCTCACACACAGACAGAGACAGCACACAGACAGAGCGAGACAGAGAGAGAGAGAGAGACAGATATAGAGACACTCAGAGACAGAGGGAGAAAGAGGGAGACATATAGACAAATACAAAGACACACGCAGACAGAGGGAGACATGCAGACAGATGCAGAGACACATGCAGACAGAGAGAGACACATACAGATAGAGAGAGAGAGACACACAGAGACAGATACTTTGTGGCTTTACTGGCTTCTTTGGATTTACTGTATTATTGTTTTTAAATTCATATGAATTTTTGCATTGCCTATTTCAAATTTGCATTGTAACTCAAATAGTGTGAAACTGAGAAATACAGTCCCACAATTTAAAACACAAGATTTCTACATGATTCTTACAGTTTGTGTTTCTGGAATGTAAACAAAAATATTGTTGATGAACTCTGCAGACATTTTTCAATTGGCAAATCTGGCAACTGGCCCATAGAAGCCACAAGGTTGAACTACTTAGATTATGTCAGATCAAGTCCTGATTTGGGTTTGAACCCACAGCCTTCTGAATCAAAAGCAGGAATGCTCCCAACTGAGCCAAGCCGACATACGCAATTCTATATTGCTGCTAAAACCGTACTTTTGAATACACAAGACAGCAGAACAAGAGGGCCGTGATTCAGAGGTGTGAAGGGAAATTTCAGAACAGGGGACAAGGGGTATTTCTTTACAGAGACGGTCATTCACATGAAATGACACAGCTTGATACCTTAACAGAAGGACGGTAATATAATAATAATAATCATCTGATATTCTGGAAGGGTGAGATCAAATGAGCCTTATCACGTCTTTGAGACTTCTCAAAGCGCTTCACAGAATATACTGAAAAGTGAATTGACTGTATTTTTGCCAATAAATATTTACTAAAAGCAAAACATTTGGGAGAATAATATTTATTACCAGTGAGATGGTAACAAATCAACCTGTCTGATTTCTTTGTCAGCAATTTCCGTCACGGTCTGTGTGTGAGTGAGTACAGCTGTCTCAGAGCCTTGGCTGAGCGCTTGCATGTATTGCAGGTTGAATGAAGATCTCTTTGGGCCACGTTGTTATTCAAATCTGTGTCTTGCCAACAGGAAACCTTTGCTAAATGGGTGCTACAAGAAGCTATTACAGTTACCCATTTGCAATACATTATCTGTCCAAATCAAGCTGTTTCCGCCCAGATTTCAGGCGGGACAGTCCGTCTGACACAGTCGCTGCGAGTTTCAGAAAGCTGAAACTGGTCAGCTGCACTGTGAATAGACAATATAGTGAATCACAAGTACTCTGTGTTCATTTTCCGATCTCACTTGGAATTATTTGTGTGACTATGATACATAGTCACACAAATAAGCGCTGAGCGAGTAGCATGAACAATCTATTATTAATTTCTAATCATAAATTTTCATAATCATGAATTGGGACCACGATATACAAGCTGTAGCTTTATTGGAAGAGAAAACATGCACACTAAATACAAAGGAGTCATTTGCCTCCTTCTGCTATGCAATCCTATGGTTTTGAGGAAGTGAAACTTTAACCTTCTCAGCTGCAGTAAAAATAGTAACAGTTTTAGACAGAAGTAGATCATTGGTCCATCCAACGTATGCATTCAATATCTGAAAAGTTCCCTTCACTGCATCTAACTTTTAATTTCCAGGAAATGGCTTCATTTTGTTTCAGTTTAAACTCTTTAATCGTTCTTGCTGGTTATCGTACTTGTGCTATTTTGCTCCACCTGCCTATATTGCCCATTAATTTGAATTTATCTCTGGCTGATCTAGATTTACCATTTTTTTTATAGTCCTTTAACATCCACAAGAATAGGAAAATTAAGCAGTGGTCTTTACAGCTCATTTGTAAAATGGCAGCTGTGACAATGCAACTGTTATCTGAAGGCACCGCCATCCACTACCTCTGCAACATCGCCCCTCCCCCCCTCCCCCACTGCCTCAATCCTCAGGCTTCTGCAGCCCTCACTCTTCAACCATGCCTTAAGCCGCCATCCTAACTCTCTGTCCTCCCTCATCCCAACACAGCCCCTCCACACACCTCCACCCCCACCCCAAGCCCCCTCACCACCATGCTCGGGTCCTGAACCCTGATTGTTCAGTGCCTTGTAATATCTTCCCATAAATGTCATTTTGTTGTTCTTATTGTTCTCAGCACCTAACTTGAGAGTGAGCACAAAGTTAACAGTTACTCTATCTTGGCATTCTGATACAGATAAAATTCCTACCAACTGATCCAGAGGTATTATTGTCACAAGTGCCATCCTTTTCACTTAAGATAATAATAAACGTTGCATTTTATATAAAGCCTTATCACATCACTGACCCATCTCAAAGCGCTTCACAGGATATACAAAACTATATTGGAAAAGCACAAGGCCCTGAACAGTCAGGGATTGTCAGATATATGTCAAGTAACAGTTAGGTATATGGTACACTTTACAGTACACAATATACTGCAAAGTTGATTTACTGTGTTTTGGTGGCAAAACATGGCAGCCAACTGTGCACAGCAGTACCCCAAAAATAATCATGGATAGAGTGACCAAATTATTCTTAATATTTATTTTAGGGGAAAATAATTATTACCCCCTGGAAAGCAATCTGCCAATCAACTAACATCCAGGTTCCTAATTACTGCTAGGCAAACAGAAATATGTGGAATAAGGAAACTTGTCTGTTTCGCCCTGCTCGGGAATCGAACCTGGGTCCTCTCAATGTGTGAAGCAAACAGCAGCAACAAAATTACATTTGTCTGGCGTCTTTCACATCGGGAGGACATCCCAAGGCACTGACACACTAACCATTATGCTACAGGACTCTAATTGCCATTGTTATAAAATGCAAGTTTGATTAATTCATAAATGCTGCTTTGGAACAGCCAGAAGTCAATTACTGTACATTTCAAGTGTGACAGCGCCCTCTACAGATAGCTTGGTGAAAGGTACTCAAGTTGCTTCTGTTCTATTTGTGCAAAATACAAGCCAGTGTAATATTGGGTGAATCTGGTACTGTATTGTTAGATGTTCTTTTCTTCAGATAAGACATGCAACCCAAACCTTCAGTTAGATGTTAAATATCCCTCGCCGTCATTCAAAGAAAAGGAGAGTGTTTCTCTTAGTATCCAGATATGAAGTGAATTCCTGATATTGAGACCTTATATCATCATGCTGTCAATATACTAGCTGCTTGCCATGCAAAATGTGAATAAGGGATTCCTCTCTATTTCAGCACTCATTCATAACATATAAAGTCACATTCTACATATCCCAGTAAGTAAAAATACCGGATATATCACTGGATCAAACATATCTGCACTGTTCAATTAGCCACAATGCAGCCAGAGCCATTCAAGTGAAATCTAGTAATGAGTTGGCTAGAGGGAAAATGTTGTCTTCAGCCAGCCTTGGCGTAATCTGTTTTGATACAATGAGCACTATTTTTCCATTGGAAAAGGTTCTGAGTAGAAATTTTAGACCTGGAGGTTCTGTAAGGTTCTGTCTGATTATGAAAGTCTGAGTAATTCAGGTACAAATGAAGAAAATGAAGAAAATGCTTACCCAAAAACACAAATGCTTATACATAAACTTACACTGTACTCAAATGAGTTTGAACAAATACACTTGATAGTTGTGGGGTCCAAAGCTGCTCTGTTACACAGGCAGGCCTCCTAGTCACAGCACCCCATAGTGGCAGCGAAGATCTCAAGCCTACATTGTTAACCCAAATATGGAGTCATTAAGCTCTTTTCCCTTAGAAAAATGTGAGGAGTTTACTGTATTTCATGGCTGTTTGAGTGACGTTGCTGTGTAAATTGACTGATGTGTTTACATGAGAATACATTTCACTGAAACTTTGCGAAGTGCTTTTGTCCTCACTTTCAAAGCCATTCACGGCATTGCCCCCACCTATCTCTCTGACCTACTGTCACCCTATCAACCTGCCCGCACCCTCCATTCAGCAGACTCAGGCCTGCTCCTCGTCCACCGCTCTAACCGCCCAACCATCAGCGGACAGGCTTTTAGCTTCTCTGCTCCCACACTGTGGAACTCCATCCCACAGCCCCTCTGCCTTGCTTCCTCCCTTTCCTCCTTCAAGGCCGGTCTCAAGACCTTCCTCTTCGACCGCGCCTTCAGCTCCCTCACTAACAATTCCCCCTCTCTAGTGTCCCAGCGATATGGAATTTTTCCGATATCAATATATCGGAGGGCTCATATTAATATATACCGATATATTGATATCACCAGGTTTTTTTATCCTGTGTATGCACGCACATTCCGATGTGCGCGCGCATTCCAATATGCATGCTCTATGCCCAGGAGGTTTGCAATGCCAGCGACAAGTTATGTTGAAAAAGTTCGTATTATACCGATATAACCGATATATCGATATATCGGCAGACACTATATACCGATGTTTTGTGGCTGTACCGATTGTTTTTGATACCGAATTTTTCGATATACAGTACCGATATATTCAAATTTCCAATATTGACATATCGATATGAAACATTATACCGATATATCGATATATCGCCGGACACTATCGCTCTCCCACTCTACTTCCCCCCACTTCGACCCTTCCCCTCTCCACCCCACCCTCACCCCCCTCACCCCGCTCGGGTCCCAACCAGACTGTTCAGCGCTTTGGGTCGTCCTCCCGACATGAAAGGCGCTATATAAGTGCAATTTTGTTATTGTTGCTGCTTTGAGGCATCCTAATGTGATAGGCATTATAGTAATAACAATAATAATAATCATTGCATTTGTTCCCACCCATGACCCTGACATTTCCGACCTCAGCATAATCTCGGACCACTTCCTCATCTCCTTCTCTTCTCGTATACCTTTCTCCTCCACCAAGCCCTCAACTGTACTCTTCCATCCTTGGAAAAATCTTCCTCCTGAGACCCTCACTGAGTCCCTCACATCCTCTCACATTCTATCCCTCTGGCCTTCCACCCACAGTGATCCTGAAGCAGCCGTGCAGTTGCTCCATGATCGCCTCTCCTCCACCTTCAACTCTCTCGTTCCCCTGAAATCCAGGTCCATCTCCAAACCTTACCATTCCCCCTGGTATAATACTCATCTCCACTAACTAAAAACATAATTCCGACTGCTCGAGTTCAGGTGGCAGAAAACCGGTCTGATGGTTCACCGCCAACAGTGGCTTGAGCATCTCCATAGTTACCACTGTTCTTTGTCATGCTCATTACTCCAACATCATCCTGGAGGCTAAAAACAACCCCAAAGTTATTTTTTCCATGACTCACTGGCTTCTCCATGCACCCCCTCAGGCCTCCTCAATCTTTACCTCAAATGCGAAGAATGAGGAGGTCATGTTTAGATACATTTTCCATCAGTTATGTTATTCTTATTTTGAAGCTAACAACTCTTCTTTTTGAACTTATCATAATTTCAAAAAATTCTGCCTCTTTTCTTTTTTCTAGCATGAATAGTCCCAGGCTGACCAATTTTTCCTCCTACCTGTGTCCTTCTCTTGAGTTAACCTAGTTGTCCTTTTCTGAATTTCCCATCAAACATGTCAGTCTGAGGTTTCTCTAACTATTGTGTGAATGTGTTGATTGCAGAAGCAGCAGTCTATAGAGCCAACATGCTTTATACATGTTAAACTAAATGGGTAGAATGAGATACCTCATGTGAACCTACCAGACATATGGAAAGCATCACAAGGAAAGCCTGCACAGCAAGTACGTGAATGCTTTCCTTGTGAAGATGATCTGATAACTCCCCCTGTAACCACTACCACTACCTTGCACTCCTGTAAATAAGAGACAAGTGAGAGACAAGTCAGAGACCAGGGTTTTCATTCCCTGCAGGGTGAAACTTTGGGCAAGTTTCCTTACTCCACACGCCAAATAATAAACCCTTGAAAATGCACAATAATAAATTGGTCACTTTAATCCACGACTATTTGTGGGACACTGCTATGCGCAATTGGCTGGTGCATTTCGCCCACAAATATACAGTCAATTCACTTTACAGTATACTCTGTGAAGCATTTTGAGATGTCTAGAAGATGTGAAAAGCGCTAAAACAAGTATATGGATTATTATTTATTATTACCATGCATTGAAACCTAATGGGACATAGACACCAGTGGCCAGTCTACCACTGTATGGGTCGACACCGTTGCAATATGTTGATAATTAATATAAGTGATTACTGGATGTGGGTGACAAATGAAGGAAATAAATATGTTGGGAGCCAATCCACAGAGAAATAAAGTAAATCTGAGAGGCAGGCTGGGTGGCGGGGGGTGGGGGGGGGGGGGGATTTGCATAACTAAATGAATGCAAAGTGACAAAAGATGGCTGTCACGGTCCTCTTAAGGAGAAGTTCACAAAGAGCCCAAGAACCAGCTTGACACCAGGAAAGCGACTTGTTGTGTTTCTGTTCTGGATCAAACGCTTCACAATGAGTGAGTGGCTTCGAGTTCTGGCCGCCCTCCTGCTCTGTCTGCACGGTGAGGACTCCACTGCGAATCCATCCCAACATTCATGACATTATCCTCGGATTAATCTTTGCTGCTTCTAACCGGACATAGAGCTTTACTCGAAACATATAAAATTAAGTCATTTTGCCATCTCTTGGCAGTTGGGTTTGATATGTAATTAATTTAGGGGCGTTTTATGATTGTTTTAGCACAAGAAATAGGTGACTATTCACAAAGGAAGATGTAGATACATATGTTACCCTCATCGAATGATATATTCTCTATGTTGGTTCCTCAGTTGTGTTGCAGTTCACTTACTCACTCACTCACTCACTCACTCACCTACTTATTACTTTTACTTACTGGGTGGATTTAATTGTTTACATTTTGTAACATTTGAATTTAACAATGTCTTCTTTAATCCGCAGATGCCAATTCTCAGTTGATCCTAACCCAGCCACCCTCGGTGGCCTATGCTCCAGGGGAAAAGGTCACACTGGATTGTGGAGTCCAGGGTGTCAGCCTCTCAGAGAAGTATGTGTACTGGTACCAACAGAAAGATGGCCTGACTCCGCGGTTCCTTGTAAAAGGCAATGCTACCAGAGGCTCCGGAATTCCAGATAGATTCTCTGGTCTCGAAGACGAAAGCGCAAATGTTGGCCGTTTGATCATCCAAAACGTGCTGGCGGATGATGCCGCCAACTATTACTGTTTTACAGGCACCAAAAGTGGAGACACCTGGGCCTTTGGTCCCGGAACTAAACTGAATGTTCTGAGTAAGTGACCTTTTATTTTATTTTATGTTATACAAATCTGCAATTTTGTTCATCACATATTTGTATTTTGGGGTGTGTTTTAACCCGCACTAGTTTGTCTGTTTGTCCGCTTCCTTGGCTAAACCCTCTCGCCATCCTTGTGGTAACTGTTCACAGTGCTCACAGCAAGTAAACCTTGATATTGTTGTGTTGTTTCCTCCAGTCGTGCCCTTGGCAAGGAACCTTTGCTTTAAAATTGCCTTTGTACTCACTTACCTCTCTTTCGCTCCTCTCGTTCTCATGAACTTTCGTTCCTAGGGTTGACAATCTTGCTCTCGAGCTACAAATGATTTATCCCTTAGAAACCTTCATCCACTAACATTAATTTCTCACAACAGGAATCAACACTAACCAGGGAAACAATAGTTTAAAAAACAACAGTTCCCGATTTCTGGACTAAATGCCTCACATTTTATCTTTCTCAAGAAAAGGTGCGGATAACGAAAACCATTACAAAATTATGGAAAATCATTCATGGGACATTTGTTTGACTTTCAGGCATCTTGCACAATCCCTCTCATATTTCAGTGCAATACCGTTTCTGTATTGGTTTAAATTCCGATCCATAGATACTTTACACAAAATGTTCACCTTCCTATTTTGTGATGTAAATAATAATAATAATCGTTGCATTTGATATAGCGCTTTTCATGTCTTCTAAACTGTTCAAAATGCTTCATAGAATATACTGTAAAATGAATTGACTGTGTATATATATGTATGTACAAAATGGAACATTACTCACTATGTATTTGTCAGATATAGCCCAACAAAATTACACTTATAAAGCACCTTTCACATTGGGAGAACTGAGATATGGATATATTTTGCTCCCCTGCGGATTTCACCAGAATTAATTCGGTTTGTGTCTATCTCTACAGTGAATCTTGTGAAGCACAGGAAACATTTCGACGACTTAATGTGGAATTTTATCAAAATGCAATAATTACAGTATAATTACTAATAATTGGTCAGAAGGCTGAATGACATGATAACATAAAGATATTGGTGCCTTTTGTTTCATAATTCTAATTATGTTTAATTTAGATAGTTTACTTCGATTACATTTTTTAAAAATCATTTGAAACCTATATCAATCCAGCAGTGTTTAACCTGCTGTGGTTCAAAGATGTCGCTTTAAATATTTTGTTTAAATATGAATTAACTAAAAGGTCGATCCTATTTTTCTTTCAGGCAAACAGACATCCACCCCTTCAGTATTGCTTCTCCCTCCGGCGTTGGATCAGATCTTGTCAGCAAAGGCAGCGACTGTGGTGTGTTTGGTGAATAACTTTTATCCAGATTCTGTTGAAGTCCAATGGAGTGTGGACGGCAGAGTACCAGAGACCGGTGTCCAGACCAGTCCGAGTTTAATGGCGGCTGATAACACTTACAGTGTGAGCAGTTACCTGACCTTGTCAGCCTCCGAGTGGAACGCACACGAGGTGTACTCCTGCGGTGTTAGGCATCAATCTCTTGGGTCTCGGCTTCTCCACCAGACCATCCAGAGATCAACATGTTTGTGATTTCCTTTTTTGGAAAAAAATAATATTGCCAAATGTTTGGAAAGTCTGCGTTTCCGAGGTAAACGGCTGGCACTAATTCCACCTAAATGGAAATCAGATTTGTCTTATTTTAATCTGTGTGTTGCTTTTTCTCTTCATATTCACAACTGTAACTTTCACATCTGTATGCAGTGTACTGCAGGAATTACGTATTATTTTCCAGATTTGTCAGTATAATAAAATAGGACGTAGAAGCAGAATAAACGTGTTTCTGTTATTGATATCATGTTATTTATTTGCAAGTGGAAATAAAGGTCCAGATGCCTAAGATTACAGGTGGTACTGAAGTTGGCTGCACACAAAGTTAACAACAACAACAAAGTTACACTTGTATAGCGCCTTTCATGTCAGGAGGACATCCCAAGGCGCTGGACAGTTACTGCTTCAGAAAGGGCAGTAAACTTCAGAAAGGGCAGGGACCACATTCATAAATATTTGAAATCCAAAATACTACAGATGCTGGCGATGTGAAATAAAAACAGAAGTGGCTGGGAACACTCAGCAGGTCAGACAGCATCTATGTAGAGAGGAAAGTGAGTCAACGTTTCAGGTCGATGACCATTTGTCAGAACGGTTTGCCTTTCTCTCTCAGATATTCACTTCTAGCTATTGTGTACTCCAGCCATTCATAGATTAGTTTTTTTATCTCCAATCTTATCTTATTTCTTTGTGTTCTGGATATCACCTTGAACACATTTATGTTTGTAACATGAGCCAAGTTTTTAGCGTGCATCTGGAACCTTGACTGCTGCTGCCGTGTTTCGGCCACAATATATAGTCAATTAATTTTATAGTATATTCTTTGAAGCACTTTGAATCATCTCAAAGATATGATGGGAACGCTATATGAAATCCACGGATTATTATTATAATAACTGCAGGTTGATGGCACGCAGGCTTTCATCTACTCAAAATCTCCCTCAGGTAGTCTATTTGATTTAATTATCAGCACTTTATGCTACGTTAATGCACCTTGAGTTCCCCATGTTGTACTATGTACGAGATTAATCTAAGTAATAATAATTATTAATTATTAATAATTAAAATAATGCTAATTTGGACATTCAATCCACAACTGTTTATGAGCCAATGCTGTTCACAATTGGCTGCCACATTTCACCCAGAAAATATATAGTCAATTTACAGTATATTCTGTGAAGTGCTTTGAGATGTCTTGAAGACATGAAATGCTCTGTATCAAATGGAAGGATAATTATTGTTATATCAAATGCAGGAATTATTCATATTAAGAGTAGATAATGATCATCTAAATGAAAGGCAAAACATAAATAAACATTACACAAGAAGTTTGACACCCCTTCCTTTCTCTCACTTTCTAGTTTTCGAGAATTTGTGACACAATATTTGGAAATAAAGCTCAATAAAAATCCCATGCTTTAAGATCAGGCAATCAAACGTTATATCAACTACAAACAGCATTATCATTATTATTATACGACTGTATTCTTTGCAACGAAAAAAAGTTTTTTTGAACTAGATCACCTTTGTATTACATAAGGACATGCTTATAATTGTATCAAAGTTAATTTTGAATCAAGTTTGTAATTTTTAAATCTGAAAATATTCTTGTTCATAAAATTGAGCTTCTACTTCAATCAATATTGCAATCTCAAACTATTCACCATCAGTTGCTTTTTTAATGTTGGAGTGGTTATGTGGTTATTCAAATCAGTAAGCTTTAATAAATATAGGTACTAAATGTTTTGAATAAAAACACATTTTGACAAAAGAAAATCTATATGATGTAAATTGAGCCTCTCATTTTAAAGAATTCAGGGGGAAATAGCAAATATAGTAGGAGCAAATCCAGATTTGGGAGTGTTTCATTCCGTTACCACCAAACTCAATTGCAGACCAATAAAAGTAGGTAATCCATCAGAAAACATATTAGCGAAGGAAGTGTGCATGGGAATTAGATCATAGATTAAAGAAAACAATCTCACCAATTTAAAATAAACAATTTTCTTACTGTGAAATTGCTACGTCTAATGATGACAACAACAAAATTACATTTGTATAGTGCCTTTCACGTCAGGAGGACATCCCGAGACACTGGACAGGCACTGCTTCAGACTTGAGCTGAGGTGGTGGGAGAAGCGAGGGATTAGGAGTTGCTGATGGATCCATCCATCGTAGGAGGCCAGAAAGGCGGAGAGGCGGAGGGTCTGCGGGTTGGAGTTCCAGAGGTTAGGGGTAGAGTGGCTAAAAGCTCACCCGCCAATGCGAGGACCAAGATCTAAATTCTAAATTCAGATTTAGATCTAAATTGGCCGACAAATATGCATTGCATACATCATGCGTACTTGTGAGTGTTACTCCCAAAGTGAAAGGTGCTGTACAAATGCATGCGCAGTACGAAAAAACTGAAAATATCGGTATTTCGGTATATCTCGATATGAGCCAACCGATATATCCATATCCGGAAAATTCCCATATCGCCGTTTCCTACTATACAGTGATTTGAATATATATTTGCAAGCGAAATACAGCAGCCAATTGTGCACAATAGTTTCCCACAAACAGTCGTGGATTGAGCAATCAAATTTTGGGGGGAAGATTTATTATTAGGCATATGGAGAAACAAAACTTGCCCAAGTTCCTGCCAGGAACTGTTGGCAGGACATTTGAATTGTGCAAATTTTCTACAATATTCATCCACAAAACACAGTCACATCACATTACACTATATCTTGTGAAGAGCTTTGAGACAACCAACTAATAATAATAATCCTTGTATTTGATATAGTGCCTTAACACGTCTTCAAGAGTGCTTCACAGAATATACTGTAAAGTTCATTGACTCTATGTGAATTGACTGTATGTGAAATATGATAAGAACTATATGAAATGTAAGGATTATTCGTACTCCATCCTACAGTCCTTTCATCTTATTTCCTCCCTTGCCACCTTCAAGGCTCCCTCCTTTTTGATCATGCCTTCTGCTGCCCTCCCACCTCTTTCCCTCCCCTTCCTCCTACCTCCTCTCCCATACTAGGGTCCCGACCTCTGACTGTTGAGTACCTTAGAACATCCTCCCGATGTGAAAGGCGCTCTATAAATGTAATTTTATGGTTGTTTTGTTGTTGTTGTTTTTGTTGCATATCTAAGGAGTTGTTCAATCAAGAGGTTTTAATTACAATATGAGCCTGTACCACCAGAAGGCGACAATTGTCTTTGTATAGAGTACAATATAAGCAAAAATCAGTTGTTACAGCAAACGCTGGATGTGAGAGAATACCTTTGGGCTGTATTTATCTTGTTCAACACAGATAGTGGTACCATATTGGAAAAAAGTGATAATACTGCAGCAACGAGCATTGATGAAGTACTGAAACTTTAAATATTATCATAAGAAAATGTAAATATATTTAGATTTGCCCACAAAATCTACAGTAAGTTCACTTTATATATTCTGTGAAGTGCTTTGAGAAATCTCGATGAAGTGATAAGCTCTATATCAAATGCAAGGTTTATTGTTGAGTCCCAGTTTTGCTCCTTCTTTTCTCACCATTCCCTCTTTGAAGCCCTCCAATCTGGCATCCGTGCTGCCCAGAGCACAGAAACAACTCTGGTGAAAGTCTCTAATGATATTTTAAACATCTGTGATCAGTGCACTCATTGCATCCTTGACCCACTTGACCTCTCTGCTTCCTTCAACACTGTCGATCATTCCATCTTCCTACATCGCCTCCCCTCCCAGTTTAATCTTCATGGATCTGCCCTTGCCTCTCTCACTGTCTCCACTTTGTCGCCACCAATGGTTTCTCCTCCAGCTCCTGTACTATGACCTTTGGTGTCCCCCAGGGCTCTGTTCTTGGACCCCACTTTCCAATATCTACATGCTCCCCCTTGGTGACATCATCTGCAGACATGGAGTCAATGTCCACATACATGTAAGCGGATGTCACCCAACTCTATCTTTCTGCCGCTACCCTCAATTCCAGGACCACTGTCATCCTGACGGATTGCTTGCCAGACATCAAGTCCTGGACGAGGTAACTTTTTACAGTTGAACGTCAACAAGAGCGAGGATCGCCTGATTGGCTCACAGCAGCACCTCACACATCAAGCATTCCATGATGGCACACTTCACCTCACCAAGCCAGTCAAGGAACCCAGGTGTTCTGTTCCATCCTCAAATGTCTTTCCTCCACCATATGTTAGCCAAGCCAAGAGTGGAGTCCTGTAGTTCAGTGGTTAGAGCACTCATCTTACAAGTGAGAGAGCTGGATTCCATTTCAGGCTGGCTAAAACCTTGGCCAAGTTTCCTTACTCCACAGGCAAGTTAATAATCCCTCAGTAAAAAAACAAATTGGTCATTTCAATCCACGATTGTTTGTACACAATTTTCTGCTGCATTTTGCCCACATGTATGCAATGAATTCATTTTACAGTACAGGTATCCCGCCCCAACCGCAGCCTCATCAACCACAAAATGCAGGCATCCACGGTTTGCCAAATATGACAATCCTCGCAAACCTCAGCAATGTGTTTTGCGCATCCGCGATTTAAATCCACGGGTTTAAATTTTCAAGTTTCACTCTTCCAAACGAGGGACCGCATTCATCCGCATATTGGTGTCTATTCATCCACGTTTCTCGCCTATCAGCATCTTTATTACCCCACGTGGTCTAGCTGCACTCGTGGATCTACAGGTACTGTGTGTGCAAACATCATATATCCCATTGCTGCACATTCTGCCTTTAATTATTCGTCAGTGTAGCACCTAATTATGGCCCCTAAACGTATTAGCAGTGGGCTCTCAGTATTAGCCGTGGGCTCTCAGTGTTAGCAGTGGGCTCCACTCAGTGGGATCTGGCCTACACCATGCCCCTGAACCACCCACCATTGGCGAGATAGCCTTCAGCCACTCTGCCCCCAACCACTGGAATTCCATCCTGCAATCTCTCTGCTTCGCACCCTTCCTAGCCTCCTTCAAGGCCCACCATACAACCCTCCACTTTGAGGGTCCCATTGGTCACCCCTCCTTTCCCTCCAACCTCCCCGATTTTGATCCCAGCTCAGGTCTGAAACACTGACTGGAGGGCACGTCCTCCTGACATGAAAGGCATTATGCAAATGTAATTTTGTTGTCGTTGTTTTTTTAAAGTGTTTATTACTCTGAACTTGTAATTTACATATTTGTTTCAGCATTTCCTACAATAATGGTGGGCATCAAATGAACACATCGACCTGGATCAATCGAGTGAACAAATAATAATCTCAAGCAAAATAAGACACACAAAAACCTGAGGAAAGAACATTGCAGCTTGACTCTGTTCTTGTTTACTTGATGTTTCACAACTGAGAGCCCAAGAAGCTTGCATATAAACCACAGAAAGTACACTTTGTGAGAGTTCCGCTCGGTGGCTGATAGATAAATTGTTTGCACAGAGACTTTGTGGTTTAATTTGTCTGAACGCCAGTATGACTGACATTGTTGCTTCCACACCACACCAATATTTTACTAACAATCCAAAGATACACCAGCTATGTCTGTTGGCCACACCAGGTCAGATCCAGAGACAGACTAATGGGTTGCATGTCTTAGTCTACAAATGCAATATGATTTTAAATTATCTGCATTATCATGGCATTTACTCTAGTTCTAGCTATTCCATAACAATTCAAGGTCGGATGCTGGCACCTAGGGACGTCCTTGCGACGTGAAAGATGTTCTATAAATATTTTTGTTGTTGTTGTTGATTTTGTTGCTACGTGTCTGTGGCACTGTTCTATAAACTCCTGAACCCACAACTTTCTGAACTTCCCTGAATTGTGATGAACTTCACGTGATCTGATGGTGACACTTTCATGTTAGAAGCACGTTTTCCTACTCCATAATAATAATCATCCTTGCATTTGGTATAGTGCTTTTCAAGTCTTCTCGTCATAGAATAAACTAGCGCTTCACAGAATAAACTGTAAACTGAATCGCCTGTATTTTTTTGTGGGTATGGATGGTTCAATTCACACTCACATTCAAAGGCTGATCTCTCCATTCGTGGTCTCCTGTGCTGTTCCGGTGACTCACAGCGAAAGCTTGAAGAACAGCACCTTATCTATTTGCTGGGGACCCTACAGCCCTTTGGTCTCAACATCGATTTCAGCCACTTCAGAATAAAAGCTTCCCCTCCCTCATTACAATCATCACTCCACTCCAGATACCCCTTGTCTCTCTGGTGTTTTGTCTGCTCTTCACTATTAACACCCCTTCTCCCCAATTTTGTTTTAACCCATTCCCTTTCGTTTCACGCCGTTATCATCTCTTTAAACCATCAATTAACACATTTTTTCCTTTGTCTTCTTTTTCTGTCTTCTTTGTCTCCTTTGTCTTCCCTTATCCTGCCTCTCCCTCCCTAACTTGTCCTTGAAAACCTCTCTCTCCCAACATGCCCCAATTCTGATGAAGGGTCGTGGACTCACTTTCCTTTCTCCATGGATGCTGCCTGACCTGCTCAGTATTCCCAGCAACTTCTGCTTTTGTTTCAAATTTCCAACATCTGTAGTATTTTGTGTTTCGTTCGTGGAAATGTTACTCCGGTATAATCAATTCCTCTTGCACTTATTAGCATCTTGTCACATGGAAAAGTGTCGCAATCATCAACATAAATGTATGGGTGTTAACTAGCACAACCTCAATTACTTTTCAAAGACCGTCACAAGTTCTTCAACACCCACCTGAAAAGGCATATATGTTTATTTTTCTGAATCTCAAAATCAGCCCTCTCCCCCCTTCAACTTAAATCATGAGTTCCACGATCCCGATGTGGGCTTGAACCGTTAACCTTCTGATCCACAGGCGAGATCGCTACTAACTGAGATCAGACTGATGCCAAGATAGTAAGATACATACAGTAGTTGTATCTGAAGGCAGAGTCAACAGAAGATTTAGTATGAATTTGACCTACCAGTGTTTCAGGCTGACACTCAGCACCTGAGATGAGATTGCATTTTAATCTCCTGGGCTGACAATAAAAACTCACAATAAAACCATCCTCTACCAAACTATCTTTGAACCAACAAATTACTTGCAGGTCATTGTTCTTGAAGTCTACATCCCAAATGTAATTAATCCCAATTTATAGCTCAGATTATACTTGCAATATACTGCAGCTTCTCTGTTGTTTACAGCTCGCCATCTTTTACACCGAATACACTGAAATGCAAATAACTGTCTGGGTTTGAAAATATTGGCATTTTTAATCAAAAATTCTATGAAGAGAGAACATAATTATAAACACAGTCTTTTTGGGCGTGTGGGGGTATCGATAACAAAGTAAGTGGGGAAAATACTGTGAGGTCAACTGGGCTTGTGAAATCATGAACTTTTGATATCTTGGAGCTCATGGACAAAGCTCAAGGCCGTACGCAGGGGGGGTGCGACGGGTGCGTACGCACCCCCCCAAATTATAAAAGGTCCACATTTTCCGGGGTAGAGAATTGTATTTTTTATCAAATTTAAATACCAAGTAAATTTATTGAGCATTTGTGTAACAATCAGTTCTTCAAAACTATGTATAAATTATAAACTCACATCTTTGAATGATTTAGTATTAATATAAAATTATCGAGTCGCACACCGGAATCGGCGTCTACCCAAAACATACCGCGTCGATAGACCAGTCCATGACGCGGCGAGTCTGTGACTCGTGATTGGATAAACATAGGCGCCAAGACTCAAATCCATCCTCGTTTGGAAATCATCCCGTAAACAGCCACAAGGGCAGCACCACTTCTGGAAGTTAAATCATCTTTTAATCTGATCACCGTAAGTAAAAATTGCTCAAGTTTTGAGAGGTGTGACTGTAATGCTAGCAAACAATGACAACATATTTACAAGCTTCTGAGAAATTAAAGCTTTTGAGAACCCAACAAAAAAGTTATATGCTGGACGGGAATGCCTATCTTTAAAAAAAATACTCATGGACGTAGGCCTAGGCTTTAGCGCCTATTCCACGTGGGGTGTCAATCGGAAATCATCCCGTATACAGTCACTACATAAAAAGGTAGCACCACTTTGTGGAAGCTGAAATCGTATTTTAATCTGATAAATGTAAGTAAAAATGACTTAAGTTTTGATAGGCGTGTTTCTGAAATATCACGTTTCTTGTTTTGTCTTGATTATCACATTTGATTTATATTATTAAAAATGTATTCCGGTAATTAAAAATTGCTTTTAGAGACGTCCACTGGCGTGCAAAAAACATATGACCGCAAAGATAAACAGTGCTACTTTATTTCACTTTCAGTTTTGTACCCAGAGTGAAAAAACATCAATGTCGCACGAATTTGGCATAAAAATAGTTTCACCATCATCTGATCGAGCGAACTCGGGCATTGTCCATAGCACTATGGACAGTTTCCTCCCGGCTTCTCCAGCTATGTCCGCTAAACCTAAGACGCCTCTGCGGTAATGTCTGTCAGACCAGTGTGGTGGTGTACCATATAGCTCACTATTTGTCAGATGCTGTCGCCAGTAAACGTTCAGGGCGTCTCTTAGAAGCCTGGTATATACCTCACGAGTCACCTAATCTCCTGGTCGAGGTTTGCCTAAGTGTCCAGCATTCTGCTCCGTATAGGAGCGACTTTCAGCCCTCGCGTTAATGCACATTCATTATAATATGGAAATCGATATTGGTAGAGCGGTTGACGTATTCGCTTCAAAGCGACCGAGGCGTCTCGAATACGGAACGCTATTAAAGAATTAATTTCCCCTCCCTTATTTTTTCAAGTATTTTTTCGTCAGATCAGTATTGCTCGATGGGTCACTTCCTTTAATTTTGATTCTAAATAAATAAATAAAAACTAACTACACTATTGCTCACAGTTCAACGATATTTTCAGGATAATGCTGATAACAGGCTTGTAACACGTGTGAATTAACTGTTTTACACTGATTTTCAGTTTCTGTATATTTTCTTGTCTTTTATAAAATTTGCTTTGCTGGAATATCTGAGCACAATATTCATACTTTACTCTTACATTATTGTTCATTACAGTCCGAAAGAAATTTAGTCTTAGGATAACAATGCAGAACAACTTATTAATTACCGTCAATCTGTAGTTTATGATCATTTTCTCTATACGCCTACATTTATCAAGCATTCGTCATTGTACTGTGTTAATTGGATTGTAATTTACTTTATCGTTCGCATTCCTTACATCATCGAGTCAACAATCGTGTTTGCTTTTATCGGCGAACACATTCGACCTTCCCAATTAGACACGGACTACCGGGGAAAATAAAAACACTGAATAAATAATGATGCTCTTAAACACCAAGGGCGTGAAACATTTACCGTTCATATTGGATCTTCTGAACCGATTAAATAAGACCTCAAACTGTGTAAAACGTCGGAGCCTCGAGGGGGCTTCGGGGGCAGCCCCCAAGCCGCCGGCCATTGTTGGTCCCATCACTAGCAATTCGCACCCCCCCAAAAAAAATCCTGCGTACGGCCCTGAAGCTGATACTCCAGTAAAATAAGTACAACAATAAATTACATTTGTATAGTGCCTTGAGTTTTGGGGTTAAGGGGGAGGGGGTGGAGGGGTCTTCCCAAAGCACTGGAAAGTCAAGGTTGTGCATCTGAGCTGGGAGTTAGGATCAGGTTGGATGCAGGGCAGGGCGGCTGGCGATAGGTGGGTAACCGAAGGCACCGTCAAAGAGGAAAGTCTTGAGATGGGCAATGAGGTACATTTCAGTGGATTCAGTATAAAAGATGAACTGGCTGTGTGCTGAGGTGTAAGTATTGACGTACTGTCTGTACTGTTGGCAGGAACCGAGGGAAGCAGAGGGTCAGGAACCCCGCTATCCTCGGACTCTCTCCTTCTGAAGATCTGTCCAGATTGTGTTGCAGAAAGACATACGTTTTAATAAATGGGCGTCTTAACTTCTACCGAAGTTGCAAGTTCAAATCCAGCTCTGGCCTCAATGGATGGACACTAATTGTTGACTGTGAGACTTCTGAGAGGGGAGAAAAACTAAACGCGCAAAAAAAATTTCAATGTAACTTTGGGTATCCCTCTTCTAACTTTACTTTTCTCCAACTGATTTTAATGCTAACTCGTTAATAAAATAATAATATAATAATAATCTTTGCATTTGATATAGTGCTTTTCACATCTTCTAGACGTCTCAAAGCGCTTTACAGAATAGAGGGTAAAGTGAATTGACTGTGTGGGCGAAACGCGGCAGCCAATTGCGCACAGCTGTGTCCCCACACACAATCGTGGATTGAAATGACCAGTTTTATTATTATTATTATGTTTTGTTTTGGAGGGATTATTTAGCTTTAACCACAAAGTCTCCAAAAGCTTTAAAAACGTTTTATTTTCCGCGATTATCAAAGATCGTCTGGAAATGTACATTGAATTCGCGTGAAATTGCCACATAACGTTTCCAAATCGAAATTGCAACATAAGATGTTATTTTATTCTGCTTGTACCATTTCTCCCTGCTCGCTTTCAAACCTTTAAAAGGTATATTTACTCAGCTCTAGTGTAGGAACCGAGCGATGTATGGTGTAAAAGCCACCCAGATATTGCATTACAGCAACATAAGTTACCTCTGCGTTACAGGCGGGGGATGTTGAATGTGGTTACTGTCGGTGGGCGATACCGTTTCTCAGTAAGTATGAACCCGCACATAACCTCTGAGATAAAGGTGAGATCTACAACCAGTTGAGCAGGTCACACCTCACAACCCAGAGAGAGAGAGAGACCAACAAACCAATTATGCTTCATCTTAGCGCCATCGCTTATTTGTGTCTGCACTTTCAAGTCGCAGGTAATTCACTGGCGAGTTTAACACCAGTTAATATTCATATTAATACTATTAACATTTACATGAATAATCGGTGCGTTTGATTTATTTATTCCTGACCAGATTGTACTGTAGCCGAAGTCAACCAGAGCCCTGCCTCCCTCTCTGTGGCTGCGGGAGAGACAGCCAATTTCAGCTGTGTCTACCGTGTTGACAAGAGCGACAACTTTACGATCCACTGGCTTCATAAGCCCCCAAATCAGGTAAACCGGACGTTCATTGTGTTCGGCTGCAACCCCAGCGGGAACGCTTCCAATCGGGTCATAACTGTCACAGATAAAGAACAAAATACAAACCGGTTATCGATACACAACCTTCAGCGTGAAGACAGCGGTGACTATTACTGTGAGTTGCAGATACTCACCTCAGCCTTCGGTCAACAATTCATAGGAAATGGAAGCACGCTGCGCGTAACAGGTGGGATTTTGTTTTTGCTACATTTCAAAATATGAAAACATTTCACACTGACATGTGTTTGGGGGTGAGGCGAGGATATTCATTATCTCGGTGTTAAACGCTTGGACTTGTCCAACATAAAGCGGGCCCAGTGAAGCGATCACTCTGCTATATTCGAGGTGCCTGTATTGTCTCTCTGTCACTTTGTGGTTGTAATTGCCGCATGTTCTGTGATTCTCGAGAAACTACCTGACCTGAGAATGAACATTTGTCTTTCAACTTGCTGAACGTTGACTGCTTTTCCCCTGGTTATATTTCCGAGGGGTCTCGATCATTGGTACATTTCATTGGCAGGCCGGCCACCGAGATAAGTTGAATTAAATTTGATACAGCGCTCTCCACGTCTTCTTGCAAATCGCCACAACAGTGTCCCACAAACAGTCGTCGATTGAATTCACCAATTTTTATTATTGTTTTTTTTGCCTATTGAACCAGAGTAATTGAGGAGGTAATTCTCCCGCTAAAGTAAATAACAAAGGGTAACACGGCTGTAGTATTTGACATATGGGACAAAGGTGAATTATTTCCTCGTGGGACAGAAACTCAGATCAACCCGGGTCCAGTATCTCAGTCAACCACCTGCCAACGTGGGGTTTGAAAACATTTTGGTTTTGCCTGCGCCTTAATCTTTACATTACAAGTCAGATTGTATCAATTGACGAAAGGTAACAAGTTACATTTATTTGTCGATTGCTTATTTTCAAATATGGATATTTTTGTCTTTTTTTTAGAACCGAAATCTGGGAAGCCGCAAAAGTCTTCTTTACCATGGCTCCTGAGATGTATACCAATGGTTTCTTTATTATTATTGGTTATGTACTGGCGATGCAAAACTAACCGTAAGTGCTGCCTTTTAATTGACAACCTCGGCCGGTTTCCAGTGAAAATACTGTAGACGCATTTCAGCAAATTATTTTGCGAGAACAGCTCTGGGGTGGATTTGAACTGCTATTTATGTTAATATGTTCAATACTGTATATCACCCGCTAAAATTAGAAGTTAATCAAGATGCCGCGATCACCTACAAAATGCACAGTCACTGCATTTTACAGTAAATACTGTGAAGCGCTTCGAGGCGCCATGCCGACTTCAAAGGCGCTACATGAGATTCAATGATTATTATTTTTCACGCTCAAACATACAGTCAATTCACTTTACAGTATATTCTGTGTAGCACTTTGAGACACAGTCTGGAAGGCGGGATAAGGCGCCTTCAAATGCAAGGATTGTCAATATTGTTAAATGCAGGTGAGAAAATTGCTGCTTTATGGCTGTATATGCTCTCACACGCGTTTATTTTATTTCCCAAAGGAAACTTTCTATAAACCATCTCCTCCATGTAACCAGCTCGCAAACGAATTATCTTCTGCCATAAATCACCAAAAGCACCCCCCTTACCCCGCAACCTCCCATCACATTACTAACAAGAATATTTATCGTTTTTTCGTGGATTTATTGGACATAATAACAGATTGTCCGTTTCACGCCTTCTCCACTCACTGATAGAGAAACCTTTCTTCTTGCGTTCAGTTTCACTTAATAAAAATTAGAAGAATAATCGTCGCAATCGATACAAGTGCCTGATCACGTCCTGGAAATATCTGAAACGCTTCACATCATTGAATATACAGTGTTATATCGTGTGTTTGAAGAGAACTAGAGGTGTCCTGAGACTTATTTACCTTATAATCTTGTCTTCTTCACTCGCATCTCCAAACCATTGGGTTGCTTTAGTCTCTCTCTCTGTCGCCCTCGTCATTGTTATCATCATCATTATCACCTGTTATTATTATTATAGTTGTTTATTCTGTGAAATATCCATCTTCAGTTCAAATAAGTTCGTCTGTTCGAGCCTCTCTTGGTAAGTCAGCAATTTCCCAGCAGTGTCGCTCACACTTGTTGCTGTCAGTGTTGTGATCTATTCATTTTGTTGAATGGAACCCAGGAAAACGTGGACTTTATTGCTTTATCTTTTTTTATCCTGGGTGTAATAATCTGTCAGCCCCGCGAGGTTAATGATCTCAAGGCTTCACAGATATCTCAGAGACAATGCTGTCCACCCTTAAACCATGAGCGGGTGGAATTCCTGAGACGAATGCAATCCAATGAACCCAATCATCACGTTAAACTTCCGATATGATAAAGAACTCTGCAGTGTGTGCGGGAATGTAACGTTAATTTAGCAAAGGCAGATTTACTGTCTCTCAATGACCGTGAAGAGTAGGTTTCAAATGTCTGTATCTTCTACTTGTCTTCCATCCCCATCAGCCCCATAATAGACATCTCTCCGGACATTCACTTCCAGCTATTGTGTGCTCCAGCCATTCATATTCTCCTTATATCTCCAATCTTATTGTGTTTCTTTGTGGTCTGAACATCACCTTGAATACATTTATGTTTGGGACATGATCCTAGTTTTTAGCATGCGATGATATGGCATCTGAAATGGCGTGACTGTGGCTGCCACGTTTCGCCCACAATAAATACTATACAGTCAATTAACTTTAGAGTGTATTCTTTGAAGCACTCCGAGTTGCCTCAAAGACGTGATGGGGCCGCTATATGAAATGCAAGGATTATTATTCTAATAACTGCACAATACCTGCGCGCACACCTTCATCTACTCAAAATCTCTCTCAGGTCCTCTATTTGCTTTAATGGTCATCACTTTACGTGAGGTTAATGCATGCTGAGTTCCTCATTTGTACTATACAGAGTACAAATATTAATAATTCATATCAATAATTAAAATAATAATAATTTGGACACTCACTCCATGACTGTTTGTAGGATAGATACTGCTATGCACAATTGGCTGCCGTGTTTCACCCACAAAATATACAGTCAATTAATTCCCTTCAGAGTGTAATCTGAGAAGCTATTTGCGGCATTTCAAAGGCTCGATGGGGACGCTCTATGAAATTCAAGGATTATAATTATTTGTTTTGCAGACCCAGGGAAACCACTAACTCCACATACTCCTTCGTCTAATGAGAACCTCCCTCAGGTACTGTACAGTATTTGATTTAGTTATCATCATTTTAGTCTAGGATAACACACATTGAGTCCCCATTTGTACTGTGTGGAGGTTAATCCAAATAATAATACCGGTAATTAAAATAATGATTTGGGCACTCAATCCATGACTGTTTGTGGCACACTGCTGTGCGCAATTGGCTGCCGTGTTTCACCCACAAAATATGCAGTCAATTCATTTTACAGTACAGTATATTATGTGAAGCACTTTGAGACATCTCAACTACAGGATGAAGCACTATATCAATTGCAAGGATTATCATTGATGATGATAATAATAAGATAAGGTGAAGTTAAAACACAATTTAATATTACACAAGAGGTTGGCATTTTCCCTCCTGCTTTCTCTCGTGTTCTATTTTTTGAGATGCTATTTCTTTAAATTTGAGAAACGCTATTGGGAAATATAACACAGGGATTGGTGCAAGGTTAGTGGATTTACAAAATAGAAATTTTATAAAATATTTGCTTGAATTTTTTGTCCTATGCCAATCTGAACTTTGTTATTCACAATATGTCAATTATAACTAATATTTTACCAACCATAACTATTGAGCACAACATGTGTCAAATATGTGGGTCTCTGCACTTTATTGTTTGTGTTGGATTTACAAATGTATAAGTACAATGGAAGTGCAATGCATTTCTCATCCAGCTTTGCAACTATGTGATCCACAATAATATTTGTCATTTTTAATATTATTTATCGTTTGGTTTCTAGGATGATCCATCACCATACAGGATAATATATGCAAGTTTAGCCATAAAGGAAATGCCGGGAACACATCAGCCCATATCAGACTTGGAAGCTCCATGGTTTGAGGCACAAACTGCAATGAAGGTAGGATCTGATTTAATGATACACTTATGTCTGCTCCTACTCCAGGGCCCCTGTGATTTCAGCGCCATCCTCTGTAGACTTCCCAGTTGGCATTTTATTATTTATTATTATTTAGCATTCCATTCCAACAATCTACCTCTGGAATGTCCATGTTTAGGTGGGATGTTTAGCTGGGATGCATGGATTCTCTTAAGCATGGTTGATGGGTTTCTGCATGTGTCAGACACCAGGCTAATTCCCAGTTCTTCCATTCTCAGCAAGGAGTCCTGTAGCTCAGTGGTTAGAGCACTCGCCTTACAAGCGAGAGACCTAGGTTCAATCCCAGGCAGAGCGAAACCTTGGGCAAGCTTCCTTACTCCACACGCCTGATAATAAACTCTAAAAAAAAGATTGGTCATTTCTAATCCATGACTCTTGTGGATTTCTCTAACTTCATTGTAGGACACTGCCGTGAGCAATTAGCTGCCGCATTTCTCCCATAAATATATAGCCAATTCACTTTGGAGTATATTCTGTGAAGCACTTTGAGACACCTAGAAAACGTGAAAAGTGCTATATATTAAATGCAAGGATTATTATTCCAGCACCTTAGGACATTCTCCCAATGTGAAAGGTGCTACACAAATGTAATTTTGTTGTTGTTGTGTGAAACGATTTGAGGACTCTCCACATGAAAAGCGCTTTAGAAAATCCAGGCTACCCAAATTCTGCCACCCGCATTCTCACTCGTACCAAACTTCACTCCCCGATTACCGCAGTCCTTGTCAGACTACAATGGCTTCCTGTGTTGAAGAGGATCAATTTCAAGATCCCCACCCTTGTCTTCAAATCCCTCCACTCCCTGACCACCCCCTTACCTCTCTGACCTCCTCTGTTCTCACAACAGTACCTGGAACGTTGCCCTTGTTCCACCGGGTCTGGCCTCCTCCTTGTCACCCGAATCTTCTGTTCCACTGCCGGGAGCAGTGCCTTCAGCCACAATGCCCAGAGGCTCTGGAATTCCCTTCCTCATTTCCTTGGCCTTGCCCCCTCTCTTCCTATTTTCCGGTCACGGCTAAAGTCCTTTCTTTTCGACCGCACCTTTCGTCACCTTTTTCACCCTCCTCCTGGCTCGGCATCGGGATCTGTTATTGTGAAGCGCTCTGAGAGGCCATCTGGCATGGACGGCCCTATATAAATCCAAGTTGTTGTTGTTGTAAATGTATGTTGCTGTCTATGCACAAAGCAAATATCTCTTGCTGAAACACTGCTCAGCTCGTGTCAATTAATGTTGATAAATCTTCATTAATTAAATACGAAAGAAATGAAGCAAAATACACCTTATTTAGATGATGATTTAAACAACAACAAATTGCATTTGTAATGAACATAGTGAGAATATAGGTCTTAAATTGTTAGAGTCACATTTGCAGTAAGACTACAGCGAATCCTCTTGATCGCACCTCAAAAGATTTCTGTGGCTTTTCTCACCAATTCTCAGTGTTATTTATATGGATGGTAAGTGGACTGATTGTGAACATTGCGGTTCCAGGTGGAGAATTCAGATCTGAGGAACCACCCAGCACAGCCGGACACACAGGGTTATCTGGAGAGGGAAACTATCTACTCCAAACTGCAGTTGTAGGATAAGATGAGCCTCAGGTAGCAAACTCTCCAGTGGTTGACAACAGCATCAACTCCAGGCTCTTTCCCACCAGAACTGACGCCGTTTCTTAAATCAAATGTTTATTTTAACTAAAAATGATTTATTGTTAAACTGCTCATTAGCTCTCCTCACCATTTCCTAACTGATTAAAAAAAACATTTCTGATGCTCCATTATTCCTGCCCGAGTTTCTTCACATTGAAGCACAGCAGACAATAACTGATGGGTGCGTTTTATCGTTTTATTCTACATTAAATACACGGAAGTTGCCATGATCCCTTGATCTCTGTGTGGGTGTTTGTGGGGGCAGGAGAAAGGGAAAGTGGTTCGCTTGATTTGGGTTGGAAAATAATAACAAATCATCATGAAATTAATAAATCGTCTGGTTTTACGGTTCAATGGTGGGGTAGCTAATCATTTTTACACACTTAACCTTTCAGTTCTGAAAGCGCTCACTCCAGAAATCCGAGGTGGAGGGAGGGGGGAATTCAAAAGTAACCCTTTAGGTTATTGTGATGTTCTGGCATTTAAGATCGATTCTTCTTCACATCCAAGCAATTGAATAATGAGAATTGCTTGCATTTGATATAGGGCTCCTAGGCGTCTTAAAGCGCTTCCCAGAACATACTGCAAAGTGAATCGACTGTAAATTTGTGGGCTAAACACGGCAGCCAATGGCGCATGGCAGCGTCCCCACAAACAGTGGTGGATTGAAGTGATCAGATTATTACTGTTTTTCCTGAGTGATCAGGCGTGTGAAAGGAAACTTGTCCAAGGTTTTTCCCTGGCCTGGAATCAAAGCCCAGGTGTATCGCTTGAGTGGCGAGGGCTTTAACCAGTGACCTGCAGGACATTATATTGTTTATGAATCCCAGAATTAACCTATATTAAAGAATTACTTTAATTTTATCTTTCTTCAACAGCAAATACGTGCAAATATATGTAACACTTCCCAGCTGGCCAACGTTGAAAATAATTATAATCCGCGCTATGAACAGAGACAACTTCGCCGGTATAAACACATTTCTTTCGGTAAAACATTCTTTTTTTAGAGTTAAGCTAACAAGGAATAAAGCTATCAATACCACAGGAGTTGCAATGTTAAGTGGGAGGCGTGCAAGTTAAGGTAGCCTAGTGAGTTCGGGTGCAATGCCTACACAGGGTTAACTTGCAAACGTGTTGACATTAGAAACGCCAACACAATGGTTTTCAAGGCTCCCACATATCGATTCTCTGCCGCACTCATCCAGTAAAGCCGGTCACTGCTAATAATGTGTGTAAACAGTCAGCCCGCGGGTGGTAATTGTCACTAACGGTGAAGAGAAGGTAACATTAATTACCAAGTTACCCAAATCCTATCTTTGTTGATAATCGCAACAACCCTTGCATTTGATATCTCGCCTTCCACGGCAGGACGATGTCTCAAAACGCTTCACACCATTTACTGTAAAATGCAGTGACTTTCTGTTTTGTAACCGAGCGCTAAGCTTACCAGCGCATTTTATGAGATACGCCGTGTGCAATCAAGCGTTTCGTGAAGTAATACATGTGAGTGTTGTAACTTAGCTGCGAATTGCTTTGTCTATTCGGGATTTCAGAAAGCAAACGTCACCGAAGCTATGGTAGCAAATAGTAATAAAATAAACCAAAAGCTGACACTGAGTATACTTAGTATAACGTGGATGGATGTTTAGGTCAGTTGGATAACATGATCCTGTTAGCCAACATAACACAATCGCGGTACTGGAACATACTCTTTGGACCCATATTTCCAGAATCCCACCCACTCTACCGATTCTATCACTAAATATATCCGAGGGTTACACTAACTTCCACTGATGCATCATAACATTGAATCAACCTTTTCAATGGAATGTCTGTGAGGGTAATATAGAGTGAGGTCACAGTGTTTGATGTTTACATTATTGAAAATGTGTCTTTAGATAACAAAGCTGAGTAATTGTTGACTGCAGATAGAATGAGAGTAATATAGGCAGGCAACGTGTGCTGAACAGACAAGAGGGTAAAAACAACAAGGAAGACCAGATTTCAATATGAATTCATCGTTCTCATCAGCGTACAGATCCAAACGATACATACTAAATATACTGGTCCATGAAGGTGGAACTAGCATTTCCACTGCAGCTTTATCACGTTCAAAACACTCAAACTCCCCTTGACAGTAATTACTGTCAACATTGTGAGGCAAATTCTGCAGCCACTTTCGCAGAGAAACCACACAAACAGCCAAGATCTCAAATGACTTTCTCTGTTAGAATAGTGCTGTGAACTTTAGTGTCCATCTGAACAAAGGTAGACAGGACCTTCCATCACAGTGTTGGTTTTGTTGTAGGTGTTAGTCGAAACGAAGGTTGAAAAACAGTTTTCTCGCGTGAAGGTGAGAGTGCGAGAGACGGAGAAGAGACGAGATACCCAACTCAGTGTGGTGGGAAACTTTGGTTCTAATTCATTAAGACTCCAAATTCTGCAAGATTGCTTAAGCTTCACCTCTCACCGCAATACTCCCACGTCGGTGGGGGTATTTTCAACATCAGAAGAATTCAATTAATAGCGAGATGGATCTTAAAGGTCACTTTGCAAAAATATATAGGCATTAAGCTGTGATTACCAGGTGCAAATAAAACCCGCTAAAACCTATTTTAAGACTTGCGATGCAGGAAAAAATAATGAGTATATATATATTGACTGTTAGATATATTGGTTCAAATACTGAATAGTCTGTTTAATGGAAACCATGTAATACCTGTTATAATACTTGGTGGAATGATTGAGACATGAAGCAAAGTCGCTGTGTTGGGATCCGTCAATGGGCATTCACTTACAGTCTCATGTACTGTACTTTAAAAGTCACAATTGCCGATTTAGGCTTTTGAACAAAAACCTTCATACTCAAAAGGGGATCGATCTCTTTAAAATACAACTTTTTAAGCAATGGAACAAACTACATTTCTCACACACACACTCACAAATTGCGATACAAACTAGTGAACAAATCTTGATAAAATAAACGTATTTCTAATTTGGATTTAGGGAGAGTCCAACGGACACGGTTAATAAATGCTTCAAATCATTAATCCAGGCAATATTCTGAAATTCATAATGCATAAACAAGTCATGTTACAACGTATCATTGTTGTCGTTGTGTTCTGAACTCGACAGTGAAAATTGTCACTTAGTTTTAAACCTAAATTTCATGATTTATGAATTCTTCAACCCCGCACCTACCCGGTTTAAGATGTGTTCATTGCGATTAATCCCTAACCCATGTGCACTTATTTTCATAGTGTATTTTGTGGATGTGTGTTCGTGTTGACTCACACTGTATTATTGTGAAATTCAGCATAACTATTACATAACTCCAAAGGAAATCTTTATCTGAGCATCGACACCTGTCAACAGATGTTCTATTCTGATGAATAAAATGCTGAACAAATTATACTTAGAGAAACTATCTCACCCATTTACTCTCAGTTACAAATTTACTTATTTGCTATTATTTACATATTTACATCGGTCACCCCAAATAAATCCCCCCTCTCCCTCCACCCTCTCCGTTCCCAACCACAGCTCAGATCTGAAACAATGACCTCCAGCGCCTTGGGACGTCCTCCTGACGTGAAAGTTGCTATTCAAGTGTAATTGTGCTATTGTTGTTGTTGCTGTTGTTACTATTTAATATTGAGTTCTCATTTATCATTGAGTGTCTGCCTTTGATTTCACGTTTCTGAAATTCTTACTCATTCATCAACTCATTCCCTGTTTTTCTCCTATATGAACATCCCGTGATTTACATTTCATCTGTATTTTGTGGATATTCTTAATCTTTTCCAAATGTATAGCTTATTTGCTTTGCCCTTTCCCTCCAACTGGATTTGTTTATTCTTCAGATATAAGAGTATCGGGCGGTGGAGGACTTGGGCTCACGGTCGAGGTTGGCATCCAGGGCAGTGATGGGGGATTGTAGGGCGCCATGCTGTTGGCTACGCTGTGCTTTGGTTGCTGTACTGGACTGGAGTCCATGTGTGAGGAGTCCTCACCTACTGACTTTGCTTTTCAACTGTGCTCTTTGCCAGTCTGCCCAGCTCCACCGGCCACAAGATCCATCTGATCCAAAACTTTGCCACCCGCATTTCCACCCGCACTGAACTCCACTGCCCCACCACACCAGTACGTCAACAACAACACCATTTTATATAGCTGTCCTTGCCGGACAGCGCCTCAGAGTGCTTGAGTCAGGCTCCACCCGCTCCCATCACTTTATAGATTCATAGAATTTTACGGCACAAAAGGAGGCCATTTGGCCCATCTAGTCTGTGCCGGCTCTTTGAAAAGAGCGATTCAATCCCACTGCCCTGCCCGCTGCCCTGCCCGCTCCCACTGAATGGATTGATTTCAAGATCCTCACACTCATTTTCAAATCCCTTGATGCGCTGGTACCAACCTAATCTCTGACCTGTTTACTCCTCAACTAAGTAGCCGCTGCCTCCGCTCGACTGGCTCCAGACTGCTGCATGTCCCCTGTGCCCTCTGTTCACCTATTGGTGGCTGCACTTTCAGCTGCTATGCCCTGAAACTCTGGAACATTCTTTCTCTAATCGTCCACATTGTGACTTGAATCCCTAGCTTCAGATCATGGCTGAAGACTTTCCTCTTTGATTGTACTCATGGTCACGTCCCCCTCCCCTCCCTTCCCCTCCCACCCCCTTGGCATCCAACTGTCAAGTGCTCTGTGACACTATCCTGCATGTGGGGCGTTATATAAATAAGTTTTTTTTTGATAATTGTTTCAAAAACAATAATAATACATCTAGAAGATGTGAAACACACTATGTCAATTGCATTGGTTTAACAAAATTAGTCACTCAATCCATGTTGCTTGTGGGACACTGTCACACACATTTGGCTGCCAAGTTTCACCCACAAAATTTACAGTTAAGTCACTTCAGAGTATATTCTTTCTATTCTATACTGTACTTGAAACATCTCAAATATGCTCTGGTCAAGATCATCTCATTATATCTTTACCATCTGTGACCAGGGGCTCCCTCTGCCTCCTCGTCCTCGTCAACCTATCCACCGCCTTCGACACCAAACCTCCTTCACCGCCTCTCCTCCCACCTCAACTTTCAAGGTACTGTCCTCGACTGGTTCCGGTCCTGCCTTTCACACAGCCTCTACTTTGTGTCCACTTTTCTTTCAGCCCCCACACTGTCTCGTGCGGCATTCCTCAGGGCTCTATCCTTGGTTCCCTCCTCTTCACACTCTACATGTCCCCCTCGATGACATCATCTGTAGACATTGGGTAAATTTCCACGTGTATGCCTTTGACACCCGAGTCTACCTTTCCACTTCCACCCTCAATTCCAGAACTACTAGTGACCTGACTGCCTGCCTGTCTGACATTGAGCCAACTCCATTGGCTCCCCATCATCCAGAGGATCCAATTCAAGATCTTGGTCCTCACATTTAAAGCCCTCCACAACCTCGCCCCACCCTACATCCATGACCTCCTATCCCCTTACCAACCTGACCACTCCCTCCATTCAGCAGGCTCTGGCCTGCTCCACATCGCCTGACCCACCCGCCTAACCATTGGCAGGCGAGCCTTCAGGCACACTGCCCTCAACCTCTGGAACTCCATCTCACAGTCCCTCCATTTTGCCCCCTCCCTGGCCTCCTTCAAATCTCGCCTCAGGACTCTCCTCTTCGATGGAACCATTGTCAACTCCTCCCCTAACCCCCGTCCTCAGCTCGGGTCTGAAGCAGTATCTGTCCAGCGTCTTGGGACGTCCTCCTGATGTGAAAGGTGCTTTACAAATGTAATTTTGTGGTGTTGTTGTTGAGTCATGGATGAGAAATAACTTTGTTCAGCTGAATGTCTGCAAGACTGAGGCTTTCCTGATTGGCTCGCATCAGCACCTCCACACCATCAGCATCCAAGGCTGCACTCTGACCTCTCTATGCCAGTCAGGAACCTGTCGTCCCTCCCCCACATCTGTGCCATGACCAGTACTGCCTTCCACCACCTTCACAACATCACCAGACTCCGTCACTGCCTCACCCATCAGGCTGCCAAAACCCTTGTCCATGCATTCATCACATGGAAGCTTGACTATGCAAACTCCCTCCTCATTGGCCTTCCTGGTTCTTCCTTTCACAAGCTGCAGATCATCCAGAACTCTGCATCTCCGTATCACGCTCCGTGACCACATCATTCCCACCCTCACCCAGCTCCATTGGCTCCCCATCCCACAGAGGATCAAATTCAAGATCCTCATCCTCACTTTGAAGGCCATTCATGGCCTTGCCCCCACCCCCCCACACCCCACCACATCTCTGACCTGCTCTCCCCCTGTGAACTTCCCCACCCCCTCTATTCAGTGAGCTCTGGTCTGCTCCATGTCTCCCGCCTGACCCGCTCTACCATCGGCGGATGGGCTTTCAGCCTCTCTGCTCCCACACTCTGGAACCTCCATCCCACAGTCCCTTCGCTTCGCTCCCTCCCTCGCCTCCTTCAAAGCTGTTCTCAGGACTCTCTTTTTTGACCATGCCTTCTGCTCCCCCTCAACTCTCTCCCTCCCCTCCTAACTCTCTCCCGCATTCCCGCCTACCCTGCCACTCTGCCTTGCTCGGGTCCCGCCTGACTGTTCAGTGCCTTGGGACGTCTTTCCGATGTGAAAATTGCTCTATAAATGTAATTTTGTTGTTGTTGTATCAAATGCAAGGATTATTGTACGTTGTTGTGTTGTGTGTTCACCCGAGACCTGGGCATTAGAGAAGTTCTACGGTGTCCTGACCAACAATAGACTAGATAAAATTTATCGTTAACTTCATAATCATTCATTTTTTGACAAGAATATCTGGTAAAATCTCTACATTTCTTATCTTTATGTAACCATTCTTGAAATTTCAATGCAACATTTGACACTTTTTTACTCTGTCATTTTTAGGAAAGCGCATTTTTAAACATACAGACATTGTTGTTAATTCTCTGTAGCTCCACAGCGCTGGCTTCTGGATGTATAAAGTATGAGGCTTCAGCTACAATAATAATAATCCTTGCATTTTATATGACGTCTTCTAGACGTCTCACGGAATATAGTGTAAAGTGAAGTAACTGTACAATTATGGGCAAAACTAAGATTAATTTCACACAGCAGTGTTCCACAAATGGCAGCGGATTGAAATGAGCATTTTTAAAAAAATTGGGAGGGATTATTATTAGGTGTGTGGAGTAAGGAAATTTGCCTGGATTCAAACACAGGTCTCAATCTTGTAAGGTGAGTGCTCCAACTACTGAGCTACAGGACGTAAGCTATCACCATAGACACATCAACAAACTGTTTTATATTCAGACTGACTGCATAGGTCGACATTCTGGAAAATATTAATAATCTTTGGATATGATATAGCGCCTCACCAGGTCTTCAAGACTTTGCAAAGCACTTCAAAGAATATACTGAAAAGTGAATCAACTGTATATTTTATGGGCAAAACACGGCTGTCAATTGCATACATCAATGTCCCACAACCAATTGTGGATTGAGTGACTAACTTATTTTACTGAAAGGATTATTACCCCCACCAACCCCACCGGAAAAACAATCAGCCAATTGACTAACAATTGGGTTCCAATTTACTGCTAGATAAACAGGGATTTGCAGAGTAGGAAATTTACCTAATCCCTGTGAACGAATCGATCCCATCAATCACAAAGAGAGGCTTTCAAACAGGAAGCTGCATAAGTTTTAACGTAGAATTCAATGTGACTATGCTATTAAACATTTAATTCAATAGTGATTATAGCAATTACATTGCAAGTCTTAAAATACTCCAATAACTAAGAATTCCTTGCATTTTATATGATACCTTTCTATGTTGCACAGATCCAAAACTTTCCTTCCTCCCCCACATCCGCGCCTTGACCGGCACCGCTTATTTCCACCTGCGCAATATTGCCAGGCTCCGCAACTATCTCAGCCCCCGCGCTGCCGAAACACTCGTGCACGTGTACATCACCTCACGGCTGGACTATGGAAACTCTCTCCTCGTTGGCCTCCCCAGTTCCTCCATTCACAGGCTGCAGGTCATTCAAAACTCTGCAGCCCGTGTACTATACCGCACCCGCCTCCGCGACCACATAACCCCCACCCTCACCCGTCTCCACTGGCTCCCCATCCTCCAGAGGATCGAGTTCAAGATCCTCGTCCTCACCTACAAGGTCTTACACGGCCTCTTTGATCGTGCCTTTTGTTCCACCCCAAACTCTTTTACCTCCCCTTCGTGTTTCACCCCTTCCCAAACACTCCCCTCTCAGCTCGGGTCACACGCCTCCTGTGCAGCGCCTTGGGACGTCCGCCCGACGTGAAAGGCGCTCTATAAATGTAATTTGTTGTTGTTGTTTTTGTGTTATACATTTAGGTCTGAGATCACTTGATATTGTGCTAATCGAGTACCAGATTGTGCAGATCAGATAGTGACTATCCTGCTTAGGAGGTGAGGCTCATTGGAGCTGAAATTAATTCCCTGCGGTGATCTTGTTAGTCATGTTGCTGAGGAAGGTGTATTGCGATTCTCCAGGAAACTTGAATGACAGCTCAGATCATCAGCAGGACTTAGAGGGACATTCTTTCTACTCAGCTCCCATTATAACCAACAACAATTTGGACTTATATAGCACCCACCGCACCGGACGCCATAACCATGCAAGCCAAAGCCCTAATGTGTTAGGGTGATTTTTATTGGGCTAACAGCATGAATTTGGCCGGACAATGCGCTTAATGGGAAGCTATGCTGTTTTAGTTGTTTGAACTACCGCTGATACTCTTGGGAGATCCAAAAGCCTCAGCACTTACCAATACCAATTTGGTACGGTGGGTGCCAGGTCTGGCCTCCTCAACCCTGGAATCCTCCGCTCCACCATCAGCGGCCTTGCCTTCAGCCACTATGCCCCGAGGCTCTGGAACTCCCTTCCTCACTCCCTTCGCCTCGTCCCCTCTTCCTACTTTCAGGTTTTGGCTAAAGACCTTCCTTTTCGACCACACTTTCGGTCACATTCTTCCCCCTCCTCCTGGCTTGGCCCCGGGATCCGTTATTGGGAAGCGCTCTGAGGCCACTTCCGGCATAGAGGGCACTATATAAATCCAAGTTGTTGTTACATTATTCCAGGTACAGTGCACTCTCTTCCAGGCACAGGAATTTCTAAATGCAGATGGCTTAGTCTGGTTTGGAAACTGTTATGTGTGGTAATAATTAAGCGCTCTGCGTCACTGTCCGAGGTGGATATAAATCCGAGCTTTTGTTGTTGTTGCTAATGAATTTCTGCATAACAGAATGCTGGCTGACCAAAACAATGCAGTACTTGGTGCGTATATTAAGTGATGAGTTGCTGTGGCTGTGTGGTGAAAGGACATATATAAGGCGGAACATGAAATGGAAGTGAGGCAAAACATTACCGCACGTTAAAATCAGGTGTATCAATGAGGTTTATTTTTGGTTAGACATCTCATTCAACTAATTTGGTTCTGCTGACTGACGTCTAGTCGAACAAGCCAAAGCCCATATCATCATCTGATTCCTCAGACTCATCTTTCTTCTCCTCCTTCTTCTCTTCTATCTTCTTGGCTGCAGCTGGAGCAGCCTCAGCAACAGGTACAGCAAAGGCAGTTGGGTCAGCCAGGAAAGCCTTCACCTGAGGAAATCAAAGGAACAGCTCAAAAATCATCTTCCAACTATTTAAACAGCCACAACTCCAGTGGCAAAACACCTCAATATACTGACAATTCCCCAAAAGGCACATTGCCCAACCACCTCACGTGAGATATCAGAGAAAGCAAAGAACAGGAGAACACACAAAGTAGAATATGACCCAGTCATCTCTCTAGTGGAAATCGAAAAGCCTATGATGTTCAAAAGGATCATCCTCTTAGAACAATAGAGAAAAACAAAGTGGAGAGGGAGGATGTGTCCTGTGATAAAGAGCAGCTCTTAAAATCCTTTTTCGAATTTATGTTGCCCAATCTCTATT
This sequence comes from Hydrolagus colliei, assembly GCA_035084275.1. Lineage (NCBI taxonomy): Eukaryota > Metazoa > Chordata > Chondrichthyes > Chimaeriformes > Chimaeridae > Hydrolagus > Hydrolagus colliei. The sequence continues at coordinate 8,337,286 of CM068761.1, read as the reverse complement.
TGCCATTGAAAGACACCCAGCATTTAACAGTGAATAGGATTAATTAGTGTATTTTTAAAATATATAAAATAAGTTTTTTAGAAACACGACAAGCTACATACAGCAGCATTGTAAACACTGCAAATAGTTAACCAGAGTTAACCCAACATTCATTAAAATGGGCCCAAATATAACCCAATGCAGTTAAAATAAGGCAACAATGGCTATGAATAAATCAAGGTATAGCTTATTGTGAAAATGAGAGGAATAATCATTCCAAATGAATTTCCATGTACAGGTGGTTAAGCCTAAGACTTCCATTGGATATGTGTCAGCACTGACCTCCCACTCCAACATTCTCATTAACATAATTATCTTACATTGTTATCAGTAGATGGCATCAGTAAATGTTACACAATTTACTTTCTTTTTTTTAAAAACACAATAGTAGTACAGTAAAAGCAATTGGCTGCCACGTTTTGCCTACAAATACATAGTCAACGTGGCACCCAATCAATCGTAACTTCTGTAAAAAATAAGTCCGCGTTTGATTAATCGGAATTTATCCGGAAAATGCATTTTTTTGGTGTGTTTTTGGCCAAATATCTGGCACGCGCTTTAACCAGCATTGGTTCCTTCCCTCTCCCCTTCAAGAATATCCAAAAGCCACTCTTAGGCTGCTCTAACACAATAATAATCCTTGGATTTAAAATAGCTCTGTACCACTTCTTTGAGACATCTTAAAGCATTTCACATGATAAATTGTAAAGTGAATTGACTGTAATAATAACAATCCCGCATTTGATATGGCACTTTCCACATCTTCTAGACGTCTCAGAGCGCTTCACAGAATATACTGTAAAGTGAATTGACTGTATATTTGTGGGCGAAACATGGCAGCCAATTGCGCATAGCAGTGTCCCAGACAGTCATGGATTGAAATGACCTAATTATTTCTGGACATAGGAGCTGTGGCTCACAACATCTTTTCAATTTGTAAAATATGTGACTTTTCTCCCGTCCCATTACCTTGTCAGCCAATGGGAACGAGTAGTTTGTTTCCACAGCAACCGCCAGCACCCTCTTGTAGCCATTGATGACAGAGTGTGGAATGGACGCAATCGTTGGGTAACCAATCTGCAGACACACACTGGCCACATTGCGGACTCCCTGCAAAAGCAACGGGAAATGGTGAGCAAGTGGAACAAACATACATCCCCAACATTCACTGATCGTCATCACACCAACTTTCAGGCGAGGGTCACTGGGGATTGATTACCCACTGGCAACCAGCAACAACTACAAATACATTTGAAATCCCAGACAGAGCCAATTACAACACCTGAACTGCTTGCTCAGTTCAGATCAGCTACCTCAACAGAATTAAGATTCTGATTCCAGGGTTCAAGCAAGCTGAGAGACTACTCTGAGTAGACGGCGCTATATAAGTGCAAATGTTTGTTATTGTTGATTAATAATAATAATAATCCTTGCATTTGATATAGCGCTTTTCACATCTTCTAGACGTCTCAAAGCGCTTCACAGAATAAACTGTAAAGTGAATTGACTGTGTATTTGTGGACGAAACATGGCAGCCAATTGCGCACAGCAGTATCCCACTAAGAAAACAGTCGTGGATTGAAATGACCAATTTATTATAGTTATTTTTGGACATATTATTATTGGGCATGTGGAGTAAGGAAACTTGCCCAAGGTTTTGCACTGCCTGGATTCGAAATCCAGGTCTCACGCTCGTAAGGCGAGTGCTCTAACCACTGAGCTACAGGACTGATTCAAGTGCCTTTACCCACTCTGCTACCGGGGGAAATCAAACCAAACATTTCTGAAGTCCAACTTTCTTGATAATTCAGCTTCTTCACTTCTGACATTTGACGCACTAATGCTCGCATTTGGGGTTTCAAGTAGAAAATCACTCAGCTGTTATCCTGTTTTCTAGGTTTACGAAGCACCTGACTAGATACCCACTGCAGCATCCAATTCACAAACCTCTAAGAAACGCATTTGCAGAGTTTCTTCTGTGATGTCCAGAACCTCTGGGTTGTACACACTGCCATTATCATACACCTGCATGATTATCAGTCCATAGGAGAAGGGGGAGATGTTCAACATGTTCAGCAGTGTGGCTTCACTGGCGCCCACCTTGTCACCAATTTTAATGAGAGGCACGTCGCTCTACGGGACATAGAGATTAAATTGGCATTATTGTTAAAATTGCCACCAACACAGAGGATTACAGTTCTCCCTCCCCCATCCCCAAAGTAACCATAAAATCAAGGATATAAAATCAAGGAGATAAAATGGGAGTAAAAAAGTACAACTCTTGGCTCCTCACCTGTCAGGTTCCAGGTAAAACTAGATGAGGAAAACCAAGAGCTTTTAGAGTATGCAACACAAATATCGGTTCATTACAGGTTTACAGTAAACAGAAGTGTGAAGCTCAAGTGAAGGGGACAGTGTGTCAGCAAAACTCACCAGAATTTCAATGGTACCTCTGGAGATCTTGGTGGTGATGCCCAGCGCCTGGAAGAAAGAAGTCTTCTCAGGTCCCAGCCCGGTGTTTTGAGCTGGGACAGTCACATCACAGGGAGCCAAAGCACCAGCCCGGGCAGAAGCCGGTACCTGTGGAAGAGGTAAACATGGAAAATTCAACACAGTGGAAAAAAATAGGATAAATATGTACAAAACTGAATCAGCAATAAATACCAGAGAAGAATAATAGGACAGAAGAACCCTTTATCATTAATGGAAGCTAATTGTTGAGTTGTAACAAAACCCACCGCAAGCATGTAACCAACAGCTCTGTCCCCTTGTGACAATACGTCCAGGCCAGAATATGAGAAACCCATTGAGTCAAAACAGTTAGTCTCTGAAGCGATTAGAATACCAAACTCGCCATCCATCAGAAAATCATTAAAGGATTGCACTGTATAATATTTATACAGTAAATCCCCCGGAAATCAAACCTAATATATTTTCCATGCATGTGCTGGCCTTCGGTGCCATGTCCCCGCATTTATCACCATTGAAAAGATCTGGTGCTGAGAAATGGCAGCAATGACTTGAGCTTCACACTTCTGTTTACACAGCAGTGTCCCACAAACAGTCGTGGAAGTGGGATTAGGGGAGAAAGGGGGGAAAGAAGATGAGGGGACGGGTCGGGGTAGGGGGAAGGAGAAATGTATGCAATGGTGTCTCAGCCATAAGCGATAAATAGATGGGTTTACCTTGTTGGACAGCAGCATATCACGGATTTCACACAGATCCTCCTTGGTGAATACAAACCCCACATTACCACGGATATGAGGCAAAAGCCTGAAAAGAAACAGTATATCAGTAGAACACCAAAAAAAGGCCTCTGTGATATCAGCGCCTACTCCAAATGAGGATTACAAGACTATTTTACAGTTCATACTCAGCTAGCCAACAGTCATGCTGGCACAAAGCAAATGTCTACAGTAGCTACTTACTTCTCCAGAGCAGGGTTGTTCTCTATATGGCCTCGGATCGCCTTGCGCATCATGGTATTCTTGCCCATCAGCACAACAGCCTTGCCACGCAGGGAGATACGGATATGCTGCATCTGCTTGGAACCAACATTGTCCGCCCCCACGATGAAACATTTCGGAAACTCATCCAGTAATTGCTAGAGATAAGGTGGACGGAAAGTCAGTATTAATATTTATAGTTTATAAAATTTCAAACTTCTTCCATCTCTCCACATGCATGTATGCTACAGGTTTCAACTGGCTATCAATTTAGACATCACTTTTTTTTTAGCTGCTGTTAAACTCGAATTCTTTATGACTACCATTTTGCCACAAAATCAAGTCAATTCACTTTTTAGTATATTGCGTGAAGTGCTTTGAGATGTCTCGACAACGTGATAAGCCGATGCTGCATGGATTATTATTATTGAATATAACAACAACTTTGATTTATATAGCGCCCTCCACGCCGGACGGCTTCTCAGAGAGCCTAACTAACAAAAGAATAACAACAATAAATCACATTTGTATTGCGTCTTTCATACCAGGAGGGCATCCCGAGGTCATTGCTGGACAATCAGAGATCCACACCTTAGCTGGTGGTTGGGATCAGAAGGGGTGGAGGGCGGAGAGTAGGGCTAGAAGAACGACCAAAGGAATGGTCCAAAAGGAGTCTTGAAATAGGCAACGTAGAGGGAATGTATAACTTGCCCTCAAAGGCCCATTTTAGCCTTCTATTCAGTAATTATTTGGATGATGTAGGCAACAGCGTTGCTTTATGTATTAGTTATTGTAGGAATGAGCTTCTGCACTGAATTTCAATTTATGCAACCAAAGAAAATATTGACCGCCCACAGTTCGCAAAAATGAACGTCAGAGCTCATGATGGTGAAATAAGATTAAACGTACGATAATTTTCAGAAAATAGTTTGACTTCCACGTTGCTCGGTCTTCCCTGGGCATCTTTGCAGTGCTTCCAAGGATTGCCACAAACTGGTTTAAAGACAAGATCTCACTGCAAGAGAATGAGAAAGAATACTGTAAGTTAACCACACAACGTGGGAGTTACAACTACACCAGACATTAGTACTAAGTGTACCCCTTCAACCAAAAGAAAAAACATTCCATTAAAAATGTAATCCCCTATTAGCTCAACAAAAAACCTCTGATGCCCTCTTACAAGTGTAATTGTGTTGTTGTTGTAACCACCAGTGACCCTGCACCTTTCAGGCTGCTCTATATCTCCCAGAATCTACTTTACAGTATATTCTGTGAAGTGCTTTGAGACGTCCCGAAGACGAGAAGTGTCAGGCTGCTCTATATCCCCCAGATTCTACATCAGTCGGTCAAACTTCCTCCCTGAATCCCTCCATCTTGCACTTGGCCTCTCCACTGTCAAACTTACTCTTTGTATCTGTAAAGCACCTCAATGTACTGATAATCGTTGCATTTGATACAGCACTATATCATATCGCTGAGACAACAACAAATTACATTTGGAAAGCAAGTTCCACATTAGGAAGGTGTGCCAAAGCACTTTGTAGAATATACAACCACCTCCCTCCTGGGAGTCAGGCTCCACCACCGTTAAGCACTCTTGACACTTTCCATGGGAACTATCCATGGAGGGAACTGTATAAGTGCAAGTTGTTGTTGTATACGGTTATAAGAATTGTGGATGAAGATATGTTCTTATGAAAAGAGCTGTATGAATGCAAGTTAATTGTGCATTATCTTGTGCACTGCTGAGACAATAATATCTACTAATCTGTCTATTAATGAACAAGATTCTGTGCTTGGGTTGGTAATAAAACTTCTAAATTCAACAATCGAATTATAGGAAATATAATATTTGGGATGAATGGCTCCCACTTGGACAACAACTAAATTATATTTATGGTGCCTTTTACGTCGGGAGCACATCCCAGGGCTCTGGCTGAGTAACCTGACTCAGCTGGTCAACCATAAACCACATTAATTTTGCAAAGTGCTTCGAAGCATTCTATGTGTTATTTGTTCTATATAAAATGCAAGGATTATTACTTCTACATTATTGGCAAGTATAATATATCAGTGTTCCCAGTGACAAGCTCCTTGCTGGATAAACTCAGCACAGATTAGAACACGCACTCCAGGGTCACCAAGGATGGGATCCCGCCGACCTGTCCCCAACACACTCCAGGATCAGTGGAGAAGAGTGTGTCTATCCAGGGAGAGAGCATTTATAATAATAATCCTTGCATTTGATATAGCACTTTTCTCGCCTTCGAGACATTTCAAAGCGCTTCACATAATATACTGTAAAGTGAATTGACTGCATATTCATCTCAGACTCAGGGAAGTGAACAGTTGATTAAGATATGTAACCCTCATCTGATCTGGACACCCTTTCAATAATAGTAGTTGGGTTTCCACAAGTGTCAAGACAATCTGACTGACCTCTCGACATGAAAGGCGCTATATCAATGTAAGTTTTGATTGATTGATTGATCCGACTGACTACCTAAAGTCCTGTGACAGTAACATTTGTAAGCGAACAATAGGTGAATCTGCAAATGCACAGTAAAGGTTGGGAGAAATCACTGAGACTCAATACCATACGTGGGGTTGGACACAATGCACATGGTGTGTATTGTACAATAAACCACCACTGTTGGCTTCAAACCACCACTGTTGTGGGGGACGCTGCTGTGTGCAATTGGCTGCCACGTTTTGCCCACAAATATACAGTCAATTCACTTTATAATGTATTCTGTGAAGCGCTTTGAGACGTCTAGAAGATGTGATAAGGCGCCGTGTTAAATCCAAGGATTAATGTTATAGTCACTGGTGCTGGGATTTGGTTAAACTTTATTCAGAGGTCGGCAGAGTCCCTCCTCCCGAAAAGCACCGACATATTCTCCGGCATGCGGGCCGGAAGCGAGGGCCTCGGGTCGGCCTGGCCCTGTAGTATGGACGCGGGCCGCCCACTGGCGCCGAGAGGACCGGCACGGCAGGCCACGTGACAGCCGGGGTTCGGCTCAGCTCCAGTCAGGGCCTGGGGCAGGCGCTGCCGCTCTGCCGCCCGGCTCAACGCCAACCTCGGGCCGGGGTGCAGGGTGAGTGGTCCGGGCTGTGTGGCTGCCGCGGGCCCTCGCTGACGGTGTGTCCCACACCAGGCCTAAACCTAAGCCCAGGACTAGGCCTCACTCACCTCAACCCGAGAGCTTCGTGGAAGAAAGAGAACAGCGCCTCCACGGCAGCTCCTGATACACCGCCCCGGCCCGGGACCGCCGGCCAATCACAAGTCTAAATGTCACGCAGACCCCTCCCCCCCACCCACCGCGTCCAATCACAAGCATGCGGCTGCTGGGACCAATCAGAGCCGCCAGATAAGTCTCGCCTGTCCACCCGACCAATCAGCGCCCAGCGACAGCAGCAGCAACAGCCGCTGCTCTTTACCTGCCACAAGCAAACACACAGCCAATCACAGCGCAGTCTGCATACCATCCCCATACTGAGGCATGAGGAACATTGCGCCAATCCTTTGACCCCCCCCCCCCAGTGCTTTGACCCCCCACGTCTTTGACCCCCCAAACCTTTGCCCCCAATCATTTGACCGACTAATCCTTTGACGCCCCACATCCCTTGACCCCCCTCCCCCCCATCCTTTGACCTGCCTTGCGATTTCCTCCAACGTGAAAGGCGCTCTATAAATGTAATTTTGTTGTTGTTGTTGATCAGCCACTGCACCAGGATGCTCTGGAACACCCTTCCTCGGAGGCCGGGCTTTCAGTTTCTCCGCTCCCACCCTTTGGAATGCAATCCCTCAATCCCTCCATTTCGTCTCTTCCCTTTCCTCTTTCAAGGCCGGTTTGAAGACTTTCCTCTCCGATCGTGCCTTCTGTTCCACCCCGAACTCTTTTACCCCCCCTTCGTGTTTCACCCCTTCCCAAACATTACCCTCCCAGCTCGGGTCACACACCTCCTGTGCAGCGCTTTGGGACGTCCTCCCGACGTGAAAGGCGCTCTATAAATGTAATTTGTTGTTGTTGTTCCTCACTCCCTTCGCCTCGCTCCCTCTCTTCTCAGTTTTAGGTCTCAGCTAAAGACCTTTCTCTTCGGCCGCGCCTTCAGTCACCTTTCTACCCCTGCCCCTGGCTCGGTCCTGGGATCCGTTGTTGTGAAGCGCTCTGAGACGCCGTCCAGTGTGGAGGGCACTATATAAATCAAAGTTGTTGGAGCCTGGCACAGCCAAGTGAGGAATGTGAAAAGGGTTAGAAACAATATAAAATACTAGGATATCAATCCAATGTTGATATCTACACTATTCAACTGTTATGTTCCACAAATTACATTCCTATGAGGACCAGTAGGTCTGCAGCCAGTAATAAGTGAGTTATTCATTTAGCTGGTGATGCTGTACAGTATACCTGTACCTATCAATCCCATTCTTTAACAAATAGTTATTCCACTTCATTTTAAAGAAGTTGATCAATAGTGCATTAATTGCTGATGATGGGGTTTATTCCACTGTGTTGAAATAAACAAAATCCTTTAATCACTTGAGGTTTGCAAATTTCATACATTTGTTCTCTACTTCTGTGGCCAGCATTGAAGTGAATTGAAATGAAACCCACATTATCCCAGCGGTTCAACAATTACATTAATTACATCGCAGTGTTCATCCTGTCTATCTAGAATAGGGCAGCCCACCAGTCAGTTTGATATTGGTGTTCATGAATTTTTTGTATCAACTCAGCTCATCTGCATATCTTGGAGTTTGTACTCAATTCTGAATCAACAGTTGAATTTTCTCTGCAACTTGACAGGGCTACAATACAGTAATGTTCCATCACTCAAATTTTTTTTAAATAATGCAATAGGTGAAATTGAATGGCAAAGTGAGCCACTAGCATTCCATTTCCTCTGAGATCTGCAATCAAATTCCACCCTGATTATTAATAAAAGTTGCATTGCCATAGTGCGATCAAGGCAGGAGGATGTTTCAAAGCATCTCACAGGATTTATTGAAAGTTAAATGATTGTAGATTTTGTTGGCCCTGGTGTAACCCGAGTTGGACAAGTAGCTGGAAATTTGCCAGGCAGGTAAATTATGCAGTTTCAGCTGATTGACCTCCAGCAGTACCCCAACCACGGTTCTGGGATCCCTAAGACTCGATTCTCACCAACATGCACCGACTCCTCTTCCTAACTAGGTAAGCAGGGTGCAACCGTGCAGGAAAGATAGAGCGCACATTCCATTCCAGATATAACATAATTTTAATGTGCAGATAGTTTACATGTGTGAAACTATCTGGTTTGGATACTCAAGCTTGGTGATGGGTTTCAGCATGTGTCAGAGCGCTTGGGGCATCCTGCCAATGTGAAAGGCACTCTATAGATGTAATTTTGTTGTTGTTAACACCCGGCTGACTAAAAACGATAGTGACGTAGAAATGGAAATACAGAAAAGGTGCTTTTGTCAAATTGACTTAACATTGTTGTGCAGTCGACTGTGAAATCCTTTGGAAGAGGTCACAATTATAAAATGAAAAGACATAAAGTGAAAGTAACTTTTATTGGCATAATTCCATGATATATGTGTAAAGCAATAATTAAAGGATGAACAAAAATGTTGATAAACAAAGGCAATTGCTATTGATCAGGAGTCTGCAGAATCAGGACTAACTCCTTACAACAGTCTCTCATTCTTGAGTGACTCCCTTTGGTTAAACGGCAGATTGAATTTCATACATTGTAAACACTGGTTAGTGAGGCTTCAATCAGATAAATTCAAACCAGTTAAAATGGCATCAGAATACTTCTGGCCTTCTGCTTTGTGACCATTTTTTTTTAAAAGGATTAATTACTCATGGTGTAATCAAAAATATTAGTACATACATAAGGGAGAGTTGTGTAGAGGTTTCACAGCAGGAATTAAGACTTTGTAAAAAGATAAATTATTGGCAAATTAGAATGGAAGATTTGAATAAAAATACAACAGGCTCACAATTATAAAATATTCTGTTGACTGATGTTATTTTAGGACATGCCTGAAAGACTAACATTTTTGTGCTATAAAAGTGAAGAGCATGTCCTGCTCAACAGTCCTTTGGATTTTTTCACGTAAGAATCAGTCATTATTAGAAAGCATTGAGACTACCTATATCATAATAGACTTGAGTCAAAACTACAAACTGGATGCATGGTTTAGAAAAGTGGTTATGTTTTTAAAATCTAAAGTTCTGGCATGAAAGGTCAGAATTAACAGAGTTCCAAGTGATCAATGACACTGATAATTGAACCCAGAGGATAAAAACATACAGTGCTGCAAAAGATTCTGTATTTAAGTACTGCAAAAGTTTCTATCAAATACATCTACAGCAGATGTCTCGGAGAAAGCTCCGACACACTACATTAGGACAGTGCGATTGTGGCTGTCGCTGAGAAATATTATTGCTTCAGTTACAGTCAAAGGCATTAGTAATGTCAGAGACATTGCTGTACATCTTAAAGTGAACATTTTTCAGAATAAAATACTGCTTTCCAGCACAATCATCTCACACATTTGAAATGGTTCCTTTTTAGGGGCTTACTAACCCACAGCCTCTAATAGCTTTACATGGTTTCTTTAAGGGATTGTTCATTGCAGATTCTTTGCTCTCCTTAGGGATATTTTTACAATGACAGTCCTCACTGTTCAGTTTACCTTTAACACTGAAAAACACTCAGCATGACACTTACTCATAGGTGCAGAGATATGGAGTTGGCATCAGGATGATAGGAAGGTGAAAAAGATGTGTGATTTCTGTAAAAGGACCTGCTAAATGGAGTAAATAGTCTCTCAATGTGCACTGCTGCTGAATATGGGTTTGAGTCTTGGGAGTCTGCTGGTAATATCACAAAAGGCATTAATTTAGAGAGTAGCAAAATGTAACATTTGCTCTCCATCTCTTGAAGAGTGTGAGGGAAAGGTGAAAACCAATTGCATACAGGGCTACTTTTAAATTGTAGCTAAGAAGGATTGAAACGGAATATACACAGCTAGGACAGGTGTGAGTGTGGAGCTATCCCCCCGAGGGAGCATCCTCCTGTACAACCTCCAGAGCATACAAGGAACCTGTCTCCTGTTATATGTGACATTATTGTCATTTGAAATCAAACCAGGTGGGTTCCAGACCTATAGAACTAAAATGAATAGTCTATGGCCATAGTTTTAAATCAAGCAGTCAGTCATTCAGTTCAATATGTGGGTTCCAAAAATGCTAAGAGCAGCAGGGTAACCAGATAACCTCAAAAGGCTTACCTTTTCCTCTTATTTGTAAAATGACACGGTTGAGGTGCCAACTCTTGTTCTACATTATAAAGGAGCTCCTATCATTTGCAAAGCTCTCCTCTCTTTGGAACGGATCTCATATGAGATGCTCGGGCTTTCAAAGAAAGCTGAGAGCCCTTGAAATCATACAGATTTTCTGCATAGTGGAATCTCATTCCACATCTTTCAACATTCCCACAATAAGAGTATCCTTTTCAATGGACATATCTGAAGACATTCAGTTCACTGTAGGAATGCAATTTGTATACCCTGGCCTTTCTGAAGTGCTCAGAAAAAGGGAGAAACATAGAGCCTTGGGACGTCCTTCCGACGTGAAAGACGCTCTAGAAATGTAATTTTGTTGTTGTTGTAGTAGCTATTTGTAATACTCGGAAAATGACATTTAAGAAGCTTCTCCTCTTTTCAGTCTCTATAATGGGAAAGTAATGGATTTTATTTCAATACAAGAACCATAATACTCATTAAAAACCTAGAGTCTTCTGTTTTGTTGGTATTGAATGGATATGTGTGGATATGTGGGATCGCAGGAATGGATAAACTGGTCAATTGTTTGGTGGGATGGGTTTAACAGAAGAGCTTAACAAAGCAATTGTGACAATAGGGCTTATCATTTTGCTCCTTGAAGGTGCCCTTGTTGAGTTGTTTCAGGCAGAAAGCGCAGACAAAGTGCTCTGGGTGAAATTTCTTCCCCATGGCGGTAATACAGCGACCTGTGATGGGCTTCTGGCATCCAGAGCAGAGCGAGTTGCGACGCTCGTGGTAATGCATCTCACAATATGGCTGCCCATCATGTTCAAAAAAGCTGCCGTTTACGAACGGGGTGAAACACTCCTGCAAAGCAATAAAAAATTATCATTTTTGAAAAAACACATTGCAATTGGGCTGTTAACACACCAATATTGCCACTGTCTGTGCCAGTGTGGTTAAGAACTGGAAAATTTATATGAACCCAGTCTTGTAGAGTCCTGTGACTCAGTAGTTAGACCACTCGCCTTACAAGCAAGACAACTGGATTTAATTCTAGGCAGGGCGAAACCTTGGGCAACTTTCCTTACTCCACATGCCTAATAATAATCCCTCAAGAAAACAAACAATAATACATTGGTCATTTCAATTAGATCTTTATTTAGGGAGAACAGGTCTGTTAGGTTGTGGGGAGAGAGCGGGGCAGTGGGATTGAGTTGCTCTTTTCAAAGAGCCGGCACAGACCAGATGAGCCAAATGGCCTCCTCTTGTGCCGTAAAATTCTATATTTCTATGAATTCACGACTGTGTGTGGGACACTGATGTGCGCAAGTGGTTGTTGCATTTCGCCCACAAATATACAGTCAATTCACTTTACAGTGTATTGTGAAGCACTTTGAGATATCTAGAAGACGTGAAAAGCACTTCCGTAAATCTTCGCGTATAAGGCGCACTTTGTTTCATGTCATAAAGTCTCGAAAGATGGGGGTGCGCCTTATACGATACAAGGAAAAGACGACCAGCCCCCAGAGGTACGTCATCAAACTGCACCGCCAGTACAACTACCCGCTCCAGGATCGGCAACGCAGACCAGGCGCCACTCACCTCCGATGTCCAGTAATTCTTACTTCACGGTAATGCTGGGCTGCATCGCCGATGGATTTTTTTTGGTGGAATTATTTTTTTGTGACGATATTGCCGACAGAAAAAAAAATTCCACCGGCAATATCATCAAAAGTGCTTCCATTTTTTTTCGCCACAAAGTGGTCAAAAGTGGGGAGTGCGCCTTATATGCGGGTATTTACGGTATATCAAATGCAAGAATTAATAATAATACATTACTATTATTAAATGCATGTCATTAAAATAAAAACAACATTCCATCCAACCCAAAATTCTATTCTGGAATTAATAACAGGTATAGGCTTGACATCCAAATTGTTGGATCACAGAGTTTGGGGTCAACATCTTTTTTGAATAATATGGAAAATAATAGGAGAGAAATAGAATGGGGCTGGGATAAATTATACATTTACAAGCAGCAATCTTTGAAGATCCCTACCAAATGAAACAATTGAGAATATGTTTTTGCTTTTCTAATGACTATTTAGCAGCTGTTGCAGACATAGCAATTGACAAATATTTATATACATTCACGCCAATCACAAATACCAACCCATAAAAGTGCCTAATGGCCATGAATCACATTTATCACCACACAGGGATCATTAGCGACTTATCCCTTACCCGGCATACAAAGCACTCTGGGTGCCACAATGAACTGAGGGCCGAAATGTAATTTTCCAGAATGGCTCTTGCACAGCCACCACACTTGGGTGCAAACATATCAAAGTAATCTTTGCGACAATATGCCTTCCCATCTTTCTCATGGAATCCTAGAAACAAGAATAGACATGATTACAGTAGGATTTATGATAAACCCAGCCTTTCTGCTGTTTAAACTAGTCAAACCTGAATATTTTGAGGACTGGGCCAAAGTGGACTTTATCTTTATAGTGGCCTTTAAGTGGAGTCCTGTAGCTCAATGGTTAGAGCACCCAGATCATAAGCAAGAAACCTGGGTTTGATTCCCAGTGGGGCGAAAGTTTGGACAAGTTTCCCTACTCAGCCCGGCTGATAATAATGCCTCAAAAATAAATTGGTCATTTCAATCCACGACTGTTTGTGGGACACTGCTGTGCTTATTTGGTTGCCATGTTTTGCCCACAAATATAGTCAATTACCTTTGCAGTATATTCTGTGAAGTGCTTTGAGACATCTAGAAGACATGAAAAGTACTATACCAAATGCAAGGATTATTATTATTATTGTATAAGGATGTCAGAGTAAAAGTTTGTTGGGAGTATTTTCTATCTGTGTCTGGACTGTGCTAGGGCGGTTGTTAATGGGGTGGTTGATGAATGGAGGTGATTGCTTGAACAGGTTTGATTGCACTCTATCGAAGATCGGCACACCTGTCAGGTTGATTCATGAGAAGGAAGCCATCAAATGACAAGACTCTCTTGTTGAAATGTCTAAAAGCTATCGCAATGGGAAAAAAGTTTCTAAAGCTCAATTTAAAACTGAAAGCACTGGTAATGTGAATTTGCTTTTGCAAAGTGATCATTTAGTGTAGCTGCAGACTGATATTGTCAATCAGCAAATTGAGTAACAATTTAATTTACAAATGGTGACAATTCCATAGATTCCATAGATAATGTGCTGCTGCTTCCGCTCAAATCCAGGAGATTTAAGTTCAGTTGAAATGCTGGTAATATAAGCAATGATGTATTTAGTGGCTTTTATCTTTTTTCTTTCTCCTGTTCCGTGAGGCAAAACTGATTTGGTCTGCACAGCCTTACATCAGCACAGAAAGTGCTGAAAGGACAATTGATTGAAGAGGTAATTATTTTACTTTCATACAAAGAGTGTGCATTTTATTTGCTGTTGCTAAGCAAGTAATTTGGAATCACAGAAATACACAACTTAAGAAACAAATAAGACAGAGCTATACCATCCGGTCCAAAAAAGGCGCCACACTGGGCACAGAAGAAATGTTCAGGATGCCAAGTCCGATCCAGTGCCGTCACCACTTTCTAGAAGACAGAAAAGCCAAGAGAAGGCACCATCAGTGCAGCAGAACACTTTGCCCCTGCTCCACCCACACCAACACATTCAGTGTCAGCCTATACATCAATTGTGTTAATAAAATATTCGATTGCAGTCGGAATGCAATTCCCAAAAGTGATGCTATTTGCAAAATACAACACTGACTGTAACAATGTCCACATGTGTCTACATTTGTGATTGGTAAGGTTATGCTGCCCAGCTAACAAGCCTGGACTACTGAGCTCCTAGTAGAATTATATATTTTATTTTAAACAAAGTAGCAATTCAACATACTCACATCCAGAATGGGTCCATTGCAGTAGTTACAGCGAGGAGAAAATAGGTTATGATAGTCTTTCTCACAGTATGGCTGCCCATCACGTTCAAAGAAATTACGAGATCCAATCTCTTCTTGGCAATGGGTGCAAACAAAGTGCTCTGGATGCCAGGGACGTCCCATTGCAGTAACAACCTAACAGAATACAAACTTTTGTAATTGTGGAACACAACAGCGAAATCTGCCCATCCAAACACACAGAGATGATAATATTGTAACATTTGGGGTCAAATTCTATCCGAGTCTAGATTTACATTTTAATGCAGCATTTCAGTGTACAGAATTGTACACTACCGCATTATTCAAAATTTATCGTACTATACTCGTTGTGAGGGGGAAAAAACGGCAGCGCCACCTTCAGGCACCAGTAGCAGCAAAAAACATTTTTTAATGCATTTTTCCGGATGAATTCTGGTTAATCGAATGCAGACTTTTTTTTTTGATGTGCCAGTTATACGGAAGTTACAGTTGATCGGGTGCCGGATAAACGGGCTTTTACTGCAGTTTATTAAGCAGGGTTTCAGTGCCTTGGGACATCCTCCCGATGTGAAAGGCACTGTACAACCATAATTTTGTTATTGTTGGTATAAAGCATTAGGTGCAACCAGTTCCTGTCCACGCAATTGAAATGAGATGTATCAATATGGATCAATGGACCGGAGCATGAGGTGGTAAATGAATGACTTCAAATATAGTTCAATCTTTAAAGGTTTTGTGACCGCATCTGCAGTGTATGTTTGAACTGTGTGGTGCAACAGGTTTTCATGTATCCAACCCTATGGAACGGGTACATCTTCCAAATATCTATATTTTAAGTAACTTTGAACAGTCTGCAGTAGGGAACGGCGATATGGGATTTTTCCGGATATGGATATATCGGTTTGCTCATACCTGCTTGAACCGATCTATCGAGTTTTTATACTGCGCATGCGCGTGCATTCGAAGTGCGCGTGCATTGATGGCGCGCGCGCATTTATGGTGCGCGCTCAGTCGCGGTACGCGCGCATTGACGGTGCGTCCGCACTGACGATGCGCGCGCAGTCGCGGTGCACGCACATTTCGAAATGCGTGCTCTAGGTCCAGAAAGTTTGTAATGTTGGTGTCAAAGTCTGTTGAATTATACAATGTTGTTTGCTCCCTCCCTCCCCCTCTCCTTCTCTCCCTCCTCTCCTCTCTCCGTCTCTCCCTCCCCCTCCACTCTCCCTCTCTACTCTCCCTCCTCCCTGTCTCCTCTCCCTCCTTTCCACCTCTCCTTCTCTCCCTCCCTCCCTCCCCTCTCTCCTTCTCTCCCTCCCCCCTTTCCCCTCACTCCTTCTCTCCCTCCTTTCCACCTCTCCTTCTCTCCCTCCCTCTCCTCTCTTCCTCTCTCCTTCTCTCCCAACATTCCCCCTCTCCCTCCCCTCTCTCCCTCCTTTTCCCTCGCTCCTTCGCTCCCTCCTTTCCCCCTCTCCTTCTCTCCCTCCCTCCCTCTCCTCTCTTCCTCTCTCCATCCCTCCCCTCTCTCCTTCTCTCCCTCCCTCTCTCCTTCTCTCCCTCCCTCTCTCCTTTCCCCTCGCTCCTTCTCTCCCTCCTTTCACCCTCTCCTTCTCTCCCTCCCTCTTCCTCTCTCCTTCTCTCCCAACTTTCCCCCTCTCCTTCTCTCCCTCCCTCCCTCCCCTCTCTCCTTCTCTCCCTCCTCTCCCCTCGCTCCTTCTCTCCATCCTTTCCCCCTCTCATTCTCTCCCCCCCTCTCCTCTCTTCCTCTCTCCTTCTCTCCCAACTTTCCCCCTCTCCTTCTCTCCCTCCATCTCTAAACACAAAATAGAACACACACACAAAAAACAAAATCTAGAGATTTATTCTCCTCCATTTCTTGCTTGAAACTAGCATGTAATGTGCACGTGTAAATGAGATCTATTACAATAGAAAAGAGAGAGACAGACAGTCTGACTGTTAGAGTTAGAAGCCAGATTCTGACAGCATGTCTGTCCGACATCGAATCGTGGACGGGGGACAACTTTTTGCAATTGAACGTGAGTAAGACCGAGGCCCTCCTGATTGGCTCAAGCCAGCGCCTCCGCACATCGGGCGCTGCCAGCCTCAACATCCAAGGCTGCACTCTCCACCTCACAAAGCCAATCAGGAACCTCGGCATCATGTTCGATCAAAAACTTTCCTTCCTCCCCCACATCCGCGCCTTGACCGGTACCGCCTATTTCCATCTGCGTAACATTGCCAGGCTCCGCAATCATCTTACCCCCCGCGCTGCCGAAACACTCGTGCACGCGTACATCACCTCACGGCTGGACTACGGAAACTCTCTCCTAGTCGGCCTCCCCAGTTCCTCCATTCACAGGCTGCAGGCCATCCAAAACTCTGCAGCCCGTGTACTATCCCGCACCCGCCTCCGTGACCACATAACCCCCACCCTCGCCCGTCTCCACTGGCTCCCCATCCTCCAGAGGATCGAATTTAAGATCCTCGTCCTCACCTACAAGGCCTTACACGGCCTTGCCCCATCCTACCTAGCCGATCTACTCTCCCCCTACACGCCCACCCGGGCCCTCCGTTCAACAGGACTTGGCCTGCTCCAAGCCCCCCGCCCGAACCGCCCCACCATCGGAGGCCGGGCCTTCAGTTTCTCCGCTCCCACCTTATGGAATGCCATCCCTCAATCCCTCCGTTTCACCTCTTCCCTTTCCTCTTTCAAGGCCGATTTGAAGACTTTCCTCTTCGATCGTGCCTTTTGTTCCACCCCGAACTCTTTTACCTCCCCTTCGTGTTTCACCCCTTCCCAAACACTCCCCTCCCAGCTCGGGTCACACGCCTCTTGTTTAGCGCCTTGGGACGTCCTCCCGACGTGAAAATGTAAATTGTTGTTGTTGTTGCTGTGTGTGTCTGACTAGACACACACATAGAAGCAGTCATAATCTGGCTTCTAACTCTCTCACACACAAAAATAACACTTACAGCCACAAAATGCCACTTATTTTTATGTAGTCTGAAGTCTGAATTAATGTCCTTCGCCATTGGCAAGCTCTCCTTTGCTATGCAAAAAGTGACAGCGTTCGTGATACTTTGCCACTTTTTGTCCCCTCTCTGGTACAATGTTCTCCTCTTAAATAAAGCAGGAATTGTTTGAGCTGCACTGGCCCCACTACCTGTCGCTTTCTCCGAAGCGCTGGTTCGACTTCCTGCTGTTGTCGACAATGATTTCGCTCTGAGGGCAGCGTGCTGGGCGGGGTGGTGCTGCTTAATGTGTTGTCGCAGGTTGCTCGTGCTCGAATCAGATGTCTTAACCAAGACCTTGCAAACTGTACATCTATATACACCATTACTGACTGCATTCTTTTCAAAGTAGTCCCATACGGGGCTTCTTTTCCCCATGATGAGAAAGGTAAATTTTCAAACTACAATTTTCAGCGATGCGACTTTGTTAATTAAGACGCCACGACTCACGTCGAGTATACACAGTAAAGTGTGCGTGCGCATCGGATGTGCGCGCCCGTTAATTGTGCGCGCGCACCGAATGTACGTGCATTCCATGCTCTAGGTCTAGGAGGTTGCAATGCCGGCGACAAGGTAAGCTGGAAAAGATCGCATTACACTGAGAATATCAACAATATTGATATATTGCCAGGAACTATATTTAAAATATAACGATGTATATTTTTAAAATCGAATCTCTCGATATAACGTTTTTTTTAGAATCACCATATCGGCATACCGATCTGAAAATCATATCGGGTTTAATCGAAAAACCGATACATCGCCGTTCCCTAGTCTGCAGTTAACAGCACTGGATTATACTGAGACACAATTTCTAATGATCTCTGCAAAAAGCAAAGATGCTTCTAGTTCTGAACAATTTCTTCTTACCTGTCCAGCTATAGGTTTCTTACAGGCAGCGCACACTCCCTTTGCTACGGTGGCAACCCCCAGCTTGTTCAGTCCCACATGGAGTTCATCCAGCATGTTATCCAGCTGACTCCCAGGTTTCTGAGCAACTGCCACAGGTGAGGCTCCACTCTGCTTTCCTTTAGAGCCCGATTGGGCCATCTGTGAAGAAAAAACATTGGTATTCTGCTGAATCCTAAATTACTTGAGAAAAAGAGACACATTGCATTGTGTCTTTCCTCGGGGCTGTATTGGTTCATTGATACACTTTGAATGGAAGTTTTAAAACTTTACCGCTTACTTCAAGGTGTGATCAGCATAAAGTTGCAAACAAAAATAGACCTTAAATTGTACATACAGCGGATAGATATCAGAAGATAACAGTTAGACCCCAACCTGACCAGCATCCTGTAAAATTACCCTATTCAGGCATTCGTTTGAGATCAAAGATCTTAATAATGATAATAATCCTTATATTTGATACAGTGCTATTACGTCTTTGAGATGTTGTAAAGCAAAGCAACATCTCACAGAATATACTGTAAATTAAATGCAATCATATGATAAGTAAAGAAGAAAATACACATCTAGGTACATTCAGATCTGTAATATTTTTCAAAAGCAGAAAATGCACAAAACAAACACATTTGACTAGTTAGCATTGGTATGTGTCTACACAACTTGTAATTATAATACAACTATAATTACCAGCTGTGCAGATACATAATACTAGTCAAATGTACTTGTTTTGTAAGTGAACTGTCCTTTCTCCCCCACATCTGTGCCATGACCACTACCTCAGTAACATTTCCAGACTCTGCCACTGCCTCACCCCTCAGGCTAATGAAACCATCACCCATGACTTCATCACCTCAAGGCTTGATTATGGAAACTCCCTCCTCAATGGCCTCTTCCATTCACAATCTGCAGATCATCCAAAGCTCTACAACTCATATCCTCTCCCGCACCACGCTCCATGACCCATCACTCCCACGCTTGCTCAGCATCATTGGCTCCCCATCCCTCAGAGGATCGAATTTAAGATCCTCATCCATCTATGGCCTTGCCCCTTTCTATCAATCTGACCTGCTGCCCAACCCTCTGTTTAGCAGGTTCCAGTCTCCTCCACGTCTCCACTCCCGACCCTCCCACCCCTACCATCAGTAGCCGGGCTTTCAGTCTTTCTGTTCCCACACTCTGGAATTCCATCCACAGGCCCTTCGCCTTGCTTCCTCCCATGCCTTCTGCAAGGCCAGTCTCAAAAGCCTCCTTTTCGACCATGCCTTCAGCCATCTTCCAAACTCTCTCCCCCCCCCCCCTCCTCCCCTACCGTGCTGCTCCCCCACGCTCAGGACCTTACCCCTCACTGTTGGGATGTCTCCCCGATGTGAAAGGCGCTCTTTAAATGTAATTGTTTTGTTGTTGTTGTGATTCACATCAGATACCATCTCGGAGTACTGCGTTAGAAGAATGCCTTTGATTCACTGATTGTTAGGAACTATGCAGGTCCAGCAGGGAAATTTGGGTCATCTTTAAAGCAGTGCAAGGTTTCCCAAAAAACAATGGTAGCCCAACCAAGCATGGAAACTAGACTAATTAACATGCTGCTCAATCTATGTATGAGTTTGGGTTGACTCCTACTGTTGGGCAATACAAGGCAATGAACGTTACTAGAGATGGCCATATTAATGGCCATCTCTAGTAACCATCTCCATCTCCATCTCCATCACAGCGATCTTAGAGCCTTACCAGCACAATAAGGTCACATTATGGTCCACAATCATGAATCTTTTGCAATTGGACTAAAGCTATTGTTCTCTAGCAGAACAAAGCAAAATGTCGAACTTAACAGATTTATACACACGTTTGCCTTTGCTTTTTGTTGCTGTCCACGCACAGAAGTGGGGGATTGGTGCGGCAGTGGGGGAAGGGAAAATGAATCTACCGGTCTATGATGATCGTCTTTTTGGAATGGACTACATGGCACAGGAGCAGTGTGGCCTGGATTGATGGGCTAGAATGGGACACAGAAACAGGAGACAGAAGCGTAATGGAATAGAATAAGTTGAAGAAAGAAAATGAAACCACAATGTGAAATTCAACACAACAAAAAGACAAAAAGAATATTCAGAACACAAGAAAAGTGCAGTGCAGCTGACTTAAGATTTCAGGGGACTCTAGATTTAAGATTAGAGCTTTGTGATTAATGGAAACAATGAGATGGGTATATAAGCAACAAGTTTTGTGGTTTTGTTTGTGGTGGAAAGTCTCTCCCCATAAAGGGGGGAGCATCGGAGTTGGGGTTTATTTGGCCTGCCATCCGGTAAATCAAGGATGGCAGAACTGGGATTCGCCCGTTTGTAACTGCTCCCTGTAAATAAAGGCAGCAGCGTAGAGAAGCGAGGTGGCCCTGGTCCTATAAGGGGATTGGGGCGAAAGGTAACGTCTGGAACCAATCTCCAATAGACACGGCAGCTGGAAATTGAATAATAGGATGTTTATAATGTGAACAGAATTGTGTTTCCATAAAGCTGGTGTTTGTTTTTGCGAGAGTATAAAGACAGGGCCGTTGCGCATTTGTCATGGTGGGGAATGTTTTGTTTTGTTTTGTTTTTTGACGTGTGTTGTCACAGGGATGAAAATATGTGTTTTCAAATAATAAATATATATTTTATATATTAAAAAAAAGTATATAAGCAACAAGTATAGAATACAGCATGCTGAGAATGAAAAGAATGT
Organism: Hydrolagus colliei; assembly: GCA_035084275.1. Taxonomy (NCBI): domain Eukaryota; kingdom Metazoa; phylum Chordata; class Chondrichthyes; order Chimaeriformes; family Chimaeridae; genus Hydrolagus; species Hydrolagus colliei. Next base: position 8,315,958 of record CM068761.1, on the reverse strand, counting down.
CCTGCCTTCTCAATGGCTGGAGGAGGAGTGAGACGCAGAAATTCAAACATTGTATTCACCTAAAACAGAGTGAAAAGTAGCAATAAGCTAGGGACTTTCTGAGAGCAAACACTGCAGTCTATTTTGCGCACAGCAATTAAAACAGCTTACTGTGAACCTCATCTACAATAAATTACAGAAAGTTTTAAATGGCAAATTTCCTAATTATGTGCTCTCATGCACTATTCTTTCTCACCTTGGTAATATATGGAATGTTATCAGTACAGTAACAGAAAGCTCTCCCTCAACAGCTTCAATTAAGCCATTAGACTTTAGCCTACTTTCAAAGATGGGACTTAAAAGCAGCCATTTTAGCCATTGCAAATACGATTTTAATTCTCTTTTTCCACCAGCCTTTATCATAGAAATCAAAAGGTAAGTAATGAATCAGAAAAAAGTGATGAGGAAATTGGATCTTCTCATAAGCCTCATTTACCTCTCTGCCCACCCCCTTGCTCCCATCATTGGATCTCAACATAATAATTATAATACTAATCCTTGCAATTGATATAGCGCCTTGTCACATCTTTGAAACGTATCAAATTGCTTCACAGAAGCTACTGTAAAGTGAACTGATTGTTTATTTGTAGGTGAATATTAATGGAGGACCAGCATACTGATTGTTCCTTTGTTATGTTTCTCAAAATATTTTTGGCGAGTTTTTAAACGAGGATTACCAACCAGCGCAACATTGCCAGGCTCCGCAACTATCTTACCCACCGCGCTGCCGAAACACTCGTGCATGCATACATCACCTCACGGCTGGACTACGGAAATTCTATCCTCGTCGGCCTCCCCAGTTCCTCCATTCACAGGCTACAGGCCATCCAAAACTCTGTGTACTATCCCGCACCCGCCTCCTCGACCACATAACCCCCACCCTCGCCCATCTCCATTGGCTCCCCATCCTCCAGAGGATCGAGTTCAAGATCCTCGTCCTCACCTACAAGGCCTTACACGGCCTTGCCCCACCCTATCTAACCAATCTACTCTCCCCCTACACGCCCACTCGGACCCTCCGTTCAACAGGACTTGGCCTGCTCCAAGCCCCCCGCCCGAACCGCCCCACCATCGGAGGCCGGGCCTTCAGTTTCTCCGCTCCCACCCTGTGGAATGCCATCCCTCAATCCCTCCGTTTCGTCTCTTCCCTTTCCTCTTTCACGGCCGGTTTGAAGACTTTCCTCTTCGATCGTGCCTTTTGTTCCACCCCGAACTCTTTTAACTCCCCTTCGTGTTTCACCCCTTCCCAAACACTCCCCTCCCAGCTCGGGTCACACGCCTCTTGTACAGCGCCTTGGGACGTCCTCCCGACGTGAAAGGCGCTCTATAAATGTAATTTGTTGTTGTTGTTGTTGTTATTATCCTTGAATGTGATATTGCGCCTTATCAAATCAAGATGTCTCAAGGGTCTTCACTTCTTTTTTTTTACTGGGAAAGGTAATGAATGTGTATTTGTAGGCAAACATGGCAATTGATATGCACACTCCAATGTCCCACAAACATGGATAAACCTAGGGAATCAAATCTTTCCACTTTTGGCAGCATGAAGTAATCCCATGAAAAAGCTAGATGCAGAGTACTGATCCTCCTGAACAACAAAATGTCTTTACCCCCTTACTGCCCATTGACAACCTACATTTTTTCACACCAGAGCTGTTCAGATGGCTTGTCAGTCATTGACAATTTGTAGATTCAGCCCCACAAGGAACCACTACCCAAACCGATATCAAGAGGAAGAGAAAAAATTGGTGACAAAGTACCTTAAAGGACATTTAACATCCTCACATTCTCATTTACAAAGCAAATCAATAGTGTGTGGAATGGTGCCTGATGTTTCAATTGAACAGCTTAGAATATAAAACCTACTATGAATATATGAAGCATAAACATTTAAAAAGCCATATTTTAGTTTGTTCTTTCATAAATTAACATATTAAAAGCTATTACAGCTGACCTCTGAAAGATATTAAATTTAATTCCATTGCTGGTAGTAGTAATAATAATAATGATGATCCTTGCATTTGATATAGCACTTTTCACGACCACATCATTCCCACCCTCGCCCATCTCCACTGGCTCCCCATCACCCAGAGGATCGAATTCAAGATGCTTGTCCTCACTTTCAAGGCCATTTATGGCCTTGCCCCCGCCTATCTCTCTGACCTAATGTCTCTCTACCAGCCTGCCCGCACCCTCCATTCAGCAGACATAGGCCTGCTCCGCATCCACTGCCCTAACCGCCCAACCATCAGCGGCCGGTCTTTCAGCCTCTCTGCTCCCACACTGTGGAACTCCATCCTGCAGCCCCTCTGCCTCACTTCCTCCCTTTCCTCCTTCGAGACCGGTCTCAAGACCTTCCTCTTCGACTGCGCCTTCAGCTCCCCCACTAATTCTTCCCCCTCTCCCACTCTCCTTCCCCCTACCCCGACCATCCACCCCCAACCCCCTCTCGACCAGACTGTTCAGCGCTTTGGGATGTCTTCCCAATGTGAAAGGCGTTATATAAGTACAATTTTGTTATTGTTGTTTTCACATCTTCTAGATGTCTTAAAGCACTTTAATATGGTTTGAAAACAGAAGTACTGTCACCCTTTAACAGTACAGGGAGCCTCTCGCTTCACTAGTGACATTTCAGTGGATCTTGGTGATAATAATAATCCTTGGAATATACACTCTATGGAATCCTGTAGCTCAATGGTTAGAGGACTCACCTTACAAGTGTGAGACCTGTGTTCGAAACCAGGCAGGGCGAAACCTTGGACAAGTTTCCTTACTCTACACACCTAACAATAATCACCAAAAAAACTATAATAAATTGGTCATTTCAATCCACGCCTGTTTGTGGGACATCGCTATGCACAATTGGCTGCCACATTGCATCCACAAATATACAGTCAATTCACTTTACAGTATATTCTGTGAAGAGCTTTGAGACATCTAGAAGACGTGAAAAGCACTATATTAAATGCAAGGATTATTATTATAGACTAAAATTGCTGTTACCAGATAGAATCAACCTGAAGAGCCTTCGGAAGTTGTATATTGCCCTTTATGACAGAAAAGGCTAAAATCAATCTGTAACCATAAAAGACAGAATACTCCATGCCTGTAGTGGAAACAGAGGTGAGCCTTCATCGCTGCTGTAGTCATCAGTTTGACAGGCTATCGACACCATGACTTTTGGTGGTGGGGATGGGGATCGGAGATGTTCAGTCGGGGCAACAATAGTCTGTACAAGAGACAGAGAAGGGCCACAAAGAGGCTGCTCTGGCGGAGGAGTGTAGTATATTGGGGTTAATGAGGTAAGTGGTGGTGTTGGAAGGGGAGACAATTCTTGATATTCATCAGGTGATGCATCCCACCAAGACTCAGGATTGAACTCTGGGAACGTGAGAGGGGAAGGGAGTGGGGGAGGTGGGGTTAGGGTTGGCAAACAGGGAAGTGGTGGGGTAAATAAACGGGGAGGAGGAGGAGGAGAAGGGGTAAGAAAACGAGGAGGAGGTGTAGGTAAACGAGCAGAATGGGACAATGCAAATGGTGAGGTTGAAACATTCTGAAGCTTTTTTTTCCGATCTTGGCTTGGTTTGAGTGGGGGAGAAGGTGGAGTAGAAGGGGCTGGTGGAGAAGGTGGAATTGATGGAGATGGAGATGTTGATGAAAGGGGAATAGATGGAGATGGTGGTCTGGAACGCTTTGGAGAAGAGTGTTCTCGAGTAATTATTATCTAGAGAAAAACACATAGTTGCTTCAATATTAACGTTACAATACTGAAGGCTGCTTTCATTCCACTGGGCCAAAGAAAATGCCCCAGACAAATCGCAAAACATGCTTCAAGCTGCTATTGTCACACAGCTGGATTTCGAAAGAACAAATAGTAGACCGTACAAAACTCACAGGAACAGCCTGACCCAAAATTGAACACACTTCCTCTGTTAACAATCACATTAGCATGAGAGGAGCTACACGTGATTTCAAGCGGATTTTAAGTACCTAGCAAATTGTTGGTAACAAACTAGTTAGTTTTAATCCTACAACCAACAATGAAAGTCTAAGATTTCATACAATCACCTGGCAGTATTGAATTTTGCCTCAAATAACAACTATTGAAAACTGAACAGATTCAACAAATGCAACTCTTTGATCACTTCTACACTTGGGGTGCATATCTTGCAAACAGCCACATGAATACTTGTGCTAAAATCTCAGACTGAAAACAGAAGCAAGAATCATAATTGACTTGGCTCCATTGTCAATGACCTTAACAATATGTAAAACAAACATAGCATCCCAAATATATTAACCCTAACACGAGCCTATGACAGTAAAATGTTTCAATGTGCGTCACAAGGAATTGTCTAGTATCATATCTATGTGTTTAGAGGCAAGTGGGACAGGCAATTTGCTCACAGTAATATCTCCCAAAAAGGGCATGAGGTAAATTATCAATTTATTTGGCGGATTTCTGGTCAGGCCAAGAGGTGAAGCTCTTTTACCTTTTCAACTAGCGCCATGGGATCTCTAATACCACCTAAAATAGCACACATGATTTGGGTTTAATATCTCACTTGAAGGCAAAAAATAATATTAATTATTTATTAATAAATAATGTTATTTCAAGAAAAAATTTAATATTGCCCGGTGATTGCACCATACCTCAGCACTAGGAAGGCCCTGCAGATAGAGAAACACAAAAATAATAAGTCAAATTGCACAAGAAACTATCAGGGGTATTTCAAGCCGCAGCAAGCATCTGTTAATAAGGTAACCATCTTCATTTGTTTTCATCTCCAAATGCTTTATTCATTTACCTTAGATACCAATAACTGGTTTAATTCTGACCACATGCCTGGACAAGGCACAATAGCAGAACAAAATCCCAATCTCCCCAGGCAGAGAACACCACTCTAACACCACTCTGCATTAACCAACCACACAATGAACAATTAAACTTGCAACACAACTCCAACAGTCCCACATCAGGAGGCAGAAAGCTACAATTTCAATGTTTTGGATCCATAGCAAATTGTTAAGCAGTACATGCAGATGGAATTAAGGTCAAGGTATATTGTGCACTGCACTTTTCTCCATGCATTTCTTGGGTCACAATTTCTCATGCTTTCTTCTCACTACCTTCTCAACCTTCTGAGTTCCGTCCTCACGTTTCCTGACAGGATTCACAGTGATGACCACTCCCTCTGTGAGCCAGTCATCCTCTTCCCTTTTCTTGAGTTCCTTCTTCTCAATCCCCAGTTTGCCATGAAGCTCCTCAATAAGTCTGTCCTGGGACACACTTTTATTAAATATGACGGGGCCATATTTGCGCCGTGCTGACTCCTCCCGGTACATGGGGTGTACATTTGAAGAATCCCTGGTCCTCTTAATAACACATTTCATCTGTGCCATAGGGAACATTTCACAGTAAAACTACTATCTTGCAGGCCAATATGAAGAGACACGGACACACATAAGCAGACACAGCAACATCACAAATGCATGCACGAGCCCGTGTGCAGCCTCAACGTTCAATTTCCCGTCAAGTGGACACCTTACACAAACAGAACCATCAAGGATATAAATAGCTTTCTGGCAAATTTAGACAAAACTGTGCACACAACAGCCAACATGTAGCATTACCTCAGTAAAAAATTACCCTTCTGTCATTAAGTGGTGGATATGTTAATGCAATACACGTACTATGTTACACAAACAAACTCAGAGCTCTCCACTATCCACCTCAAGTGATGCATTTAGAAATAAACTGAATTCACTTTTTTTTAAATACCACAGCAAGCTCCACATTGAAAATACCATTATAAAAGTCAGTAATGGATGAAAGACAGCCTCTGTTATTTGAATTCTGCAACAGCGGAACAGGCTCGGTGTCTAATGCTACTCTGCCATGCAATAACGGGGCCTCATGCCATGAATCTCTGGAAAACATTCCACACTAAAAGCTTTCTGCCTGCCTGACGAGAGGCGGAAATCCGTTCCACCACAGGTGTCTGAACTGGAGGCAAATCAAACTTCTCCTCTGGGACCTCCTCATGTGGTTTTGGATGTTGAGAACAGTTCTTCAATTCACCTTGTGATACACCTACTTGCTTTCCCGGTTCCTGCCGGTCTTGTGCTACCTGTTGTTCCGACAGTTTTGATGTCCTTCTTTCACTGGGTAGATTTGCTGAGACCTCAGCTTCAGGCAGGGCCAGCTGTTCCATGCTTTCTTGATTCTGCGCGTTCACTCTCAATTCCTGATTTGAAAGTGGAAGCTCTCTAGTATCAGAGCATAAAATCTGCCTTTCCATTGTCACCACTTTCTCTTCCCACACTTCCCTTTTGCTCTCTGTATGCACATTTTGCATGGAATCAGGGTACAGGAACAACAGCTGATCTATGGCTTCATTCACTTCATCAAAGTCAGTGACCAGGGATGTGGACTCCACCTGAGGTCTACTCTCCAAGGCCAGTGCCATTTCAGATACCAAGCACTTAGTGTTAGTGGCACACAAAGAACTTGGTATCACTTTGCCCTGGTCTTCAACAATGAGTAGCTGGCTTTGTTTTTTTTGCTCATTTTCCATGACTTGCAGTACATTCCTAAGAGTAATATTCTCCGCAACATGAGGATCTGAAACCAAAGGCTCTACCTTGGATGGCATCACTGACCGAGAAACGTTAATTCTCACATATGAATTTCCTTTTACAACTGGTGAGAGGATGGAATCTGCAAGCTGACTGGATGAAACTAATGAGACAAAGACAGATGAATGAGGTTCATGAGCAAACAATGGAGAGGAAGCACAAGGTAAAATGATGGATGGAAGGGAAGTGCCAGGTTCCTCGTCAATGTGCAACAGCTCCAGGGGACTGGGTGTTCGTGGGACTGGAGAGGCTAAATGAACATCACTAAACACAGACTGAGAGTCATGAGGTACAGATGTAGGGTTTGCACGAGTAAGCATTGACCGGGCAGCGGCAGGAGCTCGCAAATCATTTTGAGCAGATGTTTCCTGCTCTTCTTCTGGTTCAGGACTTACAGTGTCACCCTGAATTGAGAGGAAAGGAGAGCAACAAAAAGCAAGCAATCATGAAATAAATTGGGAGAAGAAAATAAATTGGGAGAAAAGAACATTTTTACCCAAATATTCTCCATCCTGCATTGTTGCCTCTCCAAAAGAGATATATTATATATACAGTAGAAGCCTGTTTATCCGTGACTCGATGAATTGGCACTTCCGTATAACCGGCACGCCAAAACAAAAAGGGCCCATTCGATAAACCGGAACTTATCTGGAACAACAGCGTTGGAGCATTTGTCGCGCAGATGCAGTATTTCAGTTTGCCACTAGTAGAGTCTAGGGTTATTGGCTTGCCACTATTAAGGCTTTAAAATCGCACTGCCGTTTTTTTCATCCGCACAGCATCCTCCATTGCAAAAAGAATCGCTGGACTAGAAACCTCAACCAGTAAAGGTGAGAAGCGCAAGAGACTAGTTTTAACAATAAGCACCAATACAATATTCTGTTATCTTATTATTTAGTCTGGTGTGTATTAAAGAACTTCAATTTTTTTGTGGTGGCTTTTCGACAGCAGGCCACCCGAATATCCAGTACGCTTTAACGCAATGGCCAGGTCCCACGTGCCAGATCAACGGGCTTTTACTGTATATAAATAGTATTATTTACACACACATACAGTACAAGCCTGTTTATTAGGCACCCCCAGGACTCCCTCCCCACTCCTGATGCCTTGGCCTATTCAGTACTCAAGAGTAACAATTTTCAATTGTAATAAAGAAAGCATCACTCTTCCCCAAAACATTTTCTTATTTTAATGGCGCAGAAAGGGAGCAGTTTTGAGTCTATAGTTTTGAACATTTCTTTGAACAACAACAGAAAGAACCAATGGACTCTTGAAATACTAGATACTGTGTGGGGCTGATTGCTACCTTAATTCCATACCCTGATTCTAGAAGCCAATCTGGAGCAATTTTGTTCCTCCCAAACTCACAGAATTAACTTTTGCCTTCCTGATATCTATAATCTGACTGGAGTAAACAGATTATTGTGAGCACTTTCCTTTGATAAGTAACAGGTGTTTGCCATTGGGCATGGCTTACTGTGAGTTGCATGTACAACAATCAAAATAGCTGACGGGGCTGTTTGGGGGACAAATTATTTCATCTGGCTCTTGAAGCCGGTGCTGGACTCAGGAAGGAGAGAGATTTGGCCGTACTCACATTACTCTGGACCTTGAACTCAGAGAGAGACTCCATCAGTTCATCGAGCTCGCGGGTTGCCGAGGAAGCAGAAATCCGAGCTTGCTGCTGGCTGGGAGTGCCACGCTGCGAGGCCGCCCCTTCCACTGAAGACACAGCTGCCGCTGGACTGAAAACGAGACCACATTTAGTAAGTAGAGTCCTGGAACCACATCAATACACCCAACAGAATGGAATGCAGCAGCTGCACTCAAGAACTTCATACCAATTTCATTAAAGCCAAACATCAGCATCAAAATGTCAAAGCATTCATCAACACAACTGTACAAGTTGATTAGTTCTACTGTGATGTTTCATTTAGACTGAATTGAGGGTTTTAGTGAGGTTACCACTGACCAATTCATAATAAGCCAACAGCAGGTATGTTGGCTTATTATGTGAAGTGAAGTGTATGGTGCCCGGAAAAGGAGAGATCTCAGCACGTACATCCCAAGGCTCCCCACTCAACACACTCCCCACTGCAATCTAAGTATTAACACTGGATTCTTTCCATTAACCAGTTAGTAAACCACCTTCACAGGCCATTCGGCTACCCTCTATACCCACTGATATTGTGTCATGGCAGGAAGGGGGGTTGAGAGAGAATTTGTTATTTAGACCCTACAGTATATAGTAAAAGCCCGTTTATCCGGCACGCTCTGGGTGGGGGGGGTCGACTAATTGACTGTGACGGATAATCGGGCAGCAAGTTGCCAAAAACCCAACATCAAAAATTTACTTATTTTAAAACATACTATATTAATAATATACTAAATAGTAACAGAATATTGTATAGTTACTTACCAATAAAGATTCCAGCACACTCGGTACAAAGATCGGTAGAAAAGCATTTTTTACCGATCGGTAAAAACCCCCAAGTTTGTAAGTTTAACTTTGCGCATGCGCAAAGTGAGCATACTCGCGATTGCTGGAATGGGGAACTGTTCTGGGAGGGGTCGAGCAATCTGGTTAATCGGGTCACAGATAAACGGACTTTTACTGTATCTAGTGCCTGGCTCATATCAAAGTTCTCAAGCTCACATAATGTCTGTCTAGAAGCGGGAAGCTGTATTGTTCGTGTCTTAATACTGACTCCTCACTGGTCTCTGAAACTCTAACGTCTATAAACCAATTCATCCAAAATGTCACTTTGCCTCCATATTGTGAACTTTGTAGGTAAATAACAGAACTAGCTGTACTAAAGTGTGTTCAGATGTATAGGTTATCCAGAAGAAAAACGCTGCTCATCTGCCGAGACAATTTCACATTTTGACCTTACGTTTTGATCTGCATAATACTTCTGCCCAACTATCTTTGACAAGATAAAACTCATAGAATAGATGAATAAAATACACCCCAACACGTACCTGGGACTTGGAACAGAACTCTCCAGTTCATCCAGCAAGCTCTCCACACTGGGTCTCACATCCTCAATTCCTCGGCCTCCGTTTCTCTTAGGTTTTTCTTTTGTTTGAGGAGGCACTTTTTTCCCTACCTGAGTTCCATTTTCCTGACCAGTGTATTGAGAGCTAGTCCCAAGGGTAGAATGGGAGCTACGAATTGGCTCATCTGAAGAGGTAAATCAACAAGAAGAATCAATCGCAAAACAGTTAACAGCTCAACCCCAATTGGAGATGCACTTTGAAACCCAACTGCAGACAAATTATTTTGAACCACATCTCTGGTACTCATAATGTACTCCGGGCAAATTTAATCCACATGTCCCTTACTTGCACGTGTCTATAAACCTGTTCATCTGGTCGTCAAGTGTTACTGGTAACAGGATCCAGCAATGCTCCCTTTTAACTTACTGTCAAACTTTTACTAGAGCCCTTTCATCTCAGCTATGGAGGTTGGGATATTACCACCCACTGTTTCACTTGCTGTCCAGTTGAAAACAAGCTGGCACAAATGTAAAGAGAGTTTAGAAAGAACTTCTTTACAGAGTGGATGGTGCTGTGGTTAAAGCAAAAAGTAACAACACATTTAAGAGGAAACTTGATGCACTCATGAGAGAAAAGTAAATAGGAATCATGGAGTATGAACTAGTTGGGCCGACCTTTAGGCTGCAGTAAATATGATTATGTTGGAATTGAAAGGATTAGTAGAGATGCAGAACAGCCATGCTCTAATTAAATGTTAGAACAGGCTGGATGGGCTGAATGATCTACTCGTATTCCTATTTTCATGTTTTTCTTTCATTCTCCATTGAGACTGGAGAGAGAAAGGCTGAATCCCTATCCCAGCATACCTAACATCTAACTACATAGAAGGGGCACACAAGGCAATGGAGAAAATAAATACAAGAGAGAAGAAAAAAAATGTGCAAAAGATTAAAGATAAAAGCAACTCATAACGTTCTTTGAGGAATTTAGGGTAATTGTATGTGGTGCTGAGTTCAGTTTTTGAATATACATCACCATGAAGATATACAAGGTGTCTTGCTGGGAATTACAGTGCCACAATAGCAAAGTTATAACACCCTACCAACTGGGAAATGATGGTGCTTCGTTAGGTTCTCAAACAGTAGCACAATGCAGTGAGGTGTACAAGACAAAAGTGCTTGAACTATGGACCTTTAACAGGCAGCAGTGAGCAAACAGCAAATTCTGTAGCAAACATCACATTGCATTTTACTACTAATAAAACTTGCCTGTTACAAAGCTGCTGGGTGGGTTGTGCTGAACTGCATTCAGCTCCAAGAGAAGGCGGTCCAGTTCGGACAGGTTGCTGCCCAGCGAAGCAGTCATGATCGTCGGTGAAGGCTCTGTGGACTTTGTCTTGTTGGGGAAGCTGCATTAATGACATAATAAAAGGTACTATTGTCTAAAAAGAATGACTTGCATTTGTATAGTGTCTTTTATGCAGACATAAATGCAGTTTCATAGCATTTTACAAAATAAAAACGGTCAAAAACTAAACAAATGTGAGAAAAGCAAACCCACAAATAATGAGAAAAAAAATCTTAATCTTTACATCAAAGCATCTTGCACATCGAGGAGACGCCTCAAAGTGCTTCATAGGCCTACTGTAAAATGTAGTGTCTGTACTTGGTACATAAACGAACAGTCAAATAATAATAATCCTTGCATTTGATATAGCGCTTTCCACATCTTCTAGACGTCTCAAAGCATTTCACAGTATATACTCTAAAATGAATTGACTGTATATTTGTGGGCAAAACGCGGCAGCCAATTGAGCACAGCCATGTCCCACAAACAGTTGTGGATTGAAATTACCAATTATTATTGTTTTCTTTGAGGGATTATTATTAGGCAAGTAAAGAAACTTGCCCAAAGTTTCACTCTGCTTGGAACTGAACTCAGGTCTCTCATAATGCAAGTGCTCTAACCACTGAGCTACAGGACTCCACATTTCTGTGTTATTAGCACAATCAGGAGATGGCAATATTAATATAACTATTAGTAGTTAAAAAATAATAAAACTGGTGTGTAATCCTAACCAGAACTAATTTGAATTTCAGAGTAAATTTGTGTTTGGGGAGAGGTTATAAACGGGATAAAGCCTCCACATTGCTTTGATATTACCGACAACTAATGAAGAATGAGAAAAGAAAAAAAATGTTTTAAAAGGAAAAATTTTAATTAAAAAAAAAAAAAATCTGGAAGAAGAAGATAAGAGGGAAAATTCAGGCAGGTGTCCTGATTGACATCCAGGAACTCTCATTGAAGATGTGCACATATGGAAACTCAACATAGCATGATCGGGCTTTGCTTACACTGTCTGCACCACTCACCTCACCAGACCTCTTGTTAAGTAATAGCTGCATTGGTAAGTATGACTGGCACCCAGGCACATGTAGACGGTAAAAGGAGGAGACAAACTCCTTCAGGAAAGAGGAAAAAGGGTAACAAAGGGAATGAAAAAGAGAAAGCGGTTCACTGGTCTAGATTAATACCTGTAGACGTGGTCCTCTTCACCTGAACGTGGCACGGGAGGACTGACTGATTCTCGGGCAATACCAGAGTTGCTTTTCACATTTGAAGAGTAGTTTTGTTGCTGTAATTGAAAATAAATCTAAATATTCTGAAATGGGTAATATGAAAGTCAAAGAGAAATTATTTTCAAACCTAATATTTAGAACCCAGATAATTTCACCTTGTTATTTCAATACTTAATGAGAATAACAGCAAAATTAGATTTGTAGAGCACCTTTCACATAGGAAGGGCATACCAAGGCACTGAAGTCAGGGATCGGGACTCAAGCAGAGTGGGGCAGGGTTGGGATGAGGAAGGGAAGAGCGGTAGGAGGCGACTGAAGGTACAATCGAAGAGGAGGGTCTTGAGACCAGTTTGAAGGAGGCAAGGGAGGGAACAAGCCAAAAGCATTGTGGGATGCAGTTCCAAAGTGTAGGGGTAAAGAGGCTGAAGGACCGGCCACCAATGGTAGGGCGGGTGGAGCTGGAGACAGGCCTGCTGAAAGGAGGAAGCAGACAGGTTGATAAGGGGTCAGCAGGTCAGGTAAGTAGGAAGGGTCACGACTGTTGAGAGCCTTGAGTCAAGGATCTTGAATTTGAATTTCTGAGGAATGGGGAGCCGGTGGAGCTGGGCTAGGGTGGGTGCTGATGGGTCATGGAGCCTGGTGCGGAAGAGGACACCAGCTGCAGATTGGATGATCCGCAGCTTGTGGAGAAAAGAGTTAGGGAGGTGGACAAGGAGGGACGTGCCGTAATCGAGCTTAGAGGTGATGAATGTATGTGTAAGCGGCTTGAGGGGGTCAGGCAGTGACGGAGACGGTCGATGTTGAGGAGGTGGTGGAAGGCGGTGTTGGTCATGGTACGGATATGGGGGACAAAGTACAGCTCAGGGTCAAACAAGACATCAGGTTCCTGAATGGCTTGGTTAGGTGAAGTGTGTGTCGTGGATGATGATGCTGCTGGTGCCTGAGTTGCGGACTTGCTGGTGCAAGCCAATCAGGAGAGCCTTGGTCTCGCTGACGTTCAGCTGCAGAAAGTTGTCTCTCATCTAGGACTTGATATCTGACAGGCAGTCTGTCGGGACAGCAGTGATCTTGGAATTGAGGGTGGAGGCAGAGAGATAGAGTTGGATATCATCAGCATACATGTGGAAATTTACCCCATGTCTGCGGATGATGCCACCAAGGGGGAGCATGTACAGGTTGAAGAAGAGGACTGAGGAAAGAGCTCTGAGGGACACCGCATGAGATGGTGCGGGGGTTGGAAGGGAAACCATTGATAGAAACAAAGTGAAGATAGTATGAGAGGCAGGACATGAGCCAATCAGAGACAGAACCTTGAAGGTTGATGTGAGAGGAGAGGCAGTGCAGAAGGATTGAGTGATCCAAGGTGTCGAAGGCGACAGAGAGGTCGAGGAGAACGAGGAGGCAGAGAACCCTGGTCACAGATGAACATTTAGATACAAGGAAATATATCAGAAAATATCGGATCATCTCATTAGAAACCAACATTTTTTACAGTTAACTTTCAATCACTTGTATTCATACTATTTCATCCATCTCTAAAATAATCCATGCTGTACCTTTAGTGAGTTGTTCACTCCAGTGGGAGGAGACACATCTTCTTGGAAACTCTGCAAAACCAGAAAAAATTCAACCACTTAAATATACAAAATATCACTGCGAAATTCTTAGCAGCAATTCCTACATTTATTGCACTGAAACCTGTATCACATAGCTTCTAGTTCAGTTCCAAGCAAAACTCACTGCATTGACTTTCAGTTAGCCCTATTTGATATCATTAGTCAATCTTCCACCCCCAATAAACATCCTACCCTACCATTTTCTCCATCACAATCATATTGTGCCTTCCACTCTGCATCCAGACATACACCTGATCTGAGTGTAATCCATAGTTAGTACAGTTTGTGTAAGCAGTTTCTTAAGTCCTGCTCCAAGGGTGATACCATTACTTATTTAATTTTTGATCTGATCGACATCTTTGAGAACATTGAACAGCCATCAAACTTCACAAACTCTCAAAGTTCATTTCTGTCTCTGCTTAAGATTTAGGACTCTTTCTTCTCTTCCGCCCCACAAAAATGTCTGTCATTTCAGCCATCATTGAGATCACCAGCTGCCACCAAAATAGATTTACTGTCGTATACAAACTGATGGAACTTGGGGCAAAGGGAAAGCTTGTGATTCCTGGAATACAGCCATGGTGTGGCAATGGGGCAAATTTACTATTATACTGAAATGACCAACAGAGCAGGAAATCAAGGAGCGAGCAATTTCTTCTGCAAAGTAGTCAAAATTCAGTGTGGGAAAGTAATGGTGTAAAGCGGAACACGGTTTACAGAACTGAAAATGGAAGGAACACTCTCAGTTTAGGCAGATGATGACGAGAGAATGGGAGAAAGAATACACAGCATCAGATGGTTTACCTGCTGGTGCCGATAACAGGCAATGGGAGGCTGCCACTGTTCAACTGTATCGATGATCACTCCATTCAGAGCATCTGCAGAAGGTGGGGGTGGCACTGGTGGTGGCACAGACACTTCCTGGTAAGTATGGCTTCCTGTTGGATAGGAGTACGGTGTCTCCTCTGGGATAAAAACAGGCCTTTTTGAAATGTGTGAAGTTGTTGATTCGAGGTCAGCTAACAAGGCATCTGAAACAGAAGAGAAACCAATCCAGAGTTAGATAATTTGCTTGGACAAGAACCAGAGGGAGGTGGTCTTAAAGTACAGTATATGGAATAAACCCCTCTATGCATAACCATTAAGATTTCCAGTTTAAAGTCACACGATCATTTTTATTTGAAGATCACAATGGTGAGATACAATATAGTTGTGGGAAGCAGGTGGTAGATGTCCTAAACATAATCCCAGGGATAAGCACCCCTGACTCTTGAATCACACCAGCTTAGGGGTTAGAGCATTTTTACAGGCCGGAGATCTGGGTTCAATCTCAGGCAGGGCAAAACTTTGCGAAAGTTTACTTACTTCACACGCCTAATAATAATCCCTAAAAAAAAACAATAATTAGTCATTTCTCCATGACTGTGGGTCACTGTGGTTCGCTGTCACCTTTCTTCCACACATATACAGTCAACTCACTTTACAGTATATTCTATTAAGTGCTTTGAGACACCTAGAAGATGTGAAAAGCACTATATCAAATGCATGGATTATTATTATCTGTGCCAAATAGGACATACGCAAGGGGGTCTGGTTTATCGTTTTACTGTGCAGTATTAGAAGGTTGCTGCTTCCAGCAGCACTTAGACCTCCACCTACACACGAGAACTTGCCAGCACAGAGGTGAGCTCAGGGCCAAAAAAGTCTGAACAGCAACTACATATTCTACCTCCAACACAAGGAATATGAAGGCAATGTTTATTCTCGAAAAAAGAGGACCTTAAGCAAAATTGCCATTAATTGAGTAAGCTGTTTCTAGAATGAGGCATGGCACCCCACAGTGAGTGGGATATGTGGAGTTTATTGCAAGGAATCACTTGCGCTCTCTCCAAATGACTGAAACCTTTCATTGGCCGTCACTTTAGCCATTACCATTTCATCTCTACATAAGGATGTAAAGGTAAGTAGTAATAAGCAAGGGAAACTGCAAAAACGTTTGACATCCCAAAAGGGAAATCTATCTGCATCATTTACCTAACACATCAATAAAACATTAATATTATTAAACCGAAGGCTGGGTCTTGGCTCAGACACACTTCAGAGCCAGTTTGTTAAATCTTTTCCTGTTGCTCTCATTCCAAGTAGTTATAATTCTGCTGTAGTGTGGGAGAGAAGCAGCTATGAGTCACTAAACTATTGCTGCCAACTTAACCCATTTCAACACGCAGTATCTGGAACTGGCTCTGGAGCTGCCATGTGGATACACGCACATCATCACTCAACAAGTTCCAAAGACACTTACTTTTGTGAGCTCAGCTCCATTTCAGTTAGTCCAAACAACAAGCATGCCTATCCTCAAGTCCAAAGAGTTTCATCACACCATCACACCAAAGATAATACAATTTGTACTGCAATAGAAAAACAACCACTCCTATCAATAAAAATTTGTACTTCCAAGAAGAATGGCCAAAGGGCTCTTGATAAACCCAACACTGCACTTGGAAAGTATCCAGGTACAAAAACAACTGTATGCCTTGAGTTATGTTAATCAGTTAAATTAAATGCCCGGAAACAAATTATGACTCATCAGACCTACTTATTACACCAGGCCCGTGCATAATGTGAAATGTTGTGCATTTTCATCTATTTATTTCCTCCTTGATGGAAATATTGTCTGGTTTAAAAAGAGAAAACTCGAGATATCAATCTACATACTGTTGGAAACTGAACTGTAGTTCTGAGATAGTTCCATTGGAACATATCATTTCATCCTTTATTTCTACAAGCATTATTACAATTCCTATAGCTCCTTGTTATAGGGGTTAATTAACTGCTACATAAACTGCTACAGGGGTGGGGGGAGAGAGAACAAAATGATAATCTCACTTATGCTATGCTCCATGTTCTGCAATTATGTTTTAAGTAAAATAATTGATTAAATACAAATCAACCGGCCATTTCCACATCCTGAAGATAATCATTCATTTCGTTTTACAGAAAACAAAGTGTGGTTTTGTCTAGTTCTGAGATTTAGTTAATTACCTCCTACATCTATTAGTCTTAATATATATCTTATATGGGTAAACAGGATATTACACAATTTATGAAATGGATGCAACACCATCCCATCCGGAAGAAGTAAAATACCTTCTAAACATTATCTATAGCTCTAATTGCTGGGTGGGTTTCGCTCACAAAATATACAATCATTTCACTTTACAGTCTATTCTGTGAAGCACTTTAAGATATCTCACAGATGTGATGAGGCTATGAGCTATGATAAGCGCTCTGAGATACCATCCGGTGTGGAGGGAGCTATATAAATTGAAGTCGTTGTTATATCAAATGTAAGGATTATTACTAGTATTATTATAATATACAGCATTGCACAATGTGGGCTTCTTCTTGCTCTTGCTCAATCTTTTTAAAGTGCTTTGAAATGTTCTCTCAATATGAATGGCACTATACAAGTGTTAATTATTGTTGCTGAGATGTATAAGTATTTTTGCAAGTCAGCTTTCAGTCCTTTCACATTCAAACATTTGAAAACATGTACATTAACAGTATGATTTTGATGCTATAATAAATAACAAACCTTACTCACTTTAATGTCAGGGGGACACCTCAAAGCACTTACAATATACTGTATAATATAATAATCCCTGCATTTGATACAATGCTTTTCATATCTTCTAGATGTCTCAAAGAGCTTCATAGATATACTGTAACATATTACTGCTTGTGTATTTTTGTGGACCTGTTGTGACACAACATCAAATATGCAGAAAGTGGGAATCGCTCTGCGGAATTAGGAAGTAAGCTCCATGCATCCTAGCATTATCCAATACATTATCGTACTTTGCATGAGGTTCCCAGCTCCTGCCTCTAGAGGGCAGCTAGTTATCCTTCAGCTGCTGCACACAGATCCCTGCAGCCTCTCATTTCCTTGCCAAGTCTCAGGCGGAAACTCACCAACAACTTATCAAGTTTATCTAGTGGAATTGAGGAGGGAGAGGGGAGGTGGTACCTTAACCATTACATCTAAACATTCCAGATCACTACAAATCCCTGTGGGAAAAATAGACAATTCTGCTTTGCACACTAATGTGATTTAAAGGAAATTACGTTCAGTATTTTGGTCTAAAGCCAAATATTTCTTCTGAGTACAAGTAATGCACTGCAACTTGTCAAGAAGTTTGCTAAACTAGAGCAGTATATCTGTGATACTCCAGTGGGTCCAATTTTTCCAGATTACTTGAGCATCATGTACTCTTCAGTAACATATTGGAGTACGTCAACAACAACTTGAATTTATTTAGCACAGGGTAGTGTCTCGAAGCGTTTATAGAAATATCCTAAAATTCAGCAATCCTCAACATGTATGCAGGCTGATAACAGTCACAAAGTACAGGTTCCTTTATCTTTTTGTAGGCGTTGTTGGAGATTAGCCATGAAAATCTTTAGGCTTCCAGAACAACAACTTTCTACAGCAACGTACCTTTCTACAATTCAGCACAAATGAATTCCACTTTGCACAGAATTTTCAGTCGTTACAAGCTTCTTGATTTGATTAAGGGTATTTTCAGGATATGAAAGAGTCTTAGTGTTGAGCTGGGGTTCCAATTCATAAAATGGGCTATAAAAAAAAGCTGAAGTGGAATTCCACTGGATTTATACACAATAATAACACGTCATTCAGAACTATCAGAGTTCAGGTTTGCTCTTCAAATTTAATGTGACTCAAACTCAGCAATATGCAATATGCTTGGCTATCCTGGTCATAAAACTTTTAGCTGGTATAGTGCAGCACTCAATTAATAAAAAATAATCCTTGCATTGGTACAACTCCTTTATCATGTTTTCAAGACGTCTCAAAGCACTTCACAAAAAAAATGCTGTAGCAGAAATTGAATGTATATTTTGTGGGTGAAAAATAAGAATGAACTCTCCCTCAGATTTCATCTTGTAAATTGTTCAGACTTCTTTCCTTTCACTGGCGTGCATTTTGTTAGAAGTCCTACTGGACACATTGAGATGTAGGCTTCCACCTTCTACTGATGGCAGCAGTGAAGAGGCACCAAACTGCATAGTCACTAATCCAGTCGTATCTTCCCATTTTTGAGGAGTGTTTCGTGTGACTGCCCTGTAAGAACCTTCCACAGTGCAGAACATTCACTGCTTTGGGAATGTAGGGAAGAGATTGAAAGTTGGAATTCCTGATTTAAAAATAAACACTCACGTACAGTTGTTGTTACATTGTCGATAGTGGAGGTGTATCACAATCTCATATAGCGGAAAGAAAACACTTCACCTGATCTACTGCAACGTGTAATAAGTATTTCTTAGGCGAATCTAGCAACCAATTCACGCTGGGTGTTCTATGCCCCTAACCTCGAGAACTTTCCCTTAGTTTTGCCCATCCCCGCTTTCTCATAGTTCCACCTTAAAACCTACCACTTCGACTGCACCTCTGGTCACCCCTTATGTCAATTCAGAGTCACTCTGACACAATATCCTTTGTGAAGGGTGCTATATAAATGTTATTTGGGGCCTCGTCACCAGAATAAATTCCCTGCTCTTTTCAAATAGTGCCACACGATCTTTAACGACCTTGTGAACCTCAGTTTAACTTCTCATCCAAAGAACCACAGCATCTCAAAAAATACAGTGAACTCCCAGGACCGCGTCTTAGTGTTAATGTTAGTCTAGACCAGTGATGGCCAACCTTAACTGTTGGCCCACAAACTAAATTTCTTGACTGAATATGTCTTGATCTATGCCATAAATGAAGAAATAAATAATTAATCAAGAAAAAAACTCAAAACACACCACTGAATGCACACTGAATTACTTAAGACTTGTGTAAAAACTTTTTTTTGGCAGGGGGCTTCCTGACAACACTGGCCTATGAGTTCAAAGTCCTGAAACTTCAAACCACAGCCTGAGTCAGAAAAGAGTGCTGTCAATTAAGCTATGCTAAACACATTCCACAACACCAGCCAGAAAACAAAGTTGAAGTTACAATGCACACCTGGCAAATAATGGCAATCCGTGCAGGTATTTTGGATCGTATCCGCAGAATAAAATAAATAATACATAGTCTTTCCATTTCATATAGCTCCTTTCAATTTTGTTGTTGTTTCAGACATCAGGAGGATGTCTCAAAGAACTTCACAGGATGTACTGCAGTAGTAAGTGTAGTAACTTTGTACAGTAGAAGCCTGTTTATCCAGTACCCTCGGGACCTGGTCAGTGCTGGTTAAAGCACCTGCGGATATTCGGCAGAAAACCCAACACAAAAAAATTATTTAAATTATTTTTTTTTAAATTAAAATTATTTAAAAAAAACATAGCATATTAATAGACTAAATAATTATTTATATAATATAATATATAAATAATAATAATCCTTTTACGCACAGCGACCAGGCAGTTCAGAAAGATTTTTAAACTAGTGCAAAAGTTACACATCAGAATGACACTCTTCTCATTGCGGGCAGAAGTGAGGAAAGCTTGTGTTATTGAGAAAGCAGAGAGTGAACGGCAGCCGCTCACTTTCTTTCCAAAAAGCCTTGCGATGCAAATGACCATTGCGGGGATGAGTGTTTTTTTTATTAAAATAAAAGCCAATAAATTGATCTGCAAGCTTTGCTCAGGGTGGGTGTGTGTTTTTCTGTTTTGTGGCTAAATTAAATCTAAATTAATCAACTCACCCTCTGCCTCTCTGAAGGATACACTCCGGAGAGTGTATTGCTTTACAGTACCGGCAGCATTCTGAGCTAGCGCCACCATCAGGCAACTTGTAGCAGCATTCCAAAATACTGACGCAACACAAAACACCCCAAAAATCTATTTTTCTGGATAAATTCTGGTTTATCGAATGTGTACTTTTTTTGCGGTGCCGGTTATACAGAAGTTACGGTTGATCGGGTCACGGATAAACGAGCTTCTACTGTACTTTGTAACCCGATGAAGCAGCAATTTGTGCATAGCAACATCCCACAAACAATCATTAAGCAAATGAACCAATTTTATCTGGAGGACAAATTCTCGATTTAATGTTTCCAAAACTAGGATCCAACACAAGCAGCTATCGGACACTTCAGATCCAGTTCTATTGGAACTGGCTCCAAAGTACCCTACAAGATGAATATACTAAACAGACTTCGATCTGTAACCTTATCAAATGGTTTCTAAAAATTCAAATCAATTATGTCTATTGGATTGCTTTTGTCCATTAATTTATCTACCTCCTCAAAGAAATCCCATGAGCTAAAATTCAATATTTTCCAGTGAATATTTTTGGTTCCAACATTCAATGATCGATCAGCCATTAATTCCTCATACAAGTTTCATTTTGTATCTGAATATCAGGATCCTGTGTGCCACCCTCCAGAATCAGACACAGCTCTGATATGGACAGTTAAAACAGTGACTATATTCTCTATATTTCTGGGAGCATTATCATGTGTAGGCCTATTCTCAGTTTCCTTCTCCCCGCAGACATTTTGATGCAGTGTTTCAGTTTCACACTCTTCCTGATTTACAGTACAAATGCTATTAACCACTTTCTCCTTAATACAATATTCACCCTCCTCACATATTCCTGAGAAACCACATACACATATTAGCACATATCCCACTAGTGCACTGCTTTATATAAAATACACAAATATTCCTATTTCAATATCCGGTTCTATTTACACTCCTATCTGCAGCATACATCCTCTTTATACTCCTTGTAACTACACACACTGTATTTTGCGATGCAGTATTGATAGTTGTCACCTCCCCATGCTCCTTCAGAAACAATGTATACAAACTATTTAATCAATCTAAAATCTTAGTGCAACACAGCCCAGTTGCATTGAGACTCCACACATTCACATACCAATCTACATGGCAGTATGCGGATCCTCAGGGCACAGTTCCTTGTCCTGTGAAAGCAGTAATTCAAAGCAATAAAGTCAAGACTCTCCTGTGTGCAGCAAGTTGATGATTAATGGAAATATTAATCTACCACTTTATGCAAGGGAAAGGGGGGGGCGGGAGGCGGAGGAGGAGAGAAGAGCGAAGAAAGAGGATTGGTGCATGGCAGTATTGAACTGACAATGCCACCCAAAGATACAGTAACCCAATCCTTCCTCATATATCAACCATGTCTAGACTCAACACCAATTTAGTTATGACAACATCTTAATTTGCACCTCCACCTAGTTAATCAGAGTACAGTATTAGTAATCATTTGGTAGTCTTTTCCTTGCTCTGAAACCACGCCTGCCACTCTGCATACCACTCTCCACCAACATACCACTCAGAACCAGAGGACAGGCACAGGCAATGGCATGCTCATTCACTCATGCTCAGACAGTGCATAAACCTTACAGAACACGCTAAGTGTGCTACTTGGTAGTCACACAGCAATGTGAAATGATGCAGTTAATAAAAGGAGGGAAGGGGGTAGACAGCATTTAAATTAAATAAAGTAGAATGCGGGCCTCAATGTTAATAACAACCTAGTAGAACAACACTTTTGAATGTAGTAAAGGAGTAGGGATTGTAGGAATCGGACTGGAGTCCCACAGCATAGTGATTAGCCTGCTCACCTCACAAGTGAGATGACCTGGGTTTGGTTCCTCACTCGATTCATCTCCTTGCCCAACTGTTCAGCACTTTGGGACATAATAATAATAATAACCTAGCATTTGATATAGTGCTTTTCACATCTTATCGACGTCTCAAAGAGCTTCACAGAATATACTGTACAGTGAATTGACTGTATATTGATGGGCGAAATGCAGCAGCCAATTACACATATCAGTGTCCCACAAACAGTGGTGGATTGAAATGACCAATTTTTATTATATTTTGGACGATTATTAGGCATGTGGAGTAAGGAAACTTGCCCAAGATTTCGCCCTGACCTGACTGGATTAAAACACAGGTCTCACACTTGTAAGGCGAGTGCTCAAACCACTGAGCTACAGGAGCTCCACATCCTCCTGCCGTGAAAGGCATTCTACAACTGTAATTTTGTTGTTGTTTACCTAACAGTAAATAGGAACCCGATTGTTAGTCGATTGGCGGATCGCTTTTCTGGGGATAAGAATTCCTTTAAAAAAAACTGCTGTGCACAATTGGCTGCCACCTATTACACTTCAAAGTACACAATCAATCCATTTTACAGTAAATTCTGTGAAGGTCTTTGAGGTGTCTCAATGGCTTGATAAGGCGCTGTATCAAGCGCAATGATAATTAGTGTTATAACTGTGAAATATGTGCAATGTTGCTATAAAGTTGGCTAAGATACAGCTGGAGCTTGTTTTCTTACAAACTGTTGACCAAAGCCTTATACACTGCAGTTCAGTCTACGTTCACAAATAGGGCTTTGATGATTTCATAGGTTTGAAGTCCAGAACATGCAGGAAAGTCTCTGTGCAAAAACATCCAGTCAGAAGATTAGCAAATATGTTGCAGTACTGGTTGTTCCCATTGGAAGGAGCTACACTTTTACTCTAAATACTGAAATTCGTTTATGTCCTCTTTTGGGTAGAAAACCAACGTTGCTGCAGTGCATCTCTGAGGCCTGAGTTTCCACTTTAGTCATGTAGCAACCTGGAGCCAACTTACCCTCATTTCAGTCTCACTGACATTCAAGAATTGAATTACTATACATCAAACGAAACACCTGAGTAAAACCTGCATAAAATTCTGCATCTACAGTAGTTGTTATAACTTTCACCCACCTTCTAAATTAAGCCTTTCTTAGATAGTGGCGTAGCACCCCTGGACCCTAGGGTAGATCTTTAAAGTAGGTCTTTCAAGACCTCCTCTTCGACCACGTCTTTGGTCACCCTTCTAACCCTATCCTTCCTGTCCTTCACCTTTCCTGATCCTAACCCCCACATCCGTAATTGTCCAGCAACTTGAAACATCCTCCTGAAGTGAATGTGTTATCTAGCACCGAGGGGTGCTAGATAAATGTAATTTGTTGTTGATGCCTGACTGTAATGTTACACCCAAGCACCTGGCATATCACTATTTCAAACGGAACGCAAACTGGTCCTAAACAGGCACAAAGCCATTTAACAGCTAAATATATTGTAGAGGCAAGTCTCAAAAAGGCATCTAAATAAACATTAAAATAGCAAGTCAATCAAGACGTGATCAGAAAAACGTGTTAAAAGTTTCAGCTGTGAGCCTGATCAATACTATTCTCCATATGGACCTGTCCACTCCTTCCGCTCAATGGACGCCAGCCTGCTCCACATTCCCTGCCTGCTCCATCGCAGCAGTCAGGCCTTCAGCCTCTCTACCTCCAACCCTTTGGAACTCCATCCTATAGCCCTTCGCCTCACTCTCTAAGTTGCCTCTTTCAAGACCTCCTCTTTGACCACGCCTTTGGTCACCCTTCTAATCGTATACTCCCTGTCCTTCACCTTTCCTTTTCCTTTTGCACACACTCATCACTCTCCAATAACCTACCCTCAAGCAGGTCTGCCCAAACCTAGAAGACCTTATGGCAAATGTAAGAGACAGCTTAACCTAGAACATTGAACAAAACAGAGTTGCTTCCTGTCTAATACCTTAACTGTACTTGTATAAATGCAACAGATTAAGTTTTTCTCCAAAACAGTGCACCTACCAGACTGTTTGATACAGCACTTCCTCCAAAGACAGAAAATGCTGGGAAATGAATAGTAAGTCGATCGGCAACTGAAGAGAAAAATTGCTTAAAGTTTCCTGATGTGATATGAACCTGATCATCCAAGCCCAATCTCAAAGAGTGCTGACCATATTCTCAGCTCTTTATATAAACCCTGAACTGACAGTTTTGCTTGGTGTCTGCTGATGGTGTAACTCTATTCATTCCGAAGAAACCCATCAGGGTTACAACACCTCCAAAATTATGCAAGATGGAAGACAAAATACTTTAATTCTGTAAATTGCCTATACAATACTTACTTGCCTGTACCATCACCAGGCTGTATACTGTTCAACTGAAATTCTCCACATCCACAGGCTTTCAGAATACATATTCCTGAGCACCACAAAACTGCGGGGAAAAAACCCCTTACTGTGAGTTTGGGCATCATCTCCCTGTAAGTTCCAGAAACCGCAACATTTCATCTGCATCACCAATAACCGGGAACCTTGTGGAAGTGCTAATGTCTGCTTATCAGTTGAGGTTTGTTATTGCTTCCTAAATAATAGAAGCAGAACTGTTGGAATTTTGCAGACAGACATTTAGGAATGACATGGGGCTGTACATGCACAAACAAGAGTCAGCAGCTTCCAGTGTAGGTTTAGTACACATAGCAGAGGTGATTATGGCTCAGTCGATTATGAACAATTTTCAAACAGCGGTTACAAACATGAGGGATGCATTCCAATTTAGTTTGTATATCTCATCCTGCCCATTACGTAATCAAATAGCGAGAGGAATGAAAAATAAGGGTCAAAAGTGTTTAATCATCTGCATTTTCTTGGATTTGAACAGTTGTAACTAGAACAAACTAAAAACCTCAAGTATTTCTGGTGTCCTGTTGGTGTACTCAATGTAAATCAATACCAAATTTTCTCAGAAAGGACCATTATTAACAGGACAGCGTCTGCAAAACTGAAACACATGAAAAAGCTACCCGCAACAAACGCTTTACTGAAAATCTGCTTAATTCCTGCCGCAGAATTAATTGATTAAAAGCAGTTAAGTGAAAAAATGTATGGCCGCGTCAACTCAAAACAATTCCTGTGTATGGAAACAATTAAATATCCTCAAGGAGAAAGACAGATACGCAACAACAGAGATGAGAGAGAGAGATAGGGGAGTAAGAAATAGAGAGAGAAGGACAATAAAAGATATCCCCCACATATAACTAAACAGGTAAAACCGAGGGAAAAACATTATCTTCACCCAAAGTTTTTCCAGCGCCATTCTCTTGAGAATGTCCAGCACAAGCTGAATGTTTACATGAAAGTAGTATCCTAAAAGGTTTGGTTACCTACCACCCACTACCACCTCACAAAACTATTACTTGTGCAGCAGAAACAAGTCCAATAAACATATTTTGCGAGTGCACTGAACTCCAATCACTTCCAGCAGGATTTAATGACAGAAATATTTACAGTCTGTTAGTCACATTGGCAACAAACATGACTTTTAGTATCAGCTTGTTACGAGTCAAGTTTTACATAAATTATGGAGAAATACTGACATATACACAGGGGACAGGAATACTTTATAAACAGAGAAAACGCATGTGTATGCGCGCACACACAAACACGAAACACAGAAAAAGGCCACCTTAATCATTAACTCATTCCTTTCAGACTATGACAAACCTCCTGATAATGGACTCCATCCACCCACCCCTCCTACCCCCTTAATTAAACTCCAAGGAAAACTTCTGTTTTGAGAATCGATAAACAGAACAAGGAATCAATGAATACAACAGGGAATTTCCTAAGACTTTGGAGTTGTCGATTTGTAGAATAATCTGCCCCTTGGTCCTGCAAATCTTTCATGAGCTAAAGCCTCAGAAGAGAATTGGATCAATTCCAGATTCAGGAAGTGAACTGGATGGCCTAAAATCATTTTATGGTACAAATCCTTGACTGTCCAGCATCTTGGGATATCCTCTTGACGAGAAAGGCACTACACAAATATAGTTTGTTGTAATCATTTATCATTCTTAAATTTGTAGGTTATTAATGATAAGTAGAAAGTAAAGCAATTTATTCGATAAATTTGGGAAATCTACAAAATTTATATTACAGCTGCCGAACGAAAGATTCTCCTTGCATCACACGTCCTCATTTTGTTTTAGTACTCTATTATTAGGAACAGGAAAAGGTGACTAAGACTAATTGAGGATCACAGCAGGGAATAGGCCACCCAATTAACTCCTCATTACTGCACAGTTACAGTGAATCAATCTACGTGGCAAAGATTCAAGTGAAACCATCGAACTGCAGCACCTCAATGTCTGTGTGCAAGATTGGATGCAACAGTTGGAAAACAGTGATATGTATCCAGATTCTATGCACTCAAGATGTTCACAAGTACAAGCACGCACACACAAATAATACACACAAGCAAACATGATACTCAAGCGCACGCACAATGCACACATGACGCACCCACCACACACATGCGCACACAATCAGTCCTTGCACCACATGCACCCGCACCCACGAGCAACACTCACCCACATGCACGAACCCCACACACCCAAATATAGAAAAAAGGCCACCTTAACCATATACCATTCCTTTCAGGTTATGAAAAGCCTACTGATCGTGGACTCCATCCATCCGCCCACTCTTAATTAAACACATTCTTGGAAAAAATTCTGTATTCAGAATTGATGGTCCCTAAAGGAAATCAAACTGAGGTTGCTTAAGATTCATACATCTCTACGGCTAAACCCCAACTTTCTACCATCATACCCAGCCACAGAGAAACCATTGTGTTCCTTTGGACACACAATATTTTTCACTTTTTAGTCTGCAAGTATCCCCACAGAACTGATCCCCAGCAATACTTATCTATCTATTTTTGAAGGCGTAACACCAAGCTTCATTGACTGCTTTTGTTAGCTGGGTTAAAAGAGTTAATGAGGACAAGTTACATAAACTTGATCTCTATTCCCTTAAGTTTAGAAGGTTGAAGGGTGACCTAATTTAAATTTTTGAAATAATATAGGGATTCAATAAGAAAAATATAGAGAAGTGGGGGAACCCAGAACAAGGAATGATATTAGGGGCGGTAGCTTTGCACCCAAATGGTAGTGGAAATAACAATAATAATAATCCGTGCATTCGATATTGTGCTTCTCACATCATCTAGACGTCTCAAAGCGCTTCAAGAATATATTGTAAAGTTAATTGACTATATTTGTGGGCAAAACGCGGCAGCCAATTGTGTACAGCAGTATCCCACACACAGTCATGGATTGAAACGATCAATTTTTATTATTGGATGTTTTTTTTAAAGGGATTATTATCTGGAATTCGCTCCCCAAATAGTGAATCCATTCATATTTTCAAGGCTGAGGTGGATAGGATGTGTTAGGTATGAGTATCAAGTAGGGAACGGCGATATATCGGTATATCGCTAAAACCCGATATGATTTTCATATCGATATGCCGATATAGACATTTCAAAAATATCGATATATCGAAAAACGATATATCGAGGTAAAAAATCGGGATGCGGGCACAATCAACTACAAGACCCAGAATGCTCATCTCTATACACAATGCACAGACCGAGGTGCAAAGCCGCCATCTTGTATTCATAGTCCTCGAATACAATATACAGGTATGCAAGGGGTGGGGGGAGAGAGACGGCTGGGGGTGGAGGAGGAGAGGGGGAGAGAGACGGCTGGGGGGAGGGGGAGAGAGACGGCTGGGGGGGAGGGAGAGAGAGACGGCGGAGGGGGGAGAGGGGGAGAGAGACGGCTGGGGGGAGGGGGAGAGAGAGACGGCGGGGGGGGGGGAGGAGAGGGGGAGAGAGACGGCTGGGGGGGGGGGAGGGAGAGAGAGACGTCGTGGGGGGGGGAGGGAGAGAGAGACCTCGTGGGGGGGGGAGGGAGAAAGAGACGGCTGGGGGGGTGGTGGGGGAGAGAGACGACGGGGGTGGGGGCTGCGAGAGAGGGACGGCGGGGGGAAGAGACAGGGAGGATGTGATAATATACAGATAGATAGAGATGGGGGGGATGTGAGAGAGGAGAGGGAGAGAGACAAAGAGAGACACAGACAGAAAAACACAGAGATGGAGAGAGTGAGAGACACAGAGAAAGATATTTACCTCCTGAGAAGATAGGCCCCGAATGCGCGCGCACCCGGAATGCGCGCGCACTCCGATGCGCGCGCGCACATGCGCAGTACGAAAAAATGAAAAATGTTGATATTTCGGTATATCTCGATATGAGCCAACCGATATATCCATATCTGGAAAATTCCCATATCGCCGTTCCCTAGTATCAAGAGATATGGGGAAAGGGTGGGTAATTGGAGTTGAGGTATAGATTGGTGGAAAAGGCCCATCAGCTGAATGGCTATTCCTGTTCTTATGTTAGGCACCCGTTCCACCTTGATTACATATGGAACATTAATGAAATAGCACCTACCTTATCTGGTTTTAATAAACTCAATCATATACCAACACTCAGAAAAACGCAGCAGCTTCCCAAAATCATTTATATGAACCATCAAGTTCAACTCAGCAACATTTATTTATTGTGACCTGTCCAAAGAGAATTATTTTGCATCAAATTTTTACACTCACCAGAATTTAGTGTGGTAACTGGTACTGTATATAACTCCATGTCCCACACAATTCAGTCTCTTCCTGTACTCCCTCACTGAGGTGGAGGCCAAAGAAAGGAGTGAGGAAAAATACGCAAGACAGAAAAGGAAGCAGAAGGAAGGCAGAGGCCAGAAAAGGGAACAAGAATCAACAGACATGTTTTGTGCAAGAAACGTACTGAAATATAATTAATTTACACAAATTAGCCAAATGAAACAAAAACTGAATGATTACAAATTTCATGGCACAGCCGCAGAAACATTTACCCAAAAATTTACAAATAAACTCATCTTTATAGCTGTAACAAAGCAAGTTATACTTTAACAGAGCACTCTGGGATGCTATAACTGCAAGTTGTTCTTGTTTAAATAATCCACCACAAAAAAAAGTCTGCACAACCACATTTCCTATCATTGGTGGCACATTGGATTACAGCCTGGACTGAAGCAGGATAGTGTCGTGGTAAACACAATCTTAACCAAAAACATACACATATCTGAAGCACCATTTAGCCACCAGATGATAATAACAATAATAGTAATCCTTGCATTAAATATAGATCTTCTAGATGTCTTAAAGCGCTTCACAGTATATTGTAAAGTGGATTAATAGTATATTTCTGGGTGCAACACGGCAACAACGATAACAACAAAATTACACTTGTATAGCGCCTTTCACGTCAGGAAGAAAGGCACTGGACTCATTGTTTCAGATCCAAGCTGGGGAAATGGAGGGAAAGGGGGCATATTTGTCCCCGTCTCCACTGGCTCCCCATCCTCCAGAGGATCGAGGTCAAGATCCTCGTCCTCACCTACAAGGCCTTACATGGCCTTGCCCCGCCCTATTTAACCAATTTACTTTCCCCCTACAACCCACCCGGACCCTCCGTTCAACAGGACTTGGCCTGCTCCAAGCCCCCCGCCCGAACCGCCCCACCATCAGAGGCCAGGCCTTCAGTTTCTCCGCTCCCACCCTATGGAATGCCATGCCTCAATCCCTCCGTCTCATTTCTTCCCTTTCCTCTTTCAAGGCCGGTTTGAAGACTTTCCTCTTCGATCGTGCCTTTTGTTCCACCCCGAATTTTTCTACCTCCCCTTCGTGTTTTACCCCTTCCCAAACACTCCCCTCTCAGCTCGGGTCACACGCCTCCTGTGCAGCACCTTGGGACGTCCTCCCGACGTGAAAGGCGCTCTATAAATGTAATTTGTTGTTGTTGAACATATGTATGAAATTCTTTACCCCAAAGGGCTGTTGATGCTCAGTCCTTGAACATATTCAAGACTGAGTTAGATAGATTTCTCATTTATAAAGGGATTAATGGTTCTGGGGATAAGACAGGTAGCTGGAGTTAGAGTAGCATATCAGCCATGATTGAATTGCGGGGCAGGCTCGATGGGCCGAATGGCTTACTCCTGCTCCTCTTTCTTATGTTCTTATTTGGAGTGACCAATTTGGAGGTCATTTTTTTATTTGGAGTGACCAAACGATTAAGGAGGAGGGTCTTGAGGCGGGACTTGAAGGAAGCCACGCGGTGGGGGGGGGGGGGGAGTGAGGCGGAGGGACTATGGGATGGAATTCCAGAAGTTGGGAGCAGAGTGACTAAAGGCTCAGCCACCAATGGTGGGTTGGGTGGGGTGGGGGACATGGGCCAGGCCGGTGCCTGCTGAGTAGAGGAAGCAACCAGTTGCTCACAGCAGTGTCCCACAAACAGCCGCGGATTGAAGTGACCAATTTATCATTGCTTTTCTTTCTTATGGGATTATTATCAGGTGTGCAGAGAAAGGAAATCGAACCCAGGTCTCTTGCTTACAAGGCAAGTGCTCTGACCATTGATCTACAGCCACCTGTTGCACCATTACCCACCAGGCAATCTGTGACACTGACCCAGCAATTGGCAATAATCATAATAATTATACAATAATCCTTGCATTTGATACAGCAGCTTATCAAATCATTGAGATGTGTCAAAGCGCTTCACAGAATATATTGTAATTATATATTGAATGCATTTAATGTCTGTTCAAATATATGTAAATATATTGTAAAGCTGGAACTTGTAATTAATTAGGAATGCAGTGAATGGCAGAAAAAAGGGTTGAACATAAAGTCATCTGTGATTCGAGCTCAGGCTTCAGCCTCCAGTAGCTTCAGGTATTTCGTACACGACTGGGGTCCCACAAAGCATGATGGCATTGCATTCCAAATACAACAACATATTATTGCACGAAGTGCATGATGTCATAGGCTCAGTACACAGAGACAACCAAAGCTGGAAGGGCGCATCGGCAGGTGGCAGACAATTTCAGCATCTTTACTTGGGTAGTAATAATAATAATACTTGCATTTGATATAGCACTTTTCACATCTTCTAGACGTCTCAAAGCACTTCACACAATATATTGTAAAGTAAATTGACTGTATATTTGTGGGCAAAAAAGGGGGCCGTTTGCACACAGCAATGTGCTACAAACATCTGAGGATTGAAGTGATCAATTTATTATTGGGGGTTTTCTTGAGCGATTAATTGCTTGTCTTATCATTTATTATATGCACAAACTAAACCCAGTATTGCTGCGCCAGCATCGCACAGGTTTCTTCCATTACAACACTGTGGTTCAAATTGGCAATAGTGACAAGCCAAATGATTAACCAGAGGTGTGCAGAGCACATTATAAATAGTACTTCAAGGCTGAAACCCAATGCTGAGTTTAGAACACATTCACAAAGCAGTTTAGTAGTTTATCATGTCAAGCGAATCTTCTCGTTTAGATTACAGCTTGTAAATCACTTCTTGCTGACCATTATTCTTAGTATAACTAGCCTTCACTCAGCAGTTAGACCAGAAGAAAAAAATCCTCAATAAAAATGACAAATTGGAATGGCCAGTTTAATTCAAAGATTGATTCATTGTTAATGTTAATCAAAGAGTTGAACATATCTAAATTCAAAGCAAACCACAAATCCATTTTCCACGTTGGAAGTATAAGTCAGTGTTTCTCAACAACCAGTCCAAAGAGTAGGAACAGTCCAAAATAACCTCACAACTGGTGCTTACCACAGATCTCTTCTGATTGAGTGATCTGACAAGTTCATTCACCAAAGATGCACCATACTCTTCCTTCTCCGCAAAAAAAACCTGAATTGGTCTCCTGGTATCAAAGAATAGAAGAATGCCTGTCTGGATGAATACTATATCACCAATTCTGTGCAACTGTTGAGACACCAATCTAAATGAAAACACATGAGTTTAACACTGGCCACGTGTCATAGAATTGAGAGAGCAAACGCCCACATCACTATTGAACTGCAACAATTCTTATTCCTGATTAAAATTAACTTCAGTAACCAAACCAATAATCTTTACCCTGAATAGTAACTCCTCACATTTGTACGCTGATGTCTTAATTTCAATGTTCGCATCAGGAAATCATAAATGGATACTCCTACTGTTAACTGAACATGCATGATTCTGACCCGTTCCGATATGCTACTTGCGGTTCGCAAATTACCTGTCGTGTTTGCCCACAAATACATAGTCATTACACTTCGCAGTAAAAATCCTGTGGGACCTAGTTGAGATTTCTTAATGATATGATGAGGCACTTTATCAAAATGCATGATTATTTTTATTCCTGTAGCTCAGTGGTTAAGAACACTCGCCTCACACGCGAGAGGATCTGGGATCAATTCTTTACTTCACATGCCCCCATTTACCTAGCAGTAAATCGGAACCCGGTTGTTAATCGATGACAGATTATTTTCTGGGAGTAATAATCCCTTAATGTAGATGTAGTTACTCAATCGACAACTGTTTTGGGGAAAAACAAGTTGTGAGCAATTGGCTGCCATGATCCGCCCACAAAATATACAGTAAATTCATTTTTCACTATACTCTGACGTTGTAAGGTGCTATATCAAATGCAAATATTACTATTAATTAGTAGTTCTACTTCAGGTACATCTGAGCATTCTTCCACGGGTCAGATTAATGTGAATCATGTTAACCACAGGAGACCATATTTGCAACTGCCGGATATGAATAGACCTCAATGAGTAACGCACAATCATGCCAAAAGAAAACTACTACAAAGACACGCATTCAATGTCCTGTATCCCGTTGAATAAACTGCAACCAGTACAGATAACAATGGATCGCAGTTGAGTGTATATTCAAGGTAAAACTTTAACTGATGAACAAAAGAACACTGAAGTCAAGGTGCAACCCACTCACTGAATATAACCATGCATTCAAGTTTATCATAAACCATCCATTATTTTTAAACAGTTGTACGACACTCCATATTGGAAGTTTGAGTTTTATTCTGACAACACAAAACCTAACGAGAACCACAAACAGCTTGTTTGGACTGCACTGGGGTGCTGACGATCTGCTGTACAAAGATAGGCTGTCCTTGCCCACAGCAGGGTAAACAGCTGCATTCCTACACTAATCAAAATGCAACATTTAAATGTTGCCAAAACCACACCCACATTTTTCAGTCTTTTCACTGCTTGTCAATACTTGCAGTGTGTATATCCGGGAAAGGATGAGGGCCTGAGGGAGAGAGCAAATGATCCAGAGCAGGAAAGTGAAGGAGACAAACTGCATACCAGCCCAGACAGGAGTCACATTTGTATACCCTACATGGACATCCCACACAACTGCCCAATTACAAAGCAGCAGAACCATAGGTCTCAATGACTTGCAATAAATCAGATTTTTAAAAAATATAAAACAAAACATAACCTCTTTTTGTGCGCGTGTTTTTAATTACTCGCAGTCACAGACTTCAATTAATTTTTAGCAGGTTTTGAAATCATGTCATCTTCCTCATAGATGCAGTACTATATAATAATACAGTACGCATTTGACATAGCGCTTTTCACGTCTTCTAGACATCTCAAAGAGCTTTACAGAATATACTGTATAACTGTAATATTCTGCATTTTAATCCACTACTGTTTGTGGGACACTGCTGTGCACAATTGGCAGCCGCATTTCGCCCATAAATATACAGTCAATTCACTTTACAATATATTCTGTGAAGACGTTGATAAGATGTGAAAAGAGCTATATCAAATGCAAGGATTATTATTATTACTACAGAACTCCACAATATCTTCAAAGCCCTCCATGGCCTCATTCACTCCTACTTCTGCGACTTCCTAACCCCCTACCAACCTGGCCACTCCCTTGCTCAGTAGGATCCAACCTGCTTTACGTCCCACGCCTCGCCCACCTCACCATTGGTAGGCAGCCTTCAGCCACTCTCCCCACCCTCTGGAACTCCCCCCCGCAGTCCCTCCGCCTCATCCCATCTCTTGCCTCCTTCGAGGTTCAAATCAAGGCCCTCCACTCTGACCATATTTTCGATCAACCTCCTTCCCCCACTGCCCTCCACCCCACCCGATCCCTACCTCCAGCTCGGGTTTGAAATACTGTCTGTCCAGCACCTTGGGACGTCTTCTTAATATGAAAAGTGCTATACAAATACAATTTTGTTGTTGTCGTTGCTCAAATCTGGTACATTCGTATGTGCGCGAAATAACCTGGACAGTTGCCTCAGAAGCCAAAATAGTACACTAGCAGGGTAACAAATATGAGGGATTCTTTACTGTGATCACAATGGGGATGCCCAAGAACAAGTTCAAGAGCCAAACATCTTTATGGCAACCTGGTAGCTCTAGTATAGTTTATAAAATAAATAATACAGTAAAAGCTCAGTTATCCGGCGCGCTCAACTGGCCAATGCCGGTTAAACCGCGTGCCAGATATTCGGGCAGCCAGCTACCGAAAACCCACCATTAAAAAAATTACTTTTTTTAAAAAACATACCATATAGACTATATTGTATGGATATTACCAATAAAGCAATAAATATTGATTAGTCTATAAACACCGCACACAATCACAAAGCAAACTTCTACAATGGCAGACCTTTCTCTCCCTCCTTCCCCCTCTCTCTCTTCACACACACACACACACACACACACACACTCAGTCAGTCTGGCATCTCAATGGCTCCAAACACAACCCCTCTCCACTCTTTTCCTCCCTCCACTCTCTCCCCCACCTTTCCTTCTCTCCCCCTGACTCTCTCTCCTTCTCCCACCCAATCCCCACCAAAAAAGTGTATAAACCCACAATACCATCAGGCTAGGCTACACAGGTAGTATCCGTCAAGAGAGATCTTACCCCCCACGCTGCCGAAACACTCGTGCACGCATACATCACCTCCAGGCTGGACTACGGAAACTCTCTCCTCGTCGGCCTCCCCAGTTCCTCCATTCACAGGCTGCAGGTCATCCAAAACTCTGCAGCCCGTGTACTATCCCGCACCCGCCTCCGCGACCATATAACCCCCACCCTCGCCCGTCTCCACTGGCTCCCCATCCTCCAGGATCGAGTTCAAGATCCTCGTCCTCACCTTCAAGGCCTTACGTGGCCTTGCCCCGCCCTATTTAACCAATTTACTCTCCCCCTACAAGCCCACCCGGACCCTCCATTCAGCAGGACTTGGCCTGCTCCAAGCCCCCTACCCGAATCGCCCCACCATCAGAGGCCGGGCTTTCAGTTTTTCTGCTCCAACCCTATGGAATTCCATCCCACAATCCCTCCGTCTCGTTTCTTCCCTTTCCTCTTTCAAGGCCGGTTTGAAGACTTTCCTCTTCGACCGTGCCTTTTGTTCCACCCCGAATTCTTCGACCTCCCCTACCCGAACACCCCCCTCCCATCTCGGGTCACACGCCTACTGTGCAGCGCCTTGGGATGTCTTCCCGACGAGAAAGGCGCTTTATAAGTGTAATTTGTTGTTGTAATTTGTTGTTGAGAGAGGGAAAGAAAGGGGAAGAGAAAGAAAGAGAGAGGGAGAGATACAGAGAAGAAGGAATGTGAGGGAGAGAGAGAAAGAAAAATAGGGAGAGAGAGAAAAAGGAGAGGGAGAAAAAAAACAGTGCCCCTTTAAGAAGAAAGCCCGGAAGTGCACTACCGGCAGCATTCAGAACTAATCGTACTGTACTCTAGTGCAACAATCGACTCATTAAATGTGCCGTAGAGATTGTGCCAGATAAGATCCAGTTAATCGAATGGGGCCTTTTTTTTTTCAGGTGCCGGTTATACGGAAGTTACGGTTGATCGGGTCACGGATAAACGGGCTTTTACTTTAAAAGGAGTAGAATCAAAAATCATGAAGCAGATAGCATATACCCATTGTAACAGAAAGAAAATAAATTACATCCCAGTCATTTGAGGTTCCATGGAGTTAACATTTTGATCTAGAGCAGCATTACAGCAATATTTTTAAAGCAATTTAAAAAATAATAACTTAGGAATCAGAACATAAGAGAAGTAATACTGTATGGGTACAGTATTACTGAACCGGCACCCAGGCACCCAGTACAGATGCCTGGGAACATACCAGTCCTCAAGGACACACGAGCAAGAACCCAAACAGTTGCAGTTTTTGTACATTTTAATAAACAAATTAGAGCACTTATTTATTAAGTCTTCGGACATTGCTAACTTTGGACAATTCCAATTTTGGAAAACGTTGATACTGTTACAGCACAAAATATTGCATGAATGTTGCACACCTCTTTGGTGTGTTCAACCGCAGTTTACCATTTCTGTGATAATTTTTTTTAAAGGTAATATCTAGGATAGCTGTAAAGTCTTCTATGCTGAGCAGGCCACAGAGTGTGTTTGACTGCCAGTCACTGAGGTGATATCTATTTTGGTCAGTAGTAAATACTCTGAAGCCTGCTGTCCTTCCAGCTCATCTTTAAGTAGTCACTTTTAAAGGGGGGGAGTGGGGGTGGGGGGAGGCGGTAAATGATTTCATTTCTGAAACCTTCCCAATAGACACTTAAAAAAGGTGGTGAGCAGCTCTATAATATCATGAGTCTTCTTCCAAAGAGACAGTCTGCAGCTCACTCCTGACCTTTTACTATTATCTGCTGTAAAAGGATATTCTCATGTACTATGAAAGAAGGTCACATTTCACTAGCCTCAACATTGACTTGTAGCGACTTCATCACAATGACAGTCTATTCTAACAACAAATTTAATAATAATCCTTGCATTTGATATAGAATCTTATCATGGATTTGATCGTCTCACAGCGCTTCACAGAATATACTGTGAAGTGAATGGACTGTATATTCTGTGGTCAAAATGCCACAGCTAATTGAACACAAGTATTGTCCCACAAACAGTCGTGGGTTGAGTGACCGAATAATTCATTCATTTATCTTGAAGAGATTCTTACCCCCTGGAAAAGCGATCTACCTATCAATTAACAACCAGGTTCTTACTTAGTGCTCGGTAAACAGAGGCCTGTGGAATAATGAAAATTGCCTAATGTTTCAACTGTCCAGAAATAAAATGCAGGTCCTCTCGCTTGCAAGGGGAATGCTCAAACCAATACTCTACAGGACTCCATACATTATGTACAGTAGAAGCCTGTTTATCCGTGACCCGGTCAACCGTAACTTCCGTATAACCAGCACCGCAAAAAAAAAGGTCCGCATTCGATAAACCGGAATTTATCCAGAAAAATGCATTTGTGTTGCATCAGTATTTTGGAATGCTGCTACTAGGTGCCTGATGGTGGCATTACCTCAGAATGCTGCCGGTACTGTAAAGCACTGCACTCTTCGGAGTGTACTCTTTGAGAGAGGCAGCGGGCGAGTTGATTAATTTGGATTTAATTTAGCCACAAAACAGCAAACACACACCCACCCTGAGCTAACCTTGCAGATCAACTCATTGGCTTTTAGTTTAATTTAAAAAGACTCATCCCTGCAATGCTCGTTTTGCGCGCGCACACACACACACACACACACAGAGGCATCGTAAGGCTTTTTGGAAAGAAAGTTAACTGAACTGAGTGGCCGCCGCTCACTCTCTGCTTTCTTAATAACACAAGCTTTCCTCTCTTCTGCCCCCAATGAGAACAGTGTCATTCAGATGTGTAACTTTTGCACTAGTTTAGATCTCTCTGAACTGCCTGGTCACTGTGTGTAAAATGATTATAATTATCATTTATATATTATATTATCATATAAATGATTATTTAATCTATTATTAATATGCTATGTTTAAAAAATATATATATTTAAAATAATAAATGTTGTTTGTGGTTTTCTACCGAATATCCGGCAGGCGCTTTAACCGGCACTGGCTAGGGCCCGAGGGTGCCGGATAAACTGGCTTCTACTGTATATAGCATCCTTCACACAGGACAATGCTTCACAGACGGTGTCAGATACCAAGGTGGGAGGGGGGAGTTAATTGCTGATGTAGTCAAGTACGTAGGTGGAACTGAAAAACATAGACTGTCCCATGACTGTTTGGGACAATGCCGCGTTTTGCCCACATATATACAGTCAATTCATTTTACAGTATATTCTGTGAAGCTTTGAGACAACTAGAAGACGTAAAAAGCGCTACATTAAATGCAAGGATTATTATTATTAAGGTGGTAAAATGGAACAGGAGAAGGAAGGAAGCATGTTGTTTAAGCTCAGCCACCAATGATGAATTATTGTAGGCACAGCAAGCTCGAGTTTGCCAAAATAAGGGAGACAAATAGGAGCAAGTAGAGTGATTGAAAAATCGAGGTGAGAGATTGAGTTATTTAGTTGGGAATAATATCTACTGAGCTCTTAAATGTGAGAATCTCAAATTGATGTCTAATTTTTTTAAAATCATTTAATTAATAATCTCAGTTCAACAGATATTTTGTTTACTAACAGGATTATTTGGGCAAGGTGATGGGAGGTTAATGAGGTGCATAGCATAGGTGATGTCTGCGAAATATCTGCTGAATTGAAACTTTATTGTGGTTGAACACTGCTCAGTCACAATGTACAGGAAGTTGCTTCAAAACCCACAATAGGCCAGAGGCTACTGTGTTACATATAGATTGCTGATGTTTCACGTAAGGAATTGTTTCAGACATAATGGAGATACTCACACAGAACCTATATTGTACCATTATATTCATCTTCTGTATTAAGTATTATATGTGTTCAGAGATGCTAATCTGTGTGTAGGACATTATATAAACTCAAGTTGTTGTATAATTGCTCTTGAAACAAGCGCAAGTAGGGGTTTCATATACAGAGGTGGTGGAAGGCAGTACTGGTCATGGTGTGAATGTGGTGGAGGATAGACAGTTCAGGGTCAAACAAGACACCCAGGTTCCCGACTGGTTTCAAGAGATTGAGGCAGAGTGCAGCCTTGAATGCTGATGCTGCCAGCGCCTGAGGTGCTGAGGCGCTGACACAAGCCAATCAGGAGGGCCTCAGTCTTGCTGAAGTTGAACTGAAGAAAGTTGTCCCTTTTCCAGGACTTGATGTATCAGACAGTCAGGCAGTTAGGACGCTGGTAGTCCTGGAGTTGAAGATGGAAGTGGAAAAGTAGAATTGGGTACCATTCGCATATAATTGAAAATTTACCCCATGTCTGCTGATGATGTCACTGAGGGTGAAGTGGAGGGGACCAAGGCCACCGAAAGAGATGGTGAGGGGGGCTGGAAGAAAAGCCGTTGGCAGACACACAGCAGCATAAAATGATCCCAGCCTTTTCTGTTGCGTGAAAAACAATTATAATTGTGACCTTAACACTTAATAGAGTGAAAGATAGTGATCACAGAACACTGTGGATTCTATGTGCTTTACAATATGTGAATTAAAATGTCTTTAATAAGATAGATGACCTCACATTATCACTTGCACATCCTGTATTCTAGGGCAGAGCACATCATGCCTCGCAGCTTCAATTTGAACTTTTTTTTGCCAGTGGGATGGTGAACTCTAAATTGTTCTCTCAATCTGCTCTCATGTGAGGAAAGAGGTGAAACTATTCTAACTCAAAAGAGCATGCACAGCAGCTCTGAAACAAAAGGCTGAAAAACAATAGTTGAGACAAAAAACTGGGCAAACAAAGACATTTTGAAAGAAAGGACTATTTTTTAAGCACAATTTTAAACACAGTCCTGTTATATACTGTATGACATTTCTGTTACACAAGATTCCTGATTTCCATATAAAATTTTCCAAGACAACAGCATGTAGGAACGCTTCCAAATTCACCATCTCAAAGACAGCAGAATGAACTACAAGAGCAGCTGTGATCAGTGGAGACTTGCTGGTCAGCACCGTCTGAATCACCAACACAATCCCGGAGCTATTTCCAGTAGATTTGAGTGTGAACCGAGTCAGGTCGCAGGTTAGTATGTTGTGAAGAGAAAACACAAATGACCATTATCATAGTTCTTCTGCCCCATTGTGAATATCCATATACAGTGTAGTACCTTTTGTATGGTTGTATAGTTTGTACGATACAGTGCTGTTCGCAGTGAACTTTATAAAAAGGCTTTGTGGATGGCCACAGAGATTAATTCTAATAGGTTTAGATATGATGTCATGCTTCTCTATCATGCTGCCTCAGCTACGCAAATTTTCATGAGTGGGTGTAATGGCATGCACATCTCTCATGGGATTTGAGCTATAAAGGGGTTGTTGCCAGTGCACTAGCTAGTCGTGGGCTGTAGACTCCAAAAATGGACCAGATTCCAGTATGCAGTAAATAAAAGAAATCTTGCAATTGTTGTGTATTCTGTCTCAAAGAACTTCTCAAGATTTTCTTCCAGAATTTTTTTGACTTGATGCAGATAGCGTACAATTCAAATTTACAATGGTATGTAGCAACTGTTGGGACTGATCAAGAAGCTTTGCTCAAAAAATGTCCTGGTCTCGCACCAAAAAAAAACCGAAGACACCATAAACAACTAGAAAAAAGATGGGAGGAGACAAAAAACAGGTTTGTTTTGATGTGCATCTGTGGTAGTGAGGGGCGTGCACAAATTCAGCTCAATATTCCTTTTCAAAACACTGGTAAGATTTACCTCCAGTTATCTGATAACACATTCCCACTCAGGGCATTTCTTTTGGTCACGTGTGAACAAAATAATAAATTTAACAAATAATAAATTAATAATTTGATCACTCAACTCATGTTTGTTGGACCCTATTGTGCGCGAATGGCTGCCGCATTTTGCCCACAAATATGCAATGAATTCACTTTATACAGTATATTCTGTGAAGTGCTTTGAGATGTCCAGAAGACGTGAAAAGTGCAATATAATAATAATAATCCTTACATTTATATAGTGCTTTCCACAACTTACAAGGAGTATTATTATTATTACTACAGTAGAAGCCCGTTTATCCGTGACTCGATGAACCAGCACTTCCCTATAACTGGCAAGCCCCCCAAAAAAGTCCCCATTCGATACACCGGAACGTATCCGGAACAATAGCGGTGGAGCATTTGTAAATACATAAATAGTAACAGACAACAGAATATTGTATTGGTACTTATTGTTAAAACTGCTCTCTTGCGCTTCTCACCTTTGCTGGTAGATGCTGCGCTTGAAGCCATGATGCTGTGGTTGAGGTTTATAGTCCAGCGATTCTTTATAAAATGGAGGACGCCAAGCGGGTGAAAAAAACGGAGCGCGACTTTAAAGCCTTACTAGCAGCAAGCCGATAACCCACTTATCTTCTCTTGTCTTCTAGATGTCTCAAAGTCTTCTAGACGTCTCATAAAATATACTGTGAAATAGCAACCCAGTTAGCAGATAACGGTTATAAAATGTCTAGTAACATCTCAAAGGCACAACAGCCACCAAAAGGAACACAAAATCAGCCTAAATTTGACTCATAATGTTTTTGTCTCTACCCAAGTGGAAAGGACTAGATATTTCTTCACCTCATTCTCAGTGACTCAACATGTGGGAGATCATAGGCATGAACCCAAATCCTTCTACTCCCTGCTGCTGCTCACTGTTGCTCCACAGCATTGAGTTGCTGACAGCATGCTGAGTAACTCTCTCTCAATGTCTGTCAATGATAATTTACGATTTGACTGTTTTGTAATAACAAAAGAAAGTTGCAGCCCATGGAACCCTGGCTAGCCAGAGACAAATCACACTGAAAAAACACATCTTAAAATCTGTTTCGCCCACACAATCCAGTGAATCCACTTTACAGTGCATCTGGTGAAGCACTTTGAAACATCTCGACAATGTGGAAAGGCACTATATCAAAGGCAAGGTTTATTATTTTTGGGAAAATATCTATACAGAATTATTCATGGTTTGTGAATGCAGAAGTTAGACTGCAGACTGCTCCTTACAAACAGCACACCTGAACACCTTCGGGTTTCAGGTAGGAATGTAACATATGCACTGAATGAGGAAAGAAAACAATCATTCAAACAATTAGGTCATTATTCTAAAAAAAGGAAAATATGCAATTTCTATACGATATAAATTCTCCCAAGCACAGCAATTAAAGAATATCGAAGTACCGCAATAATAAAGTCTACATAATTGAACCCCAACCAACTGCACGTTCGCAAATGACATCGCAAAAGTCTCAAACTTTCTGAATGCACTATTTGTAATGATTTTGATCATCTGCCTCCAATCCAATCTTGATAAACTTCAGTCCTTATTTTTAGAATACTCTTAATTGTAATACTGGTAGTCTTCCAACTCTACAAGTTTCACTCCCTTATCTCTCCACCCACTGAAGTTGGCAACTCAAAATGGAGCACAATACTACTTGATCAGCAACCCTCTAGTTACTCAAACAACCATTCAGTTCTGACGAACGGTCATCGACTTGAAATGTTAATTCACTTTCCTCTCTCTATAGATGCTGCCTGAACTGCTATGTGTTCCCAGTGACTTCTGTTTTCATTAACCATTCTTGATAGGTTTTTTCCAAATTGATCATTGTTTTCATGGCTGTTTGTAGTTTGCTGTGTGCAATTGCGCTGCCGGGTTTTCCCACTAAATCATTCAGTTTCACAGTAATTTCTTTGAAACACTCTGTGACATCCTTCAGATGTGACAAGGCACTGTACCAAATCCAAAGATCATTATTGCTATCTGGTAATAGGCCTGGGAGCCAAAGCTCAACCACATTGTTACCCATCCACTTGAACTTCCAGCATCAGTGGAAAGGACTGGGTCGGGCACCTCTGGACAGACCATATGTCTTGAAATTGAAGTTCTCCTCATGGCTAAAAATATATTGCTAAAACAAGGCCATCTTGTTTTAGCAATATATTTTATTGGTCACCACTGGTCACCACACTACAGAAAGGATGTGAAGGCATTGGAAAGGGTACAACGAAGATTTACTAGGATGGTGCCAGGATTGAGGGACTTCAGCTATGAGGAGAGGCTAGATAGGCTAGGGTTATTCTCTCTGGAGCAGAGAAGATTGAGGGGAGACCTAATAGAGGTTTATAAGATCATGAGGGGTTTCGACAGGGCAAATAGAGAAAAACTATTTCCACTCGTGGGTGAATCTGTGACTCGTGGTCACAGATTTAAAATAGTTTCAAGGCGCAGTAGAGGGGAGCTGAGGAGAAATTTTTTCACTCAGCGAGTTGTTCGAATCTGGAATGCATTGCCTGAAAAGGTGGTGGAGGCTGATTCGATAACAACTTTTAAAAGGGAATTAGATCTTTATTTAGGAAGAACGGGTCTATTAGGCTATGGGGAGCGGGCAGGGCAATGGGATTGAATCGCTCTTTTCAAAGAGCCGGCACAGACTAGATGGGCCGAATGGCCTCCTTTTGTGCCGTAAAATTCTATGATTCTATGATTCTATGATCTTGTAATCTGTAGGAAATAGCTTGGTAGTTTCCCAACATTATGAGTGCTTTATATAGAAATATCTCCTCCTTTATTTTAGTTAAAGTGAACAGTCAATCACACTCTTCTTGCTTTTTAATCATAGCTAACAGTCACCCAGCCAATGTGTTGCACATTCTTTTGTTCTGCGTAACCCCACATTAATTCCTCCTAACATTCCTTTGGTTACATACTTAATTTGCCATACATTATCAATTTTCCCTGTATTGGCCACATTGGTGCCATGAACATATTTTAATACAAGCAAAAGTATTAAACATCTTCCACATCATCTGTGAATGGGGAAATGAGGAGGAAGGAAGAACAAAGTAAAGTAAAAAGCCTGTTGATCCGTGATCCGATCAACCTTAACTATCGTATAACTGGCACTTAAAAAAAAAGGTCCATTTCAAATAACCGGATCTTATCCGGCACAATCGCAGTGGCGCATTTAATGAGTCGTTTGTTGCATGAGAGTACAGTACAATTAGTTCTTAATGCAGAACTAATGCTGGTAGTGGCACTTCCGGTTTTTCCCTCTTAAAAGGACACTGTTTTTTCTCTCCCTCTCTCCTCTTTCTCTCTCCCTCTTTTTCTTTCTCTCTCTCCCTCTTTTTCTTTCTCTCTCTCCTTCCTTCCTCTCCATCTCTCCCTCTCTCTTTCTATCTCTTCCCCTTTCCTTCTTTCCCTGTTTTTGACAGTTTTGCTTGTGTAGCCTGACGGTATCATAGGTTTATATACTGTTTTGGTGGAGTTTGGGTGAGTTTGTGATTGTGTGCTGTGTTTATGGAATGTAATTGGTATTTATTGCTTTATTGGTAAGTATCCATACAATATTCTGTTATTTAATTTATTATTAATATGGTAGGTTTTAAAAAAAAGTTTTTTTGTGTGTTGGGTTTTCGGCAGCTGGCCGCCTG
Source organism: Hydrolagus colliei (assembly GCA_035084275.1). Taxonomy (NCBI): domain Eukaryota; kingdom Metazoa; phylum Chordata; class Chondrichthyes; order Chimaeriformes; family Chimaeridae; genus Hydrolagus; species Hydrolagus colliei. Next base: position 8,271,135 of record CM068761.1, on the reverse strand, counting down.
AATATCCGGCTCGCAGCATTGGCCAGGTCCCGAGGGTGCCGGATAAACGGGCTTTTACTGAACCTCAAAAGACAGCATTTTTGAGAGGTTAAGACATTCAGGTAGATGCTTTAATGTTCTTATCATAATGGAAAAGGGTTAGAAACGTATCTTAAAACTGTTACCTAGAATGTTTTTGCTGAATTACATCAGGATTGAAAAATTAACTATTCAGGTTACTCAAGTGAGAGAGAACTAAATGCTACAGGGAAATAAAAAGTCTGCTTTTGCTCACGCAGTGAACAAAATTAGTTTTTAAATTTATCATTTGAATTACAAAAAGATCTGTGCTGTAAAAATGGCTGCGTTTCGTTATTTGCGTCCCAGTGGATTTAATGACTCACTGCCTTCAAGGAGAGAATAACAAGTTGTTCTGCTGCAATCACTCAGCCTGTCAGACAGAACCCTGCATCGGAGAATAGGAACATGATTTCAATCTGAGTGCAACCCTTCTGCTAGAACCAAAAAAGACTTTCTATGTACAGTGGAAAATATACTTTTTTTTTAATCAAGTGAATTGTCATAAGCAGTCACTATGTGTTAAGTCACCAAAGCAGTACTATTCAGGAATACTGGTATCTGCATGAGTACATAACAGACACTTGTGGAATTCAGCAACAATATTCACAAATCAACAAAATAAAAATCATCCTTGCATTTGATATTGTGATTTGGGTCTTCAAATGTCTCAAATGCACTTCCAGAGATTTTACTGTGAAGTGCAGTGATTACATTTTTAGGCCACCATGGCAGACAATGTATGCATATCAATGTCCCACAGTAATTGAGAATTACATTTTTTTTAATTTATTTATTATTGTGCATTCTCCTGCTAGGTTATTTTCCATTTAGCTGATAAGTAGGGATCTTTAGTTTCTCTGCAAACAAAATCACCACTTTTTTCTGCTCCATAATGTGTTTCAAGGAACATTTTTGTCAACTTGGCATCAGAATCTCTTGCATTTGTTGCTAGCTATCTGAAAGTACTATAGTCGTTCTCTGGAAAGTTTACTTTTTCAGACTATCTTGGCAGAAAATGGAAAACACTGGCAGATTTACACAGAATGTACTCATGTTTTAACATCAAGTTTTACCACCCCCACTTTTCTCCCAATTTCACACAAAAACTTCCCAAATAGATTTTTTTTTAAAAAACATATTTTGTGAATAATGATTTTAAACTCTTGGGATTCAGAACCTATTCTGAAAACACGAATAAATCATACTAGAAATCTGAGAGGCTCTTCTAATAATTTTGTTGCCCCTGAAAGAATTCCTGTAGATTTGTGAGGCATGACTCATTGCTTCTAAAACTTTGCTGTGTACCCAGTTATGTCCATTAAACATTCCTAAGATTGTACAAAATGCTCTACAGTATTTTTCCAAATGCTGACATGACCATCAACTGTGCAAAGTTGTGATACATTCATTTACAAAAAATTAAATCATACTGACCTCAGTTGCAATCTTTCCAGATCACAAAATTACTATTCAGAGACCGTCTATTTATATTCCCTTTTAGGGAAGCTCTGTCCACTTCACTGCCAGTAATGGCTTCCAGGCACCAGCTGAAATCCATTTTAACATTCAAGAATGGAGAGGTATTTTACATTGTCAGCCATTCTAAGGGGCTTTCAGTTTTCGGTACACTATCAGTCAAAAGTTACTCAGTGAGAAATATATCCTCTCACGAATCTGAGCAACTGTTCAATTCTCCTTCATAACCCTGAACCTATCTTATTCAAAAAGATTACTATAGAGCAACTCCCTTTGCTTTCTGAAACTACCTATCTGTCTCTCGAGTTGTCGAAAATCTTCCAAAACTTTCTGTGGATGGAAAGTTAGATCCGAGATCCCGTCTGCTTGTTCCAGTGGACATTAAAGGTATGGCACTAATCGAAAAGAGATGGCAGTTCTCCTGGTGCCATGTCCAACAATACCCCGAATAAAAATCACTAATTCCATGGCTATTGTGAGGCATTACTGTGTGAAAAACTGTCTGCTGGCTACAGTCAATCCACTTTGCAGTACTGTATATCTTATGAAGCACTTTAAAATATATCGACCATATAATAAGGCACGATATCAAATTGCAGGATTATTCCTATTTATTTGACCACTCTATTGGTTACCTCAATTCCATGCATTTCTTGCTTCCACGTCCTTGCATTGTTGTTAAGGACTTCACGATTTTTTAAATGTAAAGTCAAGTTTTTTGGGGTTCTGAGTGAGAACATAGCCACCACCCAAAGTCTCCTGATATGAAGAATTTGTTAGATTTACCCGACTTTTAAATTGGGGGAGAAACCGATTATTTGGACTCTTTGATATTCAACAATATCCTATTTGTGTAATTTATTTAGAACTACCAACCAAAGTTCCATCTGTCCTCACCCAATTGCTAAGCTTGCTTTAGCTAACACTATGAGCATGGTGTGATTTAATAATACGTCTCAGAACAAATTAAAATGTGTCCTGGTGAGCCACATTCACATTGTAAATATAAGCTGTCTAAAGTTGTTAAGTTTGTGAAGAAACTCAAGCAGGGAGATGCTTCTCTTACTATGGACTGGCACTGGGGCTGATGCGCATTCTATCCTTTGGGAAAAAAAACTAGAAATTTAAACATTGGCGATTTTTTATCTTTTTCGAATATGCATTTCATCATAATCCTTTGGGTAACTCACTTTACATTTTTAGTTTACACACACATGTACAAATTAATAACTAAAAATAGATCCAAACTTAAATGCAACTACCTGCTTTACCAGTAAGAGAAAGAAAAAAGGAGCTAAATTTACTTGTATAGAAAATTCACCAGCTTTGTGGAGTTTTTTTTTAATTGTAGGTTTTGAACTAACATTGCTCAAAAAAAAGCATACCAGAAAGTAGTTATTAATGATTCCTGAGAGACATTCATTACCCACCCCTTAAATTAGCGAGACAAGGCTTTAAAAACTTCACCATGAGATAGAAAGTAACTTTGTGCCAGCTTGGCTCAGTTGGTAGCACTCTCAAACTCAAAAGGTTGTGGGTTCAAGCCTCATGGAAAGACTTTGAAGTCACAGTCTAGGTTGACACTCCTATACAGTGTGTTGTATTATTCGAAGTGCCGTACTTTGGATGAGATGTTAAACTGAGGTTCAATCTGTCTGTTCTGGTGACCTTCAAAAATTCCATCCAACTATTCAAAAAAAGGAGTTTCTCTTGGTAACCTTGACTAACAATCCCCCAAATAACATTTGATCATTCAAATATTAATGGCTGTTTTCGGGACTTTGCTGGGTACAAATTGGCTGCTGTGTTTGCCTATAAAATGCATTCACTGCACTGTACCTTGACAGCACCAACAACAACAAAATTTATAAATTTACATTTACATAGCGCCTTTCACATCGGGAGGACGTTCCCAAGGCGCTGAACAGTCAGGTAAGGACCAGAGCGGGGGGGGGGGGGGGGGGGGAATGGGAGTAGGAAAATTGACTGTAAATTTGTGGGCGAATCAATCTACATGGATACACATTCTACCTCACAGAGACAAGGTGGAACAATTCTCAACAATTTTTAAAATCCAACATCCGTGCTCCATTCAGTCTTCTCACTGTAGCAATACTGTCCACCACTCTCCCTACGGGCCACCGAGGGCCTTATTCATGCAATCATCATGTGCAAACTTAATGTGCAAGATATCACTGTATCAAATGCACGATTATAGTATTATAAGATAATTCATTTTCTCAATTTTTCCTGATCCATCTTAGTGGTCTCCCAAAACTGTATCAATGGAGACAATGAACAGAAGCAGTTTTATAAACAAACCACTTGATCCTTAAAAGAAAAAAAAACATGATTTTACTCGTATACTGAAAACTGCAGAAACAAATTCTCAAGGCAAAAATGTCACTGATGCATTTAGCTATCACAGATTTCAGCTACAACAAAATGCAGGTCCATGTGAAAAATATAATTGAATTTCTACTGCATGGCTAGAGAATTGGTATATTACCAATGAAGCAAATCTCATTTTGTTAGAAGCCTAATCATCAGTTTTCTCTCACATACAACAGCAAGGCTGAACCTGCAACCAGTCCAAACTGTTTCACGCCAGCAATATTCAACTGTGGCTTTCTGTCCACTACTGCAGCGGCAGCAGCTGAAAGCTGAACTAAGCCTCAGGCAACAGTACAAGTTCATTTTAAGAGGGTGTAGATTGGAAGGTCAGAGAGAAAATGCAGAGGAGACCAAGGAACAGTCAACGGTTAGACGAGCCACCTCGGGAAGAAAGGAAAGTATAGTAATGGCTATTGGAACCATTTAGGTCCTGCTCACTTCAGTAAAGTAATTCAAGTGCATTACTTTGAGGAAACCAGGATATGTTAGTTTCAGGGGCACAGTGATATCTCATTGTGCAAAAACTGCTGGCGAGATCAACAGCAACCCCTTCCTCTCTGTGGTGTGGATTTTAATAAAAAAAAGTTTGAGGTTGTCAAAGCCCAGAGGAACCTGCTGCTGGTTTGAAGCCAATCCAGAGCATGGCGGGGAATTTCTTATGGCAAGTGACCAAATAAATCTTATATCTCCAAAGAAGGATAAAACTACCACAGTAATTCAAGAAATGAAATTGCCCTAGCGCCAATGTAAAGGAACACAGTTAAACGATGCAACTCTGAAGTGGGGAATGGGGGGGGGGCATTGTGATGTCCCTTTTTGTAAACCAGCTTCACAAGGTAAAATTGTGCCTCTTTCCTCTGTTACACTGTCCTTCCCATCTCACACAGTTTACGTTTAAGTTCAGTTCATTTTTAAACAGAATACACTTCTTGGCAGATTGATGGGAAGAATTTGATTCAGGGCATTGAATATCCATACGTCTGGCCTAAAGTCAGTTGAGCACTCTTCAGTTTAGTGTATGCTAACTAACTGAACATAGCCAGTTAAAACAAATAACATTCACTGTAAGATGTTAAACATGGCACAGCTTCAAAATATCAGACCTGGGTTCTAATATAAATACAGAAGTATCACAAGTGTAATGTGAAACATATTCAACCTTCTTCCATGTTAAAAACAAAATCTTTTCTCAAAGCACACACATTAAGACTCAGCACACAAAGATTCTTTTGAAAGCCGTAAAATCCTCTTTGGAATTACAATTTCATTCTCCCGATTTCATCAAGCAAATTGCCCACTGAGGTTTCTATACAATTATTTCTATTATGCAAGCCTAACATTAGCTTGATCAAAGGTTTTATTGTGACACATACAAATCTACCACGTGTGGCAGCTTAATTCTCCTGTTTTGTTGCCTGACTCCTGAGGACTACCTCAGCCCTCAGGCCACTGAACCCTCATTCATGCCTTCATCACATCCAGGCTCGACTACGCCAACGCCCTGCTTGTCGGCTGTCCCAATTCCTCCCTCCATAGACTGCAGATAATCCAGAACTATGTGGCCTGTGTCCTCTACCACTCCAAGCTTCGTGACCCCATCTCCCCCATCCTCACCCGACTCAATTGGCTCCCCATTACCAGAGGATTCAATTCAAGCTCCTGGTCCTCACATTCAAAACCCTCCATGGCCTCGCCCCACCTTACCTCTGCGATCTCCTAATCCCCTTCCAACCTACCCAGCCCCTCCGCTCAGCAGGCCTCCGGCCTGCTTCATGTCCCCCTCCCCACCTTAGGTGGGTGAGCCTTCAGCCACTCTGCCTCCAACCTCTGGAACTCCATCCCACAGTCCCTCCACATTGCCCCCTCCCTAACCTCCTTCAAGTCCCACCCAAGACGCTCCTCTTCGATGGTCCCATCAGTCACCCCTAATCCCACCCCCTTTCCCTCCACCTTCCCCGACTCCAGCTCGGGTCTGAAACAATGACTACCCAGCACCTTGGGACGTCCTTTTGGAAGGAGCTCGACAAGTGTAATATTATTGTTCTTCTTTACACACCGCTCGCAGAAAAATGCCCAGCACTGCCAACCCACTACAGTATCGTACCAAGCTGCTGGGTTTCTCTAATTACATTTTTCTGTGTTGTGAAACATGTCTGGTGATGCAATGTTACTTGATCAAAAGTTGCCCAAAAGACAGGAATTTCCAAATCAGCACATTCTATTGTAAAAGCCACAAACTATAATATTGCACAAATGCGACTTGAATAGTAATAATAAACCACTAGCTTATTGCAACCAATACATGAGAAACAATGCAAGGTTCCAATAGACTGGAAACAATGCTGTTCTGATATTGAAGAAAGATAAATGACATGGCAACTATTGCCTAATTAGCCTGACCTTAACAATTAGGAAATTGGAGACAATCAGAAGAAAGAAAATGGATGATTCTTGTAAACATGTAAGTAATGTAAGGAATGAAAGCCAACATGCATTCAGTAAGAGTAGGATTAATCCGATGAACCTCTGACTTTGAGATTATGACAATCCAAATTGTGGGAAGCCATATGACTTAGTATGTAGCCTTTTAAAAAGCTGAAGACAAGGAACCATATGAGAGATTCCTTCCCAAGTTGAAGTCACTGGGTATCACGGCTAAGGCAATAGTTCGAAGGCAAGGAAGCAGTGGTTACAGTTAGGGGAGCTAGGTCAAAATGGGGGGAGGTATTAAGGAGTACTGGGACTACTTCCTGTTTCTTGTATATTTATTTGTAGATGTTACTAAGTTGAAGGAACCGATTGAATCAAATGAGACAACAAATGTCCTACAAAGAGAGCTTGATAAGGTATAGACAAAATAATAATATTCCTTGCATTTGGTATAGTACTTTTCATATCTTCTAGATGTCTTAAAACGCTTCACAGAATATACTGTAAAGTCAATTATAAAGTATATTTGTGGGCGAGACACAGCAGCCAATTGCGCACAGCGGTGTCCTACAAACAGTCGTGGATTGAAATGACCAAATTTATTATTGTTTCTCGAGCGATTATTATTAGGCGCGCGAAGCAAGGAAAGTTGCCCATAGTTTCGCCAGGAAATGAACCCAGGTTAGCATAGGTTAGCAACTGGCAAATGAGAGGTAGGGAGTTGCCGTGGGGTGAGTAAATTTGAACAGGAGTGTGAGGATATTGAAATCGATCCGTTTGGTGATGGGGAGCCAGTGGAGTCTGCCAGAACTGGTGAGATATGAGTACGAACTTTATTCCGGGTCAGTATGCGGGCCGCAGAGTTCTGAATCAGATAGATCATTTGAATAGTGGAGCTGGGGAGAACAGCGAGGAGTGTGGTGGAGTAATCCAAGTGGGAGGCGACAAACGCAAGCACGAGGATTTTAGCTTCATTTGGGGTAAGGTACGGTTGGAGGCAGGTTGGAGGCGGAGATGGAAGAAGTCCTGGTCAGAGACCAGATGTGGGGAGGAAGGACAGCTGGGGATCGAACCAGATGCCTAGATTGTTGCGTGTTTGGTGAGTGTGAGGGAGAGCCAGGAAGGTTAGGAGTTTAGAACCACAGAAGTGAAGACGTTGACAGGAGTCAAGAATACGGCTTCCATCTTGTCCATGTTCAGCTACAGGAAGTTTAAGGTCATCAAGACCTTGAAGTCTGCCAGATAGGTTGATAGAACATCGACAGACCTGGAGTTGCTACTGGAGGAGGCAAGATAGATTTGTGTGTCATCTGCATACATTCACAAGTTTACCCATTGTCTGCGGATGACATCGCCCAGAAGGAGCATCTAGACAAGGAAAAGAAGAGGGCCAGGGTTAGAGTCCTGGAGTTCCCCGTAGATGATAAGGCAGGGGCGAGAAGAAAAATAATTTGTTGAGATGAAATGGAGGTGGTAGTTAAGTAGGATTCGAACCATGCTAGTGAGGTCCCACTAAGGTAGATAAGGGAGGAGAGGCAGTGGAGGAGGATGGCATGTCCGACTGTGTCAAATGTAGGGGGAGATCCAGGTGATCGAGGAGGCAAAAGGATCATCGTATCATCGTCCAACATGTCAAAACAGCAATAATCAAGACAAACAGACAATCAAGAATATAGTTAAATTCAAGCTACATTACCAAATCAGTTGAGTTTAGATTCCCAGATGGGTTACTCAAGCGATACAAAAACGCAAAACACTGCAGATGCTGGATATTTGAAACAAAAACAGAAATCGCTAGGAACACTCAGCAGGTCGGGCAGCATTTATGGAGAAAGGAGAAGTAAGTCAACGTTTCAAGTCTGACGAAGGATCGTCCATAGCTACTGCCTGACCTACTGAGTGTTCCCAGCGATTTCTGTTTTCGTTTACTCAAGCAATACAGTGCTCTAGTCAGGCTGCACCTAGTGAACTGGTTGCCAAGACATAAGGGTGGCTGCTGAGGCTCCAGACGGAGGAAAGCAACATGGATGATCCCAATAGTTATAACAACAATAACAACAAAATTACATTTATAGAGCACCTTTCACGTCGGGAGGACATCCCAAGACGCTGAAAGCAATAGGCCTGCCAATGGGAAACCTGCAACACTGGACTCATTTAAAACATACAACTGATGTTATGTTACGAAAATGGCAGAGTTGGTTTTCTGGAACAAAAATGTAACGAAGGTCAACTAATCTTGTGACATCGCATGTAATCTTGTGTTAATCTCCTCCTTTGCCACACAAACAAAAGATGTCCAGATCTCTAATATAGTTAAATTCAACAGTAATCTACAAAGTAATGAGGCCAGGTGGAGGAAAAGCAAGAGGAAAAAAGGTGGCTTTAGTGGGGGGTTTTTAAAAAAGCTCTGTAAACACTGGAGCTTGAAGAAGCTAGGGGGAGGGGACAAGGATGCATCCTTAGGGCACCTTGCAGGTGACTGGGCGGGGAAAAATATTTGCTAAAATATAGAGCTGGCAGTTTATGAGGTAGGACTTGAACCAACCAAGTGTGGTCCTATTGAGGTGGATGATGAGATAGTCAGAATGGATTACACCACATTTATGTAGCTCCTTTCTGGACAGAAGGAAGCACAGCTATCATAGCACAGATGACTGACAGCTGGCATCCAATTTGCCCACAGTAATGTCCGGCGATATATCAATATATCGGTTATATCGGTATAATTTTTCATATCAACATGCCGATATTGGAAATTTTAATATATCGGTATATCGAAAAATTCGGTATACAAAAAAATCGGTATATCCAGAACATCAGTATATAGTGTCCAGCGATATATCGATATATCGGTTATATCGGTATAATATAAAACTTTACCTTGTCGCCGGCATTGCAAACCTCCTGGGCCTAGAGCACGCATATCGGAATGCGCGCGCACATCTGAATGAGCATGCGCACCTCCGAATGCGCGCGCATACACAGGATAAAAAAATCTGGTGATATCGATATATCGGTATATATCAATATACCAATATATCGATATCGGAAAATTTCCATATCAACGGACCCTAGCCCACATAATATCCTACAAACATCCATGAAGTGAATTTACTGAACAATTTTATCTAGAGGATTGATTGTTGGCAAGAACACAGAAAAATTAACTTTTCTTTGGGATCTTTAATGTCTACCTGAACAGGCAAACTGGACCTTGGTTCAATGTTTCCTGTGACTGACAGTACTCCAGCATTTAGGCGCTCAGCCAATAACTACCACACTGGAATGTGAGCTCAATCCTGTCATGGGGATTGAATCTTTCTGACTATGAGGAGGTGGGAACGACCATCTGAATCAGGATGACACACAATCAAGCTTTTAGGAAACCCAGGCAACTGCAAAAGGATCTGAATCTTTTAAAACGATGAAATCTATTTCCCCATATATCCAGTAGAATGTCTAACTATCTACTGTCAGATATACACTCAAATGTTTTTTTTGTTCGGTACCCATTTGGCTCTGCCTGTGATGCGCATTGGATTGTGTTTTTCTAACATTGCCCATGGGTCTTCCTGAGTACATGCTTTGAGATGCCTGAATTTTTCCCCAGTTAAATATTGCAATAAATAGCTCTGACATTTCTGGCTCTTACACCAACGTTTCCACTATATACAGTACCAAGCACAATTCTATGGGGCAAATTGAAAATCCTTTGTGTGTGACTGCTCATGGGAATGCACATGCTTATGTACTGCCTCTTCAAGAAATATTAAAAACTATATATTTTTAAATGCCACCCAGTAAAGTTTTTACCCAATAAAATTGCTCAAATGTATTCTACAATGACAATAAAATTACATTTGAATAGCACCTTTCATGTCAGGAGGATATCCCAGAGAAGGATATCCCAGAGAAGGCCTTGAGGTGAGTCTTGAAGGAGGCAAGGGAATAGGTGTGGCAGAGGGACTGCTGAATAGAGTTCTAGAAGGTAAGGGCAGAGTGGCTGATGGCCTGCACCCCCAATGGTGGGCTGGGGGATATGGAGCAGGCCTGAGCCCACTGAGCAGAGAGGTTGGTATGGGGTTAAGAGGTTGCAGAGGTAGAGGGGAGCGAGGTCATGCAGGGCTTTGAAGGAGAGGACCTGGATCTTGATCTGTAACGTCTATTAGACGGGAAGTCAGTGGAGGTGGGCAAAGATGGAAGTGATGGGGTCCCGGAGCCTAGTGCGGAAGAGCATATGGGTTACAAAGTTCTGGATGATCTGCAACTGTATACTCACTACACCAGAATATAATAATAATCCTTGCACCTGTCGGCTGTCTCAATTCCTCCCTCCATAGACTGCACATAATCCAGAACTCTCCGGCCTGCTCCATGTTCCCCGACCCACCTGCCCCACCATAGGCAAGTGAGCCTTCAACTCTCTGCCTCTAGCCGAGTAGCAGATCTTCGAGACATTACAAAGTGCTTTACAGAATATGCTGTACATTGAATTGACTATGTTTTGTGGGCAAAATGTGGTAGCCAATACACCCTCCATTATTATTGTTGCTGACATTCACTGTACTATATGCATACAAATCTCAACTGCCTAACCTACTGTTAACCCATTCACTGTCCTATTGATATCAGTGCTGGGAGCAGATTGCCCTGAGCCACTATGAAATGGAGGATGTATAATGGCACCCCCTCTGGTGGAAGCAGGCTGTCTATCCTGAGTGACAAAGGAAGGGTGCATAATAGCACCCCCTCTGGCATGAGCAGATTACCATGTTTCACTGATCAATATGAGAGGGGTGACAGGGTTCCCTTGTCAGTAGAACAGAGTATATTTGTTAATGTTATTTGTTTCAGCTCAATAGGACATGCAAACAGAAGCACAGCTTTCTATGGATGAGCAAACCCATGGGGGTGGAATATTCAAAACTTCCTACATGAATGAGTTTTTATTTAACTTAACATGCACTTCCAACCACATGATAGATCTACAGTTTTAAGATGTGGACAACCTAGACAAGAGCTACATGCAAGTGATCAACAGAAGTTCCTCTCCAAACAAACATACAAGCAATAAACTGGCCATGAATCTTCTGTATTTCTGTGAAGCGCTTTGAGACGTCTAGAAGACATGAAAAGTGCTGTATCAGCTGCAATGATTATTATTATTATTTGGGTGAAAAACAATCCCATTGATGCCTAATTGTAAATCTGTGGACACATAAAAAGCAGATATTGCTCTAAAGAATTCTGACACAAAACCAGTCAGTCAATTTTACTTCTTTAGAATACATTATAGATTCATAGATTCATAGAATTTTACGGCACAAAAGGAGGCCATTCGGCCCATCTAGTTTGTGCCGGCTCTTTGAAAAGAGCGATTCAATCCCACTGCCCTGCCCGCTCCCCATAGCCTAATATTAGAATACACAGCATAGAATCAAGTCATTTGGCCCATCTGCTCTATGCTGACGTTTATGCTCCACATGAGCCTCCTCCTGCCCTTCCTCAACTCAGCCTACAAATAACAACCTTCTATTCCTTTCTCCCTCATGTACCTATCTAGCTTCTCTTTAAATATATCTATGCCATTTGCCTCAGCAACTCATGGGATAACAAGTTATAAATTCCCACTACTCTCTGCCTAAAGAAATTTCTTCTAACTTCCCTATTTGATCTATTTTTGACTATTCTATATTGATGGCCCCTGGTTTTGGACCCCACCACAAGTGGAAACATCTTGTCTACTCTATCAAAACTTTTCATAATTTTAAAGACCTATATCTGGTCAACCCTTACCCTAAAGTGCCCTAGACACTGGCCAGCATGAAGGGCGCTATATAAATCCAAGTTGTTGTTGTTACACTCCCCTTTTCAAGAGCAACGAGTCCAAACATGTTCAGCCTTTCCTGGTAGATATAATCTCCCAGTTCTGAGATTATCCTTGTGTATCTCCTTAGCACCTTCTCCGGTGCCTCTATATCCTTTCCTATTCCTTTATAATGTACTTCTGGCTACCAGAAAGAAAATTGCTTGTTTGTCATAAGCTACGCTGACTAAAATACTCATAGTTTAGGACAACAACTTGGATTTATATAGCTCCCTCACTCCATGCCGGACGGCGTCTCAGAGCACTTCCAAATAACGGATTCTGGCGCCGAGGAAGGGGGGGAGAAAGGTAACCGAAAGCTTTGTCGAAAAGAAAGGTCTTTAGCTGAGACCTGAAAGTAGGAAGAGAGGGGGACAAAGACAAACATGGCAACTTACAGCTAGAGTACTGTAGTTATCCAGTGGAAGAGCTACAATCAGCACAGCCATTACAATGCGCAATAGCCACCATTTGTTCTGTAAATATACTGTACTGCCTTAACATTCGACAATATTATGAACCATCTCAATCAGCCAAATAAATATTGCCATAAAACCTAGCAAAGTGATGCATTTGCCCAGGTTTCTAGCTGTGCAAACCTGGTATGAGCAGTCAGACAAAGGGGCAGAGTTCAGTACCCCTGCCAATTCCACACATCTGTTCCACAAAGCCAGAGAAACAAGTACCCAGAAGTGTGTTGATATAGTGAGAATAATAGTGTAACAGATATCCCAGATTAGTTGCACAGAGATCAGAGGGAATTATATAGAGAATAATGGACATCTGGAACTAATCACAAGACAGCCTCTCACATTCAACACTAAAAAAGCAGGTTAAATGTAAAGAGCCCCAGGAACTGTCCTCTACACTATTCACCTGTGAGGCCTAGTTGTACAACTGGTTGAGGTTCCAACTGGAAAACCCATTAGAACAAGAGGTTAAATTACAGAATCATATTTCTGGGTGTACATATTGACACAAATACTGCACCTGACAATTTTATCATCTAAATGGCTGATATCATCTTATGCACATCAAAAGCAGTGATTACTGGTAAAACAGGAGAGTATATTCACTATCTATGGCTCTTTTACCTTTTAATCAATTAGAAAATACTGATTCACATACAGTGTGTTATTCAGTTAGATTACATGGAATCTACAGCACCAAAACAGTCCATTATTTTAGTCCAAGTAGTTTGTGTCGATATTTATGCTGTGTGCAAGTCTCCATCCAGTAGGGTCCGTCGTTATGGAAAATTTCCGATTTAGATATATCGATATTTTGGGGGGTTTCGTACTGCACATGCGCGCGTCGCAAGGTGCACGCGCATTCGGGGCACACGCGCATTCAGAGATGCATACGCATTCGGAGGTGCGCGCGCATTCGGAGGTGCGCGCACATTCGGGGCCTATCTCCTCAGGAGGTAAATATCTCTCTCTCTGTGTCTCTCACACTCACTCTCTCCATCTCTGTGTTTTTCTATCTGTGTCTCTCTCCTCTCTCACATCACCCCATCTCTATCTATCTGTATATTATCACATCCCCACCGTCTCCCCCCCTCCCGTCTGTCCCGTCCCCCCCACCGCCGTCCCTCTCTCCCCCCACCCTACCCCACCCCCGCCGCCGTACCTCTCTCCCCCCACCCTGCCGTCCCTCTCTCCCCACACCCCCCGCCGCCGTCCCTCTCTCCCCTCACCCCCCCTGCCGCCGTCCCTCTCTCCCCCCCCACCGCCGCCGTCCTTTTCTCCCCCCCACCCGCCACCATCCCCCTCTCCCCCCCGCTGTCGCCGTCCCTCTCCCCCCACCCCACCCCCCATCATCTCTCTTCCCCCCTCCAACCCCCAGCCATCTCTCTCCCATCCCCCCCAACCCTTGTATACCTGTATATTGTATTCAAGGATTATGAATACAATATGGCGGCTTGCACCTCGGTCTGTGCGTTGTGTATAGAGATGAGCGTTCTGGGTCTTGTAGTTCAGTGCGCATGCATTCCGATTTTTTTGATATATCGACTTTTTCAATATATCGACATTTTGAAAATGTCTATATCGGTATGTCGATATGAAGATTATATCGGATATAACCGATATATCAATATATCGACGGACCCTACCATCCATCCTTAACCCCCAAACTGCTCTCCTTTAAATACACATCGAGCTTCCTCTTTAATGCACCAATACTTCCTGCTACAATCAACGTTTCTGGCATGGAGTTCAACATTCTCACCACTCAATATGTAGTAATAATAATAATAATCCTTGAATTTGATATAGCACTTTTCACATCTTCTAAACGTCTCAAAGCGCTTCACAGAATATACTGTAAAATGAATCGGCTATATATTTGTGGGCAAAACGCGGCAGCCAAGTGTGCACAGCAAATCCCACAAACAGTAAAGAAGCAAGTTCCTCCTAAACTCATTTAGATCTGTTAGCAGTTCTTAGATTTGTGCCCCCTTTTTATGGATGCATCAACAATATTCTCATCTCCAAAAATAAAATAAAACCTGTCCAGTCTTTTCTTGTTGTTTTATTCTCCCAGGTCTGGTAACATCCAAGTAAATCTACAGTAGATTCTCTTTATCTGCCCAATGTCCGGAGTCTTTACAACTTTCTACGTACATGCAGCAAGGAAATCATCTTAAACTCTACAAGCCACAGGCCAGACCACTTCTGGTATTGCAGTGTTTACAGCTACACCAAACAACACACACTTAGGTCTTCTAAAATGGACAGCGCTGAACATGCATTTGGGGTGCGGCGTACGAAAGAACCCCAAAACATTTTTAGGAAAATATCTGACATTTTACCACTTTTTTTATATACACCACAGAAACCAACCACATTTCCTCTCTCCACTTTTTGGCTTCGCCACACCAGTGATGGCGAAAGCTCATTTGCACTTAATTTGCTTATATTTCTTTTCAAAGAGCCGGCACAGACTAGATGGGCCGAATGGCCTCCTTTTGTGCCCTAAAATTCTATGATTCTATGATTCTACGAGATCTGGCAATTAGTGACTGTCAATATTGAAAAAATATTAAATACAACAACTTCGGTTTATACAGCGCCCTCCATGCCGGACGGTGTCTCAGAGCGCTTACATTACAAAAATATTACAAAATTAATACAGTAGCATTCTGCCAGTAGATGCTATTAAAATGACCATAAAGCCTTATCATACACAATCACTCAGCAAATGCAAGAGCAGAAGGGGAAAGGAATCAAAAAACATTTTCACATCAATAACTCATGAAACCTGGGCATAGATTAAAAGGGGGCACTTTTAAAATGAAAGCAAATGTTCTGTATAGAACTCTCAAGTGAGAACAGCGAGGCTGTGAGGTCTGCACCACACCACATAAGTGGCTAAAGAGAACAGCAGTTGCTGTGCTCTAACACGAGATGAAGGTGCGGTTTGGTTCTAAACCACAGCAAAGCATTTTTATCGTGATGCAAAGCTGTAAGGAGATGGGCTGTGTACTGTATAAAGTTACACTGAAGTTAGTTTCTGGCAAATAGTTGATAAATTGACAAGATGAGTATAGGTAGTATTTATTCATACTGCCTACTGTTTTTCACTCTTCCAAGTGAATACATTATCATATAAAAGTTACACATGCCTACCGTTACACTTTACTAAACTTCCAATCACAATTCTCAGGTGCGGCAAACAGATTTCCTTTCAACCTCATGCTGCCAAACCACTATTTTGGTGGGAGGTGAAGACATGTCTTAGACATGAAGTCCAAGAAAATTGTATCAATAGGCACAGAAGTGAGAAATATTTTATTCAGTATGAGTCCGGATTGTACTGCCATTGTTGGGACGTGAAAGATGCTATACAAGTGTAATTTTGTATTGTTGTTTATCTGTGATAGGTTTGAGACAGGCTTCAGGAAGGTTCGATTCTCTGAGACTGTACCCAACATGACCTGTACTAATTAAATGCAAGTTGTTAAAGAAGATTAAAAACATAACACTAAACGTCACTCAGCCTCAAGAGTTAAAATGAGCCATACAAGTCCAGAGGATTCCAGTCATCGACTAAGTTACCAATTGTGATTTCCTTTTAGGAAATTGTACCAGGAAAAGAAAATTATGCAGACGATTCCCATTCAATCAGTACTGAGCTGGCTGATCTCATCTGGGACAGAGTCAAGGCCAGTACAATTGGCTTCTGAATCTTTGGCTTAAAAGAGGAAAAAACAAATCAGCTAAGGTTCCTGCTCTTGACTGCTATTCAGTGAAATACTGTACATGAATGTGAACACTGGATGGGAGCAGGATCAGACTTGGTCCTGCCCCAACAGCCGTCTGATACTCACTGTCAAGCATACAAATAGAAAATAAGAATAATAATCCTTGGATTTGATGCAGTACTTTTCACTAAATGTCTCAAAAGCGCTTCATAAAATATACTGTAAAGTGAATTGACTGTATATTTGTGGGCGAAAACGGCAGCCAATTGCACACAGCAGTGTCCCACAAACAGCTGTGGATTGAGTGACCAATTTACTATTTTTTTCAGTGAATTATTATCAGGCGTGTGGAGTAAGGAAACCTGCCCAAAGTTTTGCCCTGCTGGGAATCAAACCCAGGTTTCTCACTTGCAAGGCTCTAACCATTGAGCTACAGGACTCCAGTAGAATGCCTACTTATTGAGGAAATCATAGGACAACCTGTACTGACCATATGATCATATGAGAGAATTAGCCTGACACAAATTAAGAGAACAAAACAAACCACACAAGCATTGCAGGGAGAAGTCCTGTTTTATTCAGTACAAGCTTGGGTTAATTTCTAACCTATTTGTTCTGCCAGTCACAATTCCAATTTTATGTGGACATGAAATACCACCCAGCAAATACAATTCACCTCATTCCAATGCAGCCTCGAATCAGGTATCAGCCTGACACTGCAGCAACTCTACAGAATTTTTTTGTACTGCGAGTCTCCGCATGCTTACTCTAAAAGCCCAGAAGCAGGTGATGCTCCAGCAGGAGAACACAACATTCCCAACGAACCAAAGGGTCTACCTTAGTCTACAAACTTTTTCTTACTGTATATGTACATGATCCTATAAGGCCCTCACAATTTAATGTGTAAATTGATGTGTAATTTAATGTATGTAAATTAAATCCTGCAGTTACTCGCCTCCTCTGTGGCTTCCTTCAAGTTTTGCCTCAAGACTCTCCTCTTCAATAGACACATTGGCAACTCCTAATCCCCCCTTGCCTCCCCCCACTGTCCTCAGCTCGGGTCTGAAGCAGTCCAGCACCTTGGGACATCCTCCTGACATGAAAAGTGCTATACAAATGTAATTTTGTTGCTGCAAACTATCCATTTACATAGAGCAGGCTGCTGAGGAAAATTATGGTGCGAGGAAGGTTTGATCCCAGTTCATGGTAAGTTCACTTCTCTAAAATGAAACAACAATTGGAGGCTCTGCAACTGGCCTAAGACCTTGGGCTGACGAGGAGGAGTTTTCTGCTGCTGATCACTATTCAGCCCCCCCTGCTGGAAAGTGCACTTGTCTGGATGTCAATAAAGCATCAGACTTATTGATATGGCCCCACAAACAAGTAGTCTGCCAATTTACCATAATTAAGGATGAGTTAGCAACTTCTGAAGATAAAGCGAAAATATTAAAGGTGTTTTTTTTAAAAAAAATTGAGAGCAATTATATAATAGTTCCAAATGGAATTATTAGGAAGATGATCTTTCCCAACACCTCCCTCTCCAAAATGACAGTATTTACCAAAGAAACACCAACTTTCAGGACTTTTGAATGGACATTAAATATAATCAAGTTTAAAACCATGCACATCTGTACTGCATTCAACAATTGAGTCTCTGAATCCAATAATACAGGTATCCTCACTTGAATATTGGAATTCAAACCCAATTGCTAGGGATCAGGTCCAATGAACTCAAATCTTGGACATGAGGGAGCAGTTTGCTAATTTAGACTAAAAAACTAACGGTGTGCCAAATGTGCCTTGAATCCCAGTATCAGACAAGCTTGCCCTATGTGTGAACGTGTGCATTGTGCATGACTCATGCATTTTCTGTGAAGTGCTTTCAGGCGACTAGAAGATATGAAAAACGCTACATCAAATGGAAAGATGATTATTATTATTTTGTGGGTATGGGAATGGAATGGTACCTTCCACAGCTCTCAACCTTGACTAACGATGAACAT
Organism: Hydrolagus colliei; assembly: GCA_035084275.1. Taxonomy (NCBI): domain Eukaryota; kingdom Metazoa; phylum Chordata; class Chondrichthyes; order Chimaeriformes; family Chimaeridae; genus Hydrolagus; species Hydrolagus colliei. The sequence continues at coordinate 8,252,696 of CM068761.1, read as the reverse complement.
TGACAGCTGAGAACGTTGCACATGTCACACCACCACATTACCCTGATGGAGTTGAAGGAAATACATTGGCAAGAAAAACAAAGGAAGTAGGTGACTGCAAAGTACTTCTCATTAGAAACTAAATTAATGAATTGATAATGGGACAGGTTCTCATTGGTTTAACCCCAGTAATACACCCAATGCACATTCTGACTATCACCATCTAGTGATAGTCTACTACTTTCCAGAATTAGGTAAACAGGTTGCATCCCTGCAAGGAGAGAGTATGTATACCACTGTAAACACAGGGAAATCTCAATTCGCAGGTGGGCATACAAATATGCTACTCTCAATCTGGTTTGGATACTCCAGAAGCATAGTAATGGGTTTCTGCATGTTAAGACAGCTGGCTGATCCAAAAAAGGACTGGATCAAGATTTCACACTGAAGCAAAATAGATTTGATAACTCTGGTTTTCTATATAGATTATTTTTTAACCTGGCAATGAAGCCCAAATTAATTTATGGTTTTTCTCATTTTGCCAAAAAACTTAAAAACACAGAATGAGGTTTCCAGTAATAAGTAAGCAGACACAACAACAACATCGATTTATATAGTGCCCTCCACGCTGGATGGCGTCTCAGAGCGCTTAAATTATTTAATTAACTTACAAAGTTAATAATAGCTCCGAAGCTCCGGTTAAGTTTAGGGTTGTCTCTCTGTTAACATTGACAGATGGGGGATAAAATAACAACCGTTTAGTCTGTGACTAAAGACTGAAAACCATCCACAGACTATATAAAGTCTGCGCTAGCCAACCTAATCGGAGTACAGACAGTTGTAACTGAAGAGCTATGAATAAAATTAGCAACCTATACTTTACATAACTGTCCAAGGCTTCTCACAAAATTATCATGAAAGTATCACTCTCAATCAGAAAAAATCCAGAAATATTGCAGATAAATCAATGTCATTCACAAGACATTGCATTAAATATGGAGCATATTTATTTTATATCCTTGGGAGGTAGGGTGGAGAAGGGGTGTTTTGGAGCTGAAATGATTCCAAGGTGAATTATTTTGAAACGGAATGAAGGAATCAAGCCAGCCCTTTATGGTGGTCTTGATAGTCTGTTTGCTGGGTCAGGCGGATCCATCGTTCTTCACGGGCCTCCTTATGAAAGCACAGCCAGACTGGCTCATTGGCAGGACCTGGAAGGGCAGACCAGTCACTTGGTGCAGGGAATTCTCCCACTCAACTGCTGTTAACTCTGCAAGTGAAAGCCCTAATATGTAGGGTGATCCTAGCTGGACGAACAGCAGAAAAGCTTGCTAGAAAGTGACATCAATGGCAAGCTATGCGGTTTTAGCTGGTTATACTCCGGCAGTAACCCAATGCATACTCTGGGGTCCTCTGAAGCTTTGGCTTCTGCCAATGTGGCCTAATAGTCTCCTGAATCAGTTAACCAGAAAGCATCCCTCTAGGGAAAAAGTACACAATTCCATTCCAACAATTTATCTCTATAATTTCCATGTGTAGATGGGATGCATGCAATTCTCAGTTTGGGTTGGATACCATGGGATTCAATGGTGAAGGGTTTCTGCATGTTTCAAGGCTGAGGCTGACCCCTTCAAAAAATTATATTTTGGGAGCACTGCACAAATTGAATGAGCTGGACAGATAGTGAGAAAAAACAAATAGAAGTATGAGCCATCACCCTTCATTGAGTCACAACTGTGTCTTCCCAGGACTCCGGGATATTTTCCAATACCACAGCGACCACAATAAATGTTTTTTTCCAGCAGATGGAATTGATCAGAAAGGATGAATAAAAGTGACAGCCCTGGCAGTCTCAAGAAGGTGATATTCTATTACATCTATCAGTGAATGGAAGGTTGGAAGCATTACAGAATTTCTACTAACCACAAAAGGCAGACAGAAATAACCACTATAGTTGGGAGTGGGGAAGAGTCTCCAATAGACCCCAATAGATAGAGATGAAATTGACAAATGCACTGGGAATGGGAATTCCATACGGCATTACTGAGCAAAAGGCAGAAGTGATGAAGCATCAAATGCAAATCAAAGAAAAATTAAGGGGAACTAAAGGGCAAATTCACTCTCCACAAGAATAATCACAAAATAAAATATCACAAATAGATGAATACAGTACTAAATTGAGAATCAGGAGTCCAGTTCTAATAGTCAATCTAATTTCTGAAAGTGTTAAAGTAGACTCATGGCAAAGCTGAAATACTGTCGTTCAATCACTGCTTTCCGACTCCCTGCATACACACATATGCAGGACAGTGACACACCAGCAGATTTTTCTTCTCTAACTCCCTGACTCTGATTGCATCTGACAACATTTCCAATCTCACCAACTGCCCAATCTCACTGACGTAACCCGTACTGTGTTTGAAACTCTCAAGCCTTGGCTTAATGAATTGTGATTTTGTTGGAACAAATATTCAATCTTAATCCTTTCAGAGAAACCAAACAGAGTCTGTAACTAAATGTCAACAGTCTAAATGGGTTTGAAAGGAAAGCACAAATATAGAGACAAGCAGTTTGTGACTAAAATGCAGTTAGCATCTCAAATCCAAGGCACCTCTCTCAATGCGATGAGGACACCTCCACTTAAGAATCCTAAATTTAATAGATTTAACAATGTTGATAATAACTTCCCGTCACTACCAATCAAGCTTTACTGTACCCTGGAAGCTGAGGATTGAAATGAACAACCGTAAAATATATTGTGCTTAATCTGGTGGCAAATCACAATACAGTTAAGGAAGGTGCAATGTATATGAATGACCTTTACCATGATTACAACATTTCTTTACTTTCATCTCTATTTACACCAGGTCCCAAAGCTCACATCTGTGAACAATGACAGGTACTAAAATGGTGATTTCAATAAAAGTACTGTTAGGTACCACAACAGGTAAAGCACTCCTATGGAAACCATGTAGTTGAAGCATTTAAGTGGTTGGCAATGTTTATATTAACCCTTTCTGTATTTTCCCGATTCACAACAAGCCACTGAATAGGTTGTCCCAAACAGCAGCAGTAAATCTCATGCATATACTGTATTAATCAATAAACAGTCTGTAGGGACATACTTCCAACATGAAAGGCGCTATACAAATATAATTTTATTGTTGTTGTAAGCAGTAGCAGAATTTAATCCAATCTGGAATCAACCACTCATCAGTCAATACAGGTACAATACCTTCACACTTCAAATTTAGACACTTCCCTTAAAAATAGCAACCAAATCTTTCACCAACTAAAAACAGTTTATACCATTAGCGTTTGGATTAGTAATTGCCATTTCAATCCACCAGCCTTAAAGCAAAAACTGCTAACCAAAATCAAACGAATAATCAGAGACAGAGAGCTATGGTGCTATTAAATATCCACCTTAATAAGCAGTCACACTTCCAATGACAGTTACTTTATTACCCTTTTGATATGTTTCAACAATAATATATTACTTTTTTCCTCAGTTTCTCAGCAGATTTGTAACTTCTCTTTTCTTGGAAAAGCATTCTCTTGGAAACTTTCTTCAACCACAACAAAATTACACTTGTATAGAGCCTTTCACGTCAGGAGGACACTCCAAAAGTGTTGATAGCCATTCGGTTTTCTGTACACCGAGGTGCAACTGTTTGTGCTTCCTGCAGAAATTTGCACATGTTCACTCTGCAAGTGAGAAAAGGTGTTGCAGATAGTTCTGAACGTATGTAGTTATCGTAAACGGAGGGTGGTTTACATTATCTAGCCAGGGACAATTATTTTTTATATAAAAAGTGGAAGGGTCTGTAGCTGCCACTGCAAATACTTCTGCTATATAAGGAACAACAGTATCCGGTGCTCACACAAATCAATCCTCAGGGCATGACATGTTAATTTTTGTTCTTCATGCCTGCCATAAAAATAGATTTGTGGACAAGTTCCTTGTAAATATTCTGTACCTTTTTTGGAATATTATACTATAGAGGAGCTAAACAGCTCACAGTGGAACTGAGGCAGGAAGGACAGCCTTGTAACAGTTCTCCTTCATGCCCTCACTTTCACTGCACTAAACAGCTCTACAGTCTATGCCCCTCTGATGCTACCCTATTCCATTAATGTCAGTTCTCGCTGTCCATGTCGACATGGCAAGTTTGGCCACTCTGTAGACATTTCTTTGTTGAAAAACATTTCATAAAAATCCTGAATACCAATACCGACATGGTCTGGCGAAATTTGTGATAAAAACAGCTTCAAAGGCCCCTTCACAACAACACCGAGTGAAATCACCGACGCACAAGAACCAGAGATCTGATGAACCACACAGACCGGACGGACACTACGGCTTATATGGAAGGAAACTCTGGAAGTCGACACGTAAAATCCAGAGAGAAAACTTCCATTTCTATGCCAAAAATCCGGAAACATTTTCCGATACCCTTGTTATCTTAACCCCTCGAGGGACAGGGCGAGGTAATGGAAAACAATACAGATCTAAAACGTCTGTAAATTCTAACAAAGTCTAGGTCAGTCACTGTTGCAGGACATTGAGGTTCTTGCACACTACCCCTCGGGAACACTACAGATAGTGTGCTGGCAAAGTCATTACTGAGTTCAGAATATACTCATCAATCATGGCAGCTTCTCATTACCTCTTGGAAAATACTGATCAATACAACCACTAACATGGCTTTTTATTGTGGAATATGCTGCTGCTTATTGTTCTAAGAACATCGATAGGTTATTAAATTAAGCACAGTATAACGACAAAAAAAGATGTATTGTCCGCTCAGCCACTTACTGCTCTCTCAAACCCCAGCGGTGTGTTTTTACAATAACCGAGGATAGATGAGCTGTCAGTACATTATTACGCTTTGGTTTCTTTTCCTGGGTTAAATGTTTAACTACAATTATCTGCTCTAATCTTGAAACCATCTTATTCCAGGCAACCCAAAAACGCATGGTATGTGATAGTAACATACCCGAAGCCTGGAGATAAAGAGTTTTAATCACCACTGCAGATCATACTGAAATATTAAAACAAACACGCTCACTACCCTCAGATAGGGAGCAGTAATTTTTTTAAAAACTGATGAATTCTACAATACACAGTACACACAGGCAAACCAATTTACACTTATATAGTGCCTTTCACGCCAGATGGACATCTGAAAGTGCATACATAGTTTTAGTTCAACTATGTATGTACAACTTTCCGTTGCCAACAGAATCTGCCAACACCCAGTTTTTTTTCTCTGAACGGATTGTGAAAGATAGTCGCTTGATGCCAGCAAGCATGAATACCTGTTGCATCACAGGGGAACGCATTTTTAAAAACTATAAACCTTGTTGCAAAGTATTCCATCAAACCCCAGAACGACAAATCCGATGCCCTATTCCTCATGGAACAACTCATTGGAGTTCTACAGTCCATGGATGGTTGATTTTCGCTATTTCCCATGATCATTCCTTTCCCAAGATCAGTTTAGATGAAATTTGTTCTTTCTTCTGACTCACTTGCTAAATGATTGAATTCTTATTCACAGTCATTTAGAGGTGACGGATCAACTAACTAGGGCTTTTGATGTTAATTCCTGAACAAATAGTTGCAGTATTTCTCCCCCCCCCCCCCCCCCCCCCCCTACTATCTCCACTTCTCCTCGGTAAGATAATCAAATCTTCAACACTACAAAGGCATAACAAATAGTTAGTCAATTTATGTAAAAAATGCAAGAATTGGTATCATTCACCCATTACGCAGTGAAGAGTTAGTTGATCCAATTGCTAATCCAGTACAGTACTGTATATTGGCCCACAAAACATAGTCAGTTCATTGTTCAGTGTATTCTGTGAAGCGCTTTGAGACGTTTCACAGATGTGATAAGGTATTATATCAGATGCAAGGATTATTATTACTACTACTTAGTGGACACTGAATCAAACTGTTACTCCCCTATACCCCCAGGAGCATTTGAACAAAATATTATTCCCTCCCCCCCCTAAATTATCCTGTGAGCAAGTAGTGTTCAGCAATCGAATCATTATTGAATGTGGGCCCCACCGGCGACCAATTGAATCGTTATTCCTCATTACATTACATTTATTTACCCTGAGGAATAAATGGTGAATAAAATCTTTACTGCAAACCTATGGACCAGCCAAAATCGAACTAACTACTGAAAATCAATCCCTATCGAATAAACAGGAGAGGGGGGGGGGGGGGGGCTATGCTGGAAAACTCTGGTCTTGTTTTCCAGGAGGAATAGAGTCACTTTGTGTGTGTGGGGGGGGGGGGGGGGGAGGAGAGTAAAACAATTCCTAACAAACTCCTCTCCACAGATTCCGGAACACCCCCCCACCAATAAGAAAAAGTTTTACAAAGTTCAGCAGCGACCAGTGAAGTCAAGTCAGTCAGTGACCGAGGGGAGGGGGTGGGGGAGAGGGCAGAGTCCCGAGGGCACCCCCTCCCCCTGACAACCCCCCCCCCACCCCACACCGGGGGTCTCCCCGCTCGCCCGGCCTCCCCTCACCCACATCAAACAGCGACCACACGCTGCCCACTCCATCTCTCTCTCCTTCCCTCCCTCCCTTCCCTCCCTCCCCCGGTCTACCCCGGGGTTGGCAGCGGCCTGGCCCTCACCTCAGCCAGCGCCAGGCGGCTCCTGGGGCCTGTCCCCAGCCCCCCGCCCCACCCCAGCCCGGCACAGCGCGGCAGAGCGGTGCCCCTCTCCCTCCCTCCCTCCCTTTCGCGGTGTCGCCCCCGCTGCCGCTCCTCAGCCGGTGGTTGTCACTCACTCACCCAGATCGTCCATGATGGAGCCGCCGAGTGAGTCTGTGTCTGTGTGTGTGTGAGGTGAAGAGAAGTGAAGCCTCACAACCCCCTCCCTCTCTCTCTCTCGGCTCTGGTCTCAGGCAGCGGGAGGCGGGGCTCCTACAGTATCGCGCGCCTCATTAGCGAGAGCGCGCGCTGCCTCCCAGCGTGGGCGCGCACCTCTGACTGATAGCAGGAGAGCGCGGAGGGTGGGGCGCGAGCACTGACCCACTGGCAGCCGGGGGGGGGGGGGGGGGGGGGCACTGACCCACTGGTAGCTGGTGGGGGGCGGGGCACTGACCCACTGGTAGCTGGTGGGGGGGGGCACTGACCCACTGGTAGCTGGTGGGGGGAGGCACTGACCCACTGGTAGCTGGTGGGGGGGGGCACTGACCCACTGGTAGCTGGTGGGGGGGGGCACTGACCCACTGGTAGCTGGTGGGGGGGGGGCACTGACCCACTGGTAGCTGGTGGGGGGGGGGCACTGACCCACTGGTAGCTGGTGGGGGGGGGCACTGACCCACTGGTAGCTGGTGGGGGGGGGGGGCGGGCACTGACCCACTGGTAGCTGGTGGGGGGAGGCACTGACCCACTGGTATCAGGGAGGGGGAGGCACTGACCCATTGGTCATCGATGGCGTGGTCAAAGAGGACGGTCTTGAGGCAGAACTTGAAGGAGTGTAGGGAGTTCCAACTGTTGGGGGGCAGAGTGGCTGAAGACTCGGGGCGGGCAGGTGGGATAGGGAAGATGGAGCAGGCTGGAGCCCACTGAGTGGACGGAACAGACAGGTTGGTAGGGAGATAGGAGGTAGGAGAGGTAGGATGGGGCAAGGCCGTGGAGGGCTTTAAAGGTGAAAACAGGCATGTGTTGGGTAATAGGAACTCATACTCCAGAGTATCATCCACTTTACCATTCTACCAGCTCCGCGTCGGACTGCTTTCTAAATAAGCCCAGCAATCTCTTCCAGTCACTGTTTACCCTATTTACATGGCCTTGCCCCATCCTACCTAACCGATCTACTCTACCCCTACACACCCACCCGGACCCTCCGTTCAACAGGACTTGGCCTGCTCCAAGCCCCCCGCCCGAACCGCCCCACCATCGGAGGCCGGGCCTTCAGTTTCTCCGCTCCCACCTTATGGAATGCCATCCCTCAATCCCTCCGTTTCGCCTCTTCCCTTTCCTCTTTCAAGGCCGGTTTGAAGACTTTCCTCTTCGATCGTGCCTTTTGTTCCACCCCGAACTCTTTTACCTCCCCTTCGTGTTTCACCCCTTCCCAAACACTCCCCTCCCAGCTCGGGTCACACGCCTCTTGTTCAGCGCCTTGGGACGTCCTCCCGACGTGAAAGGCGCTCTATAAATGTAAATTGTTGTTGTTGTTGAGTAAAGAGAAACTTCTTGGTTCCTGCCCAAAAGTTGCACTTTGCAACTCAAACCTAATGTCTTTTTGTTCTTTTCTCTGAAACTTGCCATTTCCTTTCCACCTTTTCTATCCTATTTTACCAACATAACCTGAATCCTAGTAAGTTGCATTCACTTCCATCATTTAGCCACGTCTCTATGACTCCTACCACATTGTGATTACCAATTGTCACCGCTGCCTCTTATTCCACCATTTAATTTCAAATGCTTCCAGCTTTTAGTTACTGGTACATAAAACTTTACTGCCTTAACTTTCTTGTCTGGTTTCCTGATTTTGCTATCTGAGGCTTTGTGAGATGTTTCTGTTCTTGTTTTAGATAATCCCTACCTTTTTTGGTCTATTTTGTTTTCAACCTATCCTATCTCTTTCTGATGATCAACAGGCCTGACCTCCTTATCTCCCATTCCTCTCTCCCCCTCCAAATCTAGTTTAAATGAAACACTGCTTTTTAAATTTTATGGCAATTTAGTTCCCCTTTGAGTCAACTGTAAATCATCCTTCCTATAAACGTTTATCTACTGTATTTGAAAAAGTACCCCATTTAACAACACATTTAATTTCTTCTTGCTCAAACAATTTTCCCGATTGACCTGTCATTTAAGTTGAGTATCCTGCTCATTGTTTCCACCCTCAGAGAAAATACAGGGAACAATTCAGACACCACTACTTTGACCCTTTTCTTTGAAACTCCTCATCAACTTTGTAACCATGATATCATTTGTTTCCACATGTGAAACTGATTTACTCCTTCCCCATCCCCCCTCATGATCTCATCCTTCCTCCCTTTTATCTCTGGGAAGGAAACAGTTTGCAGCCTTATTCATGTTATCATCTTTCTAAAACTCACTGTCCATGTACCTCATTATTAAAATAATAAAAATCGTGAAGACATCTCAAAGAGTTTCACAAGTTTTTCTGAATACCTACTGTGTGTTCACATTTCCAATGTATTTTTCTCAGATTGTATCCCATCATTTCATTCTCTCTCCTCATATTGGGTTTTATTGTTTGTTTCTCTTACCTCATACAGGGTCTCAACACTGACCTCATCTTGTTTCCTGTGGGAATCCAAAACATATTATATATTAGTTTGATATTGTCACAATATAACAGTTTTTGTTCCTAAATTTTAAAAATATATATACACAGTATATACAATGCAGCTATCTGACATTTTGATCAGAAATACTCAGGCATCATTTGCCCCCTCATATGCTTGGTATAACTCATAATAATAATCCTTGCATTTGAGGTAGTCCTTTTCACATTTTCTAGATGTCTCAAAGTGCTTCACAGAATATACCGGGGAATTTTGTGCTCAGTGGTGAGAGCACTTGCCTTGCAAGCGAGAGACCTGGGTTCAATTACCAGCATGCCAAACCTTGGGCAAGTTTCCTTACTCCACATGCCTCATAATAATCCCTAACAAAATTTAATTTGGTCACGTCAATCCATGATTGTTTGTTTGACACTGCTGTGTGCAATTGGCTGCCATGTTTCAGTACATTCTGTGAAGTGCTTTGAGCATCTAGAAGATTTGAAAAGCGCTATATCAAATGCATCGATTATTATATGTGAGCAAAGCATGGTACGTACATATTCTACAGTGAAGTCTTTCCTTGTACAGTCACTACACTTTACAGTGTGTCATGTGAAGCGCTTTGAGACATCTCAACGGCGTGATAAGGCACTATATCGAATGCAAGGATGATTATTCTCAAAGATTCTTATTCTTTCCAATAGTTCTAAATACATGTCTTTCTCTCCTTTGTTATTTAACTTAATAAGTTAATAAGCTAATTTCTTAAACTGTGAAAAACATGTATATCCCAGTCTTACTGTTAGAAGAAAAAGTGTAATTTTGAAATCAAAACATTAATAATCCCAGCATTTGATATCGTGGTATTCACTTAGGAGGGTGCCTCAAAGCACTTCACAAAATTTATTATTATGTAGTGATTTTGTATATTGTAGGCAATCAATTTTTCCACATAGCAATGTCCCATAAACAGCCATGAAGTGAATGACCAATTTTGACTTAGAAGTTTGTTGGCCAGGGTGTTAGGTGACACTCCCTTCTCTTTTCAAACAATGCATTGCAATCTTTGGTACATTCACCCAAACCGAAAGCTGGGACCTTTGTTCAGTATCTCATCTGAAGCACAGCATTGGAATGTCAGCCTCAATTATGTGATTTTAAAGTGAACCTGGAACCTTCTGACTCAGAAGTGAGAGTGCTGCCAACTGAGCCAGACTGACATCTAAAAGCGCTATATCAACTGCATGGATTCAGCGCCTTGGGACGTCCTCCCAATGTGAAAGGCACTCTATAAATGTAATTTTATTATTGTTTCTTGTATCTAAGTTCTAAAATGGTTTAGCTATGCTTTAATATAAAACACTGAATTAATTTCTAACTAACTACAATACATATATCTAAATCAGTGGATGTAGTGTATTTGGATTTCCAAAAGGCATTTGATAAGGTGCTGCACAAAAGGTTGATCTGAAGGATAGGGGCCCATGGAATTGGGGGAAACATATTAACACGGATCGAAGAATGGCTAACGGGAAGAAAACAAAGAGTAGGGATAAATGGGTCCTTCTCAGATTGGCAGGATGTGACTAGTGGAGTGCCACAAGGATCAGTGCTTGGGCCTCAACTATTTACAATCTAAATCAATGATCAAGATGACGACTTCGAACTTCAAATATCCAAATTCGCGGATGACACTAAATTAGGAGGGAGAGTAAACACCAAAGATGACATTTTAAAAATGCAGTATGATATAGATAGGCTAGGTGAATGGGCAGGTAGGTGGCAGATGAAATATAATGTAGCGAAGTGTAGTCATCCACTTAGGTAGTAAAACAGTAGAGCAGTTTCTTATTTAAGAATGGATGTACTCGCCTTGGAGTGGGTACAGAGTAGATTCACTAGGTTGCTACCTGGGATGAGGGGAATGAGTTATGAGGATAGGTTGAGTAATCTAGGCCTATATTCTCTAGAATATAGAAAAATTAGAAGTGATCTTATAGAAACCTAGAAGATTATTGAGCAGCAAGACAGTAGATAGTTGTAAACTATTTCGCCTGGTTGGAGAAACTATAACCAGGGGTCACATTCTTAACATTAGTGGTCAGCCCTTTTGCATTGAGTTAAGAAAAATCTTCACTCAGAGGGTAGTGAATTTATGGAATTCTCTACCCCAAAGGGCTGTAGATGCTCAGTCGTTGAACATATTCATGACTGAGATTGATAGATTTCTTGTGGTTAAAGGGATTAAGGAATACGGGGATACACTGGGTAGGTGAAGTTAGAATAGATCAGCCATGATCTTATTGTGCCTTGACCGGCACCGCTTATCTTACCCCCCACGCTGCCGAAACACTCGTGCACGCGTACATCACCTCAAGGCTGGACTACGGAAACTCTCTCCTCGTCGGCCTCCCCATTTCCTCCATTCACAGGCTGCAGGTCATCCAAAACTCTGGAGCCTGGGTATTATCCCGCACCCGCCTCCGCGACCACATAACCCCCACCCTCGCCCGTCTCCACTGGCTCCCCATCCTCTAGAGGATCGAGTTCAAGATTCTCGTCCTCACCTTCAAGGCCTTACATGGTCTTGCCCCGCCCTATTTAACCAATTTACTCTCCCCCTTCAAGCCCACCTGGACCCTCCGTTCAGCAGGACTTGGCCTGCTCCAAGCCCCCTGCACGAACCGCCCCACCATTAGAGGCCGGGCCTTCAGTTTTTCTGCTCCGACCCTATGGAATTCCATCCCCCAATCCCTCCGTCTCGTTTCTTCCCTTTCCTCTTTCAAGGCCGGTTTGAAGACTTTCCTCTTTGACCGTGCCTTTTGTTCCACCCCGAATTCTTCGACCTCCCCTACTTGTTTCACCCCTTCCCGTACACTCCTCTCCCGGCTCGAGTCACACGCCTCCTGTGCAGCGCTTTGGGACGTCCTCCCGACGTGAAAGGCGTGAAAGGCGCTTTATAAGTGTAATTTGTTGTTTGTTGTTGAATGGTGGGGCAGGTTTGAGGGGCCGAATGGCCCTAATCTTGCTCCTAATTCTTATGTTCTTTTAAGGTTTAGACACAAGCCTCCTGCAGCAACTATGCTTTTACCATTTGGGTCTCACTCCCTCCACCCCTCTACCATATCCATTTACAGTATTTATCCTGCCTAAAAACCTGCATCTTCAACTGAGGCTGTGGTCAGTATGTTCTGAGATATGGGACATATCTATATGAAGGGTGTAATATAAATGGAAGTTGTTGTCACTGTATGAACAATTTTTTTTCTGATTACAGATCATTCATAATTCTTTGTCCATATGTTATTTCCTTCCGTCTGTTGAGTACAAACACCTTACAATTTTACTATCACTAACTTCACTGTTAGTTAACAGTCTAATTTTGAAATCTATTTACATTTCACGTTACACTGGTAGCTACAGACTAGCACCTAGACTTATCCCAAAATCCCAGTGTTATTTACCACTTCAGCCATTTTCCATGTTATTTCTCAGAGCTCAGGAAGCTTGTCTGGAAGTAGTCACAGGAAGTAGTCATATTGGTATTGTTTTGGTCAGCCTTTCCTGGCCTTCCCATTAAACTTCCTCTTTGCATCAAGGTTTAAAAGTTGTGGTTAAGGCAATGCTAACTTTGAGATACGGGGTTTCAAACTGTGGCAGAGGATGCAACCCCCACAGCCCTGATCTTCTGTACATACTTTATACTACATGTACAAATAGCCTGCATCTTTATGCATACAAAACCTTGCGGGCTTAATACTTTTGTCCTCGCCAGGCTCCACTGATTCCTGTGGATCGACTTCATTGATAAATCCCTTCACAGCCTTGTACCTCTACCTATCTCTCTTTAGTCTTGATCTTTGCTCAGCTCCTCCACTCAGCAAACTCGAGCCTGTTGAACAACAAAGTGCATTTGTATAGTGTCTTTCACATCAAGAGGACATCCCAAGGCACTGGACAGTCAAGGATTCGCACTACTCCTCCCTCTATGCCAATATCAATGGCCAAGTCTTCACCCTCTGCTTCACCTGTTTTATGTTGATCTTCAAAACCCTAGCTCTTTAACACAGCCTATAGTGCCACCCCCACCCCTCCCCCAACCCAGCAAGACATTACTGTAGAATACCTCTACTCTTTATAAATGCAAGTTGCTGTATGTATATATAGTGATCTGGTTGCACTCATCTATATTCAAGATCCTTTAAATATCAGCCAACACATTTTCCTTCATGTCCACAAATCAAATCTTCATTCCAATACACAATTCCTCTGTCAGTTTCAGCTGTTGAAGGCGGTTTACCATCAAAGCAAGTCAACAAGAGCTCCACAAATTTATAATTCTCCTGAATATCTATCCTCTCAATTCAACATTATGCAGCATAAAGGCACCGTTTTCTAATTGAACATATGGATTTCATATTGTCCCCTCCAGTCAATGCGATTCACAAACAGAGAGGGTTTGGATCAGGTTTGCTTTCTGCTGCTGAATCGAAGGAAACTTCGATCGTGCCTTCTGCTGCCCTGCCAAATCTCTCCCTCCCCTCCTAACTTTCTCAGCCCCTTATCCCTACTTCTCTCCCTTGCTCGGGTCTCGACCTGACTGTTCAACCCTTTGGGACATCCTCTTGACGTGAAAGACACTCTATAAATAGAATTTTATTGTTGTTTGTTGGTGTTGTTACATGCTCCCTCTCGGTGATGTCATCTGCAGACGACAGATGCAGATGACATCACCTGCATCTGATGGTTAACTTCCACAAGTATGAATGACACCCAACTCTACTTACTTCCTCCAATTGCGACCTCCAGTCCCCTGATGTTCTGTCAGCTTGTCTAGATGAGTGCAATTTAAATGTCAACAAGACGGAAGTCATATTCTTTGGCTCCCATTGACATCTTCTGTTCCATGGTTCCGACCTCCTCAACCTACCCAACCTGTCCTTAAAACTTTCAGAACCCCTATGCAACTTACGAATCAGGTTCGATCTCCAGTTATCCTTCCTCCCTTACGAGCATCACTTTCTTCCATCTCTGCCACATTGCTCGTCTCTGTCAATACTTCACCCCAAAAGCTGCTGAAATCCTGATCCATGCCTATGACACGTCTCGGCTGGACTACTCTAGTCTCGGCTGGACTACTCTTGCGCCTTCCTCAATAGTCTCCACTCCTCCACCATCCACAAAACTCCACCACCTGCATTCTCACCAGCACCAAACTTCATACCCCAATCATCCCAGTCCTTGCCAAACTGTACTGACTCCTTGTCAGAGCAGATCAACTTCAAGATCCTCACTCTAGTATTTAAAATCCTCCATGTTCGGCACCCCACCACCTCTCTCCTCACAGCAGTACCCGCTGCCACTGCTTTATTGGACCCGACCTCCTCCTTGTCCTCCGAATCCTCCGCTATACCATTGGCGGCTGTGCCTTCAGCCTAAATGCGCCGAAATTTTGGAACTCCCTCAACCCCTTTGTCTCATCTCCTCCTTTTCCATCTTCAGGTTGCCTCTGAAGAACTTTCTCTTTGACCATGCTCTGAGACCCCACCAGTCGCAGAGGGTGCTTTACAGTATAAATACAAGTTGTTCTTGTTGTTGTTCTTGAAGCTGTGTATATTGATGTGCCCTTGTCACCAACACAGAAAATCTGCCATGTGATTGTAAACGTGTCTGATGTCTGCCAAAACACCGAGGCGCTTGGAAACAACCAGAAGCATAACATTGATTGCACATGGATTGTCACCAGCAAAGCGAGTGTAATGACAGAATTTATTTTCAGATCACTACACATAATAAGGGAGGTCACTCGGGTCTTGTCTAGTGAATATAAAGCATCCTTGGCAACAGCTTGACTCAGTTAATAGCAATCTCAATTCTGGGTCAGTAAGATTGTGGGTTCAAGCCTTAAATTGGGACTTGAGCATACTGAATAATTCAGGCTGACATTCGAACACAGTACAGTACAGTGCTGGGGGAGCGTTGCTTTGTCAGAGGTGAGGTTTGAATGAGATGAGAAGCAGAGGTTCCTATCTGCCTCAGGTGGTCTTTAAATCCCCCAGATAAGAATCATTTCATTCATTCCACAGCTGTTTTGGGGAACATTGCTGTGTGCAAATTGGCAGCCATCCATGCTTTCCCTCAAATACACAATCACGACACTTTACAGTAAAATATTTTGAAGCACTTTGAAACATTCAAATGCCAAGATAAGCCACTGCATCAAAGGCAAGGATTATTATTAATGAATAATTATTAATATAATATTTGAGACACCATTCTACAAATGTTCTCTTGGGCTCCGGTGAGCTGTGGTTGAGTATCATTTAGATCGATTTTTTATGTTGGGCTATAAACAACATTATAAACAGGCATTAATTAACACTCATTAGTTATGGAAAATTTCACAGGTTGGCAGATTCATTCTGCTGAGGCATCTCAATTATGTTGATGTGTGAAATTCAGCTTGGGTGTAATGTGGCAAACAGGCCAACTCGTGCTAACTATAATACTGGCATAATTAGTCCTAATTTGCAGACAAAAGTTCACCACCCTATTAGCACCCTATTATCTGTACTAAAATCACTAACAGAATTGTACTTTCCAGGGCATGTCAGGACAAAGAAAATTGCACACAGGCATGGATTTTGTTATTGGTACCTGCATTAGACTGAGATAAAGAACTTTTTCTTGATAAATTCAGATGTTAGTATGTTTTCTTCCAGTTTGATTTGCCCATTCATACTGTTGTACGAGTTAATAAATGCTAAGGGATAATGAACATTCATTTGCGTTAAATATTAATTATAAAAATTCATCACTAATTGCAACAACAACAAAATTACATTTATAGAGCGCCTTTCACATTGAGAGGACTTCCAAAGCACTGAACAATCAGATCAGGACCCAAGCAGGGGGGGAAGAGTCGGGGTAGGGGGAAGGGGAAGGAGAGTAGGAGAGGGGGAAGAGTTAGGAGGGGAGCAGAAGGCATGGTCGAAGAGGAAGAGAATGACCTTGAAGGAGGAAAAAGAGGAAGTCAGGTGAAGGGACTGTGGATGGAGTTCCACAGTGTGGGAGCAGAGAGGCTGAAAGCCCGGCCACCAATGGTAGGGCTGTTAGGGCGGTGGACGTGGAGCAGGCCAGAGCCTGCTGAGTGGAGGGGATGGGCGGGCTGCTAGGAAGACAGCAGGTTGGAGCGATACGTGGGGGCAAGGCCATGAATGGCCTTGAAGGTGAGGATGAGGATCTTGAATTCGATCCTCTGGGGGATGGGGAGCCAGTGGAGTCAGGCGAGGGTGGGAGTGATGTGGTCACAGAGCCTGGTGCGGGAGAGTACACGAGCTGCAGAGTTCTGTAGCCTGTGAGGGGAGGAGCTGGGGAAGCCAACGAGGAAAGAGTTCCCGTAGTCGAGCCTGGAAGTAATAAAGGTGTGAATCAGTGTTTCGGCGGCGTTGGGGGTTGAGGTAATTAATCATTAGTTAGAAGCAGGACGGTCCCCTGTTACAATTGAAACAGCACAGAAACTGCCCTGGTTAAGGTCCCAAATGACATCCTAACCGCCTGTGACCAGGGTTCCTTCTGCCTCCTCGTCCTCCTTGACCTGTCTGCTGCGTTCGACACAGTCGATCACACCATCCTCCTTCAACGTCTTTCCTCCCACCTCAACCTTCAAGGCACAGTCCTTGACTGGTTCCATTCATATTTGACCCACCGTTTACATTTTGTTTCTTCCAACGGTTTTTCTTCAAACCCCCGCACAGTTTCTCACGGCATTCCTCAGGGCTCTGTTTTAGGCCCCCTCCTTTTCACCCTTTACAAGCTCCCTCTGGGTAACGTCATCCGCAAACATGGGGTAAATTTCCACGTATATGTGGATGACACCCAGTTGTACCTTTCTGCCTCATCCCTCAACCCCCAGACGATCGATGTTCTGACAGCATGTCTGTCCGACATCGAGTCCTGGACAAGGGACAACTTTTTGCAACTGAACGTGAGTAAGACCGAGGCCCTCCTGATTGGCTCAAGCCAGCGCCTCCGCACATCGGGCGCTGCCAGCCTCAATATCCAAGGATGCACTCTCCACCTCACAAAGCCAATCAGGAACCTCGGCATCATGTTCGATCAAAAACTTTCCTTCCTCCCCCACATCCGCGCCTTGACCAGCACCGCTTATTTCCACCTGTGCAACATTGCCAGGCTCCGCAACTATCTTACACCCCGCGCTGCCGAAACACTCGTGCACGTGTACATCACCTCACGGCTGGACTACGGAAACTCTCTCCTCGCCGGCCTCCCCAGTTCCTCCATTCACAGGCTGCAGGCCATGCAAAACTCTGCAGCCCGTGTATTATCCCGCACCCGCCTCCGTGACCACATAACCCCCACCCTCGCCCGTCTCCACTGGCTGCCCATCCTCCAGAGGATCGAGTTCAAGATCCTCGTCCTCACCTACAAGGCCTTACACGGCCTTGCCCCGCCCTATTTAACCGATCTACTCTCCCCCTACACGCCCACCCGGACCCTCCATTCAACAGGACTTGGCCTGCTCCAAGCCCCCCCGCCCGAACCGCACCACCATCGGAGGCCGGGCCTTCAGTTTCTCCGCTCCCACCTTATGGAATGCCATCCCTCAATCCCTCCGTTTCGCCTCTTCCCTTTCCTCTTTCACGGCCGGTTTGAAGACTTTCCTCTTCGATCGTGCCTTTTGTTCCACCCCGAACTCTTTTACCTCCCCTTCGTGTTTCACCCCTTCCCAAACACTCCCCTCTCAGCTCGGGTCAAACGCCTCCTGTGCAGCGCCTTGGGACGTCCTCCCGACGTGAAAGGCGCTCTATAAATGTAATTTGTTGTTGTTGTTGTTGTTGTTGAAGTTGAACCCAATATTTCTGGTGACTTGCGAAAGTGCATTCAGAAGCCGATCAATACTGATGTGTGTTGTTTGCAATTTATTGGAAGGAATCAAATTTTTTAATTTTCACCCTTGTCCCAGATTTCCATGAGTCCTGTCCCAACTCCGCCAGCCAGATCAAGCAGGCAGTAAAGCAATATGTTCTGCTTTGTGACGATCACCCACCAGGAAGTGGTTTACAGAACCACAGATTAAGTATCATTGTAAGATTTCCTCCAGCATATCGTATCTGCCCACAGCAACAATATAACTGAAATCAAGAGCTTGGTAACTTAGAGAAGTGTTTCAGTTGTTGAAGGCGATTTACCATCTAAGCAAGTCAACAAGTATTCCTGTAGGGCAAATTTATCATTCTGATTTTCTGTTTCCTCAATACAACATTATGCTGCTGTATCCTGTGTTTCTTTTCTCTCTTTCCATTTCAGTGGCTTGAAGGTACTGCCTTCTGTTTGAACATATGGATTTCATATTTTCCCTTTCAGCCAATGCCATTCACAAGAAGAGAGGGTTGGGATCAGGTTCACTTTCTGTTGCAGGATCCTAGGAATCTGTACATACTGATGTGTCCTTGTCACCAACGCAGAAAAATCTCCTGTGTAAATGTCATGTAAAATTAATCAATTATTAATCATTATTTAACAGCAGAGTATAATATTTTATACACCAATATTTCTGGTGCCTTGTGAAAGTGCATTCAGAATCAGATCAGATGTTTTGTTTATCTCACTATAAAGGGATTGTACCAATATGGTTAGACTAGAGAAATATGGAATGTGGAATTAATTTTGCTTCTGTTAATTCAATGCTTTGGATAATTCTTATAAACTTCAATCCATTTTTCACCCATTTTATCCAGCATTCCTAGGTCTGGCATAGCACAGCCACACAGCATAGCAAAATTAATTTGCACTAACTTTAGAACAATCAAGTTTATATTCTTGTCACTACCCCACCTAAAAGCTGCCGAAACCCTGTTCCATGCCTTTGTCACCTCTCGGCTGGACTACTTCAATGCTCTCCTCGCCAGTCGCCCCTCCACCACCATTCACATAATCCAGCTCAACCAGAACTCCGCCGCCCGCATTTTCACCCAAACCAAAATTCGCTCCCTGATTATCCCAGTCCTCACCAGACTTCACTGACTCCCTGCCACAGTGCGGATCGACTTCAAGATCGTCACTCTTGTGTTTAATGCACCCCACCTCTCTAATCTCCTCTCTCCTCACAGCAATATCCACTGCCTCCGCTCCACTGAGTTTGGCCTCCTCCTTGTCCCCCAAATCCTTCACTCCGCCAGCAGCTGCCATGCTTTTAGTCACTACACCCCAAAACTCTGGAACTCCCTCCCTCCCTCAATCCCTTCGCCTCACCCGCTCCTTTTCCATTTTCAGGTCACGCCTGAAGACCTTTCTGTTCGACTGCGCCTATGGTCATCTTCCCCCTCCCCCTGACTCAGCCTCCGCTATTGTGAAATGCTATGAGACGCTGTCTGGCATGGAGAGAGCTATATAAATGCAAGTTGTTATTGTTGTTATCTTTGCAGCCTATTCTCACCTGCTTAATCATCATCAAATTCTGATGCCAATTTCTTCCAAATCATGTAGTTAATACTGTAACTAAATTCTAAACCCTATGTAACTGATAATTTGTCTCACTGATCTGACTTTAGGCATCAATGTGTGCAATGATGCTGCTGTTGCTGTTCTGTATATACATATATAGAATATATATATATATATATGTATATATATATATACTCCCCCACCACAAAAAAGGCAGACCATGAGTCTGTTAATTTACATCAAAGCATTGCTTCTTGCGGCTATATCAACTGGAGCAAAAGTAGAAAGCTAACTGAGGATCACATTTAGAGCTGGGGAAAAAAATGCATCATAAATCAATTCAAAACATTCCATATCTAGGGGGGCATTTGATACAAATAAGATGGTCTCCTGGTCTCCCAAGGAAATAAGTTAAGATATATGAGAGCCTCAAGTTAACATGTCCCAAATACTCTATAAATAAGGGAACTTGCAACTGGCTCATGTGATCCTGAGAGTCAAAAAAAGAACATGAGACATGAAGCAGGAAATTATAGACCCATTAGTCAGCATTGGGAGTCTGGAAGTTGAGCATTTTATGGGATATGGTCAACAGTTATGTAAATAGAATTCCTTGCCTTAAGCAAAGGATACGCATACCTATTTGGAATTCTTTGTGGGTATGAACAAGCAAATTCTTATGTTCTTATCTTAAGTTCTTATGAATAATATTCAGTGGGTGCATACTTGGAGATTTAGAATGCATTTCCTCATTTTTGCACAAGAGGCTTTTAATGACAAACTGGTCATCTTGGGAGAAAATTGGTTTACAAATTAAAATAAAGTGCTGAAAAATATGTAAGGTACCGATGAGGGACTGACATCAGAGCATGCCGTAGGTCACCGCTGTTTAGAATATTTCTAAAGAATATGGAGGAGGGGACTTCTAGAACAACACTCAAATTTGAGATTTGATTACAATATCTGCAGTATTTTGCATTTTGTACAAATTTGAGAATTGCACAAAGCGGCGTGGCGAGGTGTATCATTGAGAATATTATATTATGTTATATTATATTGGATCATTGAGAACATTAAAGCTGAGAATTGCTAATGTGACTTGACTACACCTCTGGGGCTCCAAACTCTGAGGCTCCAAGGTTAATACTTCGCCCTTTTCCTACCTACAAATCACACCAGATTGAGAGGATTGTATCTCATGCTGTCGAACATCAATATTCTGCCATTCCATTCAGTAAAACAATTTACCGTCAAGCTGGTTATGAATAAGTGAATTTTTTAACCAAGTTCTTTCCACCTTGCAAAGTGGGAAGCTGGAAAATGCTAAGCGTATGTTTTAGGGTTAGAAGCAACATATATTAAATTGTAAAACTGAAGTTCAAGTTAAATAAGAGAAAATAAGCAATGACTCAGGATGATAAAACCCCTAGAACTGTTGGGAATGAGATTTATAATTAGAACAGCAGTACGGATTGATAATCCTTTAAAACTATGGAGTACTTAAAAACAAGCTAATTGATTTGGAAGAAATATAACAAAAACAAAATTATATTTTTAGAGCGCCTTTCACATTGGGAGGACAAAGTTCCAGAAATCTGCTCAGCAAACTAAGAGTTAAATAGAGAGTCTAACACATGAGTGATTTAATATGGAAAATAGAGGATCATGCATATTATTACTTGAAAATTACACCATGGCTTGGAGTTCCTTTGACTTAACTAATGTGGTAAAGGAGAATATATGAAGGTGATTATTTTCTATTAACTGAAAGAATCTGGACTATTCAAGGCTGCTGTTAACAAGGTAATCAAGCCCTGGAATGTATTCAAGGGCATTGGTTACAAGCTGAAACAAGTTATTTTCAGCTATGTTTGTGAGCCTACATTGGGAATATTGTGTACGTTGCCCTCAAAAAATAAATTAGGGTGAGTTCAATGTTAATCAAGGACAATTCTGCCCCTCAGAATTTGAAACGCAAAGAAGTTTTTTCTTCTTCAAAAACAACAACAAAATTACATTTGCATGATGCCTTTCACATAGGGAGGTCATCCCAAGACTGAAAGGCTAAAACGTTAAAGCAATGGACAATGTTGGTGGAGCCACATCATGTATGACTACGATCAGGAATCCAGTTAAACATTTACATAGAGCAGCACAGCATATTACAGCACACAAGCGGGTTATTTAGCTGACGTCCTCTGTGCTGGTATTTATACTCAATGAACCTCCTCTGCTCCTAACTCCCATACTCTCAACTCCCTTCTCCTTCACGTGTGCAAAAAGTTTCATCTTAAATTCGCTGATACTTAATTAAAATATTACATCAAATAGTCCCTGGCGAAGAGCTGTAAGGATGTTTGTGGACCTGTAACAGGAGTAGTTAGAGCACTTGTCTCGTAAGCTAGAGCCATGCAATCGATTCCCAGCAGGACGAAATATTGGGTGAGTTTCCTTACTTTACATGTCTCTGTTTGTCCAGTGGTAAACAGGAATCCAGTTGTTAGTCAATTGGCGGGTTGTTTTTCTGGGGGTAATAATAATTATTTTTTTAAAATTGGTTATATTGGTTAGGGTTATTATGATTAAAAACAACATTACAGATTGTTAACCCATTTAAAACAATGCAGTATTTTTTAAAGTAAGACGCATCAAAATAAATCGTTTCATTAATAATAAAAATATAACTAGATTTGCACCTTTCCCATGTTGCTGCAAGGAGAACATCACAAAGTGCATCACAGAATTTACCGTAATGCACAGTGACTGCACATGTAGCAGTTAAATTGCACGCAACATTATCTCATGTACAGGCATGAAGTGAATGAACAATTGTACTTGGGGGATTCTTGGCTAGGACTTCAGGGTAAACACTCCTCTCTTTTCAAATATCTCAGTGGTTAGAGCACAAGCATGAGACCTGTGTTCGAATCGAGGCAGATCAGGGCAAGTTTCCTTACTCCATATGCCTAATAGTAATCCCTAAAAAAAACACAATAATAAAATCGGTCATTTCAATCCATGCACTTTGTGGGACACTGCTGTGCGCAATTGGCTGCTGCGTTTCACCCACAAATATTCAATTCATTTTACAGTATGTTCTGTGAATCGCTTTGAACGTCAATAAGATCTGAAAAGCGCTATATCAAAGTGCAAATAATTTGATAACAATCACAAATAGAAACCCAGTATAATTATAGCAACCTCATTGCCATGCTAAGACTGCATGGACCAGAGATTGAATCTAGGTCCTTCCTAGTCTGGTGGTTCGGCATATAACACTGAGTCATCGGGCAGCCATACAATAATTTGAATTTATATAGCGCCCACCACAAACGGTAGCATCCACACAATCACTATTTGGTAGCGTACACACAATAAACGTACATTGAACAATGACAACCCAGGGACATTGTGTTCTGACCCACTTGGATGTGATGGCACAATTTAATTACTGCCGATTTGATTCTGTGTATTGATGTGGTTCACCACTCAGCTCCTGGGGGCGTCTGCAATAGTCATCATTATCATCCATAATCTGTAATTCACTAGAGTGAGATTGCTGTCGGCTGTTAGATCTGCGAAGCTGCTCTACATTGAGCAGCCATGGATGAGAGGTTTACAACAGCAAAACAACTGCGATGACACAAATTAGCCTATTGCATATAAAGAGCCTTTGATTCTTGTGAATTTGATCAATATAATAATCCTTGCATTTGATGTCGCATCTTATCATGTCAAGATGTCTCAAAACGCTTCACATAATAAACTGTTAAGTGAAATGACCGCTTTGTGTGAGAAACGCAGCAGCCAATTGTGCACAACAGCATCCCATAATCATGTATTGCATGACTAAATTATTATTTATTTAGTTGAAGGGATTATTACCCCCAGAAAAAGCAATCCGACCATGGACTAACAGGCGGATTCCTACTTACTGTTTCGTAAACAGAGACTTGTGGAATAAAGAAATTTGCCCAAAGTTTCATCCTGACCTGCCCGGGAATCAAACCCGGGTTGACTCGCTTATGAGGGACTTCATCACTGCATACGACACATTGCTGTGTTCACCACATAAGACAGTCACTTCACTCCAGTATTTACTGTGAAGAGCTTTGAGACATCATTCCAATGAGAAAGGTGCTATATCAAATGTATGGAACATTATTATTTAAGTAACACCACTGTAGATTGTCTTATACCAGACACATTACTTATATGAAAGTTCTACTATGATTTGATACTCATCCCTGTGCTTCTTTTCCTGTGCAGCTTTAAACTCATCTCCAGAAGTAAAATTGGCCATAAGTGGAACCTCTCGCAGAGTTATGATGTTAAAGTCATGTTTCACGTGTGACACCACAGCTCTCATGTTCTATATCAGCAACCTCAGCTTTACACTGCGTAAAATGGGAGACATCTTACTCTGGGACCATAATCAGACAATCTCAGAAATATTTGGGCTGGTATTCTCACCCGCCCCCGCACTCTCCAAAATAAACAAACTGAATGACTCGGGTTCACTCACTAAGCACAACATCACCATCTGGTGTCAGGAGGGTACTGCTACAGAGCAAAGTGGGAAAGAGACGTAAAAAATGTTAATTCATTAGGAAGATTAATGCTCCAAATAATAAAAAAGTCATACACACGGCTGTTTGTGAGACATTAATGTGCAAATAGGCTATCCCGTCTGTCTACAAGTACAGGGTCAACAAACGTACAGTAATATCCCGTGAATCACTTTAACATGTCCACCTGCTTTGAAAGGCGCGATTTCAAATCCAAGGATTATTAGCATAATAATCCTTGCATTTGATATAGCGCTTTTCACGTCTTCTAGACGTCTCAAAGCACTTCACAGAATATACTGTAAAGTGAATTGACTGTATATACATGGGCGAATCACGGCAGCCAATTGCGCACAGCAGTGTCCCACAAACAGTTGTGGAATGAAAATTACCAATTTATTATTGATTTTTTCGAGGGATTATTATTAAGTGTATGGAGTAAGGAAACTTGCCCAACGTCTTGTCCTGCCTAGAATCGAACCCGGGTCCCTCTCTTGCAAGGCGAGTGCTCTAACCACTGAGATATAGGACTCCACAATGATTGTAATCAACAATTGAGACAAACTTCACAAACAAGGAAGATTAAACCAATAAAGGGAAAGGTTAGGAGAAATGTTTTTACACGGTGAATTGTTTAGAAGCGCCACAGGCACAATGAACTGAATATCTCCCTTCTTTGCTGTAAATTTCTTTGAATCCATTGCCATTGAGTCCAGCAGCTCAATGGTTGGAGCACTCAATTCGCAATCGAGAGGACCTGGATTCAATTCCCAAGCAGGGTGAAATGTTGGCCAAGTTTCCTTATTCCACGTGCCTGTTTACCTTGCAGTAAGTAGAAACCTGATTGTTAGTCGATTACTCTTTTATTTTATGTTTTTAAAACTAATTGATTGAAGGTGCCTTAGAAATTTGATCCGGTTGTGAAGGTATTTTGGAATTTCTCTTCTATTGGCCCCATGCTCAAACATCGTACAAGTTATAACCCAATGTCTGTGAGCTCAACCTGCCAACGATTTGACTATTTGCTCTGCCACTCTTAATCATTGGACTTGCAAATACAGTCATTACTTTGCTGAAAATTCCATGAAGTGGCTTTCAGATGTTTCAACATTTTACGTGCTGATCAGACAGAAGATTAGTATTTTTGCCTGGAAGCCACAAGCAACAGGAAAGACACTGGTGAAGACAGGTCATACGTTTCAACTGTCGGAAGTGTGAATTATATCTCTTAAGTTGACAACAGACTCATTTTGCACCAGTTGAGTGTTCATTGTTAACCTCAGGGTGAATTCACAAGATGACAGTCTGATACAGCGTTGCATTGACGGAAGGGGTAATCCTTCAGAAAAGGTGTTAAATCCACGTCCCGGGTGCCTGTGCAGGTGAATGTTAAAAGATGTCATGGCACTTTTGAAAGTAGAAGATTGTTTCTCCTGGCCGCACCTTACTTATCTGCTAAATAAAATTAATCATTCATTTCACGGCCATCTGTGCACAAATTGCCTCTCGTATTTGCTTCTACATTCAAGGTACTTTACAGTAAAGCACTGTGAAATGTCCTTCCAATATCAATAATGCTATTTCAAATGTGAGAGTTTATTATTAAATAAGAATTGAATTAATGGGATTTGTATGGACTGAAATGGGTTTAACCATGAAAAAAATTAAATGAACATTAGCGCACAACAAAAGATTATTTGACCCATCAAATTGACTCCTTCGAATGGAACGCTGGCCTCAAATGGCAATAATGTGCAATAGGTTTCACATATTCAGCAAATATTTGCGGTGTTTTATATGGGATTTGTTCCAAGATCTGCTGTTGTTTAAAGACATGAATTAATGTTACAATAAATGCCTCCTGCGCGTGGTTTGCAAATAGTCAGTCAGGGCATCGGAAGAAATACCTTTTTCATTTTATTCATTCCATTTTAGAAATAAAATGTTGTTGATAAACATCAATGTCGTGGCATCTTCTGCATTTTTTAAAAGAACAAGCCACCGAGCAAGTAAAATTGGCTTCTGTGTGTAATGACAGCCGGGCAAACATCAATGAAACGGACGGGTAAAAGAGAAAGAAACATCAGAGACATTCAGAATCCAGAGCCTGCGGGCGAGTGGATCAGAAGACGAAATCACTCTCACCATATGAAGGTAGATCGCTAGACTTTTCAGAGGAGTTGTCATCATTCATCACATCATAAATTTTTTACCATGAATGAACTCAATGAAAACTGAAAAAAACCCCACAAGGATACATAGTGGAGAGTGCAGCAAGACACAGTGCATATGGCAATGGAGCCCGCTATCCATGTGCAATACAAAAGGTGGCCAGCATCCCGTTAAATGTCATCAGCATCTTCCAATGCTGCTAGTATTGTTCACTCACTTTGTGTGATGTTAATAATATAAATAATGTAACTGGAGTCGCCCCTGCCTGCCTCACATCCACGTGCTCGACCGCGCACAGCCTGGGAAGGCGCGGTTTCCGCTATCGCAAGGCACCCCGGTGGGCACCATAGGCACACGTTTACCGTACATACTAATAATATTCCCTCAAAAAAAACCACAAAATTGGTCATTTCAATCCATGACTGTTTGTGGGACACTGCTGTGCGCAACTGGCTTGCCAATTTCACCCACAAAATATACAGTCAATTCACTTTACAATATATTCTGTGAAGCGCTTTGAGACATCGATGAGATGTGAAAAGCGCTATATCAAAATGCAAGGATTATTATTATTGTAATGCATTTTCGGGACGCTCTTTGGTTATATATCAAGCGTTCCCCTGGACCCTTGCGTTTATTTCAGTCAGTTAAAGGGAGCGTCACACAAAAAACTGTGCACAAGAAATGTACCATAAACCACAGAAATCTTTTGTTTCGGGAAAATGGAACAGAGGAATGTATTTTGTATTGGTTTGGGATATCTGTTGTACCAAATATATTCATAAATAAATAGATATTTTCAAAAAAGTCAATAATGCAACTAGCTGCATTATTGACATAATTGATTTCACTCACAAAATATAGTCTATTCACTTTACAGTATATTCTATGAAGCGCTTTGAGACGTCTTGAACATGTGATAAGGCGCTACATCAAATTCAAGGATTATTACAAGACAATGTTGTCTCTTTATAAGATTTATTCAGCCAGAAAACTTGCTTACCTCGTCCATAAATACACTCGATTTATTCTTGAACCAGTGGAGGCACTATATAGTGAAATTTAGAAATGAGACAGCAAAGGAGGCTTTCTCTAGTCAACCAACACACTGGACAGTAAATTCCGCTGGTGCAAATTCATTAATAAACTCTGCTGCTGGACCGCTAATTTTAAACAATTGCGAGGAAACCACACTAAGGACAATCACAAGAACACTAGTACAAAATACATAAAACCAATGATTAAAAATTAACATGAGACATCAAATACACAATCTATATGTTTTACAAGCTGTGATTCATGGGTAAACCAGCTTCCATCATCGTTTCTGTTTCAAGTACTACACACACGCGCGCGTATAAACACACACATGCACGCACATTCACACACATGCACACGGACACATACACACATAGGTTTGTACTGATGTCCTCCAAGATGGGAGACTCTGAATTCAAGGGCAAGGGTCTGACGCACCATTGGGACAGACAGTAACTGAAGCTAAGGGAGAGGATTTCACATCACAGTAGGCAGCTTTGTGGTTAGAGCATTCACTTCGCAGTGGTTCGATTCCCAGTAGGGAGAAACGTCGTATAGGTTTTCTTGCACTACATGCCTCTGTTTAACTCCTCTCACTTCCCTCCACCCTCCCTGATCCCGGCCCAGCTTGGGTCTGAAACACTGTCTGTCCAGCCACCTTGGGACGTCCTCCCAATGTGAAAGGCTCTATACAAATATAATTTTGTTGTGGTTGTTTTAATCTTTTGGGCAACTGTGAACTTCAGTAACTCACACCCAGAAGAATACAGGAGGGATTTTGCTTTCGGGGGCTACTCTTCTTCCTGTCCTCCTCATAGCGACCTGTATAGTGAGCCTGGCTGTCAGGATCTCCCCACATTACTGGCTTGGAGTTTAGGGAATAAACTGCTCAATATACCATAACAGTAGATCATGAAATATTCCTGGAAATGTCCCCACTGTCCCCGTATGCAGTATGATGTGGGATGAGGACTCATTGAAGATGGAACAGGTGCTTGAGGGAGACCGTGAAAGCAGAAAATGTTGTTTGTTTCTGCTGGAAAATAATATCTCGGGATATGGTACACAGTTTGGGACACAGCCTGTCAAGCGACTGATTAGATGGTCTTCTTTCAGCTAGTAAATATTTATGTTCTCATAACATTTTGATCTTTAGGCTAATGGCCAATTTACAGCAACAACAACAACAACATTGCATTTATAGAGCGCCTTTCACGTCGACGGGATGTTCCAAGGCGTTGAATAGTCAGGGGACAGGACCCAAGCATGGGGGAGGATAAGGGCAGGGGGGAGGGAAGAAAGAGAGGTGGGAGGGCGGCAGAAGGCACGATCGAAGAGGAGGGTCTTGAGACCGACCTTGAGAGAAGCAAGGGAGGAATGCAGGCGAGGGGACTGTGGGATGGAGTTCCAGAGTGTGGGGGCAGAGAGGTTGAAAGCCCGGCCACCGATGGTAGGCGGGGGACATGGAGCAGACCAGAACCTGAATGGACAGGGTGGGCAGGTTCATAGGGAGTCAGCAGGTCGGAGACAGAAGGGGACCCCAGTCCTGAAAGTGAGGACGAGGATGTTGAATTTGATCCTCTGGGGGATGGACCCAGGTGATGTGGTCTCGAAGTTTAGTGTGGGAGAGGACACGAGTTGCAGAGTTTTGGATGATCTGCAACTTGTGAAGGGAAGAACTGGGAAGGCCGATGAGGAAGGAGTTTGCATAATTAAATTACGATGTGACAAATGTATGGTTGAGGATTTCAGCAGTATCAGAGTCTGGCAATGTTACTAAGGTGGTAGAAGGCAGTGTTGGTCATGGCACCTATGTGGGCAAGAAAGGACAGTTCAGGGTCAAACAAGAAACACAGGTTCCTGACTGGCTTCAAGAGACTTGAGGCAGAGAGTACAGAGAGATGCTGATGATGCCAGCGCCTGAGGTGTGGCGGCGCTGACACGAGCCAATCAGGAGGGCCTCAGACTTGCTGACATTTAACTGGAGAAAGTTGTCCCTCGTCCAGGACTCGATGTCAGACAGACAGGCAGTTAGGAGGGCGCTAGACCTGGAGTTGAGCGGAAAGGTGGAGTTGGGTGTCATCCGCATACATGCGAAAATTTACAAAGCTCTGATATAGAAGGTGTATTTAAAATAAAGGTACGTGGACTTTTGCACTGGATAACAAACTCTCCAAGGCAGATAAGAGGTGAAACACATCACTGAACCATAGCACAGTAGCAGCAGCTCCACACTCCGCAGGAGGTCACACACACAGTTGCCGCCCTGACCACAAACGATTTACTGCCGGTTTAAGAGCAAATTATTTGCAGAGAAATCTGAAGTTCCCCCGAGTTCAAAAATCGACCGACTTCAGTTTCCTCTCCTCTCTCTCGGTGAGAGGCTGGTCACTGAGTAGCCGGCTGTGCAGCTTGTGGTGTTTGCCGATGCCGAGTTTGGGCAGCCCGCGGTTCAGCCCCTCCAGCAGCACGCAGGCTTTGCACAGTCCCTGACTGGAGATGTAGCCACAGCGACCGCACGTGCCCTGAATTGGCATCTTCACGTCCTCCTTCACGGACAGGTTCTCGCCCGAGTGGATCACGGCCATGATGGCGCTCGGCCGGATGGACTCCAGGTCCTTCAGGAAGGCCCGGGCGTAGCCGCGGTACGCGTTGGGCGAGTACACGCACTCGGTGGAGAAGTAGTCCAGCTTCTTGAAGTAAGCGTACAGCACGATCTCCTTCTCGTAGGCGTACTTCAGCGGCTTGCAGCGCGGGATGGCCCCCTCGCTGCCCGTGGTGATGGCCGTGCATCGCCTGAGCCGGGCAATGTCACCGCGCAGGACGTTCATCAGCACCGTCTCAGCAATATCGTCAGCGTTATGACCTGTTGGGATAGGACATATTGATACATCGTCGAGATATCTCAAAGTACTTTGTGCAAACTCAATGTGAGTTTACCTTCAAAATACAGACACTATCTTCTACAGTAATAGTAATAATTCCTGCATTTGATATCGCGCCTTGTCAAGTCTTCAAGACCCATCGGCAACTCCTAA
Organism: Hydrolagus colliei; assembly: GCA_035084275.1. NCBI lineage: Eukaryota > Metazoa > Chordata > Chondrichthyes > Chimaeriformes > Chimaeridae > Hydrolagus > Hydrolagus colliei. The sequence continues at coordinate 8,222,143 of CM068761.1, read as the reverse complement.
TCCCTTACTTCCCTCCCCCGGCCCTGTCCCCAGTTCGGGTCTGAAACAGTGACCGTCCAGCGCCTTGGGACGTCCTCCTGACGTGAAAGGCGCTATGTAAGTGTCATTTTGTTGTTGTTGTTCGAGATGTCTCAAAGCACTTCAACTGAGTTTCCATTTTGTGGGTGAAAATACAGTAAATCCCATGAAACGTTTTGAGATGTTTCAGCAACATAAAGCACAATACAAATCATGATTTAAAATAATAATGCAGCAATCCCTGAACACTGACTGACTGCAGTGTGTCACGACTCTCCCTGTGAGGAACTAACTGCTTTCCGCAGGCAACTGTACGGATGCAATTATCACTAACTGAGCTGGTGATTCATTCTTCGTTGCAGATACCAGACAAAATGGAATATACAGTGCTCAGCAACGAGGCGGAACAGACCACAAGAAACGACAGAAGGCGTGTAACGGAGTCGAGATGAACGGCGACTGAATGCTGCGTTACCTGTGCACACCTTGTCCACTCTCAGCATCATGGCCCCACGGTCCAGCGCTTGCCTCCTGAACACTCCGCAGAATGTGCAGTTATTCTTCAAACCAACTTTCTTCACAATCTGATCCATCGTCCAGCCGTACAGCTCCTCGTAGGAAACTATTTTGAGAGGGAGGTCGTACTGCTGCTGGTTTCTCTTTACTGTCTCCAAGGAGTCATCGCGATAGCCGGTTATCCCCTCATCCACAGAGAGTAGGATTAGATTCAACCCGTAGTGATAGCGCTCATTCAGTACTTTTAGGACATGAGCCAGGACTGTGGAGTCTTTTCCGCCAGACGCGCCAATTCCTACCGTCTCTCCCTGGCGGAAAAGCTTGGCGGATGTGATGGTCTGATGAGTCTCCTCCTCAAAGGCCCAGAAGAAGCAATCTTTACAAAGGGAGTGGCCAGTCTTGGGTCGTTTCAGGATGGCCAGTTTCTTCTCACAGCTACTGCAGGGAATTGGCATGTTGGTCCAGCGTAAGTGGGTCTGGAAGAGAAAGAACCTCAGTTGGTGCCATCAACAAAGGAGGCTTTCTCATCAGATCTGAACCTTGTACTGAGCTTGATTTGCAGACAAACATCATTCAAAAATAACAGCCTTCAATCATTGAACTCGATCATTAAAATCCAGCACCAAAGATCATTATTATAGAGTGATAACACTATAAACTGCACCCCTCACCATCTAAAGGACACCTCGACTATCAGAAATCGTGGAAACCCCGTCTCCCATTTCAATGGAGCAATGGTTTGGTTCGGGGCAAGCGTACCAGATGTTCTCTTGATACTCCTACCAAACCTTATTATCTTTTAATACAGAGTACACATTTACAATGTGACCATAGAGAGACCTTTGTGCATTTTATCAACTAGAGTGGGATCATCTCAGGCACCCAGGGTTGGGAGGTTGCCTGACAAGGTCAGGGTTTGCTTCTGGATTCCTTTGGTCAGTGGGTGATTCAATGGAGGAGAATTTCCGCATGCCAAGTTTCTGTTGTTGTAATTATTAAGATTGCCTTACTGGGTGGTGTTTAGTGCCTTTACTGAGCATCTAGTCTAGATGCTACTCTTGGTGAAGGGCTCTATATAAATGCTAATACTGTAGCTGTTTTTACCTTCAGAAAAATATCAAGTAATTTAATTTCAAGACTTCAATATACAAGTGCCATGTGATAATTTTAGTCATTTAACCATTTGGTCAGATTGTGTTCAGTCACTACACCTTACAATAAATAAATCGTGTGAAGCTCTTTGACACCCCCCCCCCCCCCTCACATGTAAGGCACTGACTATATCGAGTGCAAGGATCATTATACACAGACAGGCCTGGCGACCTAGTGAAAAGTTTCTCAAAATGAGCACAATGTCACACTGGGAAACAGAGACAAAAGTTTGAGTTTGACAAACCTCCAGATCTTATACTCACGCTCTTCACCCCCCAACTCTATCCTTTCCCTCTTACAGCAGAGTCTCAGATCCCGGCAGTGGACCGGCCCACACACGATCCTCTTGTCACAACCCCAGGTGGCCCGACTGCCGCATAAAACTGCCGGCGGCAGCGGCTCCCCTCCCCAGCCCAGCCCGGCTCGGCCCCAGCCCAACCGGCTCAGCCCTTGTCCCAGCTCAACCCTAGTCCGGGATCAGTGTGCTTCCCGTCCCGGTTCAGTCCTGGTCACCAATATGATCCCTGTTCAGCGCTCGCCCCGGTGGAGCCCTGATCCTGGCTGACTGTGATCCCTCACCTTCCGCCTGCCCTGTTGGTTGCAGCCGCTGCCCAGGCCTTCTCCCTATTGGTCAGAATTGCAGAGACTGTTCCAATTCTGTTACCTCCGAGGGCTATCATTGGTCCGGATGGACATCAGGTCCCGCCTACTTGCACCACGTGTTGAGTGCAGCTGACCAAAGGCTGCTCTTTTCCCACTCGGGTATTGTGTCCCCTCATTCGTAACGTGACACACTACAACTCCCAGCATGCTCGTCTGCAAAAGAAGCGGGCGGCGGTACAGAGAAGCATTCTGGGAGTTGTAGTGCTTCCGAGTTGCGCGTGCGCACACGCTACGAACGTGATAGCGGGCGGCGGTTAAGGGAAGAGCATTCTGGGAGTTGTAGTTTCCACGGCAACGGAGACCCCAGCGGAGGCCCAAGCCTCCCCCCCCCCCCCCCCACCCCACACCGGGAGCGGCCCGCCCCAGCGGCGACACCTCGGCAACAGTAAGTGGTCGAGTAGACGGCGATTCTGAATCCCGCTGGATCCCTGTGCTGTCCCTGAGGCTCAGAGGTTAGAGCACTCGCCTTACAAACCAGTCACAATTCAATTCCAGGCAGTTCAGGGTGAAACCTTGAGCAAGTTTCCTTACCCCACTCACCCCATAATAGTCCCTCAAAAAACAATAATAAATTGGTCATTTCAATCCATGGCTGTTTGTGGGGACGCTGCTGTGCACAATTGGCTGCCGCGTTTCGCCCACAAATATACAGTCAATTCACTTTACATTGTATTCTGTGAGGCGTTTTGAGACGTGTAGAAGACATGAAAAGCGCTACATCAAATGCAAGGATTATTATTATTATTATTCCCCTGGGCTCGGGGCGGTGGGATGCGGATTGTATGCGTATGAGTGTCTCTCTCTCTCTCCGCGGCCCCTTCCCTTGCCACACAAAATACACTGTAGTCCATTGCAATTGCGATTTCCATTCCCGTTCATATTTCAGTTAGTTGCATTATGGAGTCATTTGCATCGTTGCATATCACTGCAGATCTTTATCTTAATAATAATACTTGCATTTGATAATAATCCTTGCATTTATGTAATTTTACTGTACTATCATCAGCACCACCATTTAGCACTTTTGAATTGGTTTGATTGGCTTGATATGATACACTTTAATTCCCATTGGTTTATTTTGTGCATGAGGTTGGTTGGTTGGATTGCAGTACAGTATACTTTACTGTATATCAAAATTTGATGTTTTCCTAATAAAAATAATTCTTGCATTTGATATAGCGCCTTTTCACATCTTCTAGGTATCTCAAAGCGCTTGACATAATACACTGTAAAGTGACCTTGGGCAAGTTTCCTTTCTCCACATGCCTGATAATAATCCCTCAAGGAAAAAACAATAATGCATTGGTTATTTCTATTTGTTAAACTGTTTGTGGGACACTGCTGTGCGCAATTGGCTGCTACATTTCGTCCAAAAATGTACAGTCAAGTCACTTTACAGCATATTCTGTGAAGCATTTTGAGACATCTAGAAGACGTGAAAAGCGCAATATCAAATGCAAGGATTATTATTAACCCACTTTACAGTAAATCCTGGAAAGCGCTTCATTAATAATAATCCTTGCATTTGATACGGTGCCTTATCACGGCTTCAGGGCGTCCCAAAGCACTTCACATACAATCATAGAATTATACAGAAGGAGGCTATTCTGCCCATCGTATCTGTGCCAGCTCTTTCAAAATCAGCCTCACTTCCTGGCTCTCCCCCTCCCAAAGCCCTGGAAACCTCTCCTCAAATAATTACCTACTGTAAAATTAATTGACAACAACAACAAAATTACATTTGCAGACTGCCTTTCACATCGGGAGGATGTCCCAAGGCTCTGAAATTGACGGTATATTTTGAGGGCAAAACGCAGCAGCCAATTGCACACAACAGTGCGATTATAGCTTTGAGATATTCATTATTCCATGCGCCTGACTTGAAAGGCACTCTATAAATGTCATTTTGTTGTTGTTGTATTTATTATTATTTGCAGGGATGTTTATTATTTACCGCAGGGAATAAAGAGTGCCTTGGCGAGGAGGCTCGCTCCCTCTGCAATCAACTGTAAATACCTCATCACAACTTGTATATGTGGAATTGTACAAATTCATATCATTAGGGCCGTTTGTCCCAAACCCCACCTTTACCATGTCAAAACAGTTGACATCAATTGCATGGTGATATGGAGTATGACTTTCCCAAACACATAACAATAACCTACTGTAAAATGGGTGTCTAAAACATTACAATACCGTACTGTACTTTAGCATTATGTAGTTCTGTTGTAATATCTAAATTGTTAGTTATGGAAAATAAACCGTTTAATTGTTATTGGTGTAGCTACACTGCCAACAAATCTTGCAGTAGGTGCCAATTTCTTTTTGAATCTATTTTTACCAGTTCCACTCTCCAGTAATATTACTTCTCGACCTCCGTAATTTGGGATTACTAAAGTAAATGGACTGAGTATAATTAGGAACAAGTGAGATTGCAGAGATTAGAAATCCCCCTGATTCTCAGGATAAAATAAAACACCCTGGAAACTTGGGATGTCTGGATTTTGCATTAGAGGGTTAGGATAGGAAGTCTTGGAGAGGATTTTAAGTGTGGCATACAATCATTTAATATGTTTCTTAGCACTCACTAAGTATGGTGTATTGTTTCTTTGCTCTCTGTGCTTACTAAAGTTATATTTATTCTGTAGATGCAGTTCCTACCTCTGCTTACAGTCTCTGAGAGAATGACATTTCCAAGACTCAGTTGTTGGAGATTCAGTTCACAGGTTGCGCCCAACTTGGCTTTTGTTCCCGCTAGTTCTCCTCCGGAATCCAACAAGCTAGAGGATCTCCAAGAATTTGTCTCCCGGTCCAAGAAGCTGTTTATATTGACAGGAGCAGGTTTATCGACAGAATCTGGCATTCCCGACTACCGCTCTGAAAGAGTGGGACTTTACGCTAGAACAGAACGGCGTCCCATTCAGCACTCTGAATTCATCCACAATGCCAAGGCTAGGCAAAGATACTGGGCACGGAACTACGTTGGCTGGCCCCGATTTTGCTCCCACCAACCAAATGTGGCCCACGGGGTTTTGAGGCACTGGGAGAAGCTGGGAAAGGTCCACTGGCTGGTGACTCAAAATGTAGATGCTTTGCACATGAAGGCAGGGAGCCAGCGCCTCACAGAGCTTCATGGCTGTACACACAGGGTGATCTGTCTCAACTGTAATGATATGACATTGAGAACTCACCTTCAAGAACGATTCTTACAGTTGAATCCTGGCTGGCATGAGGAAGGCCATGAGGTGATCCCAGATGGAGATGTTTTCCTGACTGATGAACAAGTGAAAAACTTCCTCATTCCAGACTGCAGGAGGTGTGGTGGCATTTTGAAACCCGACGTCACCTTTTTTGGAGACTCGGTGACCAGGGAGAAAGTTAATTTTGTTCATCAGCGTCTCGCTGAGTCAGATGCCATCTTGGTTGCAGGATCTTCTCTTCAGGTGAGTGAGTGATGGGACTCAAAACCAGGGCCGAAGACAGAGTCTCCTGTTTTCCGTTAAAGCAACGAAATCTGTGATGTTCAACAAAATCACCCAATGGGACTTGGATTTCAGTTGTATTATTCGAATAACAGCACCTCCTCTCAATTTACCACTTAATACTATAAAAATAGTTTATTTTATTTATAGTAACTAACCTATAGTTAGGTAACTATACCTAATCGTATAGTTTAGGTACGTGCAGTTTTGGTGAAAGATCTGAAAAAAAACACAATTCTGTTCCACAAATTCCACTGAAAATAGAAACAAATTTCAATGAGTTTTATTAAGTATGAACACAAGGTTTCCACAGTTGGGCTGTAACCAATTAGTGTGGATAATCATCTCTGTGAAATCAGTAATTGTCTTAATCCATAAAGTACCTCTTTTGTATTTGGTTTGTTTTGCTGGGTTTTATCCAAAATAAATTAAGACTTCCACCAAATTTACTGTTTTTTCCTGTGTGTGTGAAAGGTTTCCTAAAGGTTGGGAGTTAAAACCTAGCCTCCATGCCCAAATCGTTCAGCGCTCAGTTTGTAACCTAATGTATTCAGGAAATATCTTTTGTCTCCCTCTGTAAGTTGAACTCAGACCTGCTTTCCTGCTTTCCAGGAATATTATTATTATTATTGCATATGCCTGGTTAACCTGTAAACATGAGTAGCTAATTCCACTTGTATTCCGCTTACAGGTATATTCAGGATACAGATTCATTATCACAGCTCACGAGAAGAAACTGCCAATTGCATTGTTGAACATTGGGCCGACCAGAGCAGATGCTTTGGCTATTCTGAAAATGGAAGCTCGCTGTGGGGAGGTGCTGTCATGCCTATCAAAGAGTGAAATCTTCAGAGGCTAAGAAGCGCTTAAAGTGCTGTGGATTCATTATATAATAATTTTACTGTGTATAATGGCTAACGGTGCATCAAGGACTTTTACTACTTATCATACTCCTTGCAATATGTGGTGTGTAATGAAGAGTATGACTAGACAAAACCTACAACTGTTTAATAATTAATTGGGCAATTATTTAGAGGTTAAATCTTGTACTGTATTTCCCCTTTACAGATAGAATACATTAGAATAAATAACACAGAAACAGGTAATTCCCATCTGCTCTGTGCTGACGTTTATGCTCCACATAAGCCTCCTCCTGCCCTTCCTCAACTCAGCCTACAAGCACAACCTTCTATTCCTTTCTCCCTCATGTACCAGGAATCTAGCTTCTCCTTAAATACATCTATGTCATTTGCCTCAACAACTACTTTTGGTAGTGAGTTCCACATTCCCACTACAACAATAAAATTACACATGTATAGATAGTGCCTTTCAAGGCAGGAGGACCTCACAAGGTATTGAGACAGTCATTGTTTCAGACCTGACCTGGGGACAGGGAGGGTGGAGGCTAAGTGAGGGATTTGGAGAGTGGCCAATGGGATAATCGAAGAGGAGGGTCTTGAGGCGGGACTTGGACCTGGGCGAGGCACTGGGATGGAGTTCCAGAGGTTGGGGGCAGAGTAGCTGAAGGATTGCTCGCCAATATTGGGGCGGGTGGGTTGGGGGACATGGAGCAAGCCGGAGCCTACTGAGCGGAGGGGTGGGCGGGTTGGTAGTGGGTTAGGAGGTCGCTGCTTCCCTATTTGAGCTATTCTTTACTATTTTATATTGTTGGTCCCTGGTTTTGGTTTCCCTGGCTATCCTGTCAAAACCTTTCATAACTTTAACAACCTTTATCAAGTCACCCATTACCCTCCTCTTTTCAAGAGAAGAGTCTAAGCTTGTTCAGCCTTTCCTAGTAGGTATAACCTCTCAGTTCCGGGATCATCCTTAATCCTGTACACCAGGTGTTTAAGTGATCACTGACACTATATTAGGAGCAATGCGGTTTGAAGCAATTTTGCAAACATGAAGATAGCTCAGTTCCTGGATCAAGTAAGATGACAGACAGCCTATCTGTGTACTCAGTGTAATTTATGAAGCCCATTAAAATGAATTTAAATAGAGCAAGAATCACATGCGAAGTCAGCAAATTGGCTAAAGGTAAGCACATCAGACCAACTCTCAGCTGAAATTAGTCTGGTTTGATTCATGATTCAGATTCTCTTTTAAAGTTCAATTCTGTGTAGGCATTATGACACAATATAATATCATATGAGGTACATGTTGTAGTGTTCTTCCATTGAGAGCAATTATATGATACAGGCAATGGTCAAGATAATGCTGGGATTTTATTTCACTACGTTTGCATAGCATCTACGGTTTTTAATCAGGCATCAATATATTGCATTCCCATTCCCACATCAGTAAGCACAATGTGCAGCTGAAACACAGGCAAAAAAAACTACAAGCACGACAACAGTCAATCACTATGAAATTCTAGAAAATAAAATCAAAAAATGTTTTAGAAAAATAGATACAGAATTGTTTTTAAAGCTCATATCCTTGTAATATTCTCTCAACACTTTGGCCTCGAATGGTACTTTACGAGACCCTTGTGTGATTCAAACAGAATTAGTATTGAATTCATCAGATCAGGTAATGGCTTTCTACAAGACTCCGTAAAATTAAAATAAAGGAAGCTGCAATTGGTGTGTGACAGTGCCCTGCATGGAGGGTGCTATGTGAGTACAAGTTGTGGCTGTTGTTGTTGATGGTGGATTCTCTGATTATTTTCCTACAAATCCTTCTTGCTTTCCAACAGCAAATTATTTTTTAAAATATTTTTTAAAAACGACAACATGTATACGGTCTAAGAATTCAGCAAGATGCATTCAAGGGCATACTACATACAATTCAGTTCAAAAGTCGCAGTATAGTCCAACAGAGTGATGGGCTATTAAAAAAATTATACACAATTTCAGTTCAGCAATTCTTCTTGAATCTTTGGGAAAATATCCTGTCATTTTCAGGCTTACGTTTGGTTGGAACAAATATTACCTAAACCAACTGAAATAGAGAATTTTCTGAGTTTCCACATGTTAAATGACAGTCTAGATTCAAACAGACCTGCAAAGGTCCAATTTTTTTTTGAAGTACCTCCACGAAGGGAAACAAAAAATATCAACCATCACACTCTATGATATAACCTACAGCTTAAAGCTGCCTTGGTCACTGCTATGTATATAACTAAATAACCTTTGGTTTTGGAGTAACAATTAGCGTGAAAAAGTGATAACAAGTTTTAATTTTCAGACACTCACTCCCTTTTATATTTTTTTAATTCCCTGAAAGAAACTCTTTGTGCAGAATTCCCCTATAGCTGCCGCAAATAATATTTCTAATACGCTTACTTTGTCTTATGTTAAATGTCGTCTATTTCTAGGCTAACTACAGAAGTTGCATTGTGTTGGGAGGAAAAAAGCTCCACACAAGGTCAAGTTTATATCAGTTGTAGCTTCCAGTCATTTTCCCCTCAAACAATCTCAATCACATGGTCTCCACTGAATATTTAACCTAAACAGGGGTACATTTATTGACCAGTTTCTTTACATTTTACGTCTTCTTGGACTACACAACGTTTGGTAACCAAGCCGTCCGGCGTGGAGGACGCTATATAAATCTAAGTTGTTGTAGCCGTTTCAAGTGATAATTAATTCACTTTAAACCTGAAAGGTTTCCCCAGAAACAAAATAGCACAAAGATAACTCTCCCTCTGGTGTGTGTACAGCAGCACAGCTGAAGTTGGGAGTGGTTAAACTCCACAGTTCTACTGATTCATTCATTGCATAATAACGAGTTAAATATACTCTGAGGAACCACAAATACCTGCTGGGTAGGGTCCGTCGATATGGAAATTTTCTGATTTAGATATATCGATGGGCTCATATCGAGACATACCGATATATCGATATTTTCGGGTTTTTCGTACTGCGCATGTGCACGTGGCGTGAGCGCATTCGGAGGTGCGCACACATTCGGGGCCTATCTCCTCAGGAGGTAAATATCTCTCTGTGTCTCTCACACTCACTCTCTCCATCTCTGTGTTTTTCTGTCTGTGTCTCTGTCTCTGTGTCTCTCTCCTCTCTCACCCCACCCCCCCATCTCCCTCTCTCTCTCTCTATCTGTATATTATCACATCTCCCCGCCATCTCTCTCTCCTCCCCCACCCCCGCCGTCTCTCTCCCCCCCCCCACCGTCTCTCTCTCCCCCCCCACCCCCCCGCCGTCTCTCTCTCCCCCCCCACCATCTCTCTCTTCCCCACCCCCCCGCCATCTCTCCTCCCCCACCCCCGCCGTCTCTCTCTCCCTCCCCCCACCCACCGTCTCTCTCTCCCCCGCCACGCCCTACCCGCCGTCTCTCTCTCCCCCCCACCCGTCTCTCCCTCGCCCCCACCCCCCCCCCACCGTCTCTCTTTCCCCGCCACCCCCCACCCCGCCGTCTCTCTCTCCCTCCCCATCCCCGCCATCTCTCTCCCCTCACCCCTTGCATACCTGTATATTGTATTCGAGGACTATGAATACAATATGGCGGCTTGCACCTCGGTCTGTGCATTGTGCATAGAGATGAGCATTTTGTAGTTCAGTGCACGCGCATTCTGATTTTTTTCGATGTATCGACTTTTCGATATATTGATATTTTTGAAATGCCTATCTCGGCGTATCAAAATAAAAATTATATCGGATGTAACTGATATATCGCCGGACCCTACTGCTGGGTATTTCACACAGTAACAGGATCAATTCTGCAGTACAGCTTTGAAAATACTTCGAAAAATAAAAATCCTGGCTCATTAATGCTCTTTCAAGATCAACAACAGCAACAACTTTGGTTTATATAAAGCGCCCTCCACGCCGGACAGCGTCTCAGAGCGCTTAAAGATCATCCTTTCAGTCTCATTCCCTGACGTTTCCCCATATCCCTGTAGTTTACAAGAGGCCATGATGCAGGTATTAAAGTCCTGTGGCAATTAAAGCACTTATTTGGCACCAACAGATTTCATATTCCTTAAACATTATGCAGAATTTCATCACATTAAAACGTTAAAAGCTCTTCTGTTCATCTGTAAAGTGAAAATATGTAAATATAAAACGTCTCAAAAAATACCGTGAATTGAATGAGCAATATTTACCGGATGGTGGTGGGGGGTGAAAATGGAGGATTGTAGGCCAAGATACCGGGAACAATTAATTCCCTTTGTTTTATCAAATAATGACATGGGATCTTTGGTGTTCACGTAAGCAGGCAGTCAAGGCCTCATCCAAAAGGCTACCAAAACTTGGTAAATGTCATATTTAAAGATAAGGCACCTGTTGTTGATGTGTGGAAAGGGGGCAAAAATAAACAATTAAGCCCATTAATACACAATATGGAAGGACTCTGAAATCCTTTCAATAACATTTTAGATGATCCGATAAGATTTTTCTGGTGATTAGTGTGAGGCGAGCTCAATTTGTTTTGTTGAACAATACAGGCCATTTTGTAACCAAATGTTAGCATTCCATTCTACATAAAACCAAATCAGCCTCTCACACACACCCCCATAACTATCTGCAACTACAACTGCAGGAAATTGAACAGGAAGTCTGGGTTCTTATCTGCAGATCTGTAGAATGTCCCAGAGTTCACCCACTGTTTTTAAACTGGAGGAGGCACAGCAGAAAATAATGCTGTCGGAATGCTTTGAAGCTCAGTATTCAGACACACAATCTACACCACCAAAGTAGGCCACTTAGCTCAACTAGTCTGTGGGTCTGTGGCAAAAACAGAAGTTGATGGGAAAACTCAGCAGGTCAGGCAGCATCCACGGAGAAAGGAAAGTGAGTCAACGTTTCGGGTCCTTCGTCAGAACTGGACCTGAAACATTGACTCACTTTCCTTTCTCCATAGATGCTGCCTGACAAGCTGAGTTTTCCAAGCAACTTCTGTTTTTGTTTCAGATTTCCAGCATCCGTAGTATTTTGTTTAGTCTGTGGCAATGTTTGTACAAGAACCTCCCTCATCGCATTCCTTCCCACGCCCCCCCCCCCCCCCCCCCCACCCAGCCGTCTTGCATATATTATCCTTCTCCCTCAGATATGAATCAATTTTCCTTCCTCCTCAGTGCATTTAGCAATACAACTGTTTCAAATGGTCCCAATAGGTTTTGAAAAATATTGAAGTGTTTCAAGAATTCCTGGAGCCCCCGTTTGAAAAATGAATCAAGACTTTAAAAAAAAAAGTCTCAAGAGTTTTTTTTTAAAAAAAGAATCAAGACTTTAAAAAAAAACAATTAAAATATAAGCTGCAGCAGGAAACATGAGCAAACTACTGAAGCAGAATTTGACTTAGAACGTGTCAAAAATTTCAGCTGGCACGTCTAGAATAGCTAAAGGTAGAATTTGAATTTCTAACTCTTTGGGGATTATTATTTGTGATTTGGATAAGTGTAATAATAATAATCCTTGTATTTGATTATTATTATTCAAGTATTAAAAGTAGTAGAGAGATTCCATATACCCTGTATACACACCAATACACACATATAAAAACAAAGCAATCATATAAACTACCTCTGTACACCAAGCGTAACTGAAGCACACATGTCGTGAGAAGAGTTCTTGAGTTCTAACTGAGTGTTCAGGGGCGGGTTGGCTGGCAGAGATCGACTCACGGGGTCTCTGAAGGAGTGGCGAATCCCGAGTTCTCACTGTCGCTGGTGGATGGTGAGCGTGGCGTGCTCTCCGCTGGGCTCTTGGTATTGCGGAATTTATTGAGCAGAGTCGTGTTGAAGGCGGCTGCGGGACAGTTCGGCTCCTCTTCCTGGGTGAGACTGCGGGGCGTTTTGGATGGGGTCCCACCTGGTGATCTACAACAAACAAGACAGGAATCAATTCCCAGAGGTGGCGGCCAGCAGTACGTTAGTAACAACAACAACAAAATTACATTTGACGTCCCAGGGTGTTGAACAGTCAGGGAGGGTCAGGACCCGAGCATGGGGGAGGGACAGGGGGAGGTAGAGAGGTGGGAGGGTGGCAGAAGGCACGATCGAAATGGATAATAATTTAGTATAAAATCAGAAGCACAAGAGATTGAAAACCAGATTAAAAACAAAAGAACAAAACATCCAAACGCAGCAGACAATTGCACGCAGCCGTGTCCCACAAACAGTCGTGGATTGAGTGACCAATTGTTCGTTTGAAGGGATAATTACCCCATTGTAGCCTTCCCTCAATCGACTAACAGCCAAGTTCCTACTTACTGGTAGGTAAACAAGAGGCATGTGGAGTGAGGGAAGTTATCTATGGCTTCACTCTGCCCGAGAATGAAACCCAGGTCCTCTCGCTTGCGAGGTGAGTAACACTACACCATGGGATTCCCAACAACAGCAACAACAAAATTACACTTGTATAGCGCGTCAGAGGACATGCCATGGTGCTGGACATTCACTGTTTCAGAGCTGGGGGACAGTGGGGAGGTGGGGAAGGAAGTGGGGATTAGGAGTTGCTGATGGGGCCATCGAAGAGGAGAGTCTTGAGGCGACACTTGAAGGAGGCCAGGGAGGCGGCGAGGTGGAGGAACTGCGGGATGGAGTTCCAGAGGTTGGGGGCAGAGTGGCTAAAGGCTCGCTCGCCAATGGTGGGGCAGGTGGGTCGAGGATCATGGAGCAGGCCAGAGGCTGCTGAGCGGAGGGTGCGGGCAGGTTGGTAAGGGGATAGGAGGTCACGGATGTAGGGTGGGGTGAGGTTGTGGAGGACTCCACACTAGGGTCCGTCGATATGGAAATTTTCCGATATCGATATATCGGTTTGCCCATATTGATATATACCGATAGATACAGCTGGGTTTTTTGTCCTTCGCATGTGCGCATTCCGGTGTGCGCGTATTCGGATATTGACAAGGTAAGTTGAAAAAGTCCGCATTATATCAATATAGACCGATATATCGATATATCACCGGACACGATATATCGATATTTGTGATATATCTATTTTTTTTCCAATATATTGAATTTTTTGATATACCGATATATTTTAAATTCCGATATCGGCATATCGATATGAAAATTATATCGGATATAACCGATATATCGATGGACCCTACTCCACACATATACATACTTACCGATGAATTCCAGTTGTACGCAGTCTCTTGAAGTGATTCGCAGCTAACAGCTCAGATTGGATACTTTTGACAGGTTGAGAACTGCGGTCACTCTGATACCCAGATCTCAGATCTCCAAAACTATCAACAGATTCGAAAGAAATTCTTTAAAGCAACAGAACATCACCCTGATCAACAAAACTGAAATCATGTTCATCCCACCGCGTAAAGCAAGAAACCAGAAACTTTTTTTTAAAAAAGTTGACCTATCACAAACACGCAAACCCAATTCCTAAGCAAACTAATCTAGCAAACAAGAAAAGTGGCTAATAAATAGTGACCAAAATATTATATATAATATAACCCACTGCCTCTGCTCAACTGGCTCTGGCCTTCCGTATGTCCCTTGTGACTTCCGTTCCACCATGGGATGATGCTCTTTCAGCCACTATGCCCCAAAACTCTGGAACACTCGTCCTCTATCCCAGTGTTTCCCAACCTCGGGTCGTGACCCAAATCAGGGTCGCTGGGGCCCTCTGTACGGTCGTGGAGTCCTCAGAAATTTATTTTCTTCCGTGTTTTAACGCTGAAAATGCTTTTTTAATGCTGAAAAGTGACCGAGGCGACGCCGCTGACCAATTTGTATGAAAGACCGTACTAGCGAGTCCACAAAAGAGACAGAGATATCATCTTGGCTGAGCTTCTCTTCAGTCGTTCCCCTTAAGGGTCGGTAGGTCCTGTTGATGGCCAATTTAGGGTCGCAGCAAAAAAAGGTTGGGAACCACTGTTCTATCCCTCTGCCTTGCCCCTTCCATCCCCATCTTCAGGTCGTGACTGACGACCTTCCCATTTGACCATACCTACGGTCACCTCCCCACCCCCCAACCCCAGGCTCAGCATCGTGTTCTACCACATCAAGCGCTCTGGGACACTAACCTGTGTGAGGGGCGACACATAAATGCAAGTTGTAGTAGTTTTAGGGTCAAGGCTCAGGAAGTGCAAATAGACAGAAGTACGTCAGAGTATTCAGTCACTGGTTGATGTTAAAGTGAATTGACTGTATATTTTCTGGGCGTAAATACAAACTCCTAGTAAAACGTCCATACCTCTGACAACGTCGGTTCAACTTAGCCAATCCATAACTCTCCAGTAGGTCCGGCGTTGCTGGCTCGATCATGTCTTGCTGCAGAGCAGAGAACAATGTCAGAGGTCAAAGTAACAGAGTAACAGTTCCGCACGTCCCTGAACAAACACTCCCGTGTTTCCTGCAGGGCTAACAGCGCTTTTCTCCAACTAAATACACAGAGTTCTGTCGATTACTCATCCTACCCAAAGGTCATCTAACTCATTCCTCTCCTCACCTCGCCCCCACATGAGTAAATGTCACGTTCAACTTGCTTACTTACATTGCGGAGGTTGGTCTGGTCTTTGAAAGGGGTTTTAAACACATTATTAGTGGCAGGAATTGGAGGAGGAGGAGGAGGTGGTGCTGGTGGAACCAGAGCAGTCTGTTGACCGAGTGAACCACTTGAGTTCACAGATATCTCCTCTCGTTCCCTTTGCCTTTTTTCAGCCAGTCGTTTTGAGGTCCTTTTGGCCTCTAGAAAGAACGGAAACAACAATGTCTTAAGTTTTTGTTCCCTCAGCATCCAAACTAGACATTCAACACATCAAATAAGTAATTACGTTTGATCTACCGCTTGTTGTAGTGAAGCTGATACAGTTTTTCCACAGTGTAAATAATAATAATCATTGTATTTGATACAGCGCCTTATCATGTCATTGAGACGACTCAAAGTGCTTCACAGAATATATTATAAAGTGCAGTAACTGTGTATTTTGTGAGTGAAATGAGGCAGCCAATTGTGCACAGCAGTGTCACACAAGCAGTCATGGATTGAGTGAATTTTTGTTTGGAGTTGGGGGAGGGATTATTACCCACGTAAAGCGATCTGCCAATCGACTAACAACCGAGTTCCTACTTACAGCTGGGTAAACACAGGCTTCTGGAGTAAGGAAACTTGTCTCAGGCTTCGCCCCAGCTGGGAATCGAACCCAGGTCCTCTCGTTTGCCAAGCAATCACGCTAGCCACTACGACACAGGACTCCACTGGAAGCGTGAAATAACCTTTCAAATGTTGCACTGCTCCTCATGATTTTAACCATTCTGATGATAGTACAGACCATTTCATTTAACGGAAACAGAGGCAGTAGTTTCTGATCGGTTTAGCCAGATAACCCGCTTGTTATTTCATCACAGATTTCAGAGGCTGCCCTGGAATGGATGGGAGACATTCTGTTGCACTATATTCTGTCTATTTTGTGGAGTCCTGTAGCTCAGTGGTTGTCTTGCAAGTGAGAGACCTGGGTTCGATTCCAGGCAGGGCAAAACCTAGAGCAAGTTTCCTCACTCCCCATGCCTGATAATAATCCCTCAAAAAAAAATTGGTCATTTCAATCCACGACAGCTTGTGGGACACTGCTGTGCACAAATGGCTGCCACTATTCTCCCACAAAAATACAGTCAATTCACTTACTGCAGCTCAGTGGTTAGAGCACTCGCTTCGCAAGCGAGAGATCCGGGATCGTTTCCCGGCCAGGGCGAAACCTTGGCCAAGTTTCCTAACTCCACACGCCTGATAATAATCCCTATAGTGCTATATCAATAATAAAATAAAATTATTTTATAATAATAAAATTGGTCATTTCAATCCACGACTGTGTGTGGGACGCTGCTGTGCACAATTGGCTGCCGCGATTCGCCCTCAAATATATACAGTCAATTCACTTTATAGTATGTTCTGTGAAGCGCTTTGGGATGTTGATAAGATGTGGAAAGCGCTATATCAAATGCAAGGACTTATTATCAAAGGCAAGGATTATTTTTGTTCCCTCCATTATTTAGATCATTGAGCCAAAAGGTGAAATTGTTCTTTTCTCTCTTTCCCACATCCCTGAAATATTATACCTCTGCTGCGCAAGACAAGGGTCTTGGTTTATCCAGGAATTGAGACATGTAGAACAACCTTACCAGCGCAGTAAGAATGTACTTTCTTCATCT